>JARHVA010004391.1:950000-1581046 GCA_037957365.1 Torreya grandis
AAATTTGGGATAATCTAAATAAGCTTTTTGGGGATAAAGTAGTTCATGTTAAATTTAATTTAAAATTACACTTATTCAAATTAAAAATGAATGAAGGAAGCACAATGTCTAGTCATATAAATTAACTCATATCTCTCACGAGGCAGTTAGCAGAAATAAAAGCTCTAGTTGATGATGAAGATGTTAAGGCATTATGTTAAACAACTTGTCTTATGAATATAATAATGTTGTATTAAATCTTGGTCAAATTCCATCATAGTCCCTAGAAGACATGATCTCAGCTCTCTTAGCAGAAAAAAAAAGGATTTCAAAAGATGTAGAAGTAGAAATAGTAATGTACTCAAAGAATCGTAAAAAAATTAACAAAACAAAGAAGAAGTTGAATGTTTCTATTTTAAAAATCATTTTTAAAACAAATGAAGTAAATGTGGTCAATGAAAAATAATCATCTAGCAAGGAAGAACCAAATGAAAAACTAAAAAAAGATGATAATGGTTATAATTCTAAGGAATATATGTACTAAGTAAGCATCACCTACTAGAAGAAGGAGGAAATATAGGCTAAAGGTTTCATAAGCCTCTCATTATCCACTATCGATGGGGCCACTTTCTAATTTAGTGCATTTTTTATTTGTGTGGTGTGTTTGATTTTAGTAAGGTGTGATGTGAATAAGAAAAAATGTTGTATCTCTGTTCATGTTTTTCATATATGAACTATATATTCCTATTTAATTTCTCTACAAATGTGATAGTGATAAGGACTAACAATGTGTTGTAACATCATGTGTTCTTGGTTATTGGTAAACCACATCTAAAACCATCCTTGGTTTATAGGTTGATGGTAAAGTAAGTGTAAAACCATCTATTTTTTATAAGTTGGTGGTAAACCAAGTGTAAAACCATCTGATGTTTGTAAGTTGGTGGTTAACCAAGTGAAAAAATAGAATTTGAGTTCATTGGTAGCTATAGTACAAGAGTTATTTTCTACATGTTCACATTAAGGGGGTGTAGATAGGATTAATAAATTTCACAAGGGAGTGAATGTTGAGGTATAGTTATGTTTTTACATTATTAATAATGTAAATATTGTTGTTAACAATATTACGTTAATAATCTATATATTAGTTTACCGAATATATTGTAAGTCACAATATATTCATATTTTAGTGTGTTGTTAGGAGTTTGGAGTTTGTTAGATTGGAGTTAATTAGTTCAGAGATTAAAGGTATATGGATCTCCCTATTTACAAGGTAGACATGTGTGTGTGTGTGTGTGTGTGTGTGTGTGTGTGTGTGTGTGTGTGTGTGTGTGTGTGTGTGTGTGTGTGTGTGTGTGTGTGTGTGTGTGTGTGTGTGTGTGTGTGTGTGTGTAATTGTGTTCATATGGAATAACATAAAATAAGATAATTATTGTGAGTTTGAAATATTTGTTTGTGTATTTGGCTCTTATTTTTACATAGACCTGAACCATTTTCAATACAAGTTATATGGTTAAGAAAGATACTTTAATATTTGCATGAAGAATAGAAAGGAGCCTCTATAGTATAATTTGATAATATATATTTTATATTGTTTTCAAAAAACTCCATATTTCATGGTAGGATCAAACACATTACAATCAGGTATCACTTAGTTTAAAACCATATGATAGAGATTAAATTTTGTAATTCAGATCAATAGCTAGTTGATATATTTACTAAAACTTGACCACAGAATAGTTTTATGTATTTAAGAAAAGGATTAAGGGTCATAGATACATCAACATTACCCTAGTTGGTTGTATGTAAGCTCTAGATTACATCTGTGAAGCTCTAAAGTTCAACAATGAAGCTCCATAGTTCATCACCAAAGCTCTAGAGTACATCAGTGAAGCTCATGAGTTTGATAATAAAGCTCTATAGTTCATGTTATGGCATTAATCTACACCCTTGGAGAGATTTATTTAGGCTCCCTCTAACTAATCCATAATATTGGGACAACCCCAAGCTATGGGTAACCTATGATGGGGTTGAACCTCTGGAGAAGGCCAACTTCCTCTTGATGGATCACCTAAACTAATGTTACTACTGAGAAAAGGGTTAGAAATGTGGAAAAGGGATCTTAATAAATCTAAAAAGGTGATGCACCAAATAAAAATGGAAGCCTCCCATAAGTTTGAACCCACACTAGATCTGCAAAAGATAATGCTAGCTTAGACAACCTCAAAATCAAGTTAATTGCATAAGTATTCCATAGACTAGGTTCAAGAAGCAATGAATGAAAAAAAAGAAGAGTTCTAAGACTCACTGAGAGCTTAAATCAATGGAAAAAATAACACTAATCTAGACCTACAAATAGCTTTAAAACACCCTAAAAGATTTTAAAAAGGAGGACAACAGATATGGAATAATATCCTTCACAAGGCCATCATGCACAACTCACTTAACATAGATCCAAGGCAAGAGATAGGTAAATAAAGTATATTATTGTATCAACAGGAAGTTCTTAAAAATGCTTGATAGGGTTTAGCCTAATCAAGATGATTATATTTTTCAATATCTCAGAGAGTCCCCTGCTCTTCAAGATCAAAGAGTCCTTGTGAGAATCTAGAATCAGGGAGAGAGATTACAATGATGGAAACAATGGGTGATATATCGAAAAGGAGAAGAGAGAAAAGGGAACACATTAACCAAGAAAAATCAATAATCTACCACCTTTCAATGAATGCTCCACCACCTTTTGAGTTAATATGACTAATCCTTCCTCAACAAGCTAGCCTGCATTTATCCCAATAGCCTTCAAGCTTTTTTCATTGCCTGAGATATCCATTAGAAGACAAGG
This sequence comes from Torreya grandis, assembly GCA_037957365.1. Taxonomy (NCBI): domain Eukaryota; kingdom Viridiplantae; phylum Streptophyta; class Pinopsida; order Cupressales; family Taxaceae; genus Torreya; species Torreya grandis. Next base: position 952,819 of record JARHVA010004391.1, read on the forward strand.
CTCTATTTTGTAGATGATGAGTCATAATCCTTTCAAGGAAGAAATATCCTTAAGAGATATGAGAAAAATTAAATTCTCCACTGTATTCTCCAATCCCTAAATCCCTTTTTTTATCTTCTATGCCATCTCCCACTTGCTTTCACTATAAAGACAAAGTGATCATACCTTGAATCCAGATAGGTGCATGCCATGTCTGCTTTGATCGATGGTAAGTACCTTCTTTGTCAAATATATATCCATTTCGATAGATGAGACATTTCTCCATAACCATATATTTTCCCCTACTTTAATATTTGATCATAGGTCTTACTATAGACTAAAAACTAATATCATTTATTGGTTTTCATATAGCTAAAATATCGATGAAAACTTATAGGTCACATAGCTTCCTTCTTGATCTCTATTAGGTCTAAAATAGACCTATTTTTCCTATGAGCATTTCTAAAATCCAAGAACTCATCATATGCATAGGTCTTCTTTCTAAAATAGCAAATAACATACTAATGTAATAATCCTACAACTTTTAGAGAATAAGGTCGATAGGTTCTAAATCATTGACCAGAGGTCCTATCTGAGCTTTAATGATGATATAGATTCATCATTAACCATCTTGACTATATGAATACATCTCACTCTTAGTAGTGCTTGACTAAACTCTAATGGCATCATATCCTTTTGCGATATTTACTCTAGTTTGACTTGAGCTGAATTTGTTCTCTATTGAAGTCTCTAAGCTTTAAATTTTAATGCCAGCCATTGATCTTAAATTAGGCCTTCCATATTATGCCATCTATCAACTCCCCATTCATCTTATGGGTCTTGTAGTTAGTCCTAGCTAGTTCTTATGCTTGGGTCATGTTGTATTCTTGTATTCATCCTTAGGATACATTGACTCTTTGACCTCTCACTCACCATCGATTAGCTTTGGTATGAAGGATTGTTACCATTGATTTACCTAGACCCACTAGTTTTTTTAGTCACTACATGTTGTTAGATCTTTGCTTGAGATCCCATGATCTTGACACTTGTTAGCTCCTCATTTTTTCCCAGGATCTAATAACTAGTTTACCTCTCACTCATCATTGATCAGCGTATGGGTACCTAAGATCTTACCACTTGTCAGGCACACACTTAATCTCAAGATCCTATAACTTTTTGACTTGATGCTCAAAGTTGATCTTTGAATGCACAAACAAATGTGCACTGTTAGATATTTAGGACCCACTAATTCTTTGATCATCTACTTTTCATTGGATCTTGACTTGAGATCCCATGATTTGGAAACTTATTAGCTCCATATTAAACCTTAGAACATTTGAAATTAAATGGCTATTTCACAAGACTCAAATTTAACATTTGTGCACATGTCCCACTCTACAAGTTTAACTTTGAAGCTCTGTATATTGAGATATCAATCTCATCAAGATACAATTACAGAGCATGATTTAGTCATGAATAAATTCATTTCCATGTGATATTTTAGCATGAGAGGATTTCTAAGCATACTTATAAAATGCACACTTGAGCTGACCAATCCATTTTTTCATGACATTTATTGATGATTTGGCTCTTCAAATATTACTTTTGCCATACTTTGATCATTTATGGGTCAATAAATCTACTCAAATTGTCTATCTAGGTAGAAGCTTGGTATGTGGGCTAAAATTGGCCAACATCTTTGGTGGCTCATAGGGAAGCATGCTTGTTATGTTTCAGAACCTAGACCATTGCCTTGTTTGATTCATTGGCTATGGAGTCATTGTTTTGGTTCAAAATATTGATCTGAAGCTAAAACTAGCTATCAACCCTTGGATAACTCTTGAAATAATAAGAACAACAAAAATAATAATAAAGGCAAGTCCACACAAGCACTTGGAGGAAATAAAAAATATCTAACCTACTAAACAAATGTGCACACATGCACTTAGAAAAAAACATGAAATCTACTCTAATATATATAATATTATACAGTAATTTAAAAGTACCTCCCTCCTAGGTCAAAAGGGAAACTTTTAGTAGCATTCACTTATAACATAACAAGATGAAATGTACGTTACTTTAGATGTACCAAAATTGGTGAACCAAATGGCTTGATGTCCAATCCTTTTGATATGATATCTAATTGATGAAATGGAAAAAATATGTATCCAATGTAGACATACTAGTCCAAGTCTTCCAATCTTTGTTCATGTTGGACTACAGGAGTACTTTCTTGATGTTACTCATCACCGTTGAGAAATCCTTGCATGAAGACTTCATTTAGGCTCTTGGGAGCAACTTCACTTGGTTCACTTGGTTGCTCAAAAATATCATATCCTTCCCCTTTATCCCTATGAAAATTAGGACTGATCATACTTAGAACAACATGCTCATAATTTTTTGGAGGAAAGACATGTCTTTCAGCCTATTCAAACTCTTTGGTTATGGCATTGAACTGTTTCCATAACTCTTCAGGCTCTTCATTGGTATGTTTTGCAAACTGCATCACTTGAGTACTTGAGATTTCTCATTCATCAACCTCAATCAAGATTTCATCTTATTATTCAACTACAAATGAGGCTTGATTTAACCATTTAAGGTCCAAAACATCACATTCATCTTACTCAAGCTCTAATCTACTTTTAACATATCAAGTTTATCTTCAACTAACACCTCATCTTGAAGTGGACCAACCTCAAGCATCTAGTTCTCATCCTCTTCTTGATCTATGTAGAATGGAACTTTAGTAGTCCATTCAAGGTTTGTTCTATTTTCAACTTGAGGATTATCCTCTTCAAGCAAGATTTTAACACTAAGTTACTTTATTTCACTTAATAAACCTGAGCACAAATGCTACCATTGATATTCTAAATCACTTGAGCTACCTTTGACCTACATAATAGGTTTATGAAGGTTTTCCTCTTAACTCTCACCAAGATCCTACATCTTTAAAGCTAAAACATGTTCCTCCTTATGAAGTGGGTTTCCTATCATGATTTCCTCATCATAGACACTTGCATTGTCCCCCTATGTCTCACTCATTGCAATTTCCTCCTCTATCATTTTTAAAATATGCTTTTTCTCCAAGAAGGAGATGGTGGGATGGTGAATAAGTTCACCTTGCTTGTAGCTTAAGAGAGTGTCCTTCCAACTAGGTACCTTACAAGGTCTCTTTGGTGGCTCTTGATTAACTACCTCAACTAACACTTCCTCCTTCTTATTTATGCCTTTATGAACTAATTTTCATGATGGAAATGAGTAGGGAATAGACACCTTTTCTTCATTTTGAATGGCTATAGGAGAAGACAACCTCACAAATGAGGGCATGACATAGCTAGGGTCAAATGTGTTGCAAAAGATCCATGATGGAGTGGCTTCATCCTCTTGAGTGGGAATGGGCATAGGGGTAGGAGAGCACAAACTGATTGACTCAGGTTTGACATAATCTTTCTCCCACTACTCAAACACATTTTCAATGGATAATACCCATCCTTTCAATTGTTTCTCAACCTATGAATAGTCAACTTCTTCAATGGATGCCCACACATTCCAAAACTCTTACAAGAACATTTATATCCCTTCCATGGCATGAATGGGGAATTCTTGTCCAATCTTAACCCCCTCATTTATTTTCATGATTATTCTCCCTTGGTCCAATATTTCCTCTCTAACTTTTGACAAGGATGGACTTTGACAAGGTTGACTAGGGGGCTGATTAGGAACTATTGAAGGTTAAGCTTGAGGCCCTTAGAGGGGAGAAGACACATAAGACTAATCCAAATGAGCCTATTGATCTTCATAATATATCAATAAACTGTTTGCATTCTAGATCATGTTTCTCATCATATTTATGTCCTCATTCTCACAAGATGACCATTGTTCACCCTCATAAAAAAACCATCTATTATTGACCAACTGAAGAGCAATCCTTGCCTCTTGTAGAACATGGATAGGAATGACTGTAAAAAACTCCAAACTCCTACCAATCTCCCTTATCAACTCAATATAAATTGATGATGCTTGCTTGACTCCTGATAAAGATGTAATAAGATAAGCATGGTCTTGATAAGGGGAATTATAGGACTTATTTGAATCTAAAGGAGGCTAAGCTTGGTCATATGTAGGGGTGGGAGAAGGGCAAATGCCATGATAGGGCTAATAGGCTATTTGAGGACCACTTGGGGGGAACACAAATATTACTTTTTTGATAAGTGTTATGATGAGGTAGAGAATAAACATACTAATCAAAAGTTGGTTGATTGTATAGACCAGATTGTAATAATTAGGCACTTAGTTAGTCTACTTAAACCATTTGATAGATGCTTAAAGTCACCATTGATTTTTGAACACTTGCCTCCAAAGGCTGATTAGATGAAGAAAACATCAAAACTCTTCACCAGTGAATAAAGTAGAAAGTCTTACCAGGCATGCCAAAAAAATTTATGGCATTAATCTATACCCTTGGAGAGAGTTATTCAAGCTCCCTCTAACTAAGACATAATATTGGGACAACCCCAAGCTATGGGTAATCTATGATAGGGATGAACCTTTGAATAAAGATGACTTCTTCTTGATGGATCACCTAAACTAATGTTACTATTGAGAAAAGGGTTAGAAAGCGGGGAAATGGCTCCTAAGAAATCTAAAAAGGTGATGCACCAAATAAAAATTGAATAATCCCATAAACTTGAACCCACACTAGATCTACAAAAGATAATGCTAGCTCACACAGCCTCAAAATCAAAATAATTGCATAAGTATTTCATAGACTAGGTTTAGGAAGCAATGAATGCAAGCAAAGAAGATTTCTAAGACTCACTAATATCTTACATGAATGGTAGAAATAAAACTAATCTAGACTTATAGATAGCTTTAAAACACCCTAAAATAGGTTAGAAAGGAGGACAATAGATATGGAAGAATCTCTTTCACAAAGCCATCATGCACAACTCACTCAACACAGATTCAAGGCAAGAGATAGGTAAATAAAGTCTATTATTACATCAAGAGGTAGTTCTTATAAATGCTTGATATGGTTTAGCCTAAGCAAGTTGAATATATTTTTCAATATCTCAAAGAGTCCCCTACTCTTCAAGATCAAAGAGTCCTTGTGAGAGTCTAGATTCAGGGAGAGATATTACAATGATGGAAAGAATGGGTGATATAAATAAAAGGAGAAGAGAGAAAAGGGAGCACATTAACTAATAAAAATCAATGAGTTACCACCTTTCAATGAATGTTCCACCACATTTTGATTTAATAGGACTAAGCCTTCCTTAACAAGCTATCCTGTATTTGTCCTAATAGCCTTCAATCTTTTCTCATTAGCTAAAAGATCCACTAGAAGATAATGGTATATTTTGTAGATGATGAATCATGATCCTTTCAAGGAATAAATATCCTTAAGATATTTAGAAGAATTATATGTTCCACTATATTCTCCAATCCCCAAATCTATTTGCTTTGATCTTCTACGTCATTTCCCACTTGCTTTAATTATAAGGACAAAGTCCTCATATCTTAAATTCAAATAGGGTCATGTAATGGCTATTTTAAGAAGAGGTAATTACCTACTTTGTTGAGGATATAACAATGTCAATATATGAGACATTTATCTATAACCATGCATCTACTCCTACTTCAATATTTGATCATAGGTCTTATTATAGACTAAAAACCAATCTCATTTATTAGTTTTCATATAGCTAAAATATCAATGAAAACCTATAGGTCACATAGCTTCCTTATTGATCTCTATTAGGTCTAAAATAGACCTATTTTTTCCTTTGAGCATTTATGGAAGCCGAGAACTCATTATATGCACAGGTCTTCTTTCTAAAAGAGTAATGAATATGCCAATGGAATAATCCTACAACTTTTAGAAAATGGGGTTGACATGTTCTAAATCATCAACCAGAAGTCTTGTCTAAGCTTTAATGATGATATAGGTTCATCATTAACCATCCTCACTATATGACTACATCTCATGCTTAGTGGTTCTTAACTAAACTCTAATGAAATCATATCCCTTTGAGATATTTGCTTTGGTTCAACCTAATTCAAATTTGTTCTCTATTAAAGTCTCCTAACTTTGACTTTTAATGTCAGCCATTGATCTTGAACTAGGTCTTATAGATTGTGCCATCTATTATCTCCCCATTCATCCCATAGGTCCTCTAATTATTTATGGATGGTTCTTATACTTGTGTCATGTGGCATTCTCATATTCAACCCCAGGATACACTAACTTTTTGACCTATCACTCATTATCTATTAGATTTGGTATGATGGATCATGTACCATCAATTTACCTAGACCCACTAGCTTTGTCAATCATTGTGCACCATTAGATCTTCACTTGAGTTCCCATAATATTGACACTTGTCATCCCCTCATTCATTCTAAGGATCTATTGACTAGTTGACCTCTCACTCACCATTGATCTACATATGGGCACTTGAGATCTTACCACTTATTAGTCATGCACTTATTCTCAAGATCCTCTAACTTTTTGACTTGATGCTCACCATTAATCTTTGAATGCATGATCAAATGTATGCCATTGGATCTTCAAGACCCACTAACTCATTAATCTCCCACTTGGCATTAGATCTTGACTCGAGTTCCCATGATTTTGACACTTGTCATCTCTACATTAAACCTTGGAACATTTGAAATTAAATGGTTATTTCATGAGGCTCAAATTTGATGTCTACATGTACATCTCACTCTGCAAGTTCAACTTTAAAGCTTTATATATTTAGATAGTAAGCTCATCAAGATATAAAATTTGTAGAGCTTGATTTAGGCATGAAGACTTCATATCCATGTGATATTTTATCATGAGAGGATTTCTAAGCATACTTATAAAATTCACAATCAATTTGACCAATCCTTTTCTACATGATGTTTAATGATGATCTAGCTCTTCAAAGCTTGATTTTTCCATCTTTTGATCATTTACAGGTTCGGAACTCTACTCAGCTTCTCTATCCAGGTAAAATCTTGGTATGTGTTCTAAATTTGGCCAACAAGACACATTCTTATCCATGAATGTTAAATTGTATACTTATATACCTATATAGGTTTAACATACAATGAGTGCTTCAAAAAAATTTACATTCCATTCATGTTTTCCATAGGTAATAGTGTTTCCATTACATAAAAATGAAAAATCATATAATGAAGACACTCTTACCCATAAATGTTAAATTATATACTTTTATACTTGTATTCTTGTATAGATTTAATATACAATTCAACAACATACACTTACACATGAACTATCACATGGACACACTCTTAAGGAAAAAAATATGATTAGGGTTTTATAGACATTACATATTATGCATGAAAAAACATACATGTGGTTCATATATGTATGGAGAGATATGTGTGCAATGATATGTTATGTATAGGTGATATGTGTAAAATTCCATGACAAATTCCTTGGTTTAAAGCTTAATGGCACATTTTACCTTTTTCATTAAAACCTTGGAAGCTCTTCAGATATGCTAACCATATGAATTCAATTCAGAGAAGTGACAAGAAAAACTTACAAGGAAGTTGATCATCATTATCCTACCACTTTACTTCCTTTATGTGTCAAACCTAGGTTTGTGAATTTATGAGGGTTGGGATTTTTTTCTATGTATTGGTGTGTTTCTTGAATTTATATTTATATTTGAAAACTTGATGGAAAGATACGGGAGCTAATAAGGCTACAATTTAGAAGAACCATTTAATTTTTAGACATTGCATTCATGTTTTCCATGGGTAAGAGTGTTTCCATTACATAAGGAAAAATCATATAATAGACACACTCTTACTCACGAATGTCGAACCATATACTTATATAGTTGTGTAGATTTAACACACAATGAGTCCTAAAACATTTACATTGCATTCATGTTTTCCATGGTTTAGAGTGTTTCCATTACACAAAAAGTAAAAAACATATATAATGGACACATTATTACCCATGGATTTTAAATTTTATACTTGTATATATTTAACATACAATGAGTGCTTTAACAAAAATGATTTACTTCAAAAACATAATCTTACCCTTGAAATGTCTCACAGACACCCTCTTAAGGGGAAACAATATGGTTAGGATTTTATAGACATTGCATTCATATTATGTATGAAAAAAACATATATGTATGAAATGATTTTTTATCTATGAACCTTGTTGTGCAAATATGTGTGTGAATTAGTTGGAAACTAGAAATTAAATACTTTTACAAACTTATCACTAGACTGACATACTTTTTTGACATGACTTGAACTAGTGGATAGATGAAGCCACCTCAAATGCCACATATGTTTGTGTTTTGTATATAAGGCTAGGTTTCATTTCTATAACACCCACAAAATGTCTATAAAACTTCTTACATATAATTTTCCATGGGTAAAAAAGAACCTTGTTGTGTAAACTAATGTTTAGAATGTTATTTGTGACATATTTCACATATATTTATTTTTTTATAGATTTAATATCCTATAGTATGTTCTAAATTTATTCATGGCTACCTTGAAACCCTATGATTAAATATAGGTAGGGGTTATAGATATGAAGGGTGTTATAGACATTACATTCACGTTTTCCATTGGTAAGAAAGAAAATTGTTGTTCCAAATAATGTTTGAAATTACTAGAAACTGATAACTAAATACTTGTATAAACTTATCACTTGACTGACATATATCGTTAAAGTGACTTGGAACTAATACCAAACCTATAATATTCAAGCTCTTTGATTTTAGACAAATACATACATTGTATTCATATTTTCCATGTGTAATAAATAACCTGGTTGTGTAGAGTAATTCTTAGAATGATAATTATTATCTATTTCACTTTTATTCATTATTCATAAATATCATATCCTATGATATGTTATAAATTTACTCATGTCTATCTTAACATATATCATATGGATATTAAGTTGGATATCCTTACTATTTTATCTACTTGAAGAGGTGCAATGTTGTTTGATATAGCAAAAGAGTGACCAATTGTATTATAGGTTTATCACACCTAGAACAATTTCAACATAGTTGTAAGACATCAACCACATGTATCAAAATATCTCAAGACTATATCATACTAATTCAATTGTATAAATTCTACCTTTTTAATGATTACAATCTTATTTCTTTCCATATTTATGATGGATAGCCTATAAGGAATGGATTTCCTCAAGGAAATACTAGCTAAGATGGATCACATGGTATGAAATTTTATCTATTTCACATGAATAGGAAAATTGTCATTGAGATAAAAAATTTTGATAGTGTAAACACCTAAATTCTACCAATTTAATGTCATAATTAAATTTTTTTTTAAATTAACACACTAATTCAATCACCATCCCAAATATGAATTTACCACTAACATCATTTCCTTTATTTTTTTGAATAATTGACTAATATATATTAATTAATTGATCATGCACACATAAGTATTCAAAGCTAGATAAAATCTAGAATTTCCACCTCATTCAGACATCTTTCATACTTATCTTAACCAAATGTTGAATCATCCAAGCACTTCTTTAACTTCCTCAACCAATTACTGAGTCACCATTGAACATTTCAACTACCATGGTAAGTCTCTTAATTACCTTGACGTATTCATGATGAGTCATTTAAATACTAATTAAATCTCGTCTATCTCACACACACATGGGAATTAATCATCATCTATTTAGACGAGGAATTAAATATAATCATTGATAATTAACATTATCTAATAAATTTGGATTTATCCTAACCATTTATTTTCTCACATGAAAGCCTATAAATGGAAGTGTCATCCTCCATTTTCATCATCCACCTTCAAGCTATCAAATTTATCATGTACATCCATTAATAATCTAATCTATTTTCACCTATATGCTGCCCAATTCACCTTTTTTTGGAGAAATGAATTGAGCACCCACATCCAATGAAGCAATAACAAATCATATGTTCACAATGGAGAAGGTGATGAGTGTATTTTACATATTTTTTAAGTATCTTATTGTTTATATTTATTTTTTTATTATTGATCTATTGGAGGTTTAGTTTAGATTTAGAATAGGAAGTTGCATTAGTTTGATTTACTAATTTAATTAGATTCTAAATTTTTAGCTATCATATTATGGCATGTCTGGTGGGACGTCTTCCACATCTTTATCATCATAATTTCATTCTTTAAAATTATTCAAATGTTTTTATTTTCATTCAAAGTTCATTGAGTTATGGCTTAATGCACACACCCCATTTTCAAAAATTCAAATAGGACCCATAGTTAATCAGATATTGTTATTGGGGTCTTCTGAACCAAAATTTTATCACATAGAGTTTGAAAGTGAAAAATTAAATATACTTAATCTAACATTAAAATTAATTTGTTTACCTATCTTTATCTATATTTTTTGATTGATTAAATAAATAGGATTTAATTCTATGTTTTCATAATGTCTCAAAGTTATGGATGATTCAAAGTTGTGTATAAGCCATGCTAAAGGATTTACTTTTCACCTTTGATTATAACTTATGCTTATGTACACTTAATTTATGATGTAATGGCTAAATGATATGATTTGTTTTGATTTTAATCAAGTGTTTGTGTATGTTTTGTCTTATGAAGGTTATTTTTTACTTAGGTGTCTCCTAGGCCCTCCCAAAACTCATTTACTCTTGTCACATGGCATCAATTCACTAACTTAAAATTGAAGTAAATAATGCAAGTCTCTTAGATGTGATATCCACATAAACATATGTATGGAAAATTCTAGGAAAATAGAGTAGTGAGAGCTATCTTGGTAGCCCAAAGGTGATGTCAACATATACCTATATATAAATAATCAAGGGAAAGTAGATCAATGAGAGCCATCCACATGTCACCATCTTAGTAGCCCAGAGATGACATTGGTATGGACCTTTTTATGGAAAATCTTAACAAAGAAAAGTAGCAAGAGTTGTCCATATGTCATCGTCCTAGTATGCTAAAGGTGACATCATCATAGACCTTTGTAAATACAATCTTAGGTAAGTGAAGTAGTGATAGTCATCTATATGTCATCATCTGAGTAGATTTGAGGTGACATTAGCATGGACCTATGAATAGAAACTCCTAGACAAGTGAAGCAATGAGATCCATCTACATGTCATCATCCTACTAGATTATAGGTGATATCAACATGAACTTGTGTTTGGAAAGTCCCAAGAAAGTATAGCAGCAATAGCCATTCACATGCCATCATCCTATTAGCCCATGGCCAAAGAGACAAAGCATGGAAAGCTATAGCTCAGCTAGGAGTGGAACAAAAACACATAGACATGTGTCCTCCAAAACCACATAAGCAAATAATGAATACATCAAAACCAAGATTGAGAGAGTGGAAAAGAGACATCTATCACATTAATATGACTAAGAACCTAAAATAATACAAAAAAAATCCATGTGGAATTATAAATCCATAAAATTTGGGATTATGAAATTTAAAATGAAAAGAATAAATAGGGAAAAGAGTGAATGTCATTATTGCACTTAATTCACATGAACTAAAGAATTAAAGAATTCAATTATCAAATCCAACATAGCTAAAGTGATATATTTTGAATTTCCATTACCAATCTAATTACATTACCTCCAAGATATCAAGAGTATTAATAATTTTCAGCTCAAGTGAAAACAATAAAGCTATAACTCTATTACAACCAAAAACATAGATGTTTTTCATAGAGAAAAACATTAGTTAGACAACAACATCAATGGTTTCCTTATATTGCATTCCAATCCCATTTGCATACTCAATTGCAAGACCAACTGAATGCATATATACAAAATTTGACTCGATGGCTCTAAAACATGAGTTTAAACACTATTCTGCCATTTAGGATATAGTCGATGTCATCCATCCATACAAAGATGAGGATCAGCTCTCTATTTTCACATGTAAATAAAAGGGAAACATCTTGGCCATCAAATTAGTTTGTCCTCATAATTCATTATCTAAGCTAGAGGTAATGCCCTATATTTCCTACTATTTGAATTATTCATGAATGAAAAGGTTATTAGAAAGATACTACACATTATGCTTGGAAAAACATTAATTACATACATCAGTAGAAATGCATTTGAGAGGTATTACAACCTTCCCTTCCTAAACATGTCATATAGGAAGCACATGGTGAATTTATGTATTATTAACAATAATGTCAAGTAGCAAGTTACAAGAGTGGATTGACAACCCAATAAACTTTGTAATTAAGGGCCCTACCTCATCTATACCCAACAGATCTTTATACTAGGGGTGAAAATCAACATGGCCCTATTGAATAAATATATGGTTTTTCAACCATCACTTATGTCAATGAGGTATGGGTCCCTTTGCTAGATATGATTTTAACTTCCAACAAAATCATTGCATTATGGGAGATAATCAGCTCTAATTTGATTTTGAGACTCACAATTTTTTAGAAGTTTCCCAAATGGGAATTTCTACATAATGTCCTATGTGGTAGATGTGGTGGTTATAACTATGCATTAATCTTATGAGAAACCCTAGAAACCATCTATTGATTACCTAAAAAATAGGATATGTGATGATTTTAACATTCTTTATGTGCATATATTAATGAGGAACATGAAAAGGCTAATTTAGACCTTTTATCCCATAATGTATCAATAAATCTATGGGAAAAACATGCCTAGGATTTCTAACCCCATAAATAAAAATATGGGTGATTATTGGTTGTACCTTGAGTGCATAGTAATCAAAATTTAAGGGTCACAGAGTGGGTGGCTACTTCGGCATGGTAGTGTTTGTCTAGGGCTCGTACACATAGGGAATCCTGGTGCTACGGGTGTAAATCCAGCCTAGAGTCTAAGCTTCAAAAGCATGGTGGGATGTTATGGTCCTGGTGGGTAGAATTCACTAAAACCTTGAGGTTTTGGTGTAGTAGTTCGTTACATAAACACACATCTTTTATACATACTAAAGATTATACCTAACAAGGTAGCTGAATAAGATATTACTACTCCCAATGACAAGATGAATTGGATGATTAAATACTTAATTTTAAGGCATAAACACACATCTTTATACATACTAAGGATTGTACCTAACAAGGTAGCTAAACAAGATATTACTACTCCCAATGATAAGATGAATTGGATGATTATATACTCGATTAGATTTCCTTAATTCAACATCAACACTATGCAGTACATAAGGTGGGAACACCTCCAATTAGTTTTAAAGATTAGGGTGCACTATGGGTTAAAATTGGCACCTTTTAGACACTAGGACCCAAGAAAGAATGTAAAAGAACACATCATAAAATATGAAAAAAATTAAGGATCAACTATGGGTATTATCCTTATGACCATGACAACATATTTATAAATGTTGAAGATGAATCTGAAGTGGATATAAGGATGTACAAGGATAACATGTATATGATTATGGTGTAAAGGATCCATTGTGATCCTAACATCACCAGAGAGGATGCCAATATGATTGAGAAAAGGAATGGCTTTTCAGACCTATTCATAGACCACTTCCTCAAGCAGAATATAGAATGCATAAACAAACTAGCTTATCATGGAAGTATACATTAGAGAAGGAGATTCAACACCTCCAAGTTCCCCTATACACATAATTTATACTACTTCTCCACAACACATTATGGAGGGACCTTAATGCATAACTAAATATAAAAGACCTGCAAGTCCCAGCACATCAGCTGGACTTTTCTCCATGCTTCCCTTACCTCTATTAAAAATTATACAAGTAAGTCTTCCTTCCTTTTTATCTCAATTTTATATTACTTGTCTTCCTCTATTTCCACAAATAATATTACATCAATCCATTGGATTTCCATCTCCACCACCTATTATTCCTCCAATGGTCATGACTCCTCCATCTCCCTCACCATCTACTACCACTATAGTCCCTCCATCTACAATTCCAACTTCAATTGAGCCAACCTTTATTGTTATAAAATCAATAATTAAATATACAAGGAAGCTGAAGACCCCTCCCATTTCACCTCAAAAGGTTTAAGTAGAAAGAAGCAAGTAATTTCTCCCAAAGAAAGGAAAATAATAATAAAGGGTGATTTAAGGTTAGACCTTGTAAAGATTTAGGATAGTGAGGAGGAAGATAAAATATGGGGTGATGAATAAGAATAATTCTCAATGACTGAAATAGAAGAGATTAAATCATTTTATGAAATCACTCAAATAGAAGAAGATTATGAATGCATAACTGAGGGAAGCACTCAGTCAGGAGGGAAGAATTACAAGAATTTAAATAAATTAACCAAGGATATGGTACTCAAATGCTACTAAACTACTATCATATATGGAATGAGATACAAAATGAGAGGAAGAATCAAAGTTATACATCACATCATAGGGGTCATCCCCAACTACACCTCCAAGCTCTCCACCTTAGATCACTATAATAGAAACTACAACAACCAATACCTCAAATATCTTTCCCTTGGTTATAAGACCCCCCAAGCCCACATTCTTTAGTAAATTATTTAATTGTTTCCACCAATAGTAATGTAGGAGATTATTTACATTCTTTAAGCCAAATAAACTAGCCACATGCAACTGTAATGACAATTTTGACTACCATAACCCAACTTACTATTGTGGTCCCTATGACCACTATTATAAATATTGGGGATGCATACACTATTTTTAATAAATATTTTCAAAACCTATTGAGCACCCCAGTAACCTAATCATTATTTAGGAGAATAATTCCTTAGTTTTCCAAACCAAATAGAGGGGTAAATTTTGAAAACCAAGTGTCCACATTAATTTTTTCCAAACTAGATACTCCACCTAAGTTGACTACCTACTTGGATATGCCTATTATCCAAGTACCCCAAGTAGACTCACCTATTATCTCAGTCCAAAAATCATTAGGGAAGGCCAAATATATAATTAATAAACCAGTCTAAAGGCAAGTTAATAGATGGAGGAATGTTATTTCTCATTTTCCTTGAAGGACATTGTTAGGATCTTAGAGTATAATTGATTACTTTTGTATAAGCAACTAAACACAGAATTGAAACTAGAAATAATAAGTAACTAGAAATCAGAAATAGCAAAAAATAGGAGATACAAGAAACAACCAATCTATATTAAACTCTTCCAGAAGGAAATACAATGAAGAAATCTCTCTCTCCTCACACCTCACAGATGTACAGTAATTTTCCCTCTAGAGTTCTCTCTCTCTCTCAATCAATTACAATCAACTCAATTAATAAAATATTCTCAATGCTATGAGGATCTAACCCTACTATATAGTATACTACAACACTAGGGTTCATGAGCCATGCATTTTCCACCCTTAGATCCACCTCTTAAATCAAAGGCTCAAATCTGTTCAGCTAAAAATAACAATTTTGGAAATGTCTAGAAATGCACAGAAGTCAGTGTCGGTCTGAAGATGACCGATGCCAGCCAACCCCTAATCGATGTCGGTCAACCCCTAACCAATGCCGATCGACCCCTAACTAATGTCAGTTGGTTCTGACCGATGTCAATTACTGTGTAAGCCCAGCAACCTCCACACTAGCTCATTAGTGAAGCTTTTAGCTCCATAACTCAACAATCTCCCACTTGGAGATAAACAGTTGCACCTGTACCTATACAGCAACATCCTCTAAACATCTCTAGCTTGTTTTTCCCTCTTCAAGTTCAATCTTGAAGACCAAAAAAAGTTGAATGAAGATTCAACTTCTCCTTTGTTATCGGCTTTGTTAACATATCAGCAGGGTTCTTATCCGTATGGATCTTTTCCAGCTTCAACTGTCCATCCTCCAATACCTGTCTAATGAAGTGGTACCTAAGCTGTATATGTTTGGTTCTTGAATGAAAGGCTGAATTTTTTGCCAAATGAATTACACTTTGACTATCACTATACAATCTGCAACTCTCTTGCTCCTTTCCCAACTCTTTCATGAACTGAGTCATCCAAATCATTTCCTTGCTAGCCTCTATGACTGCAATGTATTCTGCCTCTGTAGTAGACAAGGTAACAACCTTCTGCAACTTTCAAATCTAGCTAACCACTGTTCCACCAATAGTGAACACATATCTTGTGGTGCTTCTCCTACCATCCAAGTCACTTGCCATATCCGAATCTACATACCCATGTAGAGAAGTGTTTGACCCTCCATAGCATAAATGCCTGATGTTGGTCCCTCTCAAATATCTGAGAATCCACTAAACTACTTTCTAGTGTTCCTTTCCTGGATTGGCCATAAAATGGCTGACAACTCCCACTGCTTGGGCAATATCAGGTCTAGTACATACCATTGCATACATCAAGCTCCCAACTACTGAAGCATATGGAACTCTACTCATATACTCAACCTCATCATGTGATTTAGGACACTATTCTTTGCTCAACTTGAAGTGTCCAACCATAGGTGTGCTTACCGGTTTTTCATCCTGCATATTGAACCTCTCCAACACCTTATTCACATAATCCTCTTGAGACAAAATTAAACTGTAATTTTTTCTGTCTCTCTTAATACTCATGTCAATAATTTTATTTGCTGCTCCTAAATTCTTCATGGCAATTGTGTGAACCAATTTTACCTTAAGCTCAGTAATTTCTTGCATGTGTGAACCTGCAACAAGTAATAGGATAATATAACTACCATTATCCAATCTATTAAAATAAACACAATGGTCAGATTGACATTTACTAAAGCCATTCTCTATCATAAACCTGTCAAACCTCAAATACCATTGCCTTGGAGCTTGCTTAAGACCATATAAGCTTTTCTTCAACTTACACACAAGTTTCTCCTTACCTTTGACCTCAAAACCTTCTGGCTGATCCATATATATCTCTTCATCCAAATCTCCATGAAGAAATGTTGTCTTAACATCAAGCTGCTCAAGATGCAAATCCTCAATAACAATTAAAGACAATATAGTCTGAATAGAAGTCATCTTTACTACAGGAGAAAAAATTTCACCAAAGTCAATACCTAGTTTCTGTGCAAATCCCTTTACTACCAACCTGTCCTTATGTCTCATTTGTCCATTCTCTCCTTCCTTTAACCTATATATCCATTTGTTTTTCAGTGCTTTCTTTCTGGATGGCAACTCAACCAAATCCCACGTATGGTTCTCTTCCAAGAAATCACTTTCCTCATTCATGCCGTGTTCCCACTGTTTCCTAGATTCTACCTGCATTGCCTCATCAAAACTTTTTGGTTCTCCACCATCAATGAGAAACAAGTAGTATAAATAAGGGGAATAATTAATTAGAGGTTTACTTACCCTTTTAGACCTCCTTATGGGCATTTGAGACTCATTTACAACTTGTTGTCTGCCCAAATTTTCTTCTAACAGTGACTGATCCCAGTCATCTCTGATCGATGCCAGTCTGTACTCGATCGATGTCAATTCCTCCTGATCGATGCCGATTTCCACCTGACTGATGTCGATTTCCACCTGACTGACGTTGATTACCACCTGACTAACGTTAGTCTCTGTGTTTTTTTGTGAGTGATGATTTTTACCCGTGAGCTCATTTTGGATCATAACCTCTTCCAAATCAAGATTGCCCTGCTCAAAATTATTCAACCTCTTGAGTTGATCACTGTACATCACCTTCTCATTGAAAACTACATCATAGCTTCTAATAATTTTGTTAGTTTCAAAATTCCACAACTAGAATCTGAAATCTCTAAAACCATAACCAATGAAAGTGCACCACATAGATTTAGCATCCAGCTTCTTTCTATTTTCTTTATCAATGTGCACAAAAGCTTCAGAACCAAAAACTTTGAGAAATGAAAGATCTACCTTTTTACCTATCTAAGCCTCTTTTAGAATTCCACCATCTAGTGCAGTAGAAGGTCCTCTATTAATTAGGTAAATTGTAGTATCTACAGCTTCTACCCAAATTTGTAAGGGCAAACCAGCATGCAACCTCATACTCTGTGCACGCTCCATTATTGTTATATTCATCCTTTCAGCAACTCCATTTTGCTGAGGTGTCTTTGGAACCATCCTTTCCCTACGTATTCCACTCATAGAATAGTAACTGTTGAATTTATTGTTGTAGTACTCACCACCATTGTCAGATATAAGGCACTTTAATCTCAAACCTGTTTCATTCTCAACCAAAGCTTTCCATTTCTTAAATGTGTCAAAAACATCAAATTTCCTCTCTATGCAATAAACCCATACCTTTCTTGTAGCATCATCAAAGAAAGAAACATAATACTGTAATCCTCTAATAGAAGCTACCTAATCTGGTACCCACACGTCTGTGTGAACAAGCTCCAACTTGTGCTTCTTCTTTGTTGACCCAGTGTTGAGAAACCTCACTTTATTCTATTTCCCAAAAATACAATGCTCATAGAAATCTAGGTCTATGCATTTCAAATCTAAAAGATTACCTTTTAACTTAAGAACATTCATTCCTTTCTCACTCATGTGACCAAGCCTACAGTGCCACAACTTTGCATCTACATCTGAAGTAGATAAAATAGAAGGATAATAATCAGTAATACAAGTAGATAGATAAAGTGTAATATAAGTGCACCCTTGGAAACTTTCCAAGATTCAGTTGTGAGAGTTACTGTGCAACCTTCATCACCCAACTTTCTTGCAAAAATCAGATTCCTCTTCAGGATGGGTACATGCATGACATCCTTCAACACCCATGTGTTGCCATTCTATAATTTCAGCTACACTTTTCCTTTGCCAACAATTTTACAAGGCTCATCATCCCCTAAATAAACTTTTCCAAAATCTCCATGGACATAATCATTGAAAAATTATCTATTTGGGGTTGCATGGAAAGAGGCACCAGAATCTAAAACCCATGATTCTACTTTATTATCTAAAGAAAATATAAGAGCATATTGTGCAATAATACCTACAAATTTTGATTCTTTATTACCCTCATGCTGATTTTCTTTGTTATCCTTCAACCAACAATCTTTCTTTGCATGCCCTTTCTTTCCACAATTCCAGCAGGTTATTCTTCCATTTCTAGATTTGGATCTACTTAACAATACCTTCAACTTTTGCTTATTTATTACCTTCATGCTGATTTTCTTTGTTATCCTTCAACCAATAATCTTTCTTTCCATGCCCTTTCTTTCCACAATTCCAATAGGTTATTCTTCCATGTCTAGATTTGAATCTACTTCCCATCTTTGACCTTGATTTCCCTTGCTTGCCCTTCTCTCTTTGCCTTCCCCTACTTTCAACACTTAAAGCATTACTTGATGTTTCCCCTGTGCTTTTCCTATGAATTTCTTCATTCAAGATTACACTAACAACATCATCAACTTTCAAGATATTTGAAGCAGATGCAGTATTACTAACTGCCATTACCAAACTATGCCAACTTTCAGGTAAAGAGCATAAGATTAAGAGAGCCTTAATTTCATCATCAAAAATTATTTTGACTAAATTTAACTGATTTACTATTGTATGAAAATCATTAAGATGACTAGATACAGATCCACCTTCCTGCATTTGCAAATTAAATAATTGCTTCATAAGATATACCTTATTCAAAGCTAAGGGTTTTTCATATAAATTTGCCAAAGTATCCATTAACTCTACCGTTGTCTTTACCTGTGATAAGTTGGAAAACATAGAAGCTACTAGGCTCAACCTTATAGATCCAAGAGCCTTTCTATCAAGAACATTCCATTCTTCATCTTCCATATCTGTGGGCTTCCTTGAAACCCCACCCAACGGTAAATACAGATCTTTTTGATATAGATAATCTTCAATTTGCATCCTCCATAATTGATAATTCTTGCCATTGAATTTTTCTATTCTTAGTTTACTTTCTTCTACCATTATTTTTCTCCCACTCAATCAGAAACCCCTGTGAGTGAATTTTGTAATCAACAAACACTAACACGCTCTGATACTAGTTGTTAGGATCTTAGAGTACAATTGATTACTTTTGTATAAGCAACTAAACACGGAATTGAAACTAAAAGTAATAAGTAACTAGAAATTAGAAATAGCAAAAAATAAGAGATACAAGAAACAACCAATCTATATTAAACTCTTCCAAAAGAAAATACAATGAATAAATCTCTCTCTCCTCACACCTCATAGATGTACAATGATTCTCCCTCAAGAGTTCTCTCTCTCTCAATCAATTACAATCAACTCAATTACTGAACTATTCTAAATGCTATGAGGATCTAACCCTACTATATAGTATACTACAACACTAGGGTTCATGAGCCATGCATTCACCACCCTTAGATCCACCTCTTAAATCAAAGGCTCAAATCTATTCAGCTAAAAATAAAAATTCTAGAAATGTCTGGAAATGCACAGAAGTCGGTGTCGGTCTAAAGATGACCGATGCTAGTCGACCCCTAATTGATGTCGGTCAACCCCTAACTAATTCCAGTCAACTCGTAACTGATGTCAGTTGGTTCTGACCGATGCCTATTACTATGTAAGCCCATCAACCTCCACACTAGCTCATTAGTGAAGCTTTTAGCTCCACAACTCAATAGACATGATAACTCGAAGATAATCCCCCTCAGTTACTCTTAAAACAAACATAAATTAAATAGAATAAAAAAATTCACTAGACATTCCTTTATGGATTCAATAGTTGAAATAGGAAGTAGGGAGACAAGATTTGGTGATAATTGAGTAGCCCACAGTAAAGTTTTATTTTGATAGACAAACAAACACCTTGAAAAAGGTTAAAATTAAAACTGTGGTTTCTAAGGGTGGATAGCTTGAGATATAAAAAAGAGAATACATATTATTTTTGATAAAATGAAGGAAAATAAATCTCTCAAACCTGGATAGATATAGGAAGGACCCCTATACTTTTGTATCTATGTTTTTGGGGGAGTCATAAAAGAGATTTTCAAAAAATTAATCAACCTATATAGAGGTAACCAAATGTGAGTACCATCCAGTATCCCAAATAAATAGTGCAAAATTTGTAGGGGATAGCTATGAAACTATTTGACACTCTTCGTTTAATAAGGCTATAAAGACCGCCTCCCAACCCAAGTGGGGAGACATTCTTCAATTGTTCAACAAAATAAAATATATTGATGGAAAATTCATTTTATAAACTAGGAAAAAAGGAATAAGGCTTATGCCCACATAAAGTTAATACTAGTATATGAAGTTTCTGAGGTAAATAATTATATTACTACCAAAAGGGATAGCTTACTTGAGTAGCATTAAGAAATGCAAATTTTGGTTCAAAAATTTACAAACCAGGAGAGGGAAGCTATCTCTATCTTGACTGACCTAAGAGTTTCTCAATTAATCACTTCACAAGGATAATTAGTGCCCAAAACCATTTTTTATAATCTATTGTGAGCAACATTGGATAGTTTTAGAGAAGATTTTGAAGGCACTGTTTACAGAACCAGTAATTAAATAATACAGTTGACAATTTTGTAAGGAACAAAATTATAGGGACTTAGAAAATATACATTGAGGGTAGAGTTGTATTAAGTTTACATAATAAATTTATGGATAAACTTCCTCAATTGTTCAAAATAGCTATGCTTAATTTTGAGACCATAGATATCAATTTCCAAGCAATTCATATAATTTACCTAAAAATGGAAGTAGTCAAGCAAGCCACTTTAGTAGAATGGGTTATGGCTATTACACCTCAAAGTAATCATCTTCCCAATTAAACATTAGTATATAATCAAACTATGCCTACCTATGTGTCACTTCCAACAACTACAACCATAACTACATTAGTAATTACTTTGATCTTATATATAATTCTAGTGTTTGATTTTAGTTACAATGTAAGTTTCAACTTTAGTTCCATTGACTTCAGCTATGTCATAGTTTTCTTCTTTTAACATTACTACATTAGCACTTTATAAATATACATATGCATTTACATGTTTGATTAGTGATGTAAATGTTAGTTCTTAATTCATTTAGCTTAGATATATTTTAGTTTAGATGAAGAATTTTGTTTTGAGTAATCATTATTGTACATGCATACATTGCATGAGATTAGCATACAGTATTATTTTTAGATATGTATCTTTATATTTTACTTGAGATATGAGGCCTTCCCCATCCCAAGCTTATTTATACTTGTATCCTCCCATTCCCAAATGGAGGATAATTTTTACTATTAAGATTAATAAGTAATTTTGAGAAGTTCTGCAATTTAATCTTGATGTGCAAAATTTGATTGTTCTCCAAATTTATGGATTGCGTAAGAAGTTCTATCATTTTAGTTTATTAATATTTTGGTTATGCATAAGTTATTTTTTGATATAAAATTATTCATATTTTCATATTATTAATCTAAATGCCTTATGCATATGAATCATATTCCCCCTTGTAGATGTGTTATTGCAGTCTTATAAATACAACAACCTTTAATTTTATGTGTTTAAGTATGTTGTATTTTGGTTCCCTTTGACTACTAACTATGTTTTATTATTAATTTTATATAGTATCATATAACAAATATTGGTCTTCAATTCTTTGTCCAACCTATAGTTCAAGTGATTGTCTAAAAACATTTCATCTAATGTGGTCCATAAGCCTCCTTATTTTCCCTACCTTTCCTTTTTTTTGAGTTTATTTTGGTCACATTCACCTTAGGATATATCCGTCATCATTCCACCCATCTCAAGTAGATTTATATTCATCTATAGTTGACCCATTTGTGGTAAATAAATTTCCTCACTCACCGCTATTCCATCAATAGGGTTTTTACAAAAGCAAATACCTAATAACTCGTGCCTTGTAGTGAATATTTTTTATTAATCCTAAAATGTTAAAGGATACCTCATAAAATTTTATGGGGTGTGCATAAAATCCACAACAATAGTAACTTAATCCGGCACTAGAAGGAGGGCCTTGAACTTTGCCTCTATTTTATTTGAAAAGAATCACTTAAGTTACACTGAAAGCACTCAAAATATTAACAAGGTCAACCTCAAACACTAAATTTATATTCCCACATTTGGAAACCCATAGAAACATTAGGTCTGATAAGGGAATTAAGAAAGGACCCTAGGCTAAATCATTCTCTCCAAGAATTCAACATCGTCTTCCATTATTCCTAATGGCCTTACTCCAAGATTTGGCTCCAACCAAAATAACTAGATCTACCATCAATTTCAATGGGGATATCCATGACCTACACACAAAAATTGAGAAATATATTTCTTCCTTTTCTCCCTTGGAAGCAAGGACTACTAAAGAATATATCAAGGCATTTAAAACTATTTTAGGGATATTGAATGTAACCCATGAAGACATGGAATGTAAATTATTCCCCTTCACATTGAAAGATGTGGCCTATGACCAGTTTCTTAATATCTTAGAAGGTTCGATCACCTCTTGGGGAGAATGTCAAAATAATTTTTTGGTATAATTTGGCTAGGTCACCATTGTAAGTGTTATTTATCAACATTTTTCAAGCATGAGATGAAAGCTAAATAAACCAATTTGAGCCTTTAGTGCTAGATTATAGAAGATGTACAATAGACTTGAAACTTCTTATAACCTAATGAGGCATTGGACCTCAAGATGTAAAAGAACACCCTAAACCCTATGATTCTTCTACACAAAGTTTTTGGTGTTCATTCGATACCTTTAAATTACACTAAAGCTATAAATACTAATAAATAATTACACTCTTAGCTATAATCATTGGCCCCACTCAACTTCTATTGTTCTATATTTTTATCCAATTCCAAATATAAATTAGAATACTATGGCCCAAAATTAAAAATAGGTATACAATTAGTTACCTTTAACCCAAGCTCCACCCAATCAGCATCTTAGCTTCTTAAACAATTTTAACTCTAACCAATAAAACTAGAACTAGTCCATAATACCAGTCAATACTACTAATATACAACATACTAATTTTGATTTCATAAAAATAGAATTGGAATAAATCTAGAGGATGGTACATAAATTAAGAAATGGTTTTTTTAACATGCATAAATGCATAAGTAACACTGGATGATAGAATACCAATCAGATCTTTAGATTGTAGAGGTACAATAGACCCTTTAATAGGTCTAAGACCAATAAAAATCAAAAAACACCTAATAGGATACCAAAAATCAACATCATGAAAGCAAACCTTCCAAATTGGTGCCAAGTTCATAATACTACACAACATATTGAGTTATATTGCATCAATTTTTGCACAACCTTTGAGATTTTTCAAAAAGAGATGGATGGGTAAGAAGGTTTTACACATTAGATAGAATTATCTTCCTCTAATAATCCAAGATATTCTAGTATAATAATGGTATTTGAGACCTATGATCTCCCATTTCTATAAAAGTTTGAGAATGATCTAGAGGATAATATAGATGATATCCATCCATTCTAGAAGTTATGGAGGAATAATTAGAATTTGAGGAGCAAACAACATATCATTACTTCAATACCTCCAAAAAATAATGCTAATACTAAAAATTATTAGGCCAACAACAATCCACCTCCCCTAAGAGGTATGATCAGTTATAGAGTGCAAAATTGCAAAGCAAATATGGGTACAACATTATTGAAAACATGAATAAGATCAAGGCCAACATCACCCTACATAAACTAGCTCATATCACTGAACAAAGAGAGATATTGATCAAATATCTGATTAAGAGATCATCTACAGTAGATAAATCTAAATTTGTGCATGCAAATGTGATGGTATTTAAAGATAGATATGAAGTTCTACTATTTATACTAACTACTTGAATGTTTAAAAAGAACGTGCATAACTATTTGGTCAATTAGGTGATTTGTCTAATGTGATATAGATAGTTGCATACAAAAAGTTGGGTTTGACTCTAGATAATTCAAATAAGGTGATCCTAAAATTGGATAAGTCTTATATCCCATGTATTGGAAAATTAATAAACATGCACATTTAGTTGGCATATGAACCACATGTGCAATAAACCATCGACATTTT
Source organism: Torreya grandis (assembly GCA_037957365.1). Lineage (NCBI taxonomy): Eukaryota > Viridiplantae > Streptophyta > Pinopsida > Cupressales > Taxaceae > Torreya > Torreya grandis. The sequence continues at coordinate 977,777 of JARHVA010004391.1, forward strand.
AATCATTAATATTCTAGAAACATACAACATGTTGTTGAGCTAGGATTGGTCTAAGACATTGAATGGATATATGGCCACCAAATTTTCACACATGTGGTTTCCATGGAAAGGAGTGGAAAACCATATTAGAGTGGACTGAGAGATGAATTTAAAATACCTAATTACTTATTAAAATGCCACTAATGAGAAAGTGGACTTCATGTCTTCACATTGAAGAATTCATAGATTCATCACAAAATAAAAGATGCATAAACAAGAATTTGAAGGTACATCTCAGTTATGGACTCTTGGTTTTGACAGAGTCAAATCAAAACAAGGTTTTAGTGTTGTCATAGTCCTTACAGATCTAGATGGTAAATAGTACCTAGTTACTTATAGGTTATATTCCCCCTACACTAACAATAGAGTAGAGTATGAAGTTATGATCCTCAACTTGTAATTTTTACTCAAGCATAATATGAACCAATTGTAGATCTTTCATGACTTAGATTTAGTGGTCAATCAGATCAAGAATAAGTACCAATGTAAGCTCACTTATATAAATACGTATAAGCATAAATATTGGGACCTGATCAACTATTTTGAAGAATTTGACATCAAGGTTATCTCAAAGAAGAATAATCAAATAGTTGACTCATTAATATCTTCAGCTAATAATATATCACCACTCTAGGATTATAAGATAAATAAGTTCTCAATAGAGCTAGTTCCTTATCCCTCTATTCTAGATAATTTGAACAAATTTTAGGTGTATGAGGATGACCAACAGATCATACAATTCATGAACCACTCTATATCTTTTGAGGCTTAGATAATAGATGAGAAAGAAGTCAAATTCATGTATGGTGAATACCTCAGAGGGTATAATATTTTAAAATTAAAGGAGAATCACATCCTTCTAGGCATGGTCTCTTTGGAGTGAGCTTTTGATCTATACCCCCAAGCCTAGAATTAAAAACCATCAAAAGCAACTAAATCAACTTTCATCAAAGAGAATTTGGGCACTAACCAACACCATAAAAATGTGAATGTAGGTATGATTCTCACTAAATTTGAGAAATAGAAGATGAAATATGTAATGGAAGAATACAAAGATGTGATATCGTGGACATATGAATACTTGAAGGTGTTAGGCCCTAGAGTCATTACACACACTATCTTGTTAAAACCTAAGTAGAAGCATTTTAGGAAGAGATATAGACTAATTAATCCAATTTTGGATCCCCTAATTTAGATAGATGTGTAGAAGTTGTTGGAGGCCATAATTGTCTTTCTAATTAGGCACTTTACTTTGATAGCTAATTCCATACTAATCAGGAAAAAATAAAAATAAATTAAACTTTGTGTCAATTTTAGGAACTTGAACAAAGTGTCAAAAAAATAAAATTACAACTACCTTCACTAGATGAGGTAATTCAAATGGTGAGTGGATCAGAGATGATGTCCTTCTTAGATGGATTCTTCGGTTATAATCACATACTGGTAGAGATAGAGGATCAGATGAAGACTACCTTCACAATAAAGTGGGGGAATTTTGCATATAAGAGGATATCATTTGGCCAAATTAAATTGGGAACAAATTTTTAGAGAGCCATATAGACTTTGATTTCCAAGCACTGGTTGAAAAGTGAATCATCATATACATGGATGACCTCACTATGTTCTCTAAAGATAGATTTGATCACATAGACCATCTCTAAAAAGTCTTTGACAGATGTACAAGGTAAAAAGTGTCACTTAATCTAAATAAAATCATCTTTGGAGTTATTGAAGGGAAGCTGTTAGGCCATGTGATCACTAAGGATGTGATTTTTATTGATCTATATCAAGTTCAAGCCATTTCCAAGTTGACACCTCCTATTAAAAATAAGGAACTGAATTCCTTTGGTAGAATAAAATTTATGTGAAAATTCATTTCTAGATTTGTAGAGATTGTCAAACCATTAAACTCTATGTTGAATAAATACGCCAATATAGAGTGGACAACAGAAGCCCAAAGAGCTTTTGAATACATCAAGGCTACTATTGTTCAATCCCCAATTTTGATTAGTCTAGACTTCAATAAATATTTATATTTTTAATTATTTGTTTCAACACATACTTTAGTTATTATAATGAAAAAAAGGTAGATAACAATAAACATCCCATTGCTTTTTCAAATACTAATTTAAAGGATGCAGAGTTGAAATAATATATTATAGATAAGAAGATTTATGCCTTGATTAAAGTGGTGAAAACAATCAAGCACTATTTTTATGAAATAAAACATTTGTCATTATTCTTGACCCGATTGTCAAGCTCATGTTTGTCCAGAATGAGTTAAGTGAAAGAAGAGGTAAATAGATGTCTAAAATTTAGGGGTTTGACCTATAAATCAAGCCATCTAAGATGGTAAGAGGCCAAGGGATCATCTAACTAATAACTAAAACTAATCCACACATCAGTATTAAATAAATTAATGAGACTTAGATAATTAGTGGTAAGTGGTACACTCAAATCATCCATTACCTATTTATGGTTACATGACTTTTTGAGATGAATAAGGAGAATAAGTGAACCCTCATGCTTAAATCATCTCATTACATGATAAATAAATGAGTCTTATATAGAAAAATTATGAAGGCAAATATTTGAGATGTGCTTTAAAAGAAGAAGTTGTGGATATCCTAGATGTCCTAAATTATAAGTTAGGTAGTGGGCTTCCCTCAAAAAACACAATAGCTAACAAAATTATGTGGATGAGATACTATTGACCTACCATCTTCAAAGATGCACATAACCATATTAGGACTTGCTATGACTACCAAGTATTTGGGGAAAGAAAAGTAAATGCTACCATGCATTTGTATCCAGTCATTAAAAGATATCCCTTTTCTCAATGGGACCTTGATTTTATTAAGGTGATAAACCCAAACTCTTTAGTAGGGCACACATTTATCGTAATAGACATTGACTATTACACTAAATGGATAAAAGTTATAGTAACAAATAAGTCCAGAATAATTGATGTCATCAAATTTATAGAAGAAAGCATATTAACCAAGTTTGGCACTTTCATTTCCTTATTTTATGACAATGGTCCAGCCTTTCAATATTTTAAATTTATATAATGCACTTATAAAATCAAATAACCATCAAGTTCTCTTCAAACTACTATCCACAAGGGAATGGAGTAGCTAAGTCTACCAATAAAAATATGATGGATGCCATTAATAAATCAACCCAAGACAAACAAAGAGAATGATATATCTTATTGAAATATGAACTATGGTTACATAGAACAAGGCGTAATCAAGCCCTCAAGGCTTCACTTTTTTTGCTAGTGTATGGGTAATAAAAAGTATTTTCCATTACTCTTAAAATACCAATGTATCAGTTCATGTAAGATTACATGGGATAATATGAAATAATACAATCTAGACTACTTTACATAGTCCAAATAGAGGATACAAGAATTGAAGCACTACACAGCTTCAGTAAACATCAAGATATTATCAAAATATGATTTGACAAAAGATCCAAGATCAAAGCCTTTAGGATTTTAGACTTAGTGATTTTATGGGATAAAACACATGAGAAAAAAGGATGATATGAGAAGTTTACTTCTTTGTAGATTGGACCATATTAGATATCAGAGATACTAGATAATAATGTCTTCCAATTAAAAGACCTTAAAGGTAATGACCTCACCTTTCTAGTCAATGGACAATTTTGGAAGTACTATTTCATGGTTGATCCAACTAGAGACACCTTAAAATGACTTTAAGTGGAGAGGTAGATGTAGGATTAGATTTTTTTTGCCTTCTATAACTATTTTGTATGCTTTATAGGATTAGTCTTTCCTAATTTCTATGTTTACTTTTAGAACATTAGTTTTTATGCTTTCTAGATTAGTTTTCAAAAACTATAGAATAGATCAACTTGTTTTTAACATTGAGATTACAAAAAAAAACTACCAAAATCAAGGGGATGATTCACAAGGATGCACCATTAATAATCATAAGTATTTATTTTGATAGTAATAGAGTTTATGAGGTTAAGGTATGTGTTGTGACTAAATTAGGTCCTACTTTGATTGCATGAGTATATTGGACCTTTGGGATTTACTCTGGTCTAATCATGTAAAATTTAGAAATACTTTCCATTTTCAAGGGTTAACTGCATTATAACATGATAAAATTTAGATGGCATTTAATAAGCATAGAATTAGATACACTCTAATATGGACATATTGATTGAAATAAGTTTTCTTATGTATAGACCCAGCCAGTGGTGATCCTCAACCCTTGTATATGTGTTTCTAATAAAAAATTAAATATATTATCTTACAAACTACTCGACAAGGGTGATTCAAGTAATCTCTACTATATTTATGAACGTCCAGATGGTATTAGAGTAAGACCTTGAGTGGAATTAGAAATATCTCTATCAAATTTATGGATGTTTGGTTAATAGCAGAGTAATGTGCAAGATTTTTTTATTATTTGGTTACAAAATATGAGATCAAAATAAAACTATAATGTTTATCCAAGACTTTATCAAAACACTCTTAATAAGAAAAAATTAAATTCATGAGATCACACACTCAAATCTAAGGAATGGAAAGGGTTAGTATGTTACATGAGGAAGTAGGAGTCTTTTTCAAGGTCTGGTTTGCTTATTCTTTTTTAAGAAGGGATGAAGTTTTGTTATGCTACATTACTGATATTATGTGTTCTAAAAATACTTAGGAGTATTTTACCCACTGAGTCACCATTTTTTGTGCCTTGACCATACACCTAATTTTTAAAAACTCAAATAGGGACCCATTATTAATCAGATATTCTTATTCAAGGTATTGTTAACCCAAAGTCTATCACATAGATTTTGAAATAAAAAACTTAAGTAGACTTAATATGACATTAAAATAAATTTATTTGAATCTCTTGATATCTATTGTTTGCTTGATTCAATCAATAAGATTTAATTCAATGTTTTTATAATGTCTTAAAACTAAAGAGGAATCAAATTTCTGTATAAGCCATGCTAAATTATTTACTTTTCACGTTTGATTTTAACTTATGCTTATGTATGTTTAATGTATGATGTAATGGTTGGTTGAGATGACATGTTTTTATTTTAGTTGGGTCTTTATCTATGTTGTGTCTTAAGTATATTATTCCATTCATAGGATTCTCATGAGCATTATCAATTCACTAACTTAGAACTGCAGTAAAGAATGCAAGTTTCCTAGAGGTTATATCAGCATGGACCTATGTACTAAAAGTCTTGGGTAATAGGAGAAATGAGAGATCTCTAGGTGTTACCATTCTGGTATCTCAGAGGTGATGTTAGCATGGATCTTTGTATGGATAATTACATGCGATTAGAGTATAAAGATCCATCCACATATCACCATCCTAGTAGATTGGAGATAACGTCAACATATAAATTTACACAGGTGATCTTGGTCAAGTGGAGTAGTGAGAGTCTTCCATGTATCATCATATAAATAACATAAAAATGATGTCAACATAAACCTTTGTATATACAATCTAATGAAATCATAACATCAAGAGTCATCCATATGTCATCATCCCAGTAGTTTAGAGGTGACATCAACATGGACCTATGTACAAAAAGTCTTAGGCAAGTAAAGAAGCAAGAGTTATCCATGTGTCATAATATTACTAACCCAGAGGTGACATTAGTATGAAACTATATACAGAAAGTCTTGGATAAGTGAAGTAACAATATTCATTTACATTTCATCATCCCATTATCCCATGGCCAAATACACAAAGCATGGCAAGCTATAACTCAACTAGGAGAATAATAGTGACACATAAACATGTGACTTCTGAAACCATATAAGTAAAAAATGAAGACATTGAAACTAAGACCAAGATAGCAAAAAATATACATATGTTATATCAAAATTAATAAGCAACTAGAAGAATATAGAATAAGACACATGGTAGTAAAATCCACAAAAATCGATATTATGAAATTTAAAATGCAAAGAATAAATAGGGAAAAGATTGAATGTCATTTTTGTAATTAATTCACATGAATTGAAGAATTAATGCATTCAATTCTCAAATCCAACTTAACTAAAGCAATATATTTTTAATTTCCATTTTAATCCCATTACATTGCCTCCAAGCTATCAAGAGTATTATGAATTCCAAGTATAACTACAAACTATGAATCCAAAACTCCATTGTGACTAATAATTTGCAAGTTTTCATATATTTAAATATTTTTAGATAACATAAATAGCTTCTAATCTCACATCCCAATCCCCTCTAAATACTCAATTACAAGGCTAATCAAATACATAGATACAACATTTGATTTGGTGACTCTGAATCATGATTTCAAACACTATTATACCATTTGGGATATGGTCGATGCCATCGAGCCATACAAGGATAAGGATAAATTCTCTATTTTCACACATAGTTACAAGGACAACATCTTAGCCATAAAATTAGTTGGTATTCACAATGTGGTAGCTAATCCAGAGGTAATGACCTACATTGACTTACTATTTGATTTATTTATGAATGTCAAGGTTATTGGAAAGATACTACTCTTTAGAAATTAAAAAAATGCCAATTTCATACATCAATGGAAATACCTTTGAGAGATATTACATGTTCCCCTTCCTAGATGTGTCATATAGGTAGGACATGGTGAATTCATGGCTTCTTAACAATAATGTCAACAATAAGTTGCAAGAGTGGACTAAAAACCCAAGTACCTTTGCAATTAAGGGCCCTACCTCAGCTATCCTCATTCAATCTTTAGACCAGGGGTAAGAATCACCATGGCCCTATTGAATAAATATATCATTTTTCAACCATCATTTATGTCAATGATGTATGGGTCCCTTTACTAGATATGATTTTAACTTCCAATAAAATCATTACATTAGAGGAGATCATCATATCTAATTTTATTTTAAAACTCACAAATCTTGAAAGTTCCCCAAATGAGAATTTCTACATAATGTCCTACGTGGTAGATGTGGTGACTATAACTGTGAATTCATCTTATGAGCATCCCTAGAACCATATCCTAATTACCCTAAAAATAGGATATGTGATGATTTCAATGTTATTCATGTGCATAGATTTAGGAAGAATGTGAAAAGGCTAGCATAGACCTTTTATCCCATAGTGTATCAATGAATCTATGGGAAGAACATGTCTAGGATTTTTGACCCCATAAAGAAAAATATTTACAAGATGGGTGATTATTAGTTATACCCCGATTGTATAATAACCACAATTGAAGGAACAAAGTCATGTCCTTTATACCTACCAAGGATTGTCCCTAAGAAGATAGCTAAACAAGATACTATTATATAATTAATAGATAATGTTGATGTTGACTTAAGGAAATTCAAGCAATTAGTCATCCATCTAACTCCTCTTAGCACTGGTAGGATAAAATACATAAGATGGAACCACTTATAATCGGTTGGAAATATTAGGGCATAATATGGGTTCAAACTAACAACTTTAATACAATAGTATCCAAGAAATAATGTAAGAGAAACCATCAAAAAATATGAAATAAAAGTAAGGATCAACTATGATCACCAACCTTATGACCATGATAGCATATTTATGAATGTTAAAGATGATTCTAAGGTGGATATAAATATTTATAGGGCCAACATGTTTATGATTGTGTTTCAAAAGATCCAGTATGATCTTACCATCACTAGAGAGGATTCTAAGAGGATTGAGAAACATGAATGGTTTTCTAGACCTATTCATGGAATCCTTCCTTAGGAAAAAGAAGAAATGTAAGAACAATCTATCCCATCCAAGGAAGCATGCATTGGATAAGGAGATTCAACACCTCTAAGACCCCCTATACACATATTTGTTATTGCTTCTCTAGAGCACATTATGGATGGACCTTAATGCATAACTGAGGAGCAAATATCTACAAGTACTGCCACATCAATTTTACATTTATCCATACTTCCCTTACCTCTATTAACCATTACATAAAAAGTATTATTTTTTATCTCAAGTTCATGTTACTTCTCCTCATATATCTCCACCAAAAATATAACTTTATTCCAATGAATTTCCATATCCACCACCTATCATTCCTCCAGTGGTCACCAATCCTCCATCTCCCTCACCATTTGCTACCACTATAGTCCCTCCATTTCATATTCCACCTTCAACTGTACCAGCCTCTATTATTATAAAAATAATAATGGCATACACAAATAAGAATAAGACACCTCCCATTACACCTAAAAAATTAGAAGTAGAGGATAAACAAGCAGTTTCTCAAAAAGAAATGAAAATGAGAAGAAAGGGTGATCTGGGGTTAGACCTTATACATATTTATGATAGTGATGAAGAATATAAAAGATGGGGAGATGAAGAAGAGTGGGTCTCAAATAATAAAATATAAGAGACAAAATAATTTGATGATACCACTCAAATGGAATATGATGAAAGGATGACTGAGGGAAGCACCAAGTTAGGAGGGATAGAATTACTACAATAATTTGAAGAAGTTAACCAAGGAAATGGTAACTCAGGGAATATTAAATTATTATCAAATAGAGAAGGAAATGAATAAGGAGAGGAAAAATCAAAGATTCACATCATAGCACAAGGAATATCCCTAACTACACCTCCAAGCTCTCCACCTCAAATTACTATAATGTCACCTATAATAACCATTACCCCAAATATCTCTCCCTTTGCTATAAGACCTCTAATTCCACATTTTTTAGCAAATTCCTCAATTATATCAACTACTAGTGATGTAAGAGATTATTTACATTTGTTACATTATTTAATCCAAATAAACTAGCCACAATTAGCTACAGTGCCAATTTTAACTACCATATCCCAACTTACTATTGTGGGACTTGCCACCACTATTATGACTACTAGGGATGTATACACTACTATTACTAGTTATTTGAAAAAACTCGTGTAATACCCTAATAGCCTAATCATTCTTTATTAGAACCAATCCTTAGTCCCTCAATCCAAGTAGAGGGGTATATTTAAAAAAATTGGTGTCCACATCAATTTTTTCCACACTAGCTACCCCACCTAGGTTGACTAAACATTTGGAGATGTCTACTGGCTAAACACCCCAGGTAGACTCACCTACTATCTCAGTCCACACAGTAGTTGGAAAGGCCAAATATATAATTGACACACTAATCCAAAGACATATTATTAGATGGAGGAAAGATATTCCTCCTTTTCTTATTATCTCAAAGACAATTCCCAATAGTTACTCTTATATCACACATAGATTAAACAAAACAACAAGTTGCACTAGGCAGTTCTTTATGGATTTAGTAGTTGAAATAGGAAGAATTAGAGAGATAATATTTTTTGATAACTAAACATCCCACAATAAAGATCTATTTTTATAAATATACAAACACCTTTAGAAAGTTTAAGATATAAACGGTGGTTGTTGAGGGTCAATGGGTTGAGCTAGAACAAAGAGAAGATATTCTCTTTGACAAAATGAAGGACAATAAATTCCTCAAACCTAAATAGATATAGGGAGGACCCATATAATTTTATATATGTTTTTAGGGGAGTCATAAAAGAGATGATCAAAAAAAATTATTAGCCTATACAAAGGCAACCAGAGGTGAGTACCATCCAAGCTTCCAAATAAATAGTGGATAATTTGTAAGGATATCTAGGAAATTATTTGACACTACTAGTTCAATAAGGTCCATAAAGGCCACCGCCCAACCCAAGTGGGGCAACATTATTTAATTATTCAACAAAATAAAATATATTGATGGGAAATTATGTTTTATAAGCTAGGAAATAAGGAATAAGGCTTATGTCCACTTAAATTTAATAACAACATTTGAAACTATTTGAGAAAAAAATATATTGTTGTTAAAAAGGACAAATTACTTGAGTGGCATCAATAAATGTGAACTCTGGTCCAACAATTTTCAAATTAAAAGAGGGAAGCTATCTCTATCTTAAATAACTTAAGAGTTACTCAAATAAGCACCTTATAGGGGCAATTGGTTCCTAGAGTGAAAATCTTCTACAAGCAACACTGGATAGTTTTAAAGTGGAGATTGAAGGCACTATTTACAAAACTAATGATGAAATAATGTAACTAGATAATTTTTAAGGAATAAAATTATAATAATTAAGGCACTACACATTGAGATCAGAGTTACATTAGGTGTACATAATAAATTTATGGAAAAGCTTCCTTAATTGTTCAAAATAGCAATGCTCGATTTTGAGACCATAAATATAGACTTCCATGTAAGTCATGAATTTTACCTATTAATGGAAATACCCAAGCAATCCATTTTAATAATAGAGGTTATGCCTATTCCACCTTAGAGTCCTCAACTTTATAATTACATATTAATGCATATTCAAACTAGGCATGCCTACGTGCCACTTCCAATGACTATAGTAAAATCTACATTGATAACTACTTTGGGCTTATCTGAAATTCTAGTTTCTACTCTAGTTGCAATGCAAGTTTCAACTTAAATTCCACTGACTTTGGATATGTCATGGTTTTCTTCTTTTATTAGTACTGCATTATCACTTTCTAAATATACATATGTATTTACATGTTGGAGTGGTGATGGAACTATTAGTTCCTAATTCATTTAACTTGTATATATTATATTTTAGATGAATAATTCTATTTTGAGCAATAATTATTGTACATGCATACTTTGAATGAGATTAGCATACAATGTTATTTTCATATATGCAATTTTTAGACTTCACTTTAGAGATAAGGTATTCTCCATCATAAGCTTATTTATACTTGTATCCTCCTTGCCCTAAAGGGAGGAGATTTTGGCTATTAAGATTAATAATAAATTTTGAGAAGTTTTGTAATTTGGTCTTGATATGAAAAATCTAATTCTTCTCTAAAATTGTGGATTGTGTAAAAAGTTCTATCATTTTAGTTTCTTAGTCTTTTGATTGTACATGAGTCATTTTTTAATATACAATTATTCATATGGAGTTATTATCGGTCTGTATGTATTTTTCATGTGAATCATAATCCCCTTTTATATATGTGCTATTACAATCTTACAAACATGACAACCTTTAATTTCATGTCTTTAAATATGCTATATTTTGGTTCCCTTTGACTCTAAATCATGTTTTATTGTTGGTGTGGTACAATATCCTATATCAAATATTGGTATTTGACTCCTTGTCTAACCTCTAGTTCAAGTGTTGATCTAGAAACATTTCATCTAGTATGGTCCATAAGCCTCCTTTTTTTTCCCTACCTTTACCTCTTTTTTGAGTTTATTTTGGTCCTACCCACCTTAAGATAGGTATATAATCATAACACCCATCTCAAGTAGATTTAGATTCATCCATAGCCGACCCATCTGTGGTAAACAAATTATCTCACTCACCACTATGCCACCAATAACTTGTTTATAAAATCAAATACCAATCAACTCATGCCTTGGAGTGAATACTTTCCACCGATCCTAATGTTAGGTTGTGGAGCTAAAAGCTTCACTGATGCAGACATGGAGGAGGTTGTAGGAGAGTTGCAGAGTGTCACAGAGACTGGCGTTTGGTCTGGCCAACCGACGTCGACAGGTAGGAGACAGGAAGCAACCGACGTCGATCATGGATCGGCCGACGTCAGCGACCCCCAGGCAGACAGGGACCGACGTCAGTCACCTGTGTGGTTCGACTGCGAGCTTATTACGGGCAGTTAGCTAACGAACTAAGTGTTTGCATGTTTAGATCTATTTTTAGACTGAGAGCTGCGGATCTAATTATTGTAATTAGATGTCTAATCACTGTTTGGATGAGATCTATATAATAGACTCATGGTTGTATTGGAAAGGTGTTCTAGTTTGAGTTGAGCAAAGTTAGCTCCTTCTGTGTGTGAGGTGAGCAAGGGTGTTCCTCCTAGTTCCACAGCAGTACCAGGGTGGGTGCTGGTTTTGGAGAGTCAGTTGGATTCTTCAGGTGTGTAGGATCTTGGTCACAGGTGCATGGCCTATATAGGAGATCTACATGGTAAGTAAGATCGTTGATCTGCAGGTGTATGTGTGTGCAAGGTCAAGGTTCACAGGTGTGCAGAACCGAGTTGATTTGCAGGTGTGCAAGATCATATAGGACAGCAACACAATAAGGAGCAGTATTAGGTAGGATCTACTTGGAGTACAGGTGTGTACTCAGATAGAGCAGAGAGGAAGGCAAGGGAGTTCCTTCCATAAGTATGGTCTGTTGAATTGCAGGTTGTTGCAGGTTCATGGGAGATCTACTTGAAGTACCTTGAGTACTTGTGGAGTACGTGGAGTACTTGTGGAGTGCGTGGAGCACTTGTGGTGTGCGTGGAGCACAGGAGGTGAACACCAACTCTGTATTTGAGTTGGGTGTTGGGACCTGAGAGGGAGAGCTTTGAGGAGAGAATTACTGTTCACTTGAGGTGTGGCGAGCCTCTGAAGAGGTGGTGGAGAAGAAGTGGCATCTTCTTTATTGTATTCTTTTCTGTAAAGTATTAATACAAGTTGTGTATTGTCTCTCATATCATGTGTTATTCTGAATTCTAGTTACTTGGTGAATCTGGTTAATTTCTGCATATTAAGTTGCTTGGTTTGGTAATCATATTGTGCTCTTTTGGTGGAGCAAGATCCTGACACCTAAAACATTATAGGCTACTTCATAAAGGTTTTTAGGGTGTGCATAAAACCCACATCACTACATTAATATTTAACCTTGGTCTTAGAAGTTACTTTTGTAGTTTTAGGTGTATTTTGAGAGTTTTATACATGGTTGTATGTGTTCCTCCATAATGACAGTTTCATTCTATAAAACAACAAATTTTAATAATATTTTAACAGCGTTATAGAACATTTCAATGATTTTGTTATTATTAGTTTTATGGGTTTTTATTGACTATTATCTAGCTTTATGTTTAGCCTTTCTTGTTTTGTTAGATTTTTGATGTCTTGTATCCATCAGTTTTCTATTTTCATTTTACTCTATTGTTTATTTTTTAAGTTTTAAATAATAGTGGTTTTGCAAAACATTTTAGTGGGTTTGTAAGGCAATAATTTTGTGTTTTCATTTTATCCTTTTTATGTGTTTTATTTTTTAATGAATTCACATTTTATTGAATAAATTCACCTTTTTAATGAATGTATTCACCATTTTTTTGAACAAATCTATTATTTTGTGAATGGTGAAATCAAAGCACATGGCAGCAAATTTGTAGAACATAACAAAAAATTTATCCTTCTACATAAAATGATATCTTTTGAAGGCTATAAATTTTGATTCGGGTATCTGTTTGACCTCTCATTCATGTCAAAATGAATATATTATAGAAGAACATGCAACCATGAATAAATATTCCATGTTGAGTTTGAAATTTATGTCTAAAAAATAATATTTTAATTTTGTTCATTTTTAATCCTTGATTTATCACATATAGGTTGGATATTTGTTGTTTTTTACTTATATATTCTTGTTTATGTTTCCTTTTTATGTTCTTATGTTTCTAACAGAACAACAAATTTGTAGAACAAAAAAATAAATTTCTATCATAAAACAATAAATTTTCAAAACATAACATCAATTTCATTGCACATATCAATGGTTTTGTTCAAATATTTTGGTGGTTTTGCTCTTAGAATGTTTCCTTTATTTTTTATGTTTTTCACTATTTTATAAATTATTTTATATTTCTATCATTTTTTATCTCTACGTAACAGTGGTTTTTTTTTCTAGAGAATTGATTTATTTTTTATCTTCATTTTTTATGTCATTTTGGCTAATTTATAGGTTAATTGTGTTGCCTATTGAAAATAAACTACTAATATTTTTATGCAATATCACTTGCTAAATAGTTAATAATTAAAACAAAATGACATTTCTTTATTTTTATTATTTATTTCTAACCTTTGGTCATTCAAAAAAAAATTGTAAGTAGTAATTAAATCACATTTCATTTTTTTATAAAGTTTTCTTGTTTTTATCACAAATTGTTGTGTATGTTCTTTCCTTATCATTGTATTGGTGATGATACTCAGAAATCAAAAATAATTCATGTCTTTGTGTTACCTAGGTTACACTTATGTGTATGCTCTTTCCTTGGTGTCACATTTTTGATTATATCTAAAAATCAGAGAGTAATGTCAACATATTTTTTAATTTACTTTTTAGGGGATTTATCAACCATAGATTTCAGCACCACATGGTAGGTAAACTCCATTTATCGATGGTTTATATAAGTCAAAGATCATCTATTTTTTAGTTTTATAAGTGGTGATATGATTTAAGTATACCATGATGTGAAGGGCTTCCATACTCTAATACTTAGTATTTAAACAATTATCTTGAAGTTCATTTTTTATGACATCAACCTACTGAAATCTTATGACTAGATTGGACATATTGAGACTAGACCCATTTATGTGAATTTGTTCAAATATATTCTTCTAAAATATTGCATCTTGATGTACCAAAATATATATAGAGGAATCCCATTTAGATAAATTTATATAAACCTTACACCTAGGATATCCATTTTAGTTATTTGAATTGTAGTGCATCAACAAGTAGTTAACTCTGGGAGGTTACTCTCAACTTACCATTGAAATTGATTTAAGTAGGCTATGGTTATGGTTTTAATTTCATATTTAGTGCTCTAAAACATTGGTTCAACACTTTCCAATTAATGAGTCAGTATAGATGAGAGCCTATAATTCATTCCAGTCCTTTTACCTATATTTTATCATTTTATGTGACTTGCATGTTTATTTTTGGTTAAAATAGAAATTATTTATACATCTTTTTTTTTTTACCTCCTTATGAAGACAACGTAAATTAAGTATTTTGTGTTTGAAAATAAAAATTTGAGTATTCCAAGTAAATTGTTAAATAAAGAAAGCCTTAAATCAATAAATCCAAAAACCAACTCAAAAACTTTTGTCAATCATTTGTATATTCAATTTTGAGTAATACACATTTGTAAAGTCATAACCTATCTTGGGTCACAATCCAAAAATACATATTAAATACAATACCATCCTAAATCTAAACCATATTAAATCCAAAACCATCTTGAGTAAAAACCAATATTTAATCCAAAACTATCTTGAGTTATGGCACACAAAACTAATCTCGATAAATCCCACATTCAATAATTATTTTTTGTATATAAGGATGATCTCTTTCTATGCCTCATACAGTTAAGTGCTTGTCCTCTTGTTGAATTTGATCCCACATATCTATCTCACCTCCTTAGTATCAAATCGTAAACCATTCCACATCAACATCAACCTACCACTAGTCAATTTGTTATAAAAAATCAACCAAGACTCCCATCTGTAGACATCTAAAATTTCCCACCAATGGATTTATACGTGACTTTAAACCAATTCTTACCAACCATTGACCATCTATCCTAAAAATTTATAAATGTCTCATTTTCATCTTCATAATCATGTAATTAAATCAATTGGGCCCATAAATCAATTAAATTGGAACAAATGCACATTGAATTAAATCAAATACTGCAACAAATGTCTAAATGCCTAAAAAGGATTAATTAACATCAAATCATAAAACAAATAAAATTCCTAATTGAATTCATCCATGAGCTAATAAATCAATTATCAAAAATTCAAATTCAAATAAATGAATATCTTAAAAATAAGTTATTACCTTTTGTGAGTTGTCATTTTGGAAAATATCTAGAAATGTCTCACCCATGCCTTTTTAATGCTAAATCATGACCATTTGACACCTTTTGACTCCACTAAGGTTAGTTAGCTAAAAAAGGTCAATATTGAACCCAATCTAAGATCTAACTCACCTTGGGGATGGGTTAGTTGTAAAATCTATAAATACAATCCTAGAGCTCTTCATTTGGAGAGATTGGACATAGTAGTGTTATTACGCAAGAATTTGGGCATGAAGCAAGAGCATAGAGTTATGATTCCAAAATTCATCTAAGCCATTGAATCATAAATTCATATCAAATCCAATCCAAGAATGAACATGGTGCCAAGAGGGGATGGAGATAGCCAAGCTCCATTGATAAAGACCTATTGAGCACAGATCTGAGCAAACCAACGAAGAATCTATTTTGGAGAAATCAAGTATTTGGGTAAGAAATTGGTAGTTATGTTTAAGTTTTCATTTATTTCCAATTTTAGATGTGTTTTTAATTAGTTTGGTCACCATGCTCCCCCCCCCCCCACATGATCTAAGCCTAGAGATGTTAGCTTGTTTAGTGAGTTTATTTCATTATTTTTGGAACTAACTCCCTATTAACCTCCTTTTTTGAGTCAAATTCCTTGATCACATATGGCATGCCTAATGGGACCCAACACATCCCACATAGAAAGGAGATCATTATGTAGCTTTTAAATCTTTATTTAGATGCTTGAACCACTTTAAAATTGATTTTTCTAACCTTGCTTTGGCTAGAATTCATTTTTGTTTAATTCACAAATTTACATAGTGACTAACGATGATTAAGAGCAACCACTGATGGTTTGGGTAAATTAATGATGATATGGTTATAGGGGAAAATGTCTTTAAAACTTGTATTTTGATTTTTTCTATCATACCTATTCTTGACTTCTAGATTTTAAAGGCATTTAAATCCATCAATTAGACTTAACCTTGTAGGTTTTTATCAAATTTCATCTAATCATTACCTTACTTGATGTGTTTGCCTTTTGTGGTTTTGCCTTTGGGTTCATAGGTTTTCATCAATGGTATTTATTGAATGATATCGATTCTACTTGACTGCTAATGGTTATCTATTAACTGATTGGTGATGGTTGCCTAAAACTACCGATGATCACTATGGCAAATTAAATCCAAAACCTGAGAGCTCTTTTTCAAACTTAATCTACTAACAACTGAAAGTGCTTCAAACAAGGGGGATTACTCTCTTTTTTTTTCTAGGGCCCAAGGATTTATTTGAACACAATTTGCTTATTTTTGACTAATCATACATTTCATTTTGGGTTTTAAAAGGAATTGGTCAAATTTCAAACATTTTAATTTAGGTCTAAAAATGAACATGTTTAATCTCACACATTTGAATTTTGGGGCATAAAATGAACCAAGGATTTGGCTAAGTCTTACAAACATTTCATTTTAATGATTAAAACAATCTTTAGATATTGAACATTTTCAAATTCGTGTTTTAATCATGAACCTAGGATAAATCTTGAACACTTCAATCTTTGGGCTAAAAATGAACTTAGAGGTTTTTACTTCATTTGGTTTTGTACAATCCTTTTAATTTTCACACTTAATCCAAAGGGCCTAGTAATGAACAAATATCACATTCAAATTTGGTACTTAAAATCAAACTCAATCATATTTGTTTATAACTTGTGTTTTGTTTGTTATTTTTGTACAAAATAATTTGTGCGTGTATGCTCTCCCCCCGTCCCTTATAGGGAACTTGTGGGATCATAAGCACCATTTTCATTGAAAATTATACCTTAATCCAAATGCATAAAAAGGATGTTTTTCAGGCTCTCCCCAAGACCCACATGGCTTGGGTGATCTATAAACAACCATAAAGCCTTTTTACTTAGCTTTAGATTTCATGCATTTTGGTTTGTGAGTTGGACTTCATTACCTCCCATGGGTTCTATAGGGAAGCTTTGACCTAGGGCTTCATCTCCTGGCATAATATTCAACCCCTCTCCATGAGAGGATATAAAAATTAAGATCACCCCACTAGGATGGTGGTTTGATTGGTTCAACCATCTTTGTTAGTAGCAGGTTAAGCTTGAGACATATGATTAATATGGACATCACACTACACTGAGCAAGTTATGGATGTGGTGGTTGTGAAAAGGACTAAACCTTTTCACAATAAGTCAATCGATACAGAATTAATTGATGTGTTGCTTATCTTGTTTGCATACATGAAAGTGTGTACACGAGATCTATATAGATGATCAAAAACAAATTATTTTTAGTTAACCCTACATTGCCACACCTTGATAGGATTTAGGATGACTATGCTTAGTTGTATTTTTTTCATTTATCTTTTTATTGTGTGGTATATTATAACTAAAACTTGTTGTTTAAACCTTGTCACGAATGAGTCTTGTGTCTAACATGTTCCATTATTTAAGGAGGTGTTATGCCATTTATTTGACACCTTGACTTAACTTAGCAAACATTTAGATTGGAGTATTTGATTGAAATGGGTAATGTTATGCTACCCAAATCAATCTAAGTTTGTGCCTTATAATTATTTTGAAACATTAACTATTGTCACATATTTTGAGAGTGATAACATAATTACACTATCTAGATTATTTCAAAAGACTTATCTTATATCCAACTTATCCTTGTTTACACCAATCATTTGAGCTTTGTTGGATTTTTATTTAAACACAGTCATGTTGTTAAAATTTTCCTAGCTTGTTGGTCATTAGAATCCTAGTTTAGCTTAGTTGAGCCTTTGATTAACTTTTACAAGTTTAGATTCAAACATTGATTGATTTCTATTTAGGCCTTGACATGGAAGGGCTGAGACACAAATCTTTTTCTTTTGGGTTGTGTAACTTAGATTAATCCATTACTCAAGTTTAAAAAATTTATTGTTTGTGACTTTATCTGATAGAATCAATCCATCTTCAAAGTGGTTTTTTGTTTAGTGTTTTTCACCAATCAGATCATGTTTATGTCTAGAATCAAGTGCTTAGTCTTTGCCAAAACTATTCCAAGTTTGTTAGATTAATCATTATCATCATCCTTTGTTTCAAGCCTAGATTTTGATGTCATTTGGCCAAAAGTCCTAACACAACCTTTTTTATCCTATATTTTGACTCCGCATTTGGATAAAAGACCTAGCAACATTTCCCTCTCCTAGTTTAGACCTATTTAGAACATATTTGGACATTAGAGTTTGGCATCTTATTTTTAGGTCATATTATTTGACCTTGCTTGTGTAAAACATTTAATGTTAGACATTTAATGTTTTATTATTTTTACCAAATATTTTCATAAGACTTTTTGGAGATTCAGCTCCACCCTTGACCAAGTTAGTTAGAAATTTTAAACCTCTTTGTCTTTTTAGACATAGTTTTCAAAGTTTACATAACTATCATCCTCTCTTGTTACGAAACATTTACCATTTGATTTAACCATGGCTCACTACACATATGGTAGAGCTATGTATAATCTAAGATATGGAAATGTGACTACATAGGAGGAATTTTTTCAAGACCCTTATATAGATGAGGTTGTTTTGGAGATGAATTCATATCCACCCTAAAACACTCAATCAAGGGAATAGATTAAAGATCCATTGGCCAATTATTTGGTTAACACATCTCCCTACACAAAGTAAGACCAATAGTAGATAGATTAATATTTGGATAGTGTACCCTTAGTTACCAAAAAAATTTAACAATAACTTTATTATGGTACAATGACATTGAGTTATGAGGTAGGGAATGACAATTTACAAAATCTATCAAGAGGGCCTTATAACATGTCTTATTAAAATAATGATCAAGCCTTTTCTATTAACCCTAATTCCATAGTACTAATACCATAGTAGGATATATGTATGCTTTTAATGTAGAGAGGCCTTATATAGGACCACTTCATTCAAATGCAGATAACATATCAATACTTAGCATGTAACTTTAATCAAATGACCATGTCAAATAGACCTCTTATTGATTTAGCTCCTTCAATAGGAGTTTTAATGGAATTGACTAGTCAATAAAATTAGGGTTTAGACCCATCTACATAAAATTATTCAATCAAAAACATGTTCAATACCCCAACTATAGAATAAGTGTCTTTTACTTCTATGTAAAATAATGAGAAAAATGTAGTGGACAATATGCAAGTAACATCTAATCAAAACCAACGTAATGTTAGCACATAATCACATAGTCAACAATAAAATGTGCCTTTAACTAGCACCATTAGTGGTTCATAGACTTAGGGAGTAGGATTTTGTATGTCCCAACCTTAACCAACTACCTTTAATCCTTAACCAATTACTTCTTCTAGCACCCAATAATAAGGATTAAGTAGCCAACCAATAACCAGTGTCATACCATAATAAAATGTGATGAATTTTACTCCTCTCCAGCCAATGACAAGTAATATTCCACAACAGTAGGCAAAATCCAATCAACCCATTCAATAGAGGAGAAATATATTACCACCTCAATAGGGGGAAACCAATGTTCTATCTCACCAGGTAGCAGTGAACATACCTCTTTCATCACAGACTAACATGCTGATCCAAAACCAAATGATGTCTAACCAACAATGTATAAATATTGGTCATAAATATATGTTGAATCTATAAAATGAATTTACTTCCCAACTAGGATTCATGTAATGAATAAGTTCAAATATTACTCAAGTACCTATTAGGCAATAGTTGCCTTTCATGTAAAATGTGCCACAAGTTCAACAATAGGGTCTTGGTTTATAAATCCCTCTCAATTATCCAAGTATGACTAGTCGGTAGTGTGTCCTTACTAAACCTCAGTAAGCACAATATGGCCATATTCCTCCATCCCAACCTCAATATTCCTAAAATCAAGCCTACATTCCTAATCCTAACTAGAACATCACACAACCTCAAGTGTAATTTCAACAATTGCACCCTAACCCACACATGCATATTCTTGATCTATTCCTTAGAAAATACCTCCATCATACCTTGGTCAAATTAATCCATTTGTGACCACTCAACCATCTCCTCAAGCCAATGTTCCCACAAGTTTTCTCAAACAAGAGCTACAATAAATGAAAGATGCAATTACCACCATCCAATCTAGGAAATAGACCAAAAATTTCAAGTTAGATGATGTGTGTTATTACCCCTTCAACATGGAGTACTTACAGATACCATTTCCTATAGGGTATGAGCCACCAAAGTTTGACAAATACATTAGGAAAGGTGACCCTAGGCCCATTTGATATAATTCTTTTTTTCATGCCAACCAATGGCCTATAGCAACATCTATTTTTTATTATTTTTTCCAAGAATTCTAGTTATACAAGCCTTGGAATGGTTCCTAAAGTTACCAAAGAACTTAGTTTCTAATTTTGATGATTTTTTAAACAAATTTGTGTAGCACTTCTCTTACAATCTTGAGCATGAGACTTCATTGGTAGACTTAACACAAGCTAAAAAAAAAATTGGTGAAAGATTTGTAAGTTATCTATAGTGATGGAGAGCCTTTACAAGCTAATTCACCCACAATCTACTAGACAAGCAACTAGTTGTATGTTTACCAAAAATTTACACAGTGAAATATCTTATGATTTGGAGTTGTAGTGTGCACACACATTCAAATAGATCATTAAAAAAGGTTTGTTGATCGAAAGAGCCCTCATTAATAAATGGATCATTAAAGTAGCCTTGTCAAATCAAACTTAGAACAATGGTTAAAACCAACATCTAGTCCAAGTGCAAGCATCATAATCAGCATAGGCCAATAACAATGACAAACTCAAATAATTCAACTACAACAAGAATGTTGTAGGTAATGGAGTAAAAAATTCTTGACATTTCCAAATGGTATAAACACTATTTTTTTAGCCTACATTATCCTTCCATCTTAATCCTAACCAAAAACCTTTTCAGCATCCATAGCTCATGCACCAATGGTAACAGCTTAGACTAACACAGCCAATATAATAGACCTAGCAAACTATGCCTTTGCAAAACCCTCCTCCAAGAATAAATGTACCTACTCTCTATGCTTTTACTAATATTATAGAGCCCATAGAATCATTACTTTACAAGCTCATATCAACTAACTTGATTATATGGCCTATTCTGAAAGAGTAATTTCATGAAGGTGTTGACATGCTAGACTGATACAAGCCAAAATAATTATATGATTTTTATAGGGTCAATGGCCATAATTTATAGTATTGTGTTTAAATTAGACATGTAATTCAAAATATGTTTAAAAATGAAGAGATCATATTGGATCATGGAGCTTCCACCTCTAATCATAGCCTTGGCATCTATCAGAATCCTTTTCCCCAACATAACAATCAACAAAAATAAAAATAACCACAACAACAGTAATGATGGCTAGTGCAACATCAAAAACAATAATATCAATAATCAAGTTCAAAGCAATAGACTCAATAGAATTAATAGAAAAATTAACATCATCAAAATAATGAACAAAACCAAGGTCAAAATGGTAACAACCAACAGACCTACCATGTAGTTACACGTGACTACAACATAGTTTTAGGCCATATTATAAGAGGTCACATTAATATAATTTATATTAATCTTAGACCAAGTACCAATCAAACAAGACCATTTCTAATCATACCAAATAAACCAAACCATTCTATTAATCATTCCTTGACCTGAGACCACACACAAGCGGACTAGAAAATAGGGATTCCCATGTTAAGACCTTATATTGATAATTCACCATTATCCCATGACCATGCACAAGTGCATTATTAATTGAGACTTATCCTATATGGTCCCCCTCCACCATCATTTGTTAGCAACAGTATTCTTGTACCTAATCCCAATTGTACAATCATAACTTAGTAGTCAAATATTACCATACTAGACCCACAACCATCTACCACTTCACCCATCATCTAACCAATTGTTCTTCCTTAGAACAAACCATTTATCATTGTATAAGTAAAGACATTTGACATTGTGGAATAATTTCAAAAGATGTTATCACTAATCTAAATTTTAGATTTTTGGCATACGTCCATAATCCACAAAAACATATTGACATATTTCCTTGGTCAATCCACAATTCTAAATGACATATCTCCTAAAAAAATTCAAGCTGTAGCTGGGCACCTAGCTCTAACCCAACAAGTAACCTTCAATCAAATTGATATGTCATCCCTTAGCCCACTATGCAATAATCCATTGTACATTGAAGTTTACATAAAGAGGCACAAAGTGAAATTTGTCCTCATAAATAATGGATTGGATCTAAATATAGTGTCTCTTAATCTTATCAAACTCCTTGGGTACACCTCAGTAGATCTCTAAATTAAAAAAATCACCATCAAAACCTATGACAATGAACAATGAGAATCATAAGGTACCATTAGCTTTCTAGTTATCATTAGGCCCTTGACTCATGATACACTTTACCATATGCTCGATATCAATTTATCATACAATATGCTTTTGGGTAGACCTTGGTTACATGAGATTCATGCAGTCCCATCAACACTACACCAGTGTATTAAATTCTCCCATTCAAGGATGGAGGTTAATATTCTAGGAGATTTGCATCCATATGAGCATTGTAAACATATTGAGGCCAAGTTCAAGAGTTACAATTACCATTTCGACATGAATTATATCGCCAAATAGGACAAAGGGAAATAAATATTTGTTGATTTACTAGAGGATAATTACATTTATCCTAATACCCTTCATTCACTTTCCCACATGTCACCTCTTAAAATTTATAATCATTATACCATTTCAGATAATGGCCTAGGAGAATACGTGACCCATGATACCTTTTACATTTCAAAACTTCCATAGAACCCTAATTTATTTAGAAGACCAAAAGCCAAACCACTCATGCAATGGTAAAAAAAGGGTAAAGGCCATATGTAGAATCCAACACCTGTCACTTTCATACAAATTTTTGGCCAAGGATAAAACCCTATTGAATATGATGAATCATGGTTTTACAATGATAAATTGGCTAACTATTATAAGAATTCCAAGTATCCCATTCCTAATTAGATCATTAAAACTAAGATTATGAAGAAGGAGATCTCAGGCTAAATCAATAGGGAAAACTCGAGCCAATTTATATGACTAAGTACAAAGGAACCTATGGACTTATATTTAAACTACCTAGGGGTGACCCCACATATATTATTTTAGTTTCATCACCAATGACTACTGATGATGATGCCAATAGTGAAGCAGAGTCTGATCATATCCAATTCGATTACTTACTTGAAACCAATCTATTTGAAAATAATGCCATTTGTGCCCATTGTCTAGTTATTCATCATAACCCACTACCATTATATTAGCCCTAACTAATAGATTGGGGCCAATAAGAATCCAATGTGCCATTTTATGAGTTTCAAAATGATGAGGCCTTTTATAATTTTATAGGCCTTAGGGATAATTTTACGTTGGAAGATCATAAATCAGGATTCTCAATCAAATTGGATCTTGAAGCCTATTTTGGAGAGTAGGTGAACACCCTTAGCCAAAAATAAATTAATAAAACATTGAGGTCCCAAAGTGAAAACCTCTTTGAGGCATTTTCAAACTAGGTAAATTGTAAAGATAAAGGCTAATCTAGTGGTGAAAACATGTTTCAGGCACCACTAGATGGGGGTGTTTAACCTTATTCAAATATAGATCAGGAGACCACCAATGACAAACTTATCTATGGGTCTAATATTGATCTTGAATAAGAACAAGATTTTGATCAAATACTATAGAACAAAATCAATGATGAGCCTACCACTGAGTCTAAATTTAGTCTTGAATAATAACAAGCCTTTTATCACATAATCCAAGAGTTTCTAGCTATTTTTGTCACATGGCCATATCTCCCATTGGGGGATTCTAATTCATCATTCTAGGATAACTCAAAGAACCAGTCCTAATAGAGGACTCTGACATAGCCAAATACTTCAAATCTTTACCCATTATTCTTGAAGATGGTTTGACCCTTCTAGTAGAAGATACAATAGAGGTAAACATAAGGTCCCCAAATGACCCTAAGTGAATTAAATTATGTACATTTCTTACTAAGGAGGAGTACAAATTATTAACATCCCTATTGAGTAAATTTGTAGATATATTTGTATGGGTATATTCTAACATGCCTGGTTTGGACCCCACCTTGGTTGTTCACCACCTTGTGGTATATCATGATGCCAAACCAGTGAAGCAAAAAATATGAAAAATGCATCTTCGTGTCATTATATTAGTAAAGAAAGAGTTGGATAAGATCTTGGAAGTGAGATGTATTGGGCCAATCAACTCTTTTGAATGGATTTCCAATGTTTTACCCATCATTAAAAAGCTAGAAGGAATCAAAATCTGCACTGAATTTTGAGACATAAACAAATCTTGCCATAAGGATGACTTTTCATTGCCAAACATTGACATGATAATTAACTCCAAAGTATGTTATGAGATGTTTTCATTGATAGATGCTTTCTCAAGCTATAATTAGATCAGAATAGGGCTAGGAGACCATCATAAAAAAGCATTCACCACTCCATGGGGAACGTTTTGTTATCAAGTTATGCCATTTGGCCTTAATAATGCAAGATCCACCTAACAAAGAAATATGATAGTCATATTTTCATGATATGATACATGATATTATTGAATACTATATCAATGACATACTATGCAAATCAAAGGCTAGAGCCAAACATCTAGCAATATTAAGGAGGATATTTGAGTGACTACATCAATACAAAGTTAAGCTCAACCCCAAAAAATGTATCTTTGGTATTACTTCTAGTAAATTTATTGGATTCATTGTGCATTGTAGGGGAATTAAAGTTGATCTAGCCAAAGTATGAGCCATAATAGAAATCCCACCACTAACCAATTTGAATTAGCTTCATAGTTTGTAGGGTAAGATCCAATCCATTAGATGTTTCATATCTCAGTTGGCTAACAAGTTTTACCCATTTACACACCTACTAAAGAAAGGCATAACATTTCTTTGGGATGATGATTGTCAAAAATATTTTTAATAGCTAAAGGACTATCTTGCAAATCCATCAGTTTTATTACCTCTCATGCTAGGGAAACCATTCCTTTTATATCTATCAGCAATAGATCAAGCCCTAGGGGCACTTTTAGCTCAACATGATAAAAATGGAAAAGATAATGTAGTGTAATATCTAATCCATACACTGGTCATATATGAACATAATTATATGTCCATAAAAAAATCTTGTTTATCTATGGTCTTCACAACTTAAAAACTATGACGTTACATGTTGAACAATAAGACCATGGTTATTTCAAAAGTAGATCCCCTCAAGTATCTACTATCCAAATAGATTTACAAAGCCATATGGCCAAATAAATCATGCTTCTTAGTTAGCTTGAGATAGATTCTATCAACCATAAATACATCAAGGGGTAAGTTCTTATAGATTAGCTTGTTGAAGCACCCCTTGTAGATACAAATCCACTCACATTCCAATTTTTTGATGAATTCATTATGACCATCATTGACACACCTCTTGAGGAACATCACTGGAAGCTATATTTTGAGTTTATTCATAGCACAGAGATTGGGGGAAAGCCTTTTATTTATCACTCCATAGGGATATCTAATTCTTAAGTCATTCATAATTATTTTTCCTTATACCAACAACATGGTTGAATATGAAGTACTCCTTGTAGGGCTTTGACAAGTGGTACTATTGGCCAATTTTGGCCCACATTTATAAACTTGTCTAGATGGATTAATTTTTAGAATTCCTGGTATGGAGCAAGTTTTCTCAAAGTATTAAAGGGTTCTTCAAATCTTTAAAATATTAAAATATGGCACAATAAAGTCTATAGAAATCAGATCATCATGGCAAATCACACAAAAATGAATGGGTTAGTTTGATTGTGCATTTAATAAGTTCACTTAGGAGGCCTCTCAAAGCTAAAGTATGGCATGGATATGATGTTTTTCATGTAGATAAGGTCCCCAAAAAAAATTCTATATTTATGAGTTCTTTATCTCAAAATATTCTAAAGTTAAAAGGGTAGAGTGGTACATGCACGCGGACATCAAGTTTAAGCCTCATAAAATAGTCATTGGAATTTAAATGTCAATAAAGATAAGCATGGATCTAAAAAGTGTCAAGATCATGGGAGCTCAATTTGAGATCTAATAGTGAGGAAAAATATAATGATGTTAGTGGGTCCCAAAATATCCAATAGAGCACATTAAATCATGCTTCAAAGATTGATTGTAAATAATAGGTCAACAAGTCAGTGAATCTTGAAGGTAAATGCATAATTTCCAAGTGTCACAATCATGGTAACTATTGGGTAAACCAATGGAGATTTTATAATCTATGTAAAATTAGATCGATGGTATGTGTAAACTCAAGAGTCAATGCTCTTGAGGATGAATATAAGAACACCACATGGTATAAGTGTGTTAAATTATAGAACTGATAGCATGATCCCATAAAATAACATGGAGATGACAAATGTCATAATTTAGAAGGCCTAGTTAAATATCAATGGTTGACATTAAAATTTAAATCCAAGGGAATTTAATGGAGATCAAATGCAACCTAAGGTCAAGCTAGGGAAAATATTTCAAAAGATGCCATTGAAGCTCAGTCGAGACCTCTATTGGAGGATCCAGAGCATGTAGACTTGGTTTTCTTCTATTTTAAATGTCATGTATAATAAGTCCTTGTCTTTCATAAGTTTGAGAGGCAAAATAGGTCTGTTTAGACCTAATATGGTTTAGGAAAGAAGCTGTGTAGTCTATAAGCTATTTATTAACCTATTGACTATAGGAAAACAAATAATTGGATTGGTTTTCAATCTATAGTAAAGACCTATGTTCAGGTTGGGGTAGGGGTAGGTTTAAATTGTCTCATATTTAGATAAAGCTATATATTTGACAAATAGGTACCTTTAGTTTCTAAAAGAAAACTTAAGCATGGCTCTATCAAGTCCATAAATATGAGGACTTTATCCTCATAATGAAAGTAAGTGGAGATGGTGTAGAAGATAAAAGCAAAGGGATTCAAGGATTGGAGAGTACAGTCAAGCATTTATTTCTTCTCAAAGCCTTTTTAGTCCTAATTGGATCAAATATGGTTTAGAAATCAATAAGTATGGTAGCTCAATTAATGATCTTATATGGCATGTTCCCCCTCTCTCTCTCCTTTCTCTTATATCTCTTATGTTCTTCTACATTGTAATCAGTCTCACTTTTGATAATAAATTCTCTCTCAATCTAGGAAGAGTAGAGACTCTCATTTGATAAGGTTAGACCCTATCAAAATTTGTATGAAATACCTCTTGAATCAATAAATACTTTACTTACCTATCTCTCCCCTCTAAATTGTGTGTCACAAAGCTTGTACATGATGGCATTGTGAAGGAGAATCTTCCATGTGCATTATCCTTCTTTATTTCTCATTTCTAAGGTGTATTTAAGTTAGTTGCAAGTCTAAATTAGTGTTCTTTTTGTCATTGATGCAAGCTCTCAGTGAGTCTTATAACTCTTCTTTACCTTCATTCATTTCTTCCTAAACCTATTTTATGAAACACTTATGCAACTAGTTAGTTTTATGAGATTGTGTGAGTTAGCATTCTCTTATGCTTCCTCAATGTTTACTTCATGCTTATGTGAGTTCTCATTAAAATTTGGTGCATCACCCTTTTAGCCTTTTCAGTGAGTTTTTACCCCTTCTCTAAGCCTTTTCCAAGTGCAAACATTAGTATAGGTGATACATCAAGAGGAAGTTATCCTTCTCCAAAGGTTCAATCCCACCATAGGATACCCATAGCTTGGGGTTGTTCCCATAGTGTATCTCAATTGGAGAGAGCCTAAAAACCCTCTTCAAGGGTATAAATTGATGCTATAATAGTTTATAGCATGCTTGATGGGACATAGTTCTAATAAGATTGGTCAAAGTTTGATGTTGGTTTGATCAATTTGTAGTAGTTATAGCTTACAAGCAATAGCATCTGGTGACTCCAAAATAAGATCCAATATTTTGGTAGCAAAAGAGTGACTACATCTCATGCCAAAGGTGATAACAAGGTCACCTTCTAAAGGTATTCACTTTGAATTTATTGAATTGCCTTTAAATTTAGTAAAGAGATTAAGATTTACTAACACACACCATTATAAAGGTAAATTTTTTCCTCAGTCAATTTCAAGGCCTACACTCACAAGAATATCTTTGTTAAACCCTTTCATTACTATGGCAGCCCCTAGAGCTTTTATGGCTTTTAATGGCCAAATTCCTCTAAACCTCCCCCATTATGATCCTATCCTAGTAGTAACTCTTAAAAGTGTCCCTTATTTTACTGAAGACCAATCTATAACCCCTTTTAAGTGCCTCACAGATATAGCCAACCTTTGAAACATTCATAACATCAATGAGGAAAATGTAGCAGTTAGGTTATTATCCATATCTTTCAAAGGTAAATCCCTAGATTGGTATAGAAGTCTTATTTTTAATTCCATTTCCACATGGGATCAGTTAGGAGATGTATTGTGTAAGATATTTGAGGATAAAATTGACCATTTGTCACTTCCAGAGCAGTTAACCACAATAAACAAATCCCCTCATGAGCTCATGCAATACTTAAATATAAATTTCCAAAAGACTTGGGATATAATCCTAGTCTCTATTAGACCTACCCCTAAATTTGTCTTTCTTTACTATTTAAAGGCCCTAAATAGTGACATTGTAGTAATGATCTAGTCCATGGGAGGAAACACATTGTCAAATGCATGAGGTGGAAATCAAAGAAGAATATTATCTGGTGCAAGATGGTAAGCTTACACCTAGACCACTAATGCCTTTATTACCTGAGATCAGACCACCTCCTATTTCTATTCCTCCCATTATCATCATTCTTAATATGCCTATAATTACTGTCATACCCTCACCTAATCAATAAAAGGCTTCCACTAGTGAATCTAGTGATTCCCAAGAATAAAAAACTTTTAAGAGCTTAGAGCATGTTCTAATCCTTGGGAAATGAACTAGTGAATGTTAAGAGGTATTAATATTTCAATAGGCCCTATCAAGTCTCATATCAACCTCAGTATCAAGGTTATCAAATAAATAGACCACCCTACAAATGAATCTTCCAAGGCTAAGGCCAAGGTCAAAGTCAAGGATAAGGGAAACCTAACTATGTTAGGTAAAACAACTATAATCCAAATGTTGAAAGCACTTCCAAAAATTTGGTCCCCATCCAAAATAATGTTTCTCAAGAATATAAAGGTATTATGCCTTGGAATTAGTCTTTTAGGTAATCCAATATCCCAAACACTAACTTCAACTAAGCTTTCAATGATCAATGATAGCAGGCTACCAATTATGAGTACAATCAAGCTCTTATGGCTTAGAACATAGAAGTGATGACAAAACTAGAAGAGCCTCAATAAATTCAAAGCCTTGATCAAGGTCCAAGCCATTTGGGTGATACAATGGTGAATTATGATCAATAAGAGTGTTAGGCACTCAATCAGTAGGCTAGTTCTATCTAGGCATACATTCCAGTGGCAACAAATACAAGGTTCAAAATAAGGAACATGGATGGTAATCAAGAAATAGTCAAAGAGCTTCCTACCATTACTCCTTCAATATCAAAGCCAAATGGACCTTCTTCTTTTCCAAATGTTCTAATATCTCTAAGGAATCAAAATCAGGGGAATGTCTTTGTTCCCTAAAACTCACAAACTCAAAGTGTAGTTGTGGTTCCCAAATCACAACCAAAGGTTGATGGTTCATCCATCAACATTGTGGAACAAATGAAAAATTCCAATAAGAGTGTGCCAATGTGGGACATTCTCTCCATTAATGGATAGATAGATATCCTTTAAGAATGATTATCAAAGATCAAGGTTCCTAACAAGGAAACAAGCAAAGAGAATGTGGTTCTCACCAATGTAGCCAAGGGACCTAGTGAAGGGAAATCAAGTAAGGTGGTCAAACCTCCTCCCTTCTACATTTTAGTAATTATTAGTGACTCTTTAGTGCATAATTAATTAGTAGATAGTGGGGCTAGTACCTCAATAATTCCAAATTCCATAACTAATCAGCTTGGTCTAAAATATGAGCCCTAGTCTAAACGAGTTCTACAACTTCATGGTTCTTCCACCAAGCCATCTAATATCATCAGAGACCTCAACTTGAACCTGCATGCTTGTTATAGTGTCTCAATGGTTAAATATGTGTTGATCCTAGATGTACCTCCTCATTTTTCCATATGGCTATCTATGGAATTTATTATAAATACTAGAGGTTATCTTGCATCAGATTCATCATACATGGCATTCAAAACAAGATATTAAACAAAGGTATCTATTAAGTCAGAGCCTATTGCATAATTTTACATAGAGCCTTATGGGTTAGACATCATAAGCCTCAATTATACCATTCTTGATCAGGATGAACATATGGTTTCTCAAGAATTAAACACTCACCCTAAGGATATACCAAACATGTTCTTGGATGAACTATGGAATGAAAATAATTTGATTGATCCCTTAGAAGGAGTTAAAGAGAGGGAATACATGTCTAATACTTACATAAATAGAATAATTCTATGCCATCCCTTATTGGACCTCAATAAGATCCTAGTGGCTTATGAAAAATGTTATTTGATGGTTCAAGGAGCAAGCATGAAACAGGTGTAGGTTATATGCTAGTATACCCCTCAAATGACAAGTATCTCTCTTCTTACATGTTCCAATTTAGTTTCTCTTGCAATGTAGTAGAATATGAGGGTCTTATCCATTATCTCCAATGGGCTAGTAAGAGAGGGATCAAACAATTACAAGTTTATGGAGATAGTGAGCTGATAGTGCACCAAATTAGAGGCCAAGATATCACCAAGAATCCCTGGATGAAGTCTTGCAAACATAGGGTGTGGGACCTAATTAAGGACTTTGAGGCCTTCAACATCCAAGTAGTTTGAAGGAACAGAACCAATATGTTGATATATTATTAGCTATGGGAGCTCAATTTTATATCCCAAATGAGTTTAAAATAACCAAGGTGTAGCTACATGTCAAAGTGGTGGTAAGACCATCAGTGTTAGATAATACACCTCATTGGTAGGTCTTTGAGAATGACAAGAAAATTGTATATTTCTTGTAATAAGAAGTAGAGTTCTCCTCCATAAACTAGGTAAAGTTTCAATACCAGTATGAGGAGAAAATTGTTTAGTTAAGATCTAACAAGCTTCCTAAAGGGCTTGTCACCCTTGAAGGCATTTTCCATGAGGG
This sequence comes from Torreya grandis, assembly GCA_037957365.1. Lineage (NCBI taxonomy): Eukaryota > Viridiplantae > Streptophyta > Pinopsida > Cupressales > Taxaceae > Torreya > Torreya grandis. Next base: position 1,009,788 of record JARHVA010004391.1, read on the forward strand.
AGATCATATGAGAAAAGACAAGGTAGTGATGTTAACAAGTGAAGAGAACTATGAAAGTGTCCTTATCTTCAAATACAATCCCCTCAAGATTAGAAAGGTAAGTGTTAAATTTGAAAGGCATGCTTTTATATAAATTTTTAAAGAATATGCAAACTTATTTGCTTAAGAATATAGTGATTTGAGAAGCTTTGATCCCAAGCTGGCCCAACACACTATAGAATTAGAGGTTAATGCCAGGCCTATCAGACAAAAGTAGAGGCATATAAACCACAAAATTAAAGAGCTTATAAGAAAAGAATTAACCAAATTAATTTAATCTAACATCATCTTTCCCATTAAACACTCCTCATGGGTAGCCAATTTGGTACTTGTGAAGAAGAAGAGTGGAGAAATCAGATTATGTGTTGACTTCAAGGATATAAATAGGGTTTCTTTGAAAGATCACTACCCATTACCATCCATGGAGCAAATCCTTAAGATAGTTGTTGGTTTAAAATATTTTTCCCTTTTAGATGGGTATTCAGGTTATAACCAAGTACTAGTAAGAGAAGAAGATCAGTATAAGACTACCTTCACCACAAAGTCAAGCACATATGCTTATTATAAGATGCCTTTTAGATTATAAAATGTAGGGGTAACTTTACAAAGAGACATTGACATGGATTTCTAAGGGTTATTGAATCAAATGGTGCTGCTCTACTTGGATGACATCATAGTTTTCTCCAAAAAAGCTAGTAAACATTTAGATCATTTAAGGTTGATCTTTGAAAGATGAAGAGAGTATGGGATCTCTTTAAAACCCAAGAAATGTGTGTTTTCTATTTATGAAGGTAAACTTTTGGGTCACATTGTCTCAAAGGAAGGATTATCCATTGACCCTAATAGAATAAGTGTCATCCTGGCCTTATCTTTACCAAAGCACAAGAAAGGAATCTAGAGCTTCCTTGGTAAGATAAAATTTATGAGAATGTTTATACTTGGTTTTTCAAACTTGGTTAAACCCATCCCTACCATGATAAATAATAAATAAGTATTTACTTGGTCAAATCAAGGTAAATCAGCATTTAAGGCCATCAAGCAAGCCATTTCCCACGCACCCTCGCTCATGAATCTTGATTTCTTAAAGTATTTCATATTTTACACCTTTGCCAATGTTGACAACATATTAGTTATGCTGATGTGGAATAATGGTGAAGGAATTGATCATCCAATTGCCTTTTTTAGTCAAGGACTAGAGGGATAAGAAGAGAAAGCTAGATTACCAAGGTCATGGAGTAAGATGTGGAGATCAAAGTCACTTATCTGATAAGAGGCAAAGACTTATGTGAGAATATGGTGGATGACCTTCAAGAAGATAAATAATTTGTTTTAGTGACACAAGACAAATCATAAATAAATGTACCTCCACTTCATAATAGTTGGATCCAAGATATGACACATTTCTTGATGATAAGAGAATGCCCCCAAGGTTTGGAGGTATTTCATACTTCAGTCTATACTTATACATTGGTTAATGGGGTTTTGTTTATAATGAACCTCAATAGATTATTTTTTAGGTGCATAGATGATAATCAACTGACAAAAAATTTGGAGCAGTTTCATGATGGACATGTAGGAGGCCATTTTACTCCAAGAACAACAGCAACAAAGATAATGAGAGATTTTTATACTAGCCCAGCCTCTTCAACTATGCCTATGTATGGTTTAGTAAATGTTAGAAATGTGATCTATTTTCAAGAAAATAAATATTATCAATCTTCCACTCAATCCAATTTAGGTGGAATAACGCTTCATGTAATGGGGGTTGGAATTCATATGGATGATAAATCCACCTTCAAGTATAGGACATAAGTGGGTGTTCACTACAACTAACTACTTAACTTGGTGGGTGGAAGTAATTTCCTTGAAAGAAGCTAATGAGGTAGTAGTGTTAGACTTCTATGAAAGCATAGTAACTAGGTTTGGTGTCCTAGCTACTATAATTTATGATAATACATTAGCATTTTTTGGTATGAAGATAAGTGAATGGGAATTCAATTTGGGCATCTACCTCAGCACATCTTCCAATTACAACCCCTAAGGTAATAGGCTAGTAGAGTCCATAAATAATAACTTGATAAGGATTATCAAGAGAACTATGGAGGAAAATCAAAGAACATTGTCTACAAACCTAAGGATAGCCCTATGGGCTGATAGAGTGACTCTCAAAGCTACCATTACCAATTCTCCATATGTCCTTGTATATGGAATGGAAGCCAAAGTTCCCATTTTTCTTGAACTACCTACATTAGATTTATCCCATCAACTTGAGTTGATGGAGAGTGAGCCTATGAATGTGAGGATGATAGAGCTTATGGATCTTGAATAAATCAAGGACCTTGCAATGAAGATGTTAGAGTCACACCAAGATTAGGTTAAAAAATCCTTTGACAAGAGAGCCATAGTAAGGGACTTTAAGGAAGGGGACCTAGTCCTCAAATGGGACTCAAATAAAGCCAAACTAGGCAACCATACCAAGTTTAATATCTTGTGAAGTGGTCCTTATTTGATTTATAGATGTAAACAGTATAATGCTTTTTAGTTTTCCCAACTAGATGGAGAGGTATTACCCATCCTATTTAATGGAATTCATGTAAATCCTTTTTATTAAAAGAGTTTACAATTTTTGTATGATATTATAACATATTAAAGTAGTTTTTTATGATTTCCTCTGAGTTCTTTTTGCACATTTCCTTTTAGTTGTGTGTTTCCCTTTCAATAAGTACCTTGGGCACAGTTGTTTTATTTCTTTTTTGGTCTTATTTGTTTCAAGAGGAGGTTTTATAGAAAAGGGGAATCCTTGTATAATTTTCATGTTCAACTGAGAGAAAATACTTGAGACTCTAGATGCCCAATGGATCAGTTTAAGGCCACTAGCATTTGCATAGTAGGTATGCAATCATAGGATGTCATCAAAAGTTTTGGCTAATTTTGGCCCACATATAGAAACTAACCTAGATGGATCAATTTCTAGAAGTCCTAGTATGGATCAAGTTTTCTCAAAGTCTTAAAGGGTTATTTAAATCTTAAACAGATCAAAATATGGCATGAACAAGTCTAGAGAGATCAGATCATCATGGCATGTCATATAAAAATGAATGGGTCAGATTGATTATGCATTTAATAAGTTCACTTAGGAGGCCTCTTAGAGCCAAAATATTACATGGACATAATTTTTTTCATGCCAAGAAGGTCCCTTACAAATTTCATATCTTGACAAGTTCTTTATCTCAAGATATAAGCTTTTAAAGTTGAACTTGCGGAATGGAATGTGTGCACAGATGTCAAGTTTAAGCCTCATAAAATAACCATTTAAATAAAAAATTTATTAAGGATAAGTGAAGAGATGATAAGTGTCAAGATCAAAAGATCTTAAATAAATATATAATGGCAAGCAGTAATCTAACTATATCAGTAGGTCCCAAAGATCTAATAGAGCATGTTAAATCATGCATCAGATATCGACGATGAGTAAAAGGTCAACAAGTCAGTAAATCTCAAAGATAAATATGCAGTTTTTAAGTGTCATGACCATGGTAACTTCTAGGTAAATTAATAGAGTACATGAAATCCATGTAAAATTAGATTGACAGTGCATGTAAAGTTAAGATTCAATGCTCTTGAGGATGAATGTGAGAATGCCACGTGGTGTAAGTGCATTAAATCATAGAACTGATAGGAGGATCTCATGGAAGAACGTAAAATTGACAAATTTCATATTCTAGAAGTCCTATTTCAAGATTAATATCTAACATTACAATTCAAAGACAAGGGACTTAAATTGGAGATCAAATTCATCCTAAGGTCAAACCAGGGAAAATATTTCAAAAGATACCATTGAAGCTCAGTTGAGACCTCTGTTGGAAGATCTAGAGTATGTAGACTTAGTTTTATTATGTTTTAAACATTATGTACAATAAAACCTTGGATTCCATAAGTTTTAGAGGTAGAATAGGTCTATTTAGACCTAATCTAGTTCATGAAATAAGATATGCAGTTTGTAATTTATTCATTGACATATTGACTATAGGAAAACCAATAATTGGATTGGTTTTCAATCTATAGTAAAGACATATGTTCAGGTTAGGGTAGGGGTAGGTTTGAAGTGTCTCATCTTTAGACAAAGCTATAGCTTTGAAAAATAGGTAGCTTCAGCCACTAAAATTAGACTTAAGCATAGCTCTATCAATTCCATGGATATGAGGACTTTGTCCTCATAATGAAAAAAAGTGGAGATGGAGTAGGAGATCAAAACAAAGGGATTTAGGGATTAGAGAGTATAGTGGAGCATTTATTTCTTATTAAAGCCTTTTTAGTCCTAATTAGATCAAATATGGTTTATAAATGAAGGATGATAGCTCAATTAATGATCTTAGATGGCATGTTCCCCCTCTCTCTCCCCTTTCTCCTATATCTCTTATGTTCTTCCACATTGTATTCACTCTCACTTTTGATAAGAAATTCTCTCTCAATTTGGGAAGAGCAGATACTCTCATTTGATAAGTTTAGACCCTATCAAAATTTGTATGAAATACCTCTTAAAACAATACAAACTTTCTTTACCTATCTCTCCCCTCTGATTTGTGTGTAACAAAGCTTGTGCATGATGGCATTGTGAATAATAATCTTCCATGCCCATTGTCCTTCTTTCTTGCTCATTTAAAAGGTGTCTTCAAGTTAGTTTTAGGTCTAAGTTAGTGTTATTACCATTGATGCAAGCTCTTAGTGAGTGTTATAACTCCTCTTTACCTTCATTCATTACTTCCTAAACCTAGTTTATGAAACACCTATGCAACTAGCTAGTTTTATGAGATTGTGTGAACTAGCATTAGCTTATGCTTCCTCAATTTTTACTTCATGCTTATGTGAGTTATCATTTAAATTTGGTACATCACCATTTTATCCTTCTTAGTGACCATTTACCCCTTCTCTAACCATTTTCCTAGTGAAAACACATTAATATAGGTGATATATCAAGAGGAAGCCACCTTTTTTTGGAGGTTCAACCCACTATATGATACCCACAACCTGGGGTTGTTCCCACAGTGTAGCTTAATTAGAGAGAGCCTAAATAACCCTCTCCAAGGGTGAAAATTGATGCTACAATAGGTAAAATTTAACATATATCATCTAAAGGTTTATGGTGATTCACAATTAATCATCAATCAGGTTACAGACCACTTTTAGACCAAAGATGACAAGTTGGTTCCCTACAAGGCCATGGTAAACACTCTCAAACAAAAAATTATTGATATCCAATTTGAACATATACCAAAGGAAAGAAATAGAACATTAGATGCAATTGCTACCATTGGGTCACTCATTCAATATATAAAGATGGCAAAAGACTACCAATTTCTCATCAAAAATCTAAAAGTGCCAATTCATGAACCTTAAACTATCATAATGATCTGTGATATTATTGGTCCTAGATCTACATGGTATTCAAACTTATACACTTACGTCCATGACTAAATTATAACACAAAAATTATCCTATAAAAAAAATGAAGTCTTCATCCATAATGCCTAATGTTATACCTTACTCGGACTAACCCTATGTTGTCGTAGTTTCAATGGAACTTTACTTTGTTATTTACATTTGGAAGAATCTATACTACCATTATAGGAAGTTAATGAAGGGGTATGTGGATCCCATACTAGCAAGGTAGTCCTATCCAAAAATATCTTATGTACTAGTTATTATTATCCAATGATGGATGCAAATGTAGTTGTATATGTCAAGATATGTGATAAATATCAATGACATGGTAATCGTATTCATGCCCCTTCCAAAACTTTAAAATCAATATTGACACCATGGCCATTTGATACATGAGGCCTTGATCACATTGAGAAGATAAACCCTACCTCATCAGATGGTCATAAACATATCCTTATCACCATCGAATATTTCACTAAGTGGGTTGAAGCTATACCTCTCACTTACATGACTGGAAAGCAAATTTCTAAATTCATTTTTAACCTCCTCATTTTCTACTATGGTATCCATTTCAATATTATATATGATAATTGAGTATCATTCAAGAACAAACATGTCAAAAGCTATGTGTTGAATACAACATCACACAACACTTTTCCATATCATATTACCCTCAAGGTAAAGGTCAGGTTGAAGCATAAAAAGAAACCATCATCAACATTCTCAAAAATATTGTAAATGATGTTGGTCATGATTGGCACCTTCAGATATCCCATGACCTCAGGGTATATTGTACCAATCACCACACTCCTATGGGAGCCACTCCATATTCACTTTTTTATGGTACTAAATCCTTTCTTCCCATTGAGGTCGAGTTACCTTCATTATGAATCTCTTTGAATCATGTCTTGGATGATGAATATTATAGCATAGCTTACCTACAAGATCTAGAGTTAATTTATGAGAAATGCATGAACACAATAAACAATTTTCAAGTATATCATAATAGACTATGTGGACACTACAATCAATGTGTGAAATACAGAGGCTTTAAACTTGGTGATCTTGTCCTCAAACAGAACTAAAATAATACCATGACTAAAAAGAAGCATAAAGGTAAGTTCAAACCCAACTGGGTTAGTCTTTTCATCATTGTTGTAGACTATGGTGTAGGAGCATATAGGCTCACAACACCAAATAGGGATGAACTTGATGAGCCTATGAACATTATACACCTCAAAAGGTATGACACTTGAGTAATATGATGTATTTTCTATGAGGACCATTTCAATTTATACCATATTATCCATATTCTTCCTTGGACAATACCATTTTGACTTTTTATCATCCTATCATTATACTAGCCTATCACTTTAACATTTAAGCTTATTTGTTATACCATCTCATTCTACCAGACAAAGAATGTTTTGATCACATCCTATCCTAGCCCATTTGACCTTGGCTCATCCATTGGTTTCATGTTTAACATGAAGAATCAGATATGTTTCAGCATGTTTCAAGAATTCTAAACAAAGGTAGTATTTTAGAGCAGTAAGATAGAAGTTTTGGTAGTTACATCCTTTGTTTCTTATTTAATTATAATCATGTTTGTTTATGTGAGCCTAATTATATCCACCTACATGGGAAAATTAGTGTTTCACCAATCTTATTACTAATTATAACCACCTATTGGCAAATTAGAATCATTGATCTAATCTGTTGTATACTAGTTATAACTACCTATGGGCAAACTAGGGCCACCATTTTTTTATTGTGCCTTGACATACCAACTAGCCATTCTTGTGGTGTATTATGCCATTGTGCCAACTATGCCTATTTTGTTTTAATTGGTTGCTACACTAGTCATATTCCTCCACTGAAAGGTGGAACTACTATGAACTAAGGCCATTTCAGGACTATGTGGGTCATGTTGAGGTTAGCTTAATCCCCCTTTGCCTTTACACTCTCACTATTTTATGAGAAACCTAAGTAATGCTCTCACCATTGTACAAGCTTGGACTATTTAGTAACTCATCATTCTAAATCGAGTTGAGATACTCCAAAATTCCAAAAATATTTTTAAAACTATTTAGAAAAAATAAAAACATTGACCAATTATTTACCTTAAGGATTCTAAGAACCCTAACTAAGTCACAAGAAATCACTTATCATTTAGTTTCCCCCATCCTTTTTAGACATTTATCCCACACACTTACAATTTTAAAATCTCATTCTTATTCTTCTATCACATCCATCATGTTTGTTTTTCATTAGTTATCATTTTCTTCCCATTTCCTAGGAAAACTACATTCAGCATGAAGTTTTGTTGGATATATCATCCATGAAAATATGTAGGTAGCATCCAATTTACTAGTACATAAAGAGAAAAATTGACCACCCCTTCATTTTCTTCTGTTTCCCCATCTTGTTTGTTTTTTAAGTTATCACCTATTTTCTAGGGGTAATATTCATCATGTTATTCGTATCATGTTGTTTGTACTAATTTTTATTTGTTTGTGTGAATTTTTATTTGATTTAAGTATTTTTTATTTGATTCAAGTCTATGTGCATTCATTGGGTGATTCCTTATGCACTTATTCTTGAATCCATCCATATTCATATGTCAACATTGTCATCATGGTTTTTATCATTGGTGCATTATTTTCTTGAGTATTGGATTGAAAATTAGTCCTTATGCATATTGCGACCAAGTCCTCATGGTGTTCTATCATGATGCCTACCATCACATGCTACAATAAAAACTAGCTTCAAAATGTCTACACAGCAATGGTCATATCAACATCTCCTTAGCACCAGCACCAACATCAATCCCAAGCATAACCCAAATAGAGTAATTAAATAGTGAAATAGTCTCAACCTGTATTAGGTTAGATGAGCATCTCCCTACTGGCAGGTTGTCCCAATTCATCTTTCTCCTTTGTATCAAGTTATCATCATCATGTTTTCAATCATCATCTATTAATAATGTTTTCCATAATCAGGATACAATGATTATAATTGCCTTTGGGCAAACCATTATACACCATCCTACCTTCATTCTCAATGATTATAACCACTTTTGGGTAAATCATTGTGTTGTCACCAATTCAAATCATTTACTTTATTCTTCCCAACTAGGGCATGTTTTTATCATGTTTGTCTATCCTAACTAGGGTAGTTCCATCTTCTCAATGATTATAACCACCTTCAGGAAAATCATTGTGTTATAAAACCATGTTTCCATTATCAGGGTACAATGCTTATAACCACATTTAGGCAAACCATTGTATACCATCCCACTTGTATTCTTAATGATTATAAATAACTTTGGGTCAATCATTGTGTTGTCACCCAATCATTTTCTTTTATTTGGTCCACTCATTTCTTTCTTTTGTGTGACCATTTGCTAACACTTTTGCCAATCACTCCCTTGAGGGGGTATCTACAGTTCATTCATCACCATTTAATTTGTAATCACATAGAACATTTTTATTCTTTGAGAAGATTTTATTGTGCTTATATCTTGAAACACCTTTCCAAATAGGGTCAAATTATAGACATCTAAAATTGGACACCAATGGCTTTATACCTGACTTTAGACTAATTCTTACCAGCAATCAACCATCTAGCCTAAGAATTTTTAAATGTCTCAATTTTGGCTTCATAATCATGTAATTAAATCAATTTGACCCATAAATCAATTAAATTATAACAAATACACATTGAATTAAATCAAATCTTGAAACAAATGCCCAAATGCCTAGAAAGGATTAATTAACATCAAACCCTAAAACATATTAAAGTCCTAATTGAATTCATCCATGAGCTAATAAATCAATTATCAAAAAGGAAAATTCAAATAAATGAATATCTTCAAAACTAATTATTACCTTTTGTGAGTTGTCATTTTTAAAAATATGTATAAATATCCCACCCATGCCTATTTAATGCTAAATCATGACCATTTGACACCTTTTGACTCCACTAAGGTTAGTTAACTCATAAAGGTCAAGTTTGAACCCATTTCAAGCTCTAACTACCGTCTAACTCACCTTGGGTTGGGTTTAATTGTAAAATCTATAAATAAAAGCCTAGAGCTCTTTCTTTGGAGAGCTTGGACATAGTAGTGTTATCATGTAGGAATTTGGGCATGAATCAAGAACATAGATTTATAATTCCAAAATTCATCCAAACTATTGAATCATCAAGTCATATAAAATATAATCCAAGCATGAACATGGTGCCAAGAGGGTATGGAGATAGCCAAACTCCATTGATGAAGACCTATTGAGCACAAATTTGAGCAAGCCAACAAAGAAGCTATTTTAGAACAATTATGGATTTGGGTAAGAAATTAGTAGTTGTGATTAAGTTATCATTTATTTCCATTTTTAGTTGTGTTTTCAATTGGTTTCTTGACCATGTTCCCCCCATGATCTAGGCCTAGATATGTTAGCTTATTTAGTGAGTTTATTTTATTGTTTATGTAACTAACTCCATACCAGCCTCCTCTCTTGAGTAAATTCCTCGATCACACCATCCACTATTTATAGGCTTGATTCTAACGTCCCTTTTTAAACTATAAAATGTATCACAACTTTAGCGTCCCAATCCCAAAATCCAACCATCCTTGAAAACTCCAATAATTATCCCAAGAGTTAAAATATATAAAACTCTATCTTAGTCAATCTAGTGACCTATCTAATCCACAATTAAAAAAATCATAAATATCTTAACAATCTAGATCCAAAACAATATGAAATCCAAATCACCTAACCTATCAATAACATTACCATGACTAATGGTTAAACAAGACAATATAATCAAAAACTAACTTACACTCCTTTGTGAGAACCATGTAATGTCAAAAGTTGGTCACCACAAACATGATCGAATTCCCTCATCCCAAACCTTTCAAGGAGAACATTTCAAAACCCAAGTGGTATAGAAAAAATGAAGACTACATGTATCATAAGATTGAGGGCCACTCTATTAATATATCTATGAGATTCAAAGATAAAATCCAAGATTTGATTGATAAAGCAGACATTGAAATAGATCCAAGTGTACTCATGTCTGAAATTCATAATTCAGGGGTATGCCAAAATGTCTTTCCCAAGCATAATCAATCTACTTCACTTCCAAATCAAGGTCACAACCTTCCATCACTTTTTCATAAACCTCCTTTTGATACACCCAATTTCAACCAACCCATATTTGACCATTATGGCCTACCATTAACATTTTATGAACCTACTTTCGACTATCCACCCATCTTTGATGAGACCCTCATTGAAGAGTCCATTTTAGACTAAGATCCCATATTTTACCAATAACTTATCTTTGCCTAAGAGACCATTTTTAACCAAGAGCCCATTTTTGACCAAGATCCATATTTTACCAATCCTCCTTCAACCAACACAACATATCACACATTGGCCAATCACCCAACCTATTATCACACATTGTATCCCCCATCACCCCATAACATACACCTCAGGTGATAAAGGTAATTATAAACAAAAATTACAAAGCACTTTTTGTGAAACTAATCTCCCTACTTCTTGTATAAGTAGTGGTAGGCCCACCATACATAATAAATCTGTGATAACATCCTATCAATCTGCTTCTACATCATTTGTCACATCTAGTTTCTTCATAGATGAAACCATCAATGGATCCAATAATTCATAATCATATAATGATATCTTTTCATCCTACTTCTAAATAAATAAATATCTTATAACAAGAAGAATAATCAAAAACACGAACTACCATGGGAGAGGCCTTAGCCTCCATGATCAAGGAATCCTAAAACCCACATTTTTCAACATAAATAATGTATTGTATGACATCAACTACAACCCATTTTAAAATCAATGTAAATATGTTAGTAATACTTATATGGTTTCTAAGGAATCTTCATTCATAATTGAAACAAGCTTAGTTAATAGTCCCTCTGAGGACCATGCTTCCACCACTCCTTTCATCAACACCATCAATCCTTCCTCCTATCCTATAAAGTAATAACATGCAACCATCAATTAGGACTTGAAATTTAACATATCATTAACTTCCTTCCATGACAATCAAATAATCATAAAATCCCTAACTAACATTTGGCTAGAAGATCATAAAGAAACATCAACATATTCTAAAACCCAACATATTAATAGTCTCCTGAACTAAAAAAAAATTAAATGGGTGAGAGGGAAGAACACAATGGGGTTTTAGAAAATGGTTAGGAATTTAAATTTTTAAATGAAAATTTGGAAAGGGAGAAAGGAGATGGAATATTACAGGAAAGAGTTAAGTCATCTGATCCTCTTTTCCACAATTCATTTTCAAATTCTTCTTCTTAGTGTGATATATTGAAGGGATATATGGTCAAAAAGGTCTCAAATATTATGGATCTCCTGAAAACCATAAAGGATAGGAAGAGCCTGTTGATGATTTAAAATTGTGCTTGATCTTAATCAATCAACAATGGGAAGTTTCAAGCTATGGGAGATTGCAGCTTGAAACAACCTCCAGATTTTAGAGAAGTTGGTCTCTTCTTTTGTATCAAGTGTTGGGGGAAAAGGGATAGGAAATTAAATAGAAATTTAAGTGCAAGAAATGAAACCTAACTATGGCGATGCGCCTGAGTGTAATCCTAATCCTAACCTGAGCATAGTGAGACTATTATAGGATTCAATTACATTTAAGAGCAGACAAGTGCATGATCAATGTAAGAGATTGAAATAACAGAAACAAAGGCTCACAACAAAGAATTCTTTTACTAAGATACAGAGAATGTCAATGAAGGCATAGTGTTCAATCTTCTTAATAGAATATTTCAATCACATAAGACACATAGAAATCACGTACAGTTATGTAGAACTTCTGATTCAAGAAAATGAGACAAAAGCAAATGACATTCCTAATCACAACTCCAAAGAATCTACAGTATAAATTACCTTTGAAAATGAGATAGATAACATCAACCAAGGCATGGAGCTCAATCTTATTAATTCATTTAGCCACATAAAATGCACAGAAACATGCACAGTTATACCAACTTTACAACTCAAGAAAATTGAGACAAGAGCAAATGATATTACTGGTCAAAAACTCTAGCAAGTCTAAAACTATGGAAAAATCCCCCTTTTCTTCTTACAATTCTTCTTATTTATATAGCCTCAGATCACTCCTTCCATCATCCCCTTTCTCATGCAATGCTTTTCTGTTCTTCACTCATAGGGGACAAACAGATGGCACCTTCAATGCTTTGGGGGCTCCAAAAATCTACCCAATGAATTGTTCCATCTACTCGAATTAACTCCAGCCGATTTTCCCTCCATTTCACTTTGTGGCAAAAGATACACGAAACAATCTATTATGTTGAAACGGGAGAGGAAACTTAGTCAATTTCCTAAAAATCCTCTTATTACTTAGAAGGCACCAAAAAATGACACTTGGTGCTTTCCATCAGATTCATCGAATACACGCGGCTCTCTCTGCTTCTCTTTGGTTGTTCTATAGTATCACTCAGGACACATATCAAACTCTTACAAATGGTGACACTTGGTAGTTTCTACAAACTCTTGAATTCACACCTGAGGCCCACCACAATCTTTATTCAGAAACTCAAAGATGATCTCTCGAGCGTTGACACGTGGAAGCTTTCGCAGCTTTGAAGAAGATATGTAGCATCTTTTGCTGCCTTAGTTAAGGGTATGTGGTGGCTTATGCTTTCCCTAGGGATGGAGGAGAGAGGGGCTCAAAGAGTGACACTTGGTGGCCTCCACTCATCTTTGGCACTTAATCAAAATGAAACAAATGCCTTACTACCTTCTAAAAGGGTGCTAACCCCTTTAGTTTTTGGGACACTCCCTTGAACTGCCTGAAAAAATGGTTCAATGGTCTAACAGTTCAACACTACACACCATTTACACATTAACTGAGGTATTGAACCAAAACATTGAAACAAAACATTGAACCTAGGTGTTGAACTGACTATCTCTCAGATGTCGACACGTGGTGACTTCTACTGCATCCTACTCCTTAGCCTATTGAAACCTTTATCAAAAAATAGAATGAAACATGGTTGCCAAAATGAGATGTAGATGCTAACACATAGTGTGTTCCACTTAACTGCTATAAGATACATGGTGTGATTCTTGTCTTTCTTGAAAGTTATGAAAAGTGTCTCAAACAATGCTAGCTAGCTGACTCCATGTCTCAAAAAGTGACACTTGGCAGCTTTTGCTCGAATGCAACACTTAGGCAAAATGAAATAAAAGAGGAGTAAAGAGGACCCATGCTCATAAAGTGACATTTGGTAGCCTCCACTCATCTTCAGCACTTAGATGGAAAATTGAACCCACACTTTGCCCCGACTCTGCTGCTATGACCAAGGAATGTGGGAACCCAAACTACAATGCTCGACTAAAAATTTGAATGCAACGTAGAGTAAAAATTTACTCTACAGTTACTAGGGACCCTCAAGACTTTTGAGCTTGCTCAAATAGAAAACTCCACCTCCTGCTAGATCAAAATTGTGAAAATTACAACTTCAAAAGAGCCGTCGACATATGTTTAAAACACTTATTTAAAAGCAAAGTGGGAAAACAACAGAAAAATAATGTGAGAAAGGGAAATTATTTAACTATAATACATGAGATACCCAAGTCAATTGAAATGTTTTAAATAGATTCTATTTATAGAAATCTCTTCAAGTTCTCCTTCCATTGACTCTAGCTCGAAAGAATTCTTCTGCTTGCACGCACAAATTCTATATGGACCAGTCCATAGCACTTCAAATTTTGTATGCTGACCCAGCTTGGTGGCCCTTGCATCCCATTTTAAAACAATTGAGCCTACTTCAAAATTAGGATTCGAAGTCCTTTTATCAAAAAAAGTCTTAACCATTCCCTGATGCTTGATCAATGAATCATGGGCTATATCTCTCTTTTCCTGAACTTCCAAAAGTTCTACGACTCTGACTTGAATGGGGCCATTCTCTTCAATCTCAATTTGTTTGATCAGTTAGAGAGCATGGATTTCCAAGCTTAGGGTAATCACAATAGACTTTCCATATACCAATTCATATGGAGACATTTCGATCACCTACTTGGGCATGATTCTATCAGCCCATAGTGCTAGATTAAGCACTTTATGCCACTCTTTGTGATGATCAGCCCCTACTCTTTTGATGAGTCTTATCATGTTCTTGTTGGTTGATTCTACCAGACCATTACCTTGAGGGTAATAGTTAGATGAAGTTTTTAGATATATTCCATGTCTCAAGGCAAAGTCAGATACTTTAGACTCCAAGAATGTTTTAGCATTATCTGAAATGATGGTGCAAGGAGCTCCAAAGCGAGTAGTGATACCCCCTAGAAAATCTAAGATCACATTCTTTGTTGCTTCTTTAAGTGGGACTGCCTCGGTCCATCTAGTAAAATAGTCTATGGTAGTTAATATCCATTTTTGACCCATGTTAGACACTAGATTTATCATTCTAATGAAGTCAAGACCCCATTGAACAAAAGGTTCATCCACAACTATAGGAAAAAGGGGCATGGCTGCATTCCTCCTCATCCCCATATAATATTGGTAGGATTGACATTTTCTAACTAGATGATAATAATCTGCAAATAAAGTAGGCCAAAAATATCCTACCTCACTTATCTTTATGGTTGTGGTATTTGTAGAAAAATGCCCCCCTGATATTCCATGATGCATTTCATGTAGTATCCTCTTAGCTTCAGCTTGTTCTACACATCTTAACAATTTTCCATCAGAATTTCTTTTGAAAAGGACTTGTTCAATTAAAACAAAATGAACTCCCTGTATCCTATAATATCTCCTCTTGTTTTGAGGGAATTCTCTTAGATAAATCCCATTTTTCATAAATTGAATCTTGCTTGTGACCCAAGATTCCTGATCAACCTCTTGTAATTTTTGCATGGCCTTTGTCTCTCCTTCTGAATCTACTTCCTCAGGTAACATCTTTTTAAGCTCTTGGGTTATATATTGGCACAGACCCCTGCCTCTGACTAGTTTGGTGGGTCTGATTTCTACATCATATTCAAGGATCTTAGTGATCCAATTGGCTCTTTTCTCAGTAATCTCACCCTCCATGATGTATTCCTTGACACTTGGGTGAGCTACAAGTATCAGAATTTTATTCCCTGATATCAGATGCTTGAATTTCTTGAGGGATTTTAACATGGCATAGGCTTGTCTTTCCATAAAATTGTACATGGTCTAATAATATCTAAGATTTCTTGATAAAAAGGCTATTGGGAACTCCCCCTCTAGCTTGTCATTCTTTTGAGTCAAGATAGCAGCAATACTTGACTCCCCTTCATAGACATACATTATGAAGGGCATAGAAAAATATGGGTTCTTGAGCACTGGGGCTGCTGAGATAGCCTTCTTGACCCCCTCAAAAGCTTGCCTTCCTTCTATAGTCCACTTGAAGACTAGGTCCTTTTTTAGTAAGAGTGTCATTGGCCTAACCAAGCCTGCAAAATCAGATATGAATTTACTGACAAAATTGATCTTCCCTAAAAAGGACTGGACTGCCTTTTTATTTGTTGGAAGAGTTAGGTCCATTATAGCTATGATTCTCTTAAGATCTATAGAAACCCCTTCCTTACATACTATGTGCCCCAATATTTTAACCTGAGGTATAGAAAAAATACATTTCTTGGGATTCAATGATATCCCAAAATCCTGACATTTCTTGAAGACAAATTCTAAATGACCAAAATGATCATCAGCATTTTTTGAGAAAATAGTGAGGTCATCCAGATAGACCAGGATGACCTTGTTTATAAGTTCACCAAAGGCTATATCCATAGCTCATTGAAAGGTGGCTCCTGCATTTGATAATCCAAATGGCATCTTCACATAGGCAAATGTCCCCCATTTGGTAGTGAAAGCAGTTTTGTACTGGTCTTCCTCAGCTAGCCAAATCTGATTATACCCAGAGAAGCCATCAAGTAAATAAAACCTCTCTAATCTAGCCACAGTTTGCAAAATTTGTTCCATGGAGGGCAAGGGATATTGGTCTTTCAAAGATGCTCTATTTAGATCTCTAAAATCTACACACAGTCTTACATCTCCATTTTTTTTCCTAACTGGGACTAGATTTGATACCCAGGTCGAGTGCTTGATTGGAAATATTATTTTGGAATCTAAAAGTTTATGCAACTCATCTACCATTAGAGGCTTGATTCTTGGATTTACTGGCCTCTATTTCTATCTGATGGGCTGGGATCCCTTAGTCAATTCTATTGTGTGATGGATAATGTCTCTATTGTATCCATGAAGGTCTTCATAGCTCTAAGCTATGACTCTGTCATACTTTTGGCACAACTCGATTAATTTTTCCTTCTCTTCCTGAGTTGTGAAATTCTTGAATTTTAGTCTTTTCCCATCACTCACTTCTACTTCATAATAGTCTGCTTTATCTACCTAGAACCTTTTCTTTTTTAGGCTTACATCCTCTGGGTCAAACAAGATTTCTAAGGTGATCAATCCTTTGGGGAGCTTATTAGTCCTTAATTTTATAATTTGATCACCATATGCCTCTTCAATTTTAGTTTGCAACTAATAAAAAAACTCATCTAATTGTTGTAAGAAAGAGACTACCTAAGCATCATTTTCAAATACTTGCCAATTTTCATCATTGTCTGGGATGGTTGGTCTCACTATAACTTTTATTGACTCATTGTAAACCAATAAGCCAGTTGCTGGGTTAAATTGTGAACCAATCTGAGCCATCCTATTAGCCTCAGAGTTTTGACTTCTAGGGATTATCTCAATATTAAAAGCTTTAAAATCTTCTATCAAATCCCAAATCCTATGCCTATAGGATCTCATTCTCACATTTTTGGCTGCTGCCTTTTCCCTAATTTGCTTTACTACTAATTCTAAATCTCCTTTTACTTTTAGATTCTTTATTCCCTTTTTCTTGGCTAAAAAAATCCCATGTACTAAAGATTCATATTCTACATCATTATTAGTGCAAGCAAATTGGAATTGAATAGCCCTTAAAATTTTATCACTGTTTGGAGCGGTGAGACAAATTCATGTTCTAACACCATGTTTACTTCTAGCCCCATCAAAATTCAAAGTCCAGACCTCTATTACTTGAGTAGTAGGTGCCTCTTTCCTTATAACATTTGGGATCACTTGATCCTCATCAAAAATGGCATACATGCCCAAACCAGTAGAGTCATAGTTCCCATATGGGTCGCTATGCATCATAGCCAACAACTGGCTATTTTATTCTTGTTGATCATGCTCAGTCCAGTCTCCTAGTTCTTTGATGAAAATTCTTTCTTATTTATTTATCATGGCATGATTTTTTTCTAATCTTGTTGTTGGTTCATTGGTGATATGGTCCTTAGATAGTGGTTCAGATAGAATTTTCATTTTTGAACCGTATCTGGTTCTCAGGATGAGGTGAGACCAGGCAAGAGACATATATCCTCCTATTTTTGCTGCAAAGTCTCTGGATAAACATAAACCAAAGATAGGAGGGATATCTATTACAAATATATCTTGGTTGACCACTATGTTGGGACATGTGTATAACTGCAAGGGGAGTTATTTAATTCTCCCTATGGTTTGTACTGTTTTGCCATCTAGCTGCATAACTCCCTTTGCAAGGGTTTCATATTTTATTTTCAAAGCATCAGCTATTTGCTTGGGCATCACAATTGTACTAGCTCCTAAATCTATCAATGCATTATGCAGGAGTTTTTTTTCCAATTATCAGGGTTAAATAGAAAGGCTTTGGCTTGGATTTACTTACTTGTGATGCATCGTTCATGAAGGCTATTGTCATTGAAGGAACCGTATCTTTGAGCTTTTCCCTTCCAATAGGTCCTTCCTTGGTAACAGTATCTTTGGGCACTACTTGCCCTTGCAGAGCCTCTTGTATTAGTGTCTTTTGTTTAGGAATAACCAAGATATCCCATATAGATACTTGTGCTGGAGTCTTCTTTAATTGGTCTACTATATTGATCGATCCTAAAGACTGCATTTTTTGGTAATAGGATACCTCATTTTTTCCTAAATCTGGGTAAGAATCCCTTGATCTTGTACCAGCTAAGGCACTTCTTGTCTAATAGCAACATTCCTTTGCCCTTAAGATGGAGGATTATTCTTGATTTGACTACTTATGATCTTGGGTTGCTCCACCATTTTCTTCTTTGATCTGGTGTAATAATCAGATTGCACTACTAGTCTTTGGGAGGTAGATGCTTCATTCAAGAAAATTGCTTCTTCATCCTCAACCCATGAGAACAAATCATGTTCTAAGGCTATTTCTTCCTCTTGTTGCAAGGACATTCCTTGCATCTGAGCCACTAGAACTAAATTCTACATATCAGGAGACTAGTAGGCTTGATTGTTACTGGTACTGGCAAACTGACCATCCATTCTTCTCTGCTCAGCCACCCTTTGTTGTAGATTACCTCTAGGACAATCTCTAGGTGTGTGAGCATCATTGCAAGGGAAACACCAAGCATTAGTATCATCCACATAATTATTCTGACTTGAAACCATCTCCCTATTTGAGTTGGGAGGAATGGTCTATGAGGGTGTGGGAACTGCAACTAATTGATTTGTTGGTTGATGGTTAGTTTGTCTTGGAGGGCCTTGATATTGGTTTGGTTGGGATGAAAACCTATTTCCTTGATAGCCTTGATAAGGAGGCTTAGGGAAAGTATTCTTCTACCTCTTTAAATTAATCAGATCATTGGAGAATGTCTTTAGCATACTCTTGATATCATCCATCTCAGATGACTGAGCAGGGACCAGTTGCTTCATAGATGATGAATGGTAAGTATACATAGACACAGGTGGGCTTACAGCTTTAGGAACCTCTTGAGGTAGGGGCAAGGTAATTTTTGGGAATACAGGCATGGGAAGCCTTGGAGGTAACTTCCCAGCATTAATTAAATGATTCTCAGCTCTGACTGCAAGATCATAAGCTGCTAGCAAAGTGTGTCCTCCCAGTGATTGAATCATAAAAGATATATCTAAATTCAAATCTTTGAGATAAAACACTATGGCCATACCAGGTGGTGGTTTAGCTGTAATGGGGATTTTGTCCCAAGTTTTTTGGAATCTGGTGTTGAATTCAGTCATGTCCTCTTATGGTCCCCTTTGAATGGTGATCAACTGTTGTAATAAATAAGATTTATCACCTTTCTCTGCAAATATTTCAAAGAATTGATCTCTGAGCTAGTCCCATGTGGATATGGTATTTGGGAGGCCTTAAAGGTAACTTCCCAGCATCAATTAAATGATTCTTAGCTCTGACCACAAGGTCATAAGCTGCTGGCAAAGTGTGTCCTCCCAGTGACTAAATCATAATAGATATATCTGAATTTAAATCTTTGAGATAAAACACTATGGCCATACCAGGTGGTGGTTTAGCTGCAATAGGGATTCTGTCCCAAGTTTTCTAGAATCTGGTGTTGAAGTTAGTCATGTCCTCTTGTGGTCCTCTTTGAATGTTGATCAACTGCTGTAATAAAGAAGACTTATCACCTTTCTCTACAAATCTTTCAAAGAACTGATCTCTGAGCTGGTCCCATGTGGATATGGTATTTTGGGTCAAAGACCAATACCATTCTTAGGCCTTCCCTTTGAATGAGGCTGCTAACAACCTTAGGGCCACATTTTGATGTGTGACACCATGTATGGCACAAACATCTGATACATCTTGAAGATGTTCCACAGGTGTTTTTGAGTCTTGCCCACTAAATTTGGGCAAAGCTTTTAGAGCATTTACTGGGATAGGGTCTCAAATAGCTAGTGGTGTTGGGAGGATTAAGGGACTACTAGTGTTCTAGCTTGCATAATTTCTTGGGGGTATAGGGGCTCCCATGTTTGGTACTAGTACAAACTGGTTAGCCCTTCTTCTTGGACTAATTACCAGAGGTGGCAAAAGAATACCTAGATTTGTAGTAGATTGTGATCTGGTGACTGGTCCATAGCTTTGACTCCTCGTAGCTCGCTGGTTCATGTGGTCTTGAAAGAAATTTCAAGACTGGTCCCACCAGGTGTGCCAAAAATTGTTGATGATTTAAAATTGTGCTTGATCTTAATCAATCAATAATGGGAAGTTTCAAGTTGTGGGACATTGTGGCTTGAAACAACCTCTAGATTTTAGAGAAGTAGTCTCTTCTTTTATATCAAGTGTTGGGGAAAAAGGGATAGGAAATTAAATAGAAATGCAAGTGCAAGAAATGAAACTTAACTATGGTGATGTGCCTGAGTGTAATCCTAATCCTAACCTGAGCACAGTGAGACTATTATATGATTCAATTACATTTAAGAGCAAACAAGTGCATGATTAATGTAAGAGATTGAAATAATAGAAACAGAGGCTCACAATAGGGAATTCTTTTGCTAAGATACAAAGAATGTCAATGAAGGCATAGTGTTCAATCTTCTTAATAGAATCTTTCAATCACATAAGAGGCGCATAAATAATGTACAATTATGTAGAACTTTTGATTCAAGAAAATGAGACAAAAGCAAATGACATTCCTAATCACAACTCCAGAGAATTTATAGTATAAACTACCTTTGAAAATGACACAGATAACATCAACCAAGGCATGGAGCTTAATCTTCTTAATTCATTCAGCCACATAAAAGGCACAAAAACATGCACAGTTATAACAACTTTACAACTCAATAAAATTGAGACAAGAACAAATGATATTACTGGTCAAAAACTCTAGCAAGTCTAAAACTATGGAAAAATCCCCCTTTTCTTCTTACAATTCTTCTTCTTTATATATCCTCAGATCACTCCTTCCATCATCCCCTTTCCTATGAAATTCTTCTCTATTCTTCACTCATAGGGGACAAATAGATGGTACCTTCAATGCTTTGGGGGCTCCAAAAATCTACCCAATGAACTGTTCCATCTACTCGAATTAACTCTAGAAAATTTTCCCTCTATTTCACTTTGCGGCAATAGATACACGAATCACTCTGTTATGTTGAAATGGGAGAGGACACTTAGTCAATTTCCTAAACATCCTCTTGTTACTTAGAAGGCACTGAAAAATGACACTTGGTGCTTTCTACCGGATTCATCGAATACACGCGGCTCTCTCCGCTTCTCTTTGGCTGTTCTGTAGTATCATTCGAGACACATATCAGACTCTTATAGATGGTGACACTTGGTAGTTTCCACAAACTCTTGAAGTCACACCTGAGGCCCACCACAATCTTTATTCAGCAATGAAACTCAAAGATGATCTCTCAGGCATTGACACGTGGAGGCTTCTGCAGCTTTGAGGAAGATACATAGCATCTTCCGCTGCCTTAGTTAAGGGTATGTGGCGGCTTCTACTTTCCCTGGGGATGGAGTAGAGAGGGGCTCAGAGAGTGACACTTGGCAGTGTCTGCTCATCTTCAACACTTAATCAAAATGAAATAAATGCCCGACTGCCTTCCAAAAAGGTGCTAACCCCTTTGGTTTTTGGGACACTCCCTTGAACTGCCTAAAAAAATGCTTCAATGGTCCAACAGTTCAACACTACATGCCATTTACACATTAACTGAGGTATTGAACCAAAATGTTGAAACAAAACATTAAACCTAGGTGTTGAACTGACTTTCTCTTGGATGTCGACACGTGGTGACTTCTGCTGCATCCTGCTCCTTAGCCTGTTGAAACCTTTGTCAAAAAATAGAATGAAACATGGTTGCCAAAATGAGACACAGATGTTGACACGTAGTGCATTTCGCTTAACTGCTATAAGATACGTGGCACGATCTGTGTCTTTCCTAAAAGTTATGAAAACTATATCAGATGATGCCAGCTAGCCGACTCTGTGTCTCAAAAAGTGACACTTGGTGGCTTTCGCTTGAATGCAACACTTAGGCAAAATGAAATGAAAGAAACAAAAGAGGAGTAAAGAGGACCCGTGCTTGGAAAGTGACATTTGGTGGCCTTCGCTCATCTTCGGCACTTAGACGAAAAATTGAACCCATGCTCTGCCCCGACTCTGCCACTACGACTAAGTAATGTGGGAACCCAAACTGCAGTGCTCGATTGAAAATTTAAATGCAACGTAGAGTAAAAATTTACTCTATAGAGCCTTTATGTATAAATCTCCCTAGATCTCATAAAATGAGCCTCCTCAACGATGAATTAAGCTCTTTTGGGGAAATTTATGGGATCGAGACCTAACATAGACACATTTAGAGCATGGGAAAAAATGAAATGAAGTACAAAAGGACACATGGAAATTTTATCAAAGGTTAATGGATTCTTTATGATTAGATTCAACAACTTGAAAGACAATGTTATGATCCTACTCAGAAGACCATGGTTTTTTGACAAATTTGGACTCCTCCTCAAAAAATGGGAATGAGGATTCGATACTAAAAAAGAAAACATAAATAAAATGCCCATTTAGGTGAGAATTTTAGGTTGACCCATAGAATTTTGAGAAGAGGAACTATTTTCCAACATTGACAAATGTTTTGGCTATCTAATATCTCTAAACTTAGCAACCAAGGCAATGTCTAGATTGGTGCATGCCAGATTCTATGTAAACACATTTTTTAATCAAGAGATACCTAACTCAATAGTTCTACACATGCCTTATGTAACCAGAACATAAAGGATCAAGTTTGAAATATTAGTATTAATGTGTGAAAAATGCCACAAACTAGGAGACTTAGTGAAGGTGTGTCATTTGAACACTAATAATACAACATGGTAGAGAAAGGTGGGGTTTCCTTCAAGAATGGAAAAAAGTAAAACTCAACCATGATTTAGAGAAAAATAGGGTAGAGCACTCATTCAGCAAAATCAAAAAAGGAAGGTCCAAATTTTGATAGAATTAGAAGACATAGATCCACAATTAAACCCAAGGAGGGAAAGTCCAACCCAAATAGAAAGAAGGTCAAATATTTCCTAAGACAATTAAAATCATGAATCTCTCTAAGTAGGGAATGTAGAATCTTCAAATAATTTGAAACAAATAGTATTATAAGGTACCAACATATTATAGGAGAATGAATGGATCGGGTTTGAAGATATACAACAAGAATTTTATGGGAAAAATCAAGAACTCAACACACATAAATCATTATTGTATAATAAATTTCAAATTTTGGAGCAAGACATAGATGGTGAGGATTGTAAGGAATAAGATTCAGATGTAGATGAGAATGGACAAAATGAAGGTGAACTAGAAGAAAGAGTAAAAGAGACTATCAGTGAGGAGAAAATGGGGAAAAAACTCTCCAAAAAATAATTCATGGGTTAAGGCTTCATCTTCCAGAGTCACCAGAATAAGTGTGAAAGGACTAGACATTATAACTCCTCTGATGAAAGGTAGACCATCCAAAAATAATTTTTTTCAAAACTTAATGTATGCAAATATGGCAGATGGACACCAAAAGACTCTCCTTTTTAAGGGAGATACACCCTCTAAATAAGTTAAAATATTGATTCTTTCCTAGAATATAAGGGGGATGCATAGTGTAGGAAAGTAGAAAGTCTTTAGAGATTTTAGAAGGAATAAAAAATCCACTATTTTGGACATACAGGAATCCAAAATTGAGGAAAACTATTTTTAGCAGCATAAAAAAGTGTATTGGAAAGAAGCAAAAGCAAGTTGTGTAAGTGTGTCTGGTGCTTCAAGTGGTCTAATCGCTTTTTGGGACCCCAAATACCTTATAGGAGACCCTATCCTCATCTTTTAGAATCATCTAGCTATTATTTTTACAAATATTAGTGAGAATAAGCAATGGATTTTCTCTAACATTTATGCCCCTAATACTAGGTCAGCACACACAAAATTGTGTAAAAACATCAAAAAATTTAGAAGCAACTGTGATCAATTGCCTTGGATTTTAACTAATGACTTCAACTCACCCCTTCAGAATAGAGATTAAAAAAGGGCAATTTGGGGCATCTAGACAACATGGAGGATTTCACTTCCTTTATTGTTAACCTAAGAGTTCTAGATCTTGAGCTCTATGGTCCCAAATTTACCTTGAAAAATAGAAGGCTGGGCAAGAATCTCATTCAAAGCAAATTAGATTCAATCTTCATCTCACTAGAGTGGTTGTAGAAGAGAGAATTTATTTTGAATTCTCTTTTGAAAATTGGGTTAGACCATTCTCCCTTAGAATTAATTATTAAAGATCAAAAAGCTAAGCTTACTAATCACCCTTTCTGTATGGAACACATGTGGTTTACCCATATGGACATCCAAGATAGAATGACTAAATGGTGGACTAAAATATTAATAGAGGGACAACTATGTTTAACCCGATGAAAAACTTTAAAAATATCAAACATAAATTCAAACAGTGTAATAAATAGGTGTTTGGCAATATTTTTGAGCATAACAAAACTCTAAAAGAATAATTTATTAAAATTGAGGAAGACATCAAAAATAAGGGGTATGATCTTCAAATTTAAAATAGGGAAAAATAAATTCTATGCAGCTACCATACTATAGTAGCTAGAGAAGAATCGTTATGGAGGCAAAAATCAAGAAATATCTGGCTTAAAGAAAAAGATAAAAACACAAAAAAATTCCATCTATCAACTCTCAAGCATAAGAAACACAATTCCATCAGGGAAATTACCAAAAAATAAGGTTATATTATTAAAGATCAAAAAGATATTAACAAGGTATGTGTGCAGTTCTACAAGAATAGGTATAAAAATAACTTCAAAAAAAACATTAGATTTGAGAAGGATTTTTTTAGTGTCATTCCAGAGTTAATAAATCAAGAGGATAAGTCTATATTATTAGAACCCACTTCTAAGGAGGATCTTGAGTTTGTCATTTCTAGAATGAACCTAGACAAATCCCTAGGACCAGATGAAATACTTATTCCTTTCTTCAAGACTTTTTGGGGCATTATAGTTGAGGATGTCACTACTACTATTAATAAATTCCTTGAGTTGAGATAGTTTCTTAAGGAATTCAATCACACTTTTCTCATGCTCATTCCCAAAAAAGAAGGGGTAGTGAATTTGACATACTTCAGACATATCAGTTTGTGAAATTTATTCTATAAAATAATCACTAAACTTATCACCATGAGAATGCAACCTATCATGGAGAAAATCATACAAGTTCAACAAAGAGGATTTGTCCCAAGAAGACAAATCCAAGATGGAGTAATTTTTTTCCATGAATCTATTCATTCCATGGAGATTATCAAAAAGGTATCCATGATCCTCAAGTTAGATATGGACAAGGATTATGATAGAATAGACTAGAATTCCCTAGATAGGGTGATGAACCAATTTGGTCTTAATGAAAAATATAGGAAAATCATCAGAACCTACATATCCACCTGCATGTTCTTTGTTCTTTTTAATGGAGTGGGTCAGGGATAGTTTAGAAGTGCCAAAGCAGTAAGGCAAGGGGACCCTTTGTTTCCCTTTTTGTTTATTATCATGGTGGAGTCTTAACTAGGTTTATTTCTAAGGCTTTAGTAGATGGACAATGTAGAGGCTTCAAGCAAGCTAGGTAGGTAGAGCTCATTACTCATCAATAGTTTGTAGAAGATACAATCCTACTAGCTGAAGCATCTATCTAGGAATCAAGTAACTTAAAGAGAGTTTTGGTCATGTATGAAAAAGAAACTAATTAGAAAATCAAATTTGACAAGAGCTCAGTTTACTTTTTTAACACTATGGAAACTAGACAAAATAGAATTATAGGGATCTTGGGTTGTTAAATTAAGAATATTTCATCCACCTATTTCAGCATGCCATTTATCAACAATCAACTATAATTAATTTCCTAGAATTTTTTAATTAAAATATTCCAAAAAATACTTACAAGGTGTAAGGGGAAACTCCTTTCCCAAGCAGGGAAAGTTGTATTGATTAAATCAGTTCTTCTAAGCCTATCAATTTATACTCTTTTTCTTTTAAAACTACCAAAATGAGTGGAATAAATTCTTAACAAAATTCCAAAAAACTTCTTATGGAATGATTATGAAGGTAGGATCAAATTTCACCTAGTTGCTTGGAATAAAATATGTAACAACAAAAGATTTGGAGGTCTACGCATAAGAAATCTTCAAAGGATCAATAAAGCTATGATCTCCAAGTTTGTGTGGAGATTAATAACTACTAATTTCACTTGGGGTAAGATATTATCTCACAAATACCTTCAAGGGAGGAACCTTCTTGTCATTTTAAAAGATGATAAGTTCATTAGAGGGTCACACATCTAGAACTTTCTAATTGAAAATAGAGAGATCATTCTTGAAGGATCCATTTGGCACATGGACAATGGCAGGAATATAAAATTTTGGGGAGACAAATGGAACACATATTTGTTTCACATTAAAATTAATATTTAACAACACATACAAGATAATATAACACAAAAATATGGATAGTTTGTCATAAATTATTGGCAAATAAGAAAAGGTTTTAAACATTAGATAGAAATCACCTTGGATGAAGTAAATCACAACTAACAGACCAAAATTGATGATTTGAATAAGGCCCTTAAAACCATCCATATCACTAAAATTAATAGGGACAATCTGGTGTGGAATGATTCGTTTGATGGGAACTATAATCTCAAATCAGGGTGCGAAAGGATCTCCCAGAATCAAGATGTTGAGGTGAGATGGAAAGGAGTTTGGAACAAATCCATCACCCTAAAAATAGGTTTATTTACCTAGATTTCCATAAAATAGAAGATTTTTATGGTTGATAATTTAAGATAAAAAGGATGCATTATAACAAATATATGTGTGTTATGCAAAGAAGAGAATGAAATTATCTCCCACCTTCTCATTAACTTCACTTTCACATAGAAAGTGTAGAATTTTTTCTTGAGGAAATTTAACATCTGATGGGTCTACCCAAGAACCCCAATTGAATTTTGGATATACTATAGCTACCCATTTAAAAATACCCATCTAAATTAGATATGGAACCTTACCCTTCCACACATTTGGTGGGGGATATAGGGAGATAGAAACAACATCATCTTCAAGGAAAATAAGTGTACTAGTAAAGTGACCTTTGAAAGAATATTCTCAACTATTAAGGATAATTACAAATCCATCAAAATAAAAAAAGCAAGGAACTCCCACTTTTGAATGGTTACCTAGACAAAACTAGAAGATTGATCTGTCAGTCATAGGAAAACTAGACCCTAAGGAGGAAATTCAAAAGAGAATTAAATGGAAAGTCCCAGTTAAAGGATGGATGAAATTGAATTTTGATGATGCATCAAAAGGTAATTTGAGAATTTTAAGAGAAGGAGGAATCATTAGAGATGCTAAATGGAAGCTAATTGAGGCCTATGTAGAAGACATGGGCACTATGACTAATCACTGGGTATAGGCACTAGATACCCTTTGGGGCCTCAAATTAGCTAAACAATTTAATATCCAAAAGTTGGAGGTAGAATGAGACTCCATAAACATTGTCAATTATTTTATTGGCAAACACTCCCCAAGCTGGACTATAAAAAATATAATTGATCAAGCTAAGATAATTATTAACTCTTTCCAATAGGTGCACATTCATCATACGTATAGGGAAGGTACTAGAATTACATACTAGTTTGCCAATGAGGGAACTAGCAATGTGGGGTTTAAAACATATCTATATCATGGGAACTTACCTAGAGAATTATCAATAAGAATTGATAATGAAGGGAAAAATTTGTATATTAGTATATAGTTCCCTAGTTCTCTACCTCATGTCTAGGGGAGACATTATCTTTTCATCAAATATGTGGGAACTTAGACCAATTAATTCCTATTCCAGTTGGGAGAAGCATCTAAAAAAATAAAAATAACATGTTCAGTCTCATAATTCACGTCATGGAAGTCTTAATGATGTTTTTAAATGGTGCTTTAGAGGAGATAGAAAAGGCATCTTAGAGCCCTGTATGAATAGTATTATCAATATGAACTTACCCAATAGAATAGATCCCAAGCTACAACCAAAGGTTAGGTCTAATAGTAGAGTCTGGATCACCCTGAAGGTGATGGGTCTAACTAGATTCATGAAACCATTGAGGACTTCGATAGACACCTATCCATTTAGTTTTCTAGAGCTTGGGAGGAAAGGGTTATCAACATTAATAGGGTCCTGCTTGTAATCATAGAGGATTTGATCGCCCATGTGATGGGTCTAATCATTGAAGAAACCAAAATCTACTACACGCCTAAAGACCATAAATTAGATAAAGAGGCATGTTTGGAGGAGGGAAAATAGTTGAAATATCTACATAATGGATTTGACAGGGAATCCTTACCCAAACCATATGTTGATGTAGCTTTTCATCATTTTCAGTATATTACATTAGAGGGTCAGTACAATGTTGTCAGATGGTCCATGTTTAGGATGTTAAATTACTTTAGATATGGTTTAGGTTTTAGTTTTCCTTTTTCATTCACAAATCTATGGAAAAATCCATAAATTCAAAAATGGTAACTACATAGCCCATAGACATGAGGGAGTTATATTCCTCATTTACAAGTACTTCAAGGGCATGAATCAATTAATGCCAAATCTTACCCAAAAAAAGGGGGAAAATGAGGAAGGATCGGTGGACATGACAAATATTAAGAAAATTTGGATTAAATATCTGAGTAGCCCGATCAGGGGTGTCAGTAGTAAAATAATAGAAATTGGAAAAGAAAAAACAAAGATAGGAAATGATAATAACAAATAACAAGAGGGTATTAAAAATAATTTAAGAGGATCTTCCAAATGCACCAATATGGTCAAAGACATTATTGAATCTAAGGATTTCAAAAATTAGTAGACCCCTCTCTATAAAAAGGGGGTAGGGAAATTTGTAATTGTGGATAGTAACAATGAAGAGAGGGAAGAGTACAATGTTAAGGACACCACTAATGCATAGAGGAATACAGAGACAAGGATTGAGAATTAAAAGGAAAAGTTTAAAATATATACTATTGAGAAAGAGGAGAATGAACAGTTCTAGAAAGATAAAAATAAAAATTTAATTAAATTGTGAACTTACTCAAGAGTAGGGTGAACACTGATGTTTTGACTGAAGAACTGGTGTAGACACTAGAAAATTGCACACTTATAGTTTTCAATGACTAAATGCCTTGATACCCCCTAAAGACCCCATAAACCTCCTTAATCCTTAACCAACCCCTCTTAACCTAACCAAATCACTATTATCCTATTCATATAGTACTACTCAAAATTACTATTTAAAAGTACTATTTACTAAGACTGTTCATTGTAGGACCCACTAGCACTATTAATGATGACACGGTAAGTGACATGGAAAGTGACATGGCATATGACATGAAAAGTGACATGG
This sequence comes from Torreya grandis, assembly GCA_037957365.1. Lineage (NCBI taxonomy): Eukaryota > Viridiplantae > Streptophyta > Pinopsida > Cupressales > Taxaceae > Torreya > Torreya grandis. Next base: position 1,039,622 of record JARHVA010004391.1, read on the forward strand.
CATATGACATGGAAAGTGATATGGCAAGTGACATGGAAGGTGATATGGCAAGTGACATGGCTTAGAAGTGAGGTGGCTTGATGTGGGACATCATATCCCACCTAGGACCCTTTCCCAAGGTGCTTAATGACCTCATTTAAGCATCACAAAGGCCCCCCTTAAAATATAGTGACTTTCCCCTTAAGAGGCCATTATTCAACATGTATTTTGCCTTCACACATGAAAGTAGCCTTCAAAAATAGATACCTACCACTTTAGTGCTTTGGGAAAGACAAAGGAAACCTAGTTTTGACTTTTTAACCCAAATAAGAGACTCACCAACCCAAAAGGGATCTCCATCAACCTTATTTTTGACTAATTCATGCACCACATGTAAAATGGCATCACATTTTGTGTGCCATCTCTTTAAGTGCTTGAATGAAGACAAGTAAGGGTAGTAGAAAGTCTTTGGTCTCATTTAAACCCATGTGCATGATTCCCATTCAAAATTGGATTCATGTGCAAGGTGAGAGACTCACCAACCCAAATGGGAATCACAACCAACTTTATCTTTGACTCATTCATGCACCATATGGAAAATGGTTCCATACTTGTACTATTCCTCTTTTGGCATGATTCTTCACAATGAATGTTATAAATACCCCGTCTCCTTCACCCAAGGTTGAGTGGGAAGTTAGTATTTTGTTATTAATATCTTGTTGCATGTTTCTAAATGAGGTTATCATTTTTTAATTCATCCACATCTTGTAGGAAAATATCACGAAGCAATGAAACTTTGCCAAAATTATCAAGGTTCTTCAACAAGCCAATCTTCATCAACAAACATCTTCAAGTATTGAGGTAATCTTGTTGTTTAGCTATCTTAATTTCTTTATTCCTTTCCCTTTGGCATTATTTTTTCACTTTTTTCCTTAACATATTTTCATTTTATCCTCTTACCCATATCTCTTTGCCTTCTTGATCACCCTTTACCCTTTTGCCTTTTTGACCTTATTTTGACCATTTGTCCCTCTTTTTGACCATTTATCCCTCTTGTTTTTTTAAAAATATTTCCCTTCATCATCCCAACCATTTCCCAACTCCAACAAAATCATTCTTTTGATCTTTATCAAATCAATCCAAACCAAAAACCACAACTTTATTTTAATCAATTTTCAGCATTGGCATTATTTAAACTAGTTGCTTTATTTTAGCCATCTAAGCAAAGTATTTAGTTTTATTAATTAATTTGCTGTTATTTTTTGTTATTAATTTTATTTTTTTGTCATTTTATGCAAATATTTTCATTTTTATTTACCAACTTAAGTCTTTAAATAAGGTGGCTTGACAACCTCCTAGAAAGTTTTCACTTCTAGGATCTAGCTCACGCTAGGCAATCCATCCAACTAATTTTGTAACCAATAAGTTTTGTGATAGTGATTTATAATTGTAGGTAATTATTACCTAGCCATTATAGATTTTTCAAAAATTCTGAATTCAACATGTGTGCATTCAACAAGTATTCTTCTACACACCCTTCTCCACTAGTTTCTTCTTTTCACACTTAAGAAAAAGCAAAATTTAGATATAAATATTTTAGCATGCCCGATGGGACCCTTGAATTTTATTGGGTTCATAGATGTTTTAGAATATTTATAATTACATTAGTAAAATTCATTTATTTGCATTCTAAGAAAATTAAGCTTTCCTTCTTTCTTAATAAAAAAATAAAAACACAAGTTTTAGTTACATTTTTGTTTTAGAAAAGTTAAAGTCTATTTTCCTTGCATTTTTAAAAAGAAATAAAAAGATCAATCATCCTAGGATTAGGACTTACATTTTTATCTTTAATTTATATTGCATTTAGATATTTTGTATGTATTTAAATAAATCTAAAAATTTATTTTGGCTTTAAAATAAACCTTGCATCCATTGTTTACTTGCTTGTTTCTAATTCACCTAGATTATTTAAGCAAAGTATTTTAATTGTAGTTCACAAATGTTACACAACCAAACCACTTGCATAAAAAAAACATAAAACTCACTCTAACGGATCACCTTACCCTTTCCTAGTTATCATACTTAGATTTAATCACCGAGGGGATAACCAACTCAACTCTTTGGTTGAGTATAAACTCTAGTAATCAATTTATATTGGCTAAGCACCCACACTGGCTTCAAGATCATGAACTGATGGGAACAATCCCAAATCACCAAGCCATTTACTTGATCCAATTAAAACTTCTTCTCAAGTTCCTAAACATAACCCGAAACCAAACATAGACTACCTTATTTAGGACATATTCAAGCCAATTTCCTCTTCACACTTTTCTAAGGCATAAGCCAAAAGAGATATCAAAAATAATCTTAAGATTTAATGTACTCTTAGTGAATGTTTTTTTTTCCTTGGCTCTTTTTTTATTTCTCTTTGATTGAGGTGTGAGAACATATCACCCTTTTCTTACCTTCTCATATGGTTCTCACTCATCACTAGCAGAAGGACCTCGAGGAACAAAACCCACCACCAAATTAACCATCACCAATTTTCACCTCTTCATTCATGGAACACACTTCTGAACTTGTAGACTCCCCTCACTCTTTGAGAAGTCCTACTCGGGTAGTCCCAGGAGATACAAATTTTGATACTCTCCTAAACAACAACCATGTAGCCTTACAACACTACCTATGAACTATGTCTTACCAAATCCTAGTTTCAACCCAGCCTATAGACCCACCTTATGGCATGCCTCTCCATATCATGGGGAATACCTCCACTACCATGGGAACTACTCAACCTATAGTTGCCCAACTATTATCATCAACCAAAAACTTCCTTGAAACTAACCCACTAACCCAAAATACCACTGCCCTTATACCTCTTACTAATCACTCCTCTGCAATAGGAGTTTCTACCTCTAACTCCACCCATATTCATCTAGTTACATACAATCCATCAAACACTACTCCACTTCCAAACCTTGAGTTGTCTATACCTTCCATGTTACCACCAATCAGCATAAGAGTCACCACCCTTCCATTAGCCACTAACCTAACCACCACTCTGACCCAACATGTAACCTTTAGTTATCTTCATAACCCATAGGGGCATATGCCTACTACCCAACCAGCCACCTATACCCAACAATTAACATATGCATACCAATATATATCTTCCACCTAACCTCTAAAGACCACATACATAGAGTCATCTCAAACATCTACTAGTTATTCACATAATGCCCAACCTCAACAAAACATACCATATAACTATGCATCCCAATAACCTCAAGCAAACTGCATGAAGTTGATCATGGACAATATTATTACCCTTGAGTCATCCATCTTTGGAGCCCATAATATCCTATCTTATGATCAAATTTTCAATGAGCCTATTCACCCTTCGATCGCCATCAGACATTACCCAACCCAATGGGAACTTCAAAAATTTACCAAGTTTAACAGAAAGGAAGACCCTCAACAACATTTAAGAGTGTTTAGGAATTCATGATACTTTATTACTCATGATGATGCTCTTCTCCTCCATATCTTTCTTATGTCATTATCTGGACTAGCATTGGATTGGAATAGTGTCATACCCAAACATTCCATCATCTCTTTCACCCAACTATCCCAAAACTTATTAGATCACTTTTCTATCAATATATCCAAGAAAGTTTCTATTACCGACCTCTACTCCATTCGATAATTCAAAGATGAATCTATTACCAATTTTGTGGCTCATTGGAGGAGCCTAATCAATTAATATTCATTTTCATTACCTTAACTTGAGCTTATAAATCTCTTCATCTGGACATGTGCAAAATATATTTCATCCACATTACGTATCCAAAGCTTTCAGACCTTTGATAAAGATTTTACCATGGCTCGTAAAATATAAAATAGAGCCATTGATGAAGGAAGGTTAAATTTGAAAATCAAGAACCTAACTTAAAAACCCAATGAGCCCTTTTCCTTCAAACTAAATAACCAAACCAATCCCAATATTAAAAACAAGGCAACCACCAATGCCATTGTCCTCAGAGCCACACCACGGTGATTTACCAACCAACAAAACCCAAGGAACCAAACCTCTTACTCCTCTAATCATTAAAACCAAATCCAAAAGAACCAAAATTGGAATAATCATAAGCAATTAAATCCAATTAGGGAGTCTTATCCTTCTATTTAGGAAAATTTACTAAAAGCCAATATCATCTAACTTCCACCAATTAAACCAACCCAATATTTTGATGCTTCTCACCCCATACCTGGTTGGTATAATGAGAATGACCATTGCATATTTCACTGAGTCATAAGGAATGACATCAATAAGTGAAATACCTTCAAATACATTGTTCAATCCCTCATTGACAAGGGGGAACTTACATTGAGCAATCAAAATGCACCACCAAACTAAGCCCTTGACATATTTTCCAAGCCTTTCCCTAATCATTCTCCTTCTACCCCTTATTATGATAATAAACCATACCCATCTCATGAGGTACATACTATTAATGTGTTTGTTGATGAATGCATTATTGAATAAAATATTACTTCAACTACCTCTTTCCCCATCCCCCTAATAGAAGGGAAAAAATTGTCTTTTATTCATTTGGGCACCCAAACAAAGGAAGTCATCATACCCACACCTCCATTAGAGGATAGCACACCTACATCCATTATTATAAAAACATACACTCCCTCTTTAGAAGTTATCTCATAAGAGAAGATAATTCCATCCACCAAACCTCTAATTTTGGAACCTTTTATCAGAGGTCAAGACAAAGGTAAGGGAACCAAACTAAAAATTGTAACCCCTTCTTTGGCAGACCAATTTAGCCCTTATAAACCAACTAAAACCTCCACCCAACCAACCAAAACCTACTCCAAATTAATTTAACCTCAAAAACCTAAACCCATCAAGATAACTAAAGTGACCAAATCCCCTCCAAAACCAACAACTAAACCAACCAAAGAAGTAAAACCACCAAAAGGCCTAAAACCCAAAATTTTACCTCCCTTAACCTTGCCCTCTATTTTGGGTCCTCATCCCTCTACCTTGAACATGAAGTCCATCATTTTTATCAAAAACACAACACATTTATTGGTCACACCTTCATACTTGCTTTTTAGACACCTTTCCTCACTACATCAATAATTCCTAAGTTACCTACCTTGCCCTCCTCTACCTCCATCTTATCAACCATCTTTCCAAAACCAAAACCATCAACCAATTATACCATTATACCCAAGACACATACCACTGAACCTATGTCCACATAACCTTATACTTCAACAACTAAAACAAAAACCACTAAACCTCTACCACCTTTAGCCAAATCTTACTTAACCATTCTCTAGTGGTTATTGAAAAATTCTTCCTTGAGCTTACCACCCATCAATCCCTTTGACCCTTCACATACCAAACCCTCTTGGTTCAATGATAACTTGATATATGCATACCATAGGGCACCAAGACATGACACATAAAATTATAAATATCTTCAAACACTTATTTATATCCTGTATGAAGATGATGATCTATTATCAGATAAACCTCCATCCCTATTGCTAATCCAACCACCAATTAAACCCATCCAATATTCAATCTCACCCAAAAGTAAAGAGGAGGAACCAAAGCAACCACCCAATCTAGAAAACCCCCTTATCCACACTATTCACATGGTTACCCGATCTCAAGCCCAATAGAAGGATAAAGGGAAAGCTAAGGCATCCATTCCTTGGACTTACACCTCCCCGAACTCCCAAGAAAATAATACCCAACCATCTCTATCTTCAAACAAACCCAAGGTGTCTATATTAGGTACCTCCCCATATAACCCTCCATATCCTAACCCATATGCAATATCTATTTGGAAATCTATCCTCAAGCAGCTTTACCAAACTCTATCTAAAATGAGCTTATATGAGTTAGTCTCTACCCCACCATCATTTCCAAGCACTCATAGAAGTATTGAAATTCATCGAGGTCCAACCTAATGACCCTAAACCTTTTTCCACCTTTATTGGGGCCCTTCAAACTTCCAACCTTGTCACCTTTAAATATTTATAAATACCTTTTATTCATCAAGAGGACCTTGATCCCCCCTTCTTTATTACGGCATACATTAATCAAACCCACATCAAAAGGGTGATGATTGATGGAGGATCCAACATCAATATTATCTCCTCCCACACCTATGACTAGATACACTTACCCATAAACATCATGTTTGAAATCATAGTAGTCCTTCATTCTTTCAATGATACCATGACTACTACCTTGGGCATAGTTGTCCTATATATCTATGTAGGGCCCTGTACCATTCCGAAACTTTTTTATATTATAGAAAAAGAATTCCAATACAATGTTTTAATCAAGTTCCCTTAGATTAATTCCATGAGTTGTGACCCTTCCACCTTACATCGATGTGTCAAATTTGAGCATGAAGGGCAAGTTGTGACTATGCAGGCTGACTCTAGTCCTTCCACATCTTGTAATATGACATCTTGACCTAATAACATCCTCCTTTATCCACCTCACAACCATTTATTAATGACACATCCCCACCAATCAAAACCCATGACACTTCCACACCAAATGTTGATGAAGCTTTTACTAGCTTGTTTATCCCTTCTTCTTAGATTCCCATAGAGAACCTCATGGCAACCACATTCCAATGTCTTTCCCTTTGGGAATATATACTCTTACCCTTGGATGTCTTCTATACTCCATAAGAATATGGGAATCTTAAACATGACCCTTCTTAAAACCCTAACATTGGAACCATCATCCCCTTTAGGCTCCCTAACTATCAAAAAAAATTCATTTATGAGGGACTTGATCATCCACTTCTAGCCCCTACCACTACTTCATCCATCCAACCATTTACCTCCAACTTTTTCTATCTTAGCAAACTAGAATTTGTTGAGTTGTATATTAATATATGTGCTTATAAAGGATTTAGCCTTGGTCGTTATGAACAAGGGCCTCATGAGTGACCCCATATCAAAAAAATTCAACCCCATAAATCATTTGGACTTCGGTATGAACTACCTAGAGAACCTATGAATTCACCCAAACCTATTGCCACCATGAAGAAAAATACCCCATCCTCACCAACCCAACCACTTTCCCCACCTAAAGATCCTAACATCATCCACCCTAACTTTTTTGTATAGTTCCTACCATTAGTTTGGGCCCTCTCATCTACCAAAAGGGTGGCAAAACTAAAGTCCTTCCGCTCATACACCCCAAAATGGTAGAAAATGATTCTCTTACCATCAACACCATCCAACATCAAGATGATGATTCCATTATTACCTACTTCAATATGGGGGATTCTTCTATCCACAAATTCCTTCCTCTTAAGGCCTTGACCATGTCGAATGAATCTAACATAGATATCAACTTGGGCACCCTGAACAACCCTTGCATTGTAAAATATGGCCAATCACTGAATGTCAAGGAACTTCTAGACTTTTCCTCTTTCCTTCAATACAATAGCATCGCATTCTCTTGGTCTTATAGTGATATGCTTGGGATTGACCCCACCATTGCTACCCATAACACAGTCACTCCTCATGATGCCAAGCCTATTAAATAAAAACTTTGATGCATGCATCCTTGTATAGACCTTCTCATTAAAGAAGAGCTTCAACATATCCTCTCTATAAAATTCATTCAACCCATTGATTACCCCCAATGGGTCTCAAATATTATACCTATAACCAAAGTCACTAGGGGTTTTTGCATTTATGTGGACTTTCATGACCTTAACCTTGTCTACCCCAAAGATGACTTTCTTCTACCTAGCATTGACTAGCTTGTTGATCTCACGACGAGCAACAAGATGTTATCTCTCATAGATAGGTTTTTAGGTTATAATCAAGTCTTTATTTCTCCTAAATATTATCATAAAACCACCTTTACCACCCCTTAGGGGACCTTTTTCTATAGAGTCATGCCTTTTGGGTTAAAGAATGTTGGTGCAACCTACCAATGTGTCATAGCTTATATATTCCATGATATCATCCATAAGATTATAGAAGACTATGTGGATGACCTTCTTGATAAATCCAAACTTTGAATAGATCACTTGACTATTCTTACAATCATATTTGAATTCCTCATCCACTATCATGTTCACCTTAATCCCAAGAAATGCATTTTTGGGGTCCTTTTAGGAAATCTTCTTGGCTTGATCATCTCTCTTCATGGAATTGAAGTAGACCCTACTAAATTTAGATAAATTTTGTACATGGCTCCTAAAACCAACCTAAAACATCTTCGTAGCCTACAAGAAAAACTTCAATCCATTCATCATTTCATTTTCCAACTTTTAGACCTGTGCTAACCTTTCCATCACCTTCTAAAGAAGGATGTCTCTTTCAAATGGAATGGTGATTGTTGAAAGGCATTTGATTCTCTCAAATAGTAACTTTTATCACCACCTATTCTCACCTCTCCTAAGGATAACCACCCCTTTTACCTATATATCTCTACCAACAACCATTCCTTATAGGCAATGTTGGCTCACCGAGATGAACAACATAAAGAGCAAGCCATATACTACATTAGTCATATGCTTGTAAAATATGAGACTCAATATACACATACCAAGAAACTATGCTTAGCATTGACCTTCAAGGACACCAAACTCTACCACTACCTTCTTAATCATAAAACCTATGTCATCACTGATATCAACCTACTCAAGTACATGCACTCTAAACCATACCAAAATCAGTGTATGTCTAAGTGGCTCAAGCTCCTAGATTAATTTGACCTTGAATTTCACCAACATAAGTTAATTAAAGGGTAAGTCATTATTGACTAATTGGCTAAAGCTCCTTTACCAAATAACCAACCACCTCCTCTTGCCTTTTTAGACAAAGCCATCATGACTCTTTCTAAGAGGATGGAATAACCTACCAAATGACCATGTTCCTCAATGGCTCAAAGTGCCAACAAGGAGGGGTGTTGGATTTATCCTCATTCCTCTCAATGGTGAACCCCTTCCTCTCTCCTTTAAACTTGACTTTAAATGTACTAATAATATGGTTGAGTATGAAGCCCTAGTGACAGGTCTCTAAATTTCTATAGCATTGAGAATTAAGACAATCCATGTCTTTTATGATTCTTATCTCATGTTCAACCAAGTCAATATATCTTATCAATGTAAGAATGATGTCTTTCAAAAATATAAACTTTTAGTTGACAAACTCTTAACATCATTTGAACATTACTTGGTCCAATTTGTTCCTCAATCTACTAATAAATTCACAGATGTGATGGATTTCTTTACTTCCCAAATCCCTTCTCATCCTTCCAATTCCAAAATCCTTGTCACCATTCATCATGTTACCACTCCCTCCTATAACCAATTTGATCTCCCTACCATTTGTAGTATAAAGGAATCCTCACCTGACATTTGGTATGACCAAATGCTTAACTACCATAACCTAGGCATCATTCCTTCTAACCTCTCTAGGAATGCTCAAAGAACCTTTATTTAGAATACCTCTTGTTACACCATCCTAGGAGGAATCCTTTACAAATGTAGTTTTGACGTTCTCCTTCTTCGTTGCCTACGTAGCCATGAAGCTTCCCGTGCCATCAAGGAAACACATGATGGGATCTATGGGGGACACTTTAATGGCCTAGTAGTCACTAAGTGTATCCTTTTCTTTGGATATTATTGGCCCACGCTCAACCAAGACTATTGTGATTATGTAAAAAAGTGTGTAAAATGTCAAAAACATGCTAATTTACATCACATGCTAGCCAATAGCCTCCAGATACGTAAGGACTTCTAGCCTTTTTCTTAATCAGGGCTTGATCTCATTAGGCAAATTAACCCCCATTATTCATGGTGGCATAGCTCCATCATCACATCCACCGAATATTTCACCAAGTGGGTATAAGCTATCCCTTTTATCTCAACCAAAGTAGATAATATTATCAACTTTATCAACCATCATATCATCTATTGCTTTGATGTTCCTCATAAGATCATCACTGATAATGATAAATATTTCAAAAACAAGTAGGTCTAAGGGATATGTGATACATTTGGCATCAAGTTAAGCTTTTCCTCACCTTATTGTCCATAATCAAATGGACAAGTAGAAGCATCTAATAAAATCCTTAACAAAATGCTCACCAAAGTTGTTAGTGCTTTAGGTCGAGATTGGCACTTGCACATCGCATTCACTTTATGGGCTTATCATACTAGCATTCAAACCTATACATGTACTACCCCTTTCTTTTTAGTCTTCATAATAGAGGTAGTCTTACCTCTTGAAGTCCAAATCCCATCTCTTCACATATCTTTACAAGAGCTTATTTTTTAGAAAGAATTTTATCAGCATCATTTAGCTCAACTTGAACTACTTGACAAGCATCATTTAGAAACCCTCACCAACATCTATGTCTATCAAGAGTGTATCAAATGCACTTATAATAAGCACCTCATATAATGGGAATTCAATATCAGAGACCTCATCCTCAATGAAAACCAACACATGACCAACATGGAAAAGAGTAAACAAAGCAAGTTTGTTTTGAATTGGCTTGGACCCTACATCATTACCCATAAATATGGATCAAGAGCTTATCATTTTTCCTCTCTTAAAGGCAAACTAGAACCTAAGCCCCTCAATGCTTTGCATCTACATCCATTTTTATGTTAAAGAAGGATTAAGCTCACTCTTTTTGTCTAACTTAAGCTCATCCCTTGATTACAAGATTTTAACCTTCACCCATCTTACTCCTCTCTTTTTGAGGATAATTGATTACAACATAGAACCATGCCACTAACCATCATAGTCATAGCCTAATCCTAAATGTGGGTACCACAGCTCTACCCATAACATGGTTCTCATGGATACTTTTCATTTCTAACAAGATGGAATCCCAGTCATTATCTCTCAAAACCACACCCTTTCACATATCATTGACCTTCTTATGTAAAATTTTCTCCCTCATAAAGGTAAACCTTTGAACCTAATTCAACTTGTCCATGTCTAAACATATTGCATCTAGACATAATTTGGATACCAAAATACTATTTGGGTCAATATCTTAAGCATTATAAATTGTTCCCTCGAAGGACAGATACCCAAAAACAAAATAAAAATTGCCAAATGTAAGGTAGATTGTTCCCTTTAAGGATAGCTATCAAGAACATTAAACAAAACCAATAAGCTTAGACCACTCCCTTGAAGGATGGCTAAGTTAACTTTGTCAAAAGCAAAGCAATTTTTTAAAAGCTTCCCACATTGATCAGCTTCCCATATATAGAAATAAATCAAAAGACCCACTATCACAACAAATTCTAAATCTGCAATCGGCTCTCAAGTAGCATAATAAGTTAGAAGCCGCAATTGATTTTCACATATAGACTTCTCGCACTGATCAGTCTACATCTAGCATATGACATGGAATTTTATGTTACCATTATTATGTCACCTATAAAAGTGTAAAAGTAATTTATATGAGGTTATCATATATATCACCCATTACCCTTTACACCACCTATCACCCATCTTCCCTTTAGACTATCTGTAAATCAAGGGATTTAGAGCTTACTTGACACCCTGTGATCAAGAAACTTTTTTTATCAACTAACAATTATTTATGCATAGCATTTGAAGGGTTTATATTCATTGAGCCAATCCCACTTCAGGTATATTTTTTATCCTTGTCAAAAATAAAGCATCATGCCCTATTCTTATCCTATTGTGTTTGGTTGATGTTTTCATCATGACTATTACCATCTAGTGTTACAATGATAATAATCATTCTTTTTATATTAATCAAGAATAAAACAACCATAACCATATCACTCATAACCATAACCATAACATTTATAAGTATCCACACAACCTTAGGCATGATAACATTCAATCAGTGATATCTAATGTATTTTGTACATTTTTACAACAAACTGTGCAATATTTTATTTAGGGTATGAGGAGTCACATAACACATACATAGTCATTAGATTACACACACATTGCCTAAATAACATGCATACATTATTTTCCTACCTAAGCTTTAGATTGATTATCTGGTGACTTTGGATTTGTGTTTATCCATCCGTCTACTTGATTACTCCCTAAACTAACATTTGTAGCATTCCCTATCTAAAAAACTGCTAAAGGTTATACTTTGTTCTCCTCTCCCACATTCATCCCTAAAGGACAAGAATCATATTCCTCTCTGGGTCTTTCACCCTGCTCACCTGTCATAGCCATTGCATCCCTCTACTCTAGTTATTCTACTCACATAGGTACCACTGATTGTTTCCTCAGTACATATCCCCTTGGATAGTGAGGGTTCCCACCATAGATAGGTTTATGATCATGTTCTCTATCCCTACATCTTGTATAGTGAAATTCTTGCCTTCTTTATTGCTATGGAGGTAATATTTCATGCTCAAGCTCAGGTTTTGGGTGGCTTTCCTCTTATTTTTAATCTAATAGTACTTCCATTATTACCATTACATGTTGTAGTATCTGATAGATCCAAACATTCACCATATTGATTATTTTGGGTCATGAGGGTTATTGATTATCTGCACCATTATTCCCATTGTTCACCATCTTCAATCACCTAGCCTACATCTTCCTATGCACCATAATCACTATACTCTTTTATGATAGTCCACCCAGAAAGCTCTTATAGAAGTTGCCTCTTCCACTACACTATTTTCTCCTTGGACCTCTTTATCCCACCTTCCTTTTTAACTCCCTAATCTATCTATCTTTTTACATTCTTCTTATATTTTCCCTCTCAATTTTCCATTTTAACCATTTATTTTCTTATTTCTCCATTATTTAATTAATATTATTATAATTCACCTCACTCCATATTCCAAAAATACTCAGAGTCTTTCTCTAAATCCCTCAAAACTCAATGCTTACTTATTTTGGGGCCCCATTGGCTCAAAGGTCAAGGGTTTGAATCTTTACCACTTCTCATTTACCCACTCTACTACTTTGCTTCCTCAAATCATTGAATAATATCCTTCCATATCCTATTAATGACATTATTTTAGATTATGCACAATGTTAGCTTATTTGGATGGTGATGAAATAACTCATCGAGTCACCATGGCAATTCGAGTATTACTAGATTTTCTAAATCTTGGTAAAGCATATTTCTCCCTTTTTTTAAAATGGTGGTAGAAATTTCATGCTTGAACCTACTTATCCATGGCTACAAATTCCTTTTGCATAGTTAAAGCAATCATCTAATTACATCTTCGGTAATCTCATTCACCATTTCTACCAAACTAATTAGAACACTATTTTATAGCCATATTTTCCACCATTTGGTGCTCCCCTTTCTCTAATGTCCTTCAACTGGACCTAATTGCATGATACATCAAATTGGGTCAACCAAGTTAACCAACACTCCCCACCTCCATAGAACTACTTTCAGCTTAAAATTTATTTTGGACATTATGTCCATAGAACTATGTAGGCAGCATCCACTTGCCTATTATATATGGAGTCTGTTCAGCCACCCCATTCCAACCAACCAACCCACTTGCCCATATCCACTTTGATGTTGGCCCCTTTTGATCCAATATATTGCATAGTTTGTGATGACCTCACCTTGGTCCTTTTGACTATATAGACCAATTTTTCTATGTTGAACATTTGAATTTGTACCACCTCATGCAAAACTCGACCATTATATTATTTTATAGGAGCACTTCCTACCCTAGATACTTGTGACCAACACCGACCATGCCTAGATGCTTGATAGGCCTAACCCTATCAGCTCTTACCAACATTGTGGACTAGTTATCCCTATCATGTGTCCTTCTAAGATCAACCTTATTTTTACCAACATTGGTAACTCTAGTCTTTGTGCAATCTTGACTATCATGCTTAGTCTCCTTTCACCCATTGGCATTTCACATGCCCAGCTACCTTATGGCACCACCTAATGCCTCGCCACCAACTGATTATCAAACCTACACCTGATTTGACCTTTCCTCATTAAATCTTAGTTTGAGGGGAAATTCTTCCTCCCATACTCAAGGCACCCTGACCTTCAACCAAGTGATTTATTTTTATTTTATAGCTTGTTAATTTAAAGCTGCATAACAAAAAGGGGGAAAATGTAAACACTAGAAAACTACACACTTATAATTTTCAATGACTAAATGCCTCGAGACCCCCTAAACCTCCTTAATCCTTAACCAACCCCTCTTAACCTAATCAAATCACTATTCTCTTATTCATATAGTACTAATCAAAATTACTAATTGAAAATACTATTCAAAATTACTATTCACTATTCACTATGGGACCCACTATCACTATTCATGATGACATGGCAAGTGACATGGCATATAACATGGTAAGTGACATTGAAAGTGACATGGAAGGTGATATGGAAAGTGACATGGCTTATAAGTGAGATAACTTGATGTGGGACATCATACCACACTTGGGACCCTTTCCCAAGGTGATTAATGGCCTCATTTAAGCATTGCAAGGGGCTCCCTTGAAATATGGTGAATTTTTCCTTAAGGGGCCATCATTAAATATGTATTTTTCCTTCACACATGAAAATATCCTTCAACATGAGATACCTACCTCTTTAGTGGTTTGGGAAAGATAAAGGGAACCCATTTTTGAATTTTTAACCCAAATGGGAGACTCACCAACCCAAATGGAAATCCCCACCAACCTCATTTTTGACTAATTCATGCACCACATGGAAAATGGTGCAACATTTTATGTGCCATCTCTTTAAGTACTTGAATGAAGACAAGTAAGGGTGGTGGAAAGTCTTTGGTATCATTTAAATCCATGTGCATGATTCTCATTCAAAATTAGATTCATGTGCAAGTTGGGAGACTCACCAACCCAAATTGGAATCCCCACCAACGTCATCTTTGAATCATTCATACACCACATGAAATATTGTGCCACACTTCTACTATTCCTCTTTTGGCATGATTCTTCATAATAAATTCTATAAATACCCCCCTCTCCTTCACCCAAAGTTGAGTGAGAAGTTAGTATTTTATTATTAGCATCTTATTTCAGGTTTTTGAAGGAGTTTATCATTTTGGAATTCATTTATATCTTGGAGGAAAAGAGCATGAAGCAATGAAACTCTACCCAAATTATCAAGGATATTCAACAATTCAATCTTCATCAACAAACATCTTGAAGTATTGAGGTAATCTTGTTGTTTAGCTATCTTAATTTATTTATTCCTTTCCCTTTTGCCTTTTTCTTTCACTTTATTCCTTCCTTACCCTCTTATCATTTTATCCTCTTACCCATATCTCTTTTCCCTCTTAATCACCCTTTACCCCTTTGCCTTATTGGCCCTCTTTTTGGCCATTTATCCCTCTGATTTTCTTAAACATATTTCCCTTCACCATCCCAACCATTTCCCAACCCAAACCAAATCATTATTTTGACCTTTATCAAATCAATCCAAACCAAAAACCACAACTTTGTTTTAACTAATTTTCAGCATTAGCATTATTTAAACTAGGTTCTTTAATTTAGCCATCTAAGCAAAGCTTTGAGTTTTCTTAATTAATTCATTATTATTTTTTGTTCTTAGTTTTTATGAGAATATTTATATTTTCATTTACGAACTTAAGTTTTTAAATAAGGTGGATTGACATCCTCCTAGAAAGCTTTCACTTCTAGGATCTAGCTCACGCTAGGCAATCCATCCAACTACTTGTCTAACCAATAAGTTTTGTGGTAGTGATTTCTAATTACAAGTCATTATTCCCTAGTCAAATAGAATTTATCACAAATTCTATATTTAATATGTGCACAATCAATAGGCATTCTTCTACACACCCTTCTCCACTAGTTTTTTCTTTTCACACTTAGGAAAAAGCAAAAATTAGATAGAAACAACTAGAGCTACAAAAGTCTCTCATGAGATGGTTCATGAGGGAAATATTGAGCCTCAAAAGTAGGATGAACATAATTCAATGGGAAAATGAAAAGCTATCCAAAGCTTGGATTGATAAAGAAGAGGATTACATATTCTAATACTTAGCTTCAGAGTAGATCTTCTTGAGCATGCCAACAAGGATTTTCAGAACAAACTCAATTTCATTATAAACTGTAGTCAATCTGATATGAATGAAGGAATATAGAATATGTAAAACCTATGAGAGCACCTCAAATACAAGTTTGACCCCAGATATATAGGTAAAGGAAAAGATACAAAGGACTAAAGCAGCAAAGGAACACACAACATTGACTATGAAAGCATTATTAGGAAAATTAACATGAATCTTACTACTATGAAGGCATGTTGGGAGGACATTTTGGGAAGTATGGAATAATATAAGTTATCTAACTATACGGGGGTATTTATTTAGTTGTTTTTTAGTTATCTTTATGTTGTGACCATTGGATCTTTTTTAGGGTTGTTTCATTAGTCTGGTTCTTCTATGTTTTGATGTACTCCTAGGGTTTGGGGACCCTAATTCAAAAAAATCCCCCCTTTAATTTCAATAAAAAAAACAAGTCTTATTGAATCAAAATGAATCCTACAATCCAAATATAAAATCATTATCCGATAATGAAAACATATTTGAGACACTACCAAATAATCAAAATCAAAGTCTAAAAAATCAAAAATATAATTCCCCTAGTAAAAAACTTCTTGAGGCACTATGGGAAAATCCAAACCAAGATCCAAATCTAGAAAATAAAAAATACATGTCCCATAGTGAAAACATCTTTGATTTGCTATCAAATAAGATCAAAATCAAAATCACCCAAATTAAAGAATAAATATTCCTCTTGTGTCAACATAGTTTCAGGAAGAATCTAAATCATTTGTTATAGACACCATCAACATAGAAGAAAAGCTCTCAATCATCCAACTTGTACCTACTCTCAGTCTGAGATCATGAGATTTTTGGTCCCAATCAATTTTAAAATTATGAAACCTATACTTATCCCCACTATCATTTCATCCCTTGAAATTATTCATGCACTCAACATAAATCCTTCATCCAACACACCTTTTGCTTCACCCTCCTTGGAAACACCCTCTATTTTAGGGGCTATGATGGTATCCTGGTAAATTTATAAGAAGCCAACCTATAAATCAATGAATTTACTGAAGAAATATCTAGAATGCATACCTCAAAGATAAATAAGGGTCAAAATCATGCATCTCAAATAACTCCACAATTGAGATGTCAAAAAAGAAAAAAATAAAAAGGATCAAAAAAAGAGGAAAACAATTTGTCCAAAAGTGAAAATCATTCTTATGGTGATTTTGACAAGTACCATGGTGAAAACTAGTTTCCAATGTCATGCATAAAATAATTAGTTATCCACAAGTACTTTATGTAGACACCTATAACTGGCCACTGATAACTTTCAACCAAGATTTTGACCAATTTCTACCAAAGTGCACAATTTGGCTTAAAAACACTAAAATGCATTAAAAGAGTTGAAATTTTTAAATTCAAGTGTCAATTTCTACTAGGGTATCATTAAATGAGGTGATGCAATTTATGAAGTAGCTAACTTTGATCAGATCATTTAGAGTCAACATAACATTTTTGCACTTAGGTGCTTTGCATTGCTTTTTTCTATCAAATTTATTATACAAGACATGTGCCTTTGTTATTTTACGTTGGCAACATCCTAAATGGGATAATGGTTCCAATGCATCTAACATCCACTTTCAATTCCAATTTAATCAAATTTTGAGCCGATAATATTATATTTTGACCAAATTGATTAATTTGTGCATAAATTGCCAATGTTTTGCATCAAAGTTGACTAATCATGTTTAAGGCTAATTAAACCAAATCCAGAGCTTCAGTTAATTTTCCATGGAAATTTTTGAATATTTACTTTTAGAAATTGATATTTAATATTTATATCATCAAATGACATCATTTCTTGGAAATACATCCCTAGGCTATAAATGCATAAAATATCTCATCAAGCCACCCCATGCCTCATTAAGACCCTCCCATGCCTCATCAATGCCTCCCATGCCTCTGAAATGCCTATTCTTCCCAAATATTTATGGGGTATATTTATGAATTTAATTACATAATTTTAATTAATTCATGACCACACATCTCAATCTTGAGATGGAAGGTCATGGTTGATCCTAAACCATTTCAAAAATATATAAATAGAAGAACCATGAACATAAATTTTAAGCTTAGATAATGCAAAGTTATAATGCATAGATAATTACAAAATCCACTACAATTAGTGTTATAATGTCAAATTTTTGATCCAATCCAAATCCAAAGTCATCACAAAGGTGCCAAGGAGAAGAGGAGGTAGCCAAGCCTCCTTTGATGAAGTCTCATTAAGCACAAGCCAAACAAGCCACTTCAACAAGCTATTTGGAGCATCCAAGAAAAGTGAAAGATTTATTTGTCTTTACATTCTAGTTGTGTTTCTTATTTGGTTTTTTTAATATGTTCCCCCTTTTAGATAGGCTTAGGGTGTTAGATTAATGTGTTTTTCATTTGGATTTGATTTCATTCACTAACACCATATTAATTTCCCCCTATTGTAATCCTATGTTCACAAATGACATGCTCAGTGGGACCTAGCCTCATAAATTTGGTCAAATTACACATAAAAGTAACATACTAACCATTGTCATGTAGGATCTTAGAGTGTGAAGGCAAATAATATAAAAATTTGAGCAAAAAGCCTTTTTTTATAAGCCACAGTTTTCTTCTCAAAACTGTGCAGCCCAACTTTCCTATCCAGCCCAACTCACATGTGCATCCCAACTCACCTATCAACCCATCTCACCTGTCAACCCAACTCACCTATCTATCCCAACTTGCCTATATAGCCTAACTCGCCTGTCAACCCAACTTACCTATCAACCTAACTCACCTATCAACCTAACTTATCTATCAACCCAACTCAATTGTCAACCCAACTCACATGTCAACCCAACTCACCTATCAACCCAATTGGACTGTCAATCTAAGAGGTCATTTTTCAAAACTACTTATCTCATCCTCTAAAGCGCTTCAAAGCAAATAGTCCTAATCCTATTTTTATAGGTTGAAAGGATGGTTTAGAAGTTTATTTGGGTAATTTAACTAATCATACACTTCAATTTGGAGTTTTAAAAATAACTTCAGTATAAATCATGTACACATCAAATTTGGTGCCTAAAATTAATCTTTAGCATGCTAAGTCTTGACACTTTAAAATTTTGGTTTAAAATAAACATAGGTGCTTATTGTTTCATTTAGTATTTTTTATTGTAATCTTTACATGTTTTTACAACTTAAGACCAAGGGGTCAAAAGAACATCATCAAACTTTTATTTTAGTGCTTAAAATTAGACTCATTTGTCAAGTTTGTATTCAATAGATGATTAATTGATTGATTGGCAAAAAGAAGGTTCATGTGTGTATGTTCTTCTATCTGTCCTCTTTAAAGAAATTTTAGAATCAAAAACACCATCCTTATTACAAACATTCCTAGTTTAATTCATAGAAATAATGTCATTTAAAGCACTCCCCAAAAAACTCATAATAGTATTTGGTGATCTTGAGCTGACCATAAAGTCTTTCTATTTTAAGTCATTTATTTTATGCAAACTTGGCTTGCAAGGGGGACTTCATTACCTCCTACAAGTTCTGTAGGAAAGCTTTGACATAGGTTTCATCTCCTGGTATTGAATTCATCACCCCCACTAAGAACAGAGGTTTGAGTGGTTAAACCACCTTTTAATGTTGGAGTTAAACACTGAGACGTATCTACACATTAGACATCACACTATATTGAGCAAGAAATAGATGTAATGGTTGTAAAAAGGTTAAGACCTTTTTACAACAAGTCAAGTGATACAGACACCCAATTAAAGTGCATTTCTTTTACATCATTTGGCATGAAATTCATTATGAAATTGATCCATCTAGAATGTTCATTAAATAATTAGTTTAGTTAACTCCACTCTGTCATACCTTATCAATTTAGGATTTAAGATGATTAGTTAGTTGGTTTGTCTTTGTCTTAGATTACTTGGTCTTGTTTGAGAGTCAAAACTTGGTGTTAACAAAAATAACTTAACCAAACACATGGCCCTTAAATTTTTTTTATCAAGGAGGTTTTATGTTACCTAAGTGAAAACATCCATTTCCTTGTTTAAATTCATCATCATAAACTTTATGTCATATATTCTAATTTGGTGTAGTTATGTTGCCCATTTGAGTCTAGACCTTTTTCCACATTTTGTTTAATTCCCTTATTGATAGTTTAAATTTGAAATTAGACTCTTCCAAGTTTTAAAAGTTGATGTGTTAAATTGGGTCCGCCACTTTGCACTTGACTTGTTTTAACTTGAGTTCAATTTTCAATTTGAATTAAGGGATATTTTTAGACTCAACATCATTATCAACATTTTGTAAGACTCAAGTCATCTCATGTGTTTACTAACACTTTGATTCCTAGACTTTGACTATCTACCATGTTTTTCCATTTATCCATTTGATATCACACTCATGCCTTAGATAATTTTGTCCAACTTTGCGCTTGGGTATCATTTGAGTTGAGGAGGGTAGTGTTATGCTGCCAAAATTATTTTGGAACCATTTTACCTTATATTTTTTAAAACAAACATTTACCACATCTTTTGATTAGTTCAGCATTATTACACTGCTCAAATTATTTTGAGACTTATTTCATGGACCTCTTTGCATAGAATCCTAGTCTATCCAAGTTTCAACCATTTCAAGTTTCCTTTGAGAATATTTGTCTAGCATGGTTACATAATTCACCTTTGTGTAGCTTAGTTTTCAAAAGAACCTAGCTTTGTGTCATTATTTGGAAGAAAATAAACTATCTCTAAGTGCCTTTTGTTTCATACCTCATAATTATCGATCAAGTTTTTACGACCAAGAGTCAAATGCTTAGTTTTTATAAAAAGTGTTTCAAATATGTTAGATTAAATATCAAATCTTTTAAATTCTAGACTTTAACATCATTTGGCATAAAGTCTTAGTGCACGCACTTTGTTTGAGCCTAGTTTTTGACATCGTATTTGGCCAAAAGACCTAGCAACTTTTGTTTATCTTATATTAGACTGAATTGAAACATTTTGACCTAGAATTTGGTATTTTGATTTACGATCCTTTTACTTAACTTTTTTATGTGAGACATGTAGCATTCGACACTTGACATTAGCTTATTTTATCTTAATTCATTACACCAACCTTTTTGGATATACCTATCCATATTTTTGACCAAGTTAGACCTAGTTTGAACATATTTTTAAACATCTCAGTTTTAGAGTTTGTAGAACTCTATTTTATTTTATCACAAAACATTCACTATGGATCCCAACATGTCTTCCTACACTCATAATATCCTCAGGTACAATATGGGGTTTATTAAAGTGGTTACACAAGAATAAATGGTTCAAGACCCTTATGAAAATAATATTACTTATGAGACAGATGCCTATACATATTATAACACTCAAATAGGGGCACAAAACCAAGACCCATTGGCCCATTTCTTGGTAAACACACCTCCTTACTCAAGAGTAAGATCAAGCACAAATAGAGTAATACTTAGCTATGGTACCTAATGTTGAAGAGCCTTTCCTTCAATAACCATACTATTTTATTGCACCATCCATGTATGATCCTTATCTATTTGAGCGTCACTTATTTAAAAAAATATATGAGATTTTGGTTAGGTCCATAGAAGCAGGGGCCAAGTTTCCAGTAGACTTCCCCCATGAGAATTTACTAAGTCTAATAAGAATGCCTCATAACATACTATACAATTAATAGGCTTCTTCTATAAATCCTTTAGCTCTAGTCCAAACAATGTATCAAAACCTTAGTATGATTTTAAAATAAAAAGACCCTATAGAGGATCAATTAATATAGATGCATATAGCATACCAAACCTGCTTGAACCTAGCATGTAATTTTAACCAAATGATCATGTCAAATAGGCCTCTCATATATTTAGTTCCCTTAACTAGAGTGTTAATAGAGTTAACTAGTCAAGATAATTAGGGTGCAGACCCATTCATGTAGAGCACTTTGATCAATAACTTATTTCATATCCCAACAATAAAAGAAGTGTCTTCTAATTTTATGCAGAATAGTGGCCAAAATGTAGTGGATTATGTGCAAGCAATGTCTAATCCAAACCAAGGTGGTGTAAGTACACAGACAACTACTACACAAGTAGGTGTACCTTTAGTTAACACCATGAGTGATTCTCAAAATTAGGGAGTAGGATTTTCTACATCATAACCTCAACCAACTACTACCGTTAATCCTCAACTAACTACTTCTTTAAGTGTTCAACCAACAATATTAGGTAGCTAGCTAGTAACCAATGCCATACCTCAACAACAAAATGTGATGAATCCTAGTCCTTCCTAATAGGTTATGAGTAGTATTTCACAACAATAGGCACAATCTAGTATACCAATGCAATAAATATTTAATATGTTGCCACCTCAATAGGGGGAAACTAATGTTCCAACTCACCAAGTAATAGTGAACATACCTCTTTCCTCATAGACCAATGTGCCACTTCAAATCCAAATGATGTTTAATCAATAATGTATGACTATTGATCAGCAAATTTTGAATCTCCAACATGTGTCCACTTCCTAACTAGGATTCATGCAATAAATAAATTCCAATGTTCTTCAAGTACTAATTAGAAAACCTTTACCTTTTGTGTACAACATGCTACTAATTCAAAGATAGGGTCTTGGTTCAAAAGTACCTCCTCAATAGAAAGTTTTGATTAGTCAGCAGCATGTCCCTCTTTAACCTCAATAGGCATAGTATAGTTACATCCCTCCATCCTAACTTTAAAATCTGCAAAACCAAGACTACATATCTAATCCTAACCAAAATGTTGTATAACCACAAATGCAATTTAAAAAATTACATTTAAATCCACATATGCATATTATTGGTCCATTTCCAAACCAAACCAACAAACCCCAACAAATACTTTCATCATACCCTGATCAAAGTGTATCACTAGGGACCGCTCAACCATCTACCCAGGCCAATGTGCCCCCTCAAACCAATGTTTCCTCTAGTTTCCTACCCCAAGAATTACAACATATGAAGGATGCTATTACTATCATCCAAGTTGGGAAATAGAATAAAAATTTTAAGTTGGATGACATGTGTTCTTATCTATTCAACATGGAGTACTTGTAGATACCATTTCCTCCAGGATATGAACCACCAAAATTTGATAATACAAGGGGCAAGGTGACTTTAAAGCTCATTTGACCAAGTTTTTTGTTGCATGCCAGCCAATGGAATATAGTGACATATACATGTTGTTGTTATTCCCAAGAAGCCTAGAAATACAAGCCTTGGAGTGGTTTTTAAAGTTACCCAAGAATTTAGTATCCGATTTTGATGATCTTTCAGACAATTTTGTGTAGCACTTTTCATATAATCTTGAACATGATATTTATTTGGTTGACTTATCATAATCCAACTAAAATGTTAGTGAGAGATTTTCAAATTATCTACAGTGATGAATATCTCTTGTAAGTTGATTCACCCATAGTTTACCAAATAAACAATTAGCCATTGTGTTTACCCAAAATTTGCACAGTGAGATATCGTATCATCTAGAACTGTAATGTGCTCATACTTTTAGAGAAATAATTGACAAAAGCTTATTGATCAAGTGAGCCCTTATTAACAAAGGGATCATTAAGCTTACCTCATCTAATCATAATCAAGGTACCAATCTAGTAAATGGCCAAAACTAATATCCAATCCAAGAGCAAGCATCATAACTAGCATTGTTCCATAATAATGATAGACCAAGGCAATTTAACTGTAACAAAAATGTTATTGGAAATGGATTGACTGAGTCACATCATGTCCAAATGATGCAAACGCCATTTTCTCAACCCACACCACATATACAAATTACTCCTAACCCACAACTATTTCAGCTAACGTAATAAGCACAACAGCCTAGGCTCATACAACAGACACAACCACCTTTGCCATTACAAGTCCCTCCTCCAAGGAGAATAGTGCCTACTCATCACATTTTTGGTGACCTTTGAAATCCTATTCAATCTATGTTTCACAAACTCACCACTGATAATTTGATTAGTTAGCCTATACCAAAACATTATCCTCAGGGCATTCCTTATCCTTATTGATACCATAAAAATGAATTTTATGAATATCACCAGGTAAATGGGCATAATTTTCAAAGATGTGTGAAAATTAAATATTTGATTCAAAATATGTTAGAGAATGGGGAGATAACATTGGATAATGGTGCTTTCACTTCCAATCAAACCCTTGTAATTTATCAAAATCCCTTTCCCTAACATAACAACCAGCAACAACTACACTGGCTAGTGCAACAACAAAATCAATAGTATAAAACTTAGAGGCCAAACCAACAAAACTATTAGAACTAATGACAAAACCAATAGCACCAAAATAATGGATAGAACCAAGGTCAGAATAGTAACAACCAATAAACCTACCATGTAGTTTCACATGACTACAATAGAGTTGTAGTCCATATTTTAGGAGGTAGCATTAATACCATCTCCATTAATCTTAGACCAAATTCTAATCAGACAAGACCATTTCTAACCATACCAAACCAATCCAATCACATTGACAATCCTCCCTTAACTTGGGACCACACATAGGTGAACCAACAAATAAGGATTCCCACATTTGGACCTTATACCAATAACTCATCCTTGCCTCATGACCATGAACAAGTGCATTGGTAACTAAGACTTATCCTATCTGGTCCCACACCATCACCATCATTTGTTAGCAATCATGGTCTTGTATTTAATCTTGATTATGTAATCATAGCTTAGAGGTCAAAGATTACCATCCTAGGCCCATAGCCATCTGCCACTTTGCCCATTATCTAACTAGTTGTTCAACCTCAAAACAAGTCATTTACCACTGATCAAGAGAAAAAATTTGACATTGTGGAATAATTATAAAATTTGCCCACATAAATATCCATTTTATATTTGTTACGTAAGTCAACAATCCACAAAAAAAAATTGAATGATTTCCTAAGCCAATCCACTATTTCAAGTGACATATCCCCTGATAAATTCTAAGCTTTGGTTGGACACCTAGCTCCAGCCCAACAAGTCACTTTCAACCAAAGCGATATGTCATCCCTTGGCCCACTGCATAATGACTAGCTATACATTGAAGTTTACATAAAATGGCATAAAGTGAAACATGTCCTTATAGATAATAGATCAGGTCTAGAAATAGTGTCTCTTAAGCTCATCAAGATTCTTAAGTACATTATGGTATATCTTCAAGTAGATACAATAACCATCAAAGCCTACGATAATGAGGAACAATAATCTTGGGCACCATCTATTTTCCATTTATCCTCAGGCCCTTGACCCATGATACACTTTGATATGTGTTCAATCTTGATTTGTCATACAATATGATTTTGGGAAGACCTTGGTTACGTGAAACTTGTGTACTCCCATCAACGTTGTACCAATGTATCAAGTTCTCCCATTCAAGGATGAAAGTTTGTATACCAAGATATTTACATCCATATGAGCACTGAAAACACCTAGAGGCTGATTTCAAGAGTTATAACTATCACTTTAGCATGCTAATGGCCAAGTAGGAAAAAAATACTCCTTGATCCATCAGAGGAAAATTGTATTGATCTTAATACCCTTGATTCCCTTTCCTACATGCCACCTCCTAAAGTATCCAATCATTTTACTATCTCACCTAATGGCCTAAGGGAGTATGTGACCCATGATACTTGTCATATTTAAAACCTTCCATAGAATCCAAAGTCCTTTGGAAGACCTAAATCTAAGCCACTTCATCCAAAATGACAAAGAAAGAGAAAAGGTAAAGGACCTATCACATTTGTACTAGCATCTAGCCTAGAAGTAGACCCTATTAAAGGGGATGAATCATGGTTGTACAATGACAACCAAGCTGATTTTTATGAGAATGAAAAGTATCCTATTCCCAATAGGATCATGAAGAATCAAGACTATGAAGGAAGAGGCCTCAAACCTAATCAACAGGGAACACTTGAGCCAATTTCCATGACCAAATACAAAGGACCCTATGGACTTGGATTTAAACCACCTAAGGGTGACTCCATATACCTTACTCATGTTCCATCACCATCAACTAATGATAAAGATGTCAATAGTGAAAAAAATTATGATCATTACCTTTCTGATGACCTAGCTAAAACCAACATGTTTAACCCTCATCTTGTTTGTACCCTTAGCCCAATCATTCATCATGACCCACTTCCATTATATTATCCCGAGCTGATAGATTAGGACTAGTAAGAGTCCAACATACTAATTGATGTGTTTCAAAATAATGAGAATTTCTATGATTTTCTTAGCCTTAGAGACAATGTTCCATTGGGGGACCATAAACCAAGCTTCTCAATCAATTTGAATCTTGTAGAATATTTTGGAAAGTAGGTGAACACCCTTAACCAAAAGAAAATAATTAAAACATTGAGGTCCCAAAGTGAAAACCTCTTTGAGGTAGTTTTTGACCAAGGTAAAAGTAAAGAAAAATGCCAGTCTAGTGGTGAAAACCTATTTTAGATCATTAGATGGGGGTGTTCAACCTTCTTTAACCATAGCTTAGGAGACCACCAATGACGAACTTATTTGTGAGTCTGAGTTTAGTTTTAAATAAAAACAAGCTTTTGATCAAATTATTTAGGAGTTTGTAATAGTTTTTTTTACATGGTCAAACCTTCTATTGGGGGACTTTGATTCATCATGCCTAGGGAAACTTGAAAAGCTAGTCCTATTAGAGGACTCTAATATTGCCAACCAATTCAAATCTTTGCCCATTGTCCTTGAAGATGGTTCAACCCTTCTATTGAAATATATGATAGAGGTTAACATCAAGTCCCTAGATGACCTAAAATGGATCAAGCTAAGTGATTTCCTTACTTAGAAGGAGCATGAGGTCCTTATAGCCCTTTTGAGGGAGTTTATAGATATTTTTGCATGGGTATATTTTGGCATGTTAGGTTTAGACCCCACCTTAGTTTTACACCACATTGTGGTCAATATTGATGCCAAACTAGTAAAACAAAACCTATATAAGATGCATCTTCACATTTTTGTATTGGTAAAGAAAGAGTTGGAAAAACTTTTAGAAGTAGGATGTATTCAATCCATCAACTACTTAGAGTGGATATCCAATGTTGTACTAGTTATAAAAAATTCATAAGGAATCAAAATCTATAATGATTTTCATGATATAAAATAATCTTACCCTAAGGATGAATTTTCATTGCCAAACATTGACATGATCATCAACTCCACAATGGGTTATGAAATGCTTTTATTAATGGATGGCTTTTTGGGATACAACCAAATCAGAATAGCACCAAAAGACCAACATAAAATAGTGTTCACCATTCTATGGGGAACATTTTGTTGTCAAGTTATGTCATTTATTCTTAAGAATGTAGGGGCCACCTACCAACGATCCATGACTATCATATTTCATGATATGATGTATGATATTATTGAAGGCTATGTCGATGACATTCTTGGAAAATCAAATATTAGTGTCGATCACCTAATAGTGATACATAGAATATTTGAAAGATTACATGAGTATAAAGTTAAACTTGATCCTAAGAAGTGTGTCTTTGGAGTCATATCAAGTAAATTTCCAAGCTTCATTATGTCTCATCGAGGCATTGAAGTTGATCTATCCAAAGTCCAAGCTATAACAGAGATGAAACCACTGACTACTTTGAAGTATATTTGTAGTTTATAGGGCAAGATCAAATATATTTGATGCTTCATATCTCAATTAACTGATAAATTCCATCCTTTTATGCATCTTCTAAAGAAAGGAGTCACATTTAGCTAGGATGATCACTGCTAAATAGATTTTTAGCAACTAAAGGATTATATAGCAAATCCACCTATTTTGTTGCCTCCTATGCTGGGAAATCCATTCTTGTTTTATCTAACACAATTATACACCCATAGAAAAAGCATGTTTAGCCATGGTCTTCCTAGCTTATAAGTTATGCCATTACATGTTAAATAATAAGACCATGGTTATTTCAAAATTAGATCCACTCAAGTATCTACTATCTAAAATAGATTTACAAAGCCACATAGCCAAATAGATCATGATTCTAAGTGAGTTTAACATCAATTATGTTAATCAAAAATCTATTAAGGGGTAAGTTCTTGTAGATCAGTTTGTTGAAGCACTCCTTGTTCATACAAAGCCACTCACATTCTAATTTACTTATGAATCCAAAATGACCATCATTGACATACCTCTTGAGGAGTAGCACTAAAATTTGTATTTCAATGGATCATTCACAAGACATGGATCAAGGGTAGGCATTTTATTTATTACACCACAGGGGATCTAATCCCTAAATCATTGAGGATCAGTTTTACTTGTACTAATAACATGGCCAAATATGAAGCATTTGTTCTGGGTATTTTCCAAGTGGTATAATAGAATGTATCTCATCTCAAGGTTTATGGTGATTCTCAGCTAATCATCAATCAAGTTCTAAACCATTTTTACACCAAAGATGGCAAGTTGGTCCCATATAAAGCCATGGTCGACACTCTCAAACAATAGATTACCGACATTCAATTTAAGCATATACCAAGGGCAAGTAACATAACTGTAGATGTTATGGCCACTATTGGATCTTTGATTTGACAAATAGACACAACTAAAGAGTATCAATTCCTTGTTGAGAACTTGTTAGCACTAGCTCATGAACCTTCAACCATCATGATGATTTATGATATTATTGGTCCTAGTTCTATCTGGTACTCAAACCTTTACAACTACCTTCATGACCAAGTTTTAACACATGACCTATCCCAAAAATAAACCAAATCCTTCATACACCAAACCACTAATTATACCTTACTTGGATCAACCCTCTACCATCATAGTTTTGATGGGACTTTGCTTCATTATTTAACTTTGATAGAATACACACTAGTGTTATGAGAAGTTCATGAAGTTGTATGTGGATCCCACACTAGCAGGGTCATCCTATCCAAAAATATATTTTTTATAGGTTATTATTGGCCCACAATAGATGAAAATTCAATTACATACGTAAAAAAGTGCAACAAATGTCAATGACATGCCAATTTGATTCATACCCCAGCCAAACTTTTGAAACCAATGTTGACACCATGACCATTTGCTACATGGGGCCTTGACTTCATTGAGAAGATAAATCTCACCTCATTTGATGGCCATAAACATATCCTTACCACCACCAAATATTTCACTAAGTAGGTTGAAGCTATACCCCTCACTTACGTGACTACAAAGCAAATTTCCAAGTTCATCTTTAATTTATCTCATTTTCCACTATGGTATCCCCTCCAAAATTATATCTTATAATGGAATATCACTCAAAAATAAGTATGTTGAAAAGGTATGTGATTAATATAACATCACACAACATTTTTCTATGGCATATTACCCTTAAGGTAATGGCTAGGCTAAAGCATCGAACAAAACTATTGTCAACATTCTCAAAAATAATATCAATGATATTGGTCATGATTGGCACATTTAAATATTCCATGCCCTTTGGGAATATCATATCAATCACCATACACCCATAGGATCCACTCCATATTCACTTTTTTATGGTACAGAATCTATCCTTCTCATTGAGGTCGAGTTGCCATCTCTACGTATTTTTTTTAAGCATGTCTTGGATGACAATGACTATCAAGTAACTCACCTATAAGAACTAGATTTACTTGATGAGAAACACATGGATGTGGTGAATAATCTCTAAGCTATCAAAATCAACTTTGAGGCCACTACAATTGGCATGTGAAACATAGAGAATTTGAACTTGGTGATATTGTCCTTAAAGAAAACCAAAAGAATACCACAGCCAAAAAGAAGCATAAAGGTAAGTTCAAACCCAACTGGGTTGGTCCTTTCATCATTAAATCAAACTTTAGAAAAATATTTACACACTTGATGGCCATGAACTTGATGAGATGATGAATATTATCCACCTTAAGCGGTACTATGCTTGAGTGACTTGGTGTATTGTCTATAAGGACCATTTCAAGTTGTATCATTTTATCAAATCTTCTTTGTAATTTTATCATCCTACCAACTTATCACTTTTTATATCACATGTTTGTTTTACCATACCTTCCCCATCAACTAAGTTTATCTCTCCCTCCCTACTTCGCCCTACGACCTTGGTTTTATTCCATTTGGTTCCATCACTACTTTCAATAAGAAGATTCAAATTCAATTTTAGTAGTTATTTCACACATTCTATATAGAGGTAGTATTTTGGAGCAGTATGATAGACATTTGGCAGTTTCATCCTTGATTTCTTGTTATGTTATCTCTACCAAGTGTGCCTAATTATAATTGTCTATGGGCAAATCAATGTCTACCCGGTCTTGTCATTAATTATAACTACCTATGGGAAAATTAGTGTCATTAACCTAAGCCATTATTTCTTAAATTATAACTGCCTATGGACAAACTAGGGGCCACACTTGTTTACCATTCCTTAACATACCAACTAGCCATTTTCTATGTCGTATTATGCTTTTATACCGATTGTGCCTATTTTTTTTAATATATTACTACACTAGTCAGATTCCTCTACTATAAGGTGGAATTACAATGACTTGAAGTCTTACTTTAGGAATATGTAGGAAACACTTGATACTTGTTGAGGTCAGCTTAGTCATCATTTCCACCATGCTCTCACCATTTTGTGAGTATCTTAAGCCACACTCTCACCATTTTATGAGTAACCTAAGCCATGTTCTCACTATTTTATGAGCAACCTAAGTCATGCTTTCACCATTTTACGAACAACCTAAGTAATGCCCTTACTATTTTATGTGATTGAACCATTTAGTGTCTCATCATTCTTGATTGAGTTGAGATACTCCAAAAATTCCAAAAACAATTGTAAAACCATTAAAAAATCCAAAAACATTGACCACTTATTTGCCTTAAGGATTTCGGGAACCCTTACTAAGTTGTAAGAAAATCAATTGTCACTTACTTTCTCCATCCTTTTGACCTTTTCTCCCATGAAATTGCCATTTTTCCATTCCTATTATTCTATCACATCCATTATGTGTGTTTTCATCAGTTATCATTTTATTCCCATTCACTGAGAGAACTACATTTGGCCTAAAGCTTTTTTTGGATATTACATCCATGGAACTATGTAAGCAGCATCCACTTGCCTAGTGCATATGGAGACAACTCAGCCACCTCCTTTTTCTTTTATTTCCCCATCATATTTTTTTGCTAAGTTGTCACCTATTTTCAAGGGATAATTTTTATCTCATTTAAGTCATGTTGTTTGTACTAACATTAGGCCTAACTATTATTTGTCTCTTTGTTTGTTTCTTTGATTGTTTGTTTGTTTGTTTTTTATGTGTTTGTTTGTTTGCTTTCAGCACCATCACCCCGATTCAATCTATTTGAATTCATTGGGTGATTCCTTATATATTTATACTTGAATCCATCCAATTCATGTGTTTACATTATCATCATGGTTTTTATCATTGGTGCATTATTTTCTATTGAGTATTGGATTTTAGGAGTAAATCCTTATGCATATTTTGGCCTAGTCCTCATGGTGTTATATCATGAGGGTCACCATCAAGTGATACAACAAAAATTATCTTTAAAAAGTCTACTCAACAAGGGCAGTATCAACATCTCCTCAGCACCGACATCCCAATCATATCCCAAATAGAGTAATTAACCATGAAATAATTTCAACATTTATTAGTTAGGATGAGCATCTCCCTACTAGTAGGTTGTTCCAATTCATCATTACCCTCTATTTTAAGTTACCGTCATCATCAACCAATCAATCATGTTTTTCATAATCAGGGTCCAATAATTATAATTTTCTATGGGCAAATAATTGTACACCATCCCACCTGTATTTCTCAATGATTATAACCATCTTTGGGTAAATCATTTTGTTCTCACCAAATTTACTTTTTATATACCCAAATAAGGGCATGTTGTTATCTTGTTTGTCTATCCTAACTAAGATAGCTCCATATTCTCAATGATTATAAAGGCCTTTGGGAAAATCATTGTGTTATCATACCACATTGCCATTATCAAGGTTTAATGTTTATAACCACCTTTGGGTAAATCATTTTACACTATCCCACTTGCATTCTTAATGCTTTTGAATATTTTTTCAAACTCATTATGTTTTCACTCCATCATCTTCCTTTCTTTGGCCCCCTCATTTTTCTTCCTTCTTGTTGAGGGATCATTTGTTGACCTACTTGTGCCAACTATTCCCTTGAGGGGGCATCATCTAATTAGTTCATCGTCATTGTAGTTGTAGGCATACATGACATTTTCATTATATAAGAATATTTTATTATGATTATAGCTTTCAATTCCTTCCTAAATAGGGGAAAATTATAGACACCTAAAACTGACTATTGATAACCTTCAACTAGGCTTTTGACCAATTTTTACCAAAGTGCACAATTTGGCTTAAAAACACTAAAATGCCTTAAAAGAGTTTAAGTTTTTATATTCAAGTTCCAATTTCTATCAAGGTATCATTAAATAGGGCAATGCAATTTATGAATCAGTTAACTTTGATCAAATCATTTTGAGTCAAAATGACATTTTTGCACCTGGGTGCTCTGGATTTCTCTTTTCTATCAAATTTCTTGTACAAGACATGTGCCTTTGTTATTTTTCATTGGCAACATCCTAACTGGGATAATGGTTCCAATTCATCTAATATTTATTTCTAATTTTAATCTAGTCAAATTTTGAGCTAATAATATGACATTTTGACTAATTTGATCAATTTATGCATAAATTGCCAAGGTTTTGTATCAAAGTTGACTAATCATGTTTAAGGTTAATTAAACCAAATCAAGAGCTTAAGTTAATTTTCCATGAAATTTTTTGATAATTTATTTTTACAAATTAATATTAAATATTTACATCATCAAATGACATCATTTCTTGGAAAGACATCTTAGGCCATAAATGCATAAAATGTCTCATCAAGCCACCCCGTGCCTCATTAAGACCCTCTCATGCCTCATCAATACCTCCCATGCCTCTTAAATGCCCATTCTTCCTAAATATTTATGAAGTATATTTATGAATTTAATTACATAATTTGGATTAATTCATGGCCACACATCTCAATCTTGAGATGGACAATCATGGTTGATCCTAAACCATTTCAAAAATCTATAAATAAAAGAGCCATGAACATGAATTTTAATCTTGGATAATGCAAATTTATAATGCACAAATAATTCCAAAATCCATTCTAATTAGTGTTATAATATCAAATTGTTGAGCCAAGCCAAAGACAAAGTCATCACAAAGGTTCCAAGGAGAAGAGGAGATAGTCAAACCTCTTTTGATAAAGACTCATTGAGAACAAGCCAAGCAAGCCACTTAAACAAGCTATTTGGAGCATCCAAGGAAGGTGAAATATTTATTTGTATTTACATTATAGTTGTGTTTCTCATTTGGTTTTGCTAATATGCTCCCCCTTGAGATAGGCTTAGGGTGTTATCTTAATGTGTTCTTTGTTTGTATTTGATTTTATTTACTAACACCATACTAATCTCCCCCTATTGCAATCCTATGTTCACACCTTACACTTGAG
The DNA here is from genome assembly GCA_037957365.1 of Torreya grandis. Classification (NCBI taxonomy): domain Eukaryota; kingdom Viridiplantae; phylum Streptophyta; class Pinopsida; order Cupressales; family Taxaceae; genus Torreya; species Torreya grandis. The sequence continues at coordinate 1,073,348 of JARHVA010004391.1, forward strand.
GGAAAACCCAATCCATTTCAATTTTATGCATTTTAATCATACTTACCATAAATAAACTATCCTTATCCATTTAATCCCAAACCCATTGAAACCCATCCTTATCAATAACATCATAACACAATCCTTATTCCTAGTTTTAACCTTGATAAGGAAGAGGAAATGTCTTGATACATGTTCTTAGAAACATATTGGTGTATCCTTATAATGTTATTTTGATGACTAGACACTTGATACCTAAGTAACATATTCCTTGAAATTATCATCATTATTCATATTCATTATTATTCATCCCTCCTCCATCCCATGTATGTATGTATTTGTGTGTGTGTGTGTGTGTAGTAATGCAAATATTTTGTACAAATGAATTGATTTATATAAATTTATCACTATCCTACACAAAATTTTAGTATACCTTTAATTTGGAGCTAATTAAATAAAAATGCAGTTCAAATGAAAATATTGTATATGCATTATACGTGCATCTTCACCAATTTTATGTTCCAAACAATATTAAGACAAAAACAATACTAAGATTAAATATTAAAAGATGTTGGATTGCTATAGATAGACTCAGCTTTTATGATAGCATGATATTGGTTTGATGACTTTGATAAGTAGACTAGTCTATCATGAGAGGATCATATATTTCATAGTTTAAATTCTCATTGAGGGGTGGTTGATTTAAATAGAGTAAGGAGCGAGTTTTTTCAATGAATTAAAAATTCATTAGAAACTTCTAGAGAAAAAATCTAGAGAGAAAGGAGAGAATTCTAAATAAATTAAAATTCCTTAGAATTCTCTAGAGAGATAACTCTCTAAATAAGGAAAAGGGTGGTGGAGAGTTATAGATTCCATTAGGGAATATAATGATGATTAGGGGAAGATTAAAATAGACTAGAATAAGGGTTAAGTGAGGAATAGGAGGTAAGCTTGTAAGAAATCCTACGAGTAGGTAGGTAAAGGGGTTGTCAATTTAAAATTCATAATATGATAGATAAGAGGGATTAAGATATAAGTGGAATTAATTATAATAATTAATGAATAAATGAGAAGGGGTAAGGTTAGTGTGATGAATAATAATGAAGGGGGGTGTTAGATAAATGAAAAAGATGATTAGTAAGAAAAATTACACAAAGTTAGAGGAGATTAGTATCAAAATTATGAATCCAATAACGGTAATCAAATTTAGATGCATATATTTTGTCCCTTTTTGAAATGGCATTATGAGTAGACAGAGTGGAAGGAGTAACGGCCTTTCAAAGAAGAAAGACACTCATTGATGAATTTTATTAGATGATGTTAGTGGACATGTGATGATGCCCCCTCGAGGGAACATGCAAGGAGAAAGGAGAAAGATGACCTCTCAAAAATAATAAATGAGGGGAAATATGGATGAATTGAAAAGGGGATGGGATGCAAGATGTGGAAATGATGAGAAATAAGATAAAATTTACATAAGCAATGAGATATAAATTGATGATTCCCTCAAGAAAGACCTATGCACAGGGAACAAAAATAACTATGTCATGGTTATCAACACATCCCAAGGGAGAATCAATCATAACATGATGATGATAAGATAAACGCTAATTATCTTTAGACATATCCTAGGCAAGGACACATGCCAAAGAGAGCTAAAAACCAAGATGATAAAGGTTATGAGCTTTTGACATATCCCAAGCAAGGACACATGTTGACAGAGAACCAGACCAAAATTAGAGAATGATTTGATGAGATTAATGATGAGTATATCTCAAATAAAACTCAAATAAATTTCTAACTTCTAATCAAAATCACTTATTTACATTTGCATTTTTTATTTCTAGTTGCAATTTTGACATCTCAATTGTGCTTTTGACTAATAGTAGTTTTACACAGTTGTTAATCTATAATCAGTTTTATTTGTGTTTGTAAGCATTAATTATTATTTGTAAATATTTGCCTATCACTTCTAAATTTTGTTTTGTAGGAATAAACCAAAAATCTACTCTGGAGCAACACCACAAATGTTCACTTGTATCAAACTCAATCTAATCATGTTTTTATCCTGTAAACTTTTATAAATCACTATAAATAATCACAATTTAATTAAATCATACCTAAACACATTCTATAAATCCTTTAGTATTAATCTAAAAAATCACTTATGCTCAGTCATAGTTTTTATTTCAAGTTGCAATTTTGCCTCTGACAACTTCATGATTTTGACCTAACCACTAGCAGTCTACCTAAACATTTTGGCAAAATCGCTTCTCTTTATTTGCATTTTGACATGTTATCTACAGTTTTGCAATACTAATTATTTATAGTTAAAATTTTATAGGTCCTATAAGCAATTTTGAAATTAACTAACTACCCAGTAACTATGATAGTTTATTTGTAGTTTGTATTGTCAGTTGTTTATATATGTGATTATGACCTATCATAAATTATTTTGACTCTCTATATACAATTTTGATTAACGTTGACTATGTATCTATGATTTTGATTATTGTAGTAGAGATTTTACATTCATTTTTACCTTAAGATTATCCTTTTTAATTTTATTTTCTATGATCTTTTTTAATTAATTGTGTGCCATTCCAAGCATCCCATAAGTCTCAAATTACTTTTACCATCGGGGGCACTAATCTTCGACCCCACCCTATAATCTAATAGGGAGCATGACTAGGGAACTAACCCTAAACCTCATAAGGGGTGATTCCCCTTAACCCTATAAGGGGAACTTCCCCTTGACCCCATTGGGGGATACCGTCCCCAAACCCCCACATCATAGCCCCTCATTAAAAAAAATGTAGTGTAAAACCCATGATTTTTTTAGTGTTTTTATTAAGGCTTATTAGACCAACATTTTTTTTATAGAGGAAAATTCAGTGGTGGTTTTGTCTCACTTAATTTTACCTATCAGTTTAAACAAACCACCTATCTTTCAGGTCATATTTTGACATATTTTTATTTTTGTCTAATATCTTGTCTTGCAGGTTGCCCCTCAAGATTGCCAAATTGAAATTACTAATCACCTGATTTTTAGGATACCTATAAAAAAAATTGGAATTTTGAAAATATATTTTATATATTTTTTATATATCACACTTAATTAATTAGTTAATCAACTCTTTTTTGCTTGTCTATACCTAAGGGATATAGTGGTGTATGCTCTCCTCCCTGTGTCCTAATGACAAGTCTCAGAGGATCAAAAAACACTAAAAAACCTTCCTATTTTTATTTTTTTAAGATGCAACATGATTTAAAAGTGAAAACCACACACTTTACATATTCTTAGGGGTTGGTAACATAGATTTCATCACCATGCATTCAACCACACTCCATGTTTTAGTGGAGTATAAAAATTAGGGATAGTTGTCAATAGGCCAAACGATTAACCCCATATGAGTCTTTTGTGAAGGGAAAGAGTTTAATACAACCCTCAAGTTGTACTTTAATAATGTAGTAATTTTTTTTAAACTAATACTTTACATTCATTCCATAGAAACATATTTAAAACCTTAACCAAATGATAACTTAGAATAATAACAAATCCAAATTCAAATACCAAAATGTAATATAACTTATTATAACTGAAAGGAAAGTAATACATTAGGGCTCAGCCATGGGTGGTTTAATAATATAGAAAATATTGTTCAATCATGTATAAAATATTACAATTACATTTCTTTCAAGCATTTAGCCTTAATACTAGAAATAGATACCATATCATCCAAAGCTTGAGTCAAACCAACTCGTGTATCTTTGACAATTTAATGTGTGGTCTCCATGTAAGCAGTCTACTATGGAGAGGGAGAGCATCATCTAAAAACTTTTCCACACTAACTAAAGACTAATGATCCCTCGCACTAATCCCATTAGGGAATGGCCCTCCCTTCATGAATGGGTAGATAGTGACAATGCAGGAAACTAGAGAATAAGAAAATACCCAAGTGTATATGATTTATATAACTAAACATGCAATGTATCATAGAAAACACATTCTATTACAAGATATCACACTAACATGTAAATCATACATAACATAAGATAATGTCTCATAAATACATTATTTAATTATAAGATTCATATTAATTACATCTTCTTAGAAATCATATCACATCACATGCTAAACATAAGATTAAGAAAAGTTTATATTTATTCCATCAATGCATGAATGAATCTTACATTATTATCTAACCTAAATTAGAAATAATGCCTATAGTTTATACCATCTAGGTAAAATTCACATTAAATTATAGTTTTCCAACTAATACAATAAGATCCAAATGACTACACCTTATGATATCCCACATTATCATAGTCGAGTGTTTTAAGATGTAACTACTAGTTTTCCCACAATCAGCCATACCAAGTAGTCATAACACATGGAGTCATAAGTTTTTATTCAAGTAAGTATATATAATAAAGTGAGTCATACAAACACATAAAAGTCTAACCTAACATTTGTTTACACTCTCAAAGTTGTATGCACACATACATGATGTCCTACTAACTGTTACAAAACATATTGTTCAAGTAATAACCAACACATACATTTAATTAGTCAACATAGGTGTGAGTCTAGACATACAACTACAATATGTACCATCTAGGCATATACATTTAAGTTGAAGTATCTTTTCATATTCCATATTATCATATTCCATTGTGCATGAGCACCTTACTCAAACATGAATAGAAATATTACACTATAATTATAAAATAAGCAAGTAGAGGATTATACCACCCAGGTATACCCTAGATTATATTGTATAATAATAACCAGATGAAAACACAATCTCTAGGAACACATCACAATGCACTATTTTATAAATGTCTAATCACTTACACATGAAATACTCTCACAAAATTTACTACAAACAATTTTTCATCTTGACATGACGTTAAAAATTTTGACCCTACTGATATGTTTGCATAACATGTAGTACCTAAGCATATGTTTAAAATACATATTTATCATTTAATATTTTTAATATCAATGTATACACCATATAATATGTAATTAAGATAAATTTATTTTTGAATCGAGTACACCGAGTATTCTAACATTAAATCTTGATCAAGGGCAAAACAAAGAGGAGAATTATAAATTTACAAGAATCATAATTCTCAAAAGGATCCTATGTAAATGTTGCTCTCTTTTTTTAAATAATAATACAACTCAGGCTAGTAGTGCAACTCAGCTCAACCACAATATGGAAATCTAAGGAAAATAAATTTTCACCCACTTAATTTTGAAATTAAAATCTAATTTATAATAGCACATGTGAACAATCTATCAAAAATCTCAATTGGAAAATGCATTAAAAATTAATAATGTAAAACCAACTAGCATATAGCTTAGATCGATTCGACACTGCATCAACAACATTATATATAGCTAAGACAAAGGATTTAGAGAAACGTACTTTCAAAAATAATTTACCTTAAAACCTCAATTGTCTCCTCCATATCAAAATATATTCAACAATAAAACTTTTGATGTATTCCCAACCCCAAACACCGAGGCATCCAATGAAATAAATAAATTTTACAATTAGGTTTAAAAACTATTTAGCTTCCAAAGAAACTAAAACATCACATAACTGATGAATAACTAACAAAATTAATTGCCAGCTAAAACATCACATAAAATGTAAATCACTGGCAAATAAATTTCCACCCAACATTTGATCTTACATTAAAGAGGGAGCATAACTTAGGATACATTATTGTAGTTCTAATAAGGACTTAGCATTGAAATTTAAAGACTCAATGTTGTAGTTTAAAGACTCAGTGTTGCAATTTAAAGACTTAGTGTTGTAATAAAATGCAGTCCAATACTATGATTTAGAACATTGTCTTTATCATAATGAAAATGTAGTCATAGAGAGGAAAATATACAATCAAAAGAGGAATATTAAATGCATTCTAGAATTTAAGATGCTACTCAAATAGAAAATTATAACTCAGTCATTATTTAAGATGTTGCCAATATTTATAATACGCAATCTATAAAAAAGAAGACATAGTTGTATAATATATAAGATGTTGACCAATAACATAAGGCTTTGTTTATCTCAAAATGCTACTCATAATATAATAATATGCAGTCAGTATATGTACTAACTCATATAACTAATTTCTTAAGTCTTAAGATAAGACATTATTCTCATATGTAAAATGCAGTTCAAAAAGTGTGATGTAGACCAAATATAGGTGGAGTGCAAGTCTATGTGATAAAATATAGGTCTCTTAAAATGAAACATATGGCTATATTATCAAACAAAGACCATTATTAATATAAAATGTTGTCTATTTCCATTGTTTGCTAGTATAAAAAGGGTAGGACATAGACCCTGATATTAAAATGTAGCCAATGTAAAAGGTGAGACACAGTCATAAATGAAATGTTGCCTAGAATATATAGTAAAGTGCTACTCAATTTCCTTTAACACTATGACATTGGAAATAAATGTATTTATTTAGACAATACTAAGTATTTTAAGATTCCATCCATAGTTTTTTATGGTGGGGTTTATCTAACATTAATAAATGTAGTCCAATATAATGAGACTCAAGCTAATGTAGTGAGACGCAGTCTTATATAGGTGGGATGCAGTCAATATTTAAGATGTCTTTTATTTATTAAAACTCGACTTAATATGATTGAAATGTAGTCTTATCTGAAGGAAATGTGGTCATATAATACTTCAAACAAATTTCTAATATTTTAGATAAATTTTTGGGTCACATCCATAAAAATATTACACAGAGAAATATAATTTACAAAACCTACCTGGTATGAAATTGCTTGGAAAAATAATAAGCTTGTTATCTCTTGCTTTATTCCACTTCTCTCTAAATTTTTCCCTTTATTCTATATTCCTCTCTCTATCTTTATTTTAATTTATAAAAATCTCCACCTCTAATTCTACCATGCCTTCTCTTCGCATGCTCTTTTCACTTCAAGTTCCCTATCCATGCATGGCCTTCTTTTCATTTTACTAGTTGTAGTTATCTCACCTCCAAGGTTATACTCTTTCTTAATTTCAATTTCATAATTAATATTTAAACATTTAATTTGTTTATTTAAAAATCATTATGCCACTTTTTTCTAGCTATCTAATAACATAAGACTAAGTTGACCAATTAAATAAAGATATTTATTTTAACTTTCAAGGCAATCTCATGCATGCTTTAAAAATACTAAATTTAGATCAACTTATTCCAAGTTAGCATTTCAAGATTAGTTCAACTTCTTGAAAACAATTAAAATATAGGTAGTTATTTATTTAACTAATGGATAGTTATGTTTCTAATAATAAAATAATTGTATAATTGATTACTATTTATTATAGCAATTATATATCTATTTTCTTCATTTACTTATGAAAATCTAAAAAGTTATAAGTAAATAAATCTTTTATAATCAAGAACTAAAACCACATAAAAATATAATCATAACAAGATTTTCATAACCATGTATTAACATTTAAACCATGCTACACAAATAGCATTCTAAATCTATTGTGTGTGTAGGGTCACTAGCAATTTCTTTGTCATCCCACAATCATCCCATCTAATCCATCCTCTTTGATGATGCTCTCTCTCGTTAAGCTCTGAGGGTAGGATCAATCCTAAATCCATCTCACAATAAGTAGGTAGTTAGTCTAAATCATCATAATATCATCTAATGATGCAAAATTAATAAATACATATCCACAATGTATAGAATAGTAAAATACAATTGTCACATTATTTATACTAATCAATAATATCATTGTCCTATAATAGTATATGTTATTAAACTCAAATAAGAGTAATAATAATTAGATAATAACCATATTAATCCATCGATTCAAAGGTTATAAATCATAGGGTGAGATTGGTATGTAATAGATTTAATTATCTAACCCAAGCATTAGATAACACCCTACACAGATTTGGTCCCCACGTACCTAATGTATATTGGGGGCACTCCTAAAAAAATATTGTCTAGCCTAGAATAGGACCATCAACCATAATAAGCAACTTGCTATTGGATTTAGTATCAGCTTCCAAGTGACCATTATATACAAATGGGGTTAAGAGGGTTTGGGAGATTCTATCATAGGTTACCATCTTACAACCTCACCCATGAAGTTGTTAGATGGTGTAGTCATCAATTTACACTCCCAAATAAATTTATTAGTGATAGTTTTATGGTTTCATTGATTTGGCGAGTGTTGTACTAGACTAGTGTTATTTGTGAGCCAATTCAATCTTTTACCCAAGCCTATACACAACTATCTAGTTCTCTTTCACATATAATCATCTTGCATATTCTTATATCATCATATCATCCTATACATCCTCTTGTGCATATTTTATTTGTATATTTATATACATCCTTTTAAGCTTATCTCATCATGCTTCTTGTCTTATATCTCATCACCCCTCTCAATCTAGTCTCATCCATCTAACCCTAGTCATACCCCCATCACTTACACACCTCAATTTAGTCTTGACATACCTCCATCACATCTTATCATAGTCTAACCTCATATTATTCACTTAGCCTTAGCACTATTCATCCCTAATGTCATATTCAAGACTAAATCCACCTTATCTATAGCCAATCTTCATCACATCCTTGTCCTTTTTATCACCATATCCTCACATCACCTTTTATTATCTTACTTATCCTTAGAGTCTTATTCCAAACCATATTACCCATCATAAAACCCACCTTATCCTAGTAGACACCTTGCCACTTATCTTGACCTTGTCTAACCTAATCACCTTATCCATCATCTTATCAATCTATCCCAAGTATAGTCCATCCCATCCTTACCTTATCATCCCCTTGTCTATACTAGTCATCCAGTCAAAGTTTGTAGTCATATGTTAGTCCTCATCCATGTTGGTAAAATATTCTTTACATATTAGGGTCCTCATCATTAGCTTGTTTGTGACTAATCAAGTTTGAGTTGTAAATGCAATCCTATCAACCTATCAATCAAATAAAATCATCCTATCTGAGTTAATAATTTTGGTATTAAGCTAGTCTAAAATCAACTTAACCCCTAGTCAAAATTAGTTTCTTGGGTTAGTCTATCCCCAGTCGAGTCCTAGATCTTGTCATAGTTTGCTTAAGAGAATCCAGTCAAAATCATCAAGGTCTAGCTTATGTCCTAATTTGGTCTAGTTGATTTGTATTACTTTGTTAAACATCACATCATGGCGTACATCTAATCAAACTTAAGATCATATTAAAGCAAGCCTTTGTCCAAAAATTTTCCACACATTCCATCTTCATCCCTCAATCTTTCCATATATTCCCCTACACCTCCCAATTGGGGCCAATAAACCACATCATCTGTATTTTCTTCCATCCTAATCCATGGCATCTAAAACATATTCGGTCAATACCCTGATCAAGAAATGTCTCATGTCTAATAGGGATATACTCCTTTATCACCTCCTTGAGATGAGTACTCCACATACTATAGACTTTTACCCTATTCACCCAATATTACCTTTAGTTCATACCTATTCCCATCAATCAACTCCTAGTCTTTATACTACCCAATCTCATTCAAATCATCTATCCATCAATCATATCTAGTCATCTGCCCATTCCTCTATTATCAAACGGAATCAAATCATAGCCACCTCATCTACTACTAGTCCACCCACCCAATCATGTCAACACCCATATAATGTAAAGTCTAATGCTTCCACATCTAAGTCACAAAGTGAAGATATACCATTTACTCCTCTTCTTATATCCCTAGAATCCCTCTTCTACCAACTTGTTGCTAATGACATGATGGTCTATCCACCCATAAGATATCTTGATCTTGTTAATCCTAATCCCTCTTAGTATAAAACTAACCAATACTATGTATATCATCAAACCTAAGGGCATACAATTAATTGATGTCATAATTTCTAAAACTATGTCCAAGACCTCATCAACTGTAGTGACATTAAAATCGATAATGAATCAAAAAAAAATTCACTTGATGATGAATAAGAAGAGGTATGCAAATATTCCATTCTTAATCATTATAAATACCTTACCTTTCCAAGACAAGGTTAAGACACCAAGTCCATCTTCTATGGTCCCCCCATCTATGACAAATCCTCCATTGACAATGATCCCATTTATCGTAAACCTAGTCTTCCCTTATCTAATGATTCTTTCTTCCATGGACCTATCTTTATAAAATCCATTATCCCTCCATCATCTTCCTTTCACCCATCATATCAAAGAACCCATGTTGAGAGGTCACTTGTAAATAGTGAATCTTTTATTAGCAACATTACATCATGTACATCAAAGTCAATATTGGAGTCAATACTAGTCTTATTTGTATTAGGATCATGTTCAACACCAAAATATGAATCAAATATTTTATTAAAATCATCATACTTGATTAATGTTATTGATGGTGACTATGCTTTCCTTATTGAGGATACATCTAATTTAGATGTCAACCAATCACAAGGTATATCCTTTGATCCCAATTAGGATGATGAAGTCATAAACAAGTTTTTACAATTTTTATCTATTGAAGATGGTTAGAGTGGATTTTATCCCACATTTAATGCATGTCTTATAGCTAGTCTTAGTGATCCTTTTACTGATCTTGAGGATATTTTCTCCAATGTTAAAACTAGGTCTCCTAGGAACCCCTATGAGAACCATGTTACCTTACCACCACTCATTGACCTCATCATACCATATCTCCCACCTTATTCCATCATAGATCATTTTCTTCCTATTAATGATCATTTAATCACCTCCCTCCATAGGGATGAACATGAACATACATCATTTGACTCTTCCTCAAAAAACATAATATGTGCCATAAATATAAATGTCCAATACCATATTCAAAAATTCATACATGATGATCAAATCACCTTTGATCCAACAAGTCAAAATAAATAAAATTCAAATCATCAACCTAATCAAAAAGTTTCTTCCCATAGTGAAACCCTCTTTAAAACACTAAGGGACCATCAAAGTCAAAATAATCATCAAAGATCATTCTCCTCTAGTGAAGATCAATTTCAGGCACCAAGGGGCAATCAAAGTCAAATCCAACCAACAAATCAAAATAATGTCAAAATAATTATCAATATGATTGATAATCCTTCTAATAATTGGATCAGAAAATAGATGACAAAGTCAAAGTGTCTTAGATCTCCTAAAGGCTTTTTTCATATGGCACCAATCAAATACAAAATGTCTAACATGTCCAACTATGTGTGTGACTATTAGTCCCACTTCCCAATCACACATCACACCTCCATATCATGATCCTATATATCACCATCAAATCCAAACCTTGAGTCTATCCATTTCACACCTCATAAAATCAAGAAACATTGACTCTCATAGGGGTGAATGTTTCAGTGAATTTTAGCTTATATTTCAAAAAAAGAAGAAAAAAAACTAAATAGAGGTATGGTTGAAAAACTTGTTTGATTGTGCATGCATTAAATTATAATATTGTAAAGAACTCCTATATGGCTTGGGAGGATGACCTACAAATAAGATATCACTAAATCAAATGCTTGGTTAGATAGATAGCTGAGTGGATTGTCCAGCATTAGCTAGATCCTAAAAGCAAGACCTTCCTCAAGGGCTATTAATATACATGTTTTAAACAATTACATTCATAAAAATAATGATAAAGTACTTGCATCAATAATCAAAAGGTACTGAAATTGAATATAAAGGATACTTGCTAAATAAATAGACTAGAAATGACTAATATAGTGATAAGTAAGTCAATACTAGTGCTAAATGGCTTGGGTCTATTTCAAAAAATTGGGGAGGGGTCTATGAATAGGTAGGGACACAAAAGACTAAATTTGGTTAAGGGTAAGAGAGTGAAAATAACTTTCTATTATTTGATGCCACAGTGATCATCAATGGTTGATGTGATCATCAGCATTTGATGTGACTATCGATAGTTAAGGTGACCACCAATGGTTAAGGTGAGCATCCGTGGTTGGACAGATCATTAGCAGTTAAGACAACTATTGGTGGTTACAATGTGTAGGTATATATTGGTAAATAGCTAGTTGATGGGATCGCAAAGTTGAATTCCAAGAGATGGGTTGGTGTTGGGCTAAGTTCAAAAGGCAAATAAAGTAATTGAATACTGGAAAATAAATACTTATCTTGTAGAAAGTTGATCAAGTGGGTGCTTTGACTCATTGGTGGAGTCTGATGTGATTTTAATAGAGTAATGGTACTTAATGATTTGATGGATTGGTATTGGAAATTTGAATCTCTGATGTGGTGTCTAGATCATTGTATTTTTGATGATAATTGACCTATAAAAAGAGGAACTCTAAATGCATAAGCTCTTGATAACAATTATAGATAGATTTTACCTCCCTGATCCTCTTTTTTTATAGGCAAGGCAAGAGAGTTATAACAAGATGTTAATTGGGAATTATAATTATAACTCACACATACAATGTCTCACACACAAATGTAGATAATTTATATTTATAACATCAAGGTGGGTCACTTGTATATTGGTGGTTGAGGAGGTACACCTTGATCATTGATGGTCAAGGTGATCATCGAAAATCAAGGGTGAAGGGAAATAATGGGTAATAGGGTAGGTTAATTGAGTTGGTCAAACTAATAATGGTTAGGATTGGTTAGGTTCTAAAGGGTCACATTGGTCCCAAGGGGATCCAAAAGTGGTCTAGGGGAATTTTGATATTTAGGATCATGATGTGTGGATTTTCAATGTCTACAATGATGAAGACACCTAGTCTAAATGTCTAAATGGATCTCACTCAAGAATAAATGAAGGTCACAATGACATCAATATATACAACAGTGACAACATGATCCTAGCATCACATCTCTTTAGAATAGGTGTTGGCTAAAGATCAAAAAATCATTTACATACTACATCACACCTACCTCTAACAAATCAAGATGTCGTTAAACATATCAAAAAAAGAAAAACAACAATGGTGAAAACCAATCTTCTGCTACCTTGGGCAAGTACCATGATAAAAATTGATTTTTTCCATCATGGTAAAATGGTTTATTATCCAAATTATACCTCATCACTTGGGTTAAAATCCATTTCATCCACATAATATCCCTCCAGGTCATCCTTGTCTATATTATCCCTTTATCCATTGTTCCTACCCATCATCTACCATCATAAATTGCATCCTATTATGTCCATCCTTTCTTATAGTATTTACCTTCATAAGGAATTGTAAGATGCCTTGAAAAATGTTCTAGAATCATCTTGGCATATCCTCCAATGGACACTCTTGCAACTAGATATTTGGTTATTTCATAATCTAGTTATTACCAATCCATGGTCCATTTAGACTCACCCTCATCCTTTTATTGTGCCATCAATTATTCCATTTATCTTCATCTTGATTTTTAGGCATGGTATTCCCTTTACAATTAACCCCATTTGTATAGTGTATATACATATTCTCAAAAGCCCCAAAAATTGAAATATTCCAAAAACCCTATAAATTTATAAAATCCCAAAACACTCAATCATCTTGTCACATGTCATATTGTTATATGTCCTAAATATCCCAGTCATCCTATCTTATTTCTTGGTCATTTTATCATTTGGAATTGTCATATATCCTAGTGATTGTATCATATTATCATCTTGTCTTGTCTTATGTCCTAATATTAGAATCCAAGTCCTTATTCATAACCTTATACTAATCCAAGTCTTTAATATACTCAAAATATATACCCCTATCTAAATCTATATCCTTTATCCACCTTCACATCATCATGACTAACTTAGTCCAAATTATCACCTACTCAATCATCATCTGGACTCTCATCTAGATAATTAGATAAGACACAATGACACTGTATGTAGATACTTATGTGTGTTACTTGTCTTCTCTTTATTGTTTGAATTGTTTGCATGTCTTTTATCATGTATGTGTCTGCATATATTTGTTTTATTACCTCTATTCATCTTATTTTATTATTTTAATTAGCCTTGAATCATGTCTTTTTTGTCTATTGGTAAATGAATGAGGATTTTATGATGAAACCAAAAGATAAAATGATGTTTTTAGGTGCCCTCAATAATGTATATTTCACTATTTTCCCCTTTTATAATCATGCACTTTGGCATAATGTCATCTTGGTCATACTTATATAATGATACCTGTTGCTTGGTGTTATATTTACATCAAATTTTTTAGACTACGATGAGCCTTATTACATCAATTATATCTTGATAATAGACACACTCATCATTTATCCTACCCTATATCACTTGATTAATTATATAATCATATTAATCCCATCATCAAGTTGATAATCCCATTCCACTCATCTAGAATACAATCATTTCTTTGAGTCCTTTTATCATCATGTCTATATCCAATAACCAATCATCCATCATCTCTCTAGTCATCAACATCTAACATCTTATCTCCCATCATTTATCCTAGTATTCTATCTTCATGTCTAACATCTAAGTCAAATCATCCCCAATCTAACAACTAACATGTCTAATAGTCATTATCATCTTCATTCTCTATTATATCTTTTAATCTATCATTTAGTCTAAACTACATTGGTCTGAGGTCTTTTTAGACTATGTAAGCAATGCTTAGTCACAAAATGTCTCTAAGGTCCGCTTGGCCACTCTCACCTCTTTTCTCATCATTCATCATCACATTTATATTTTCCATAATCATTATCAATTCTTGTATTATTAAAATCCTTAAGCTATAATATCAATCATTAATGAACCAATCTATTGATCAATCATCTCCCTAATTTTTTTGTCAATTTCCCACACCTATCAATTGGGCTCAATAAATAATAACATCCATATTTTATTCCATCAATCATCCATTATCATTGATTTTTAAATTCATCATTTAAAGTTTACAGTTTCCTCCTCTAATTGGGGCATAACTAGAACTATAACTTTATTATCATCTCTTATTCCTTTTCATGTGTCCTTGTTATGGAATCATCTCTATTAATCACATTATGGTTCATTGATTCAATGCATTGTATACTAACTCTTCCCCTTTATCTTTTGGTCACTCATTCATATTGTTTCTTCTTTCTCATCTCCTTCATCATATCATTTGACTTCCATTTTGAGCTACAATCATCATTAACCTTATCAAATCATTGTCTTATTTTGGCCCGATGCTCTCCCATTAATGTGTCCTTTCTTGGCATATGTCAACATCTCATGGCCTTATCTATCAATCATATTGGTTTGCATCTTTCCTTGGCATGTGTCCTTTCCTAGGATATATCTAAAGCTTATGGCCTTTTGTCTTATCATCATCATGTTATGATTTATTCCCCCTTGGGATGTGTAAAAAACCATTACATAATCATTTCATCCTTATGCTTAGTTATTTTCTAAGGGCATCATCATTTTTTGGTTCACTACTCATGTTGAGTTTATTTCCTTCATCATCAATCTCATATCTAGCATCTCATCCCCTTGTTTACCCATCACATCCTACCTCTCATTTCTTCTTTCTGAGTGGCCATCCATATCATTCTTCTCTTCATGTCCCCTTGAGGGGGAATCATGTCCACTAACATCATTTCATAACCTTCATCCATGAGTATCTTGCTTCTTTGAAATACCATTACTCCTTTCACTTCATTCACTCGCAATGCCCTTTTAAAGAGGCACAAAATGTATGAATCTTAATTTGCTTACCTATTATGGCTTGCTAATTGTGTCTCTAATTGTGTTTAATAATCCACTAATTAATTCCTCTTATCACTTTTCCACCTAACAAAACCCCTTTAACTCCTTCCTATTCAATTATCTAAGTCCCCTCTCCATATTTCATATCCCACATATTATTAATCCCCTTATTTCTTCTCTTATTAAAATCTCATTTGATTAATAAATCTTCCCATGCCCACTTTTAAATTTTAAATTCATAAAAAAACTATCTACCTATCTCCTAGGGTCTCCTACATGCTTAGTGCCTAGTCTCCACCACCCTTTTCCTTTTCTAGAGATTTCTCTCTCTAGAGAATTATAAGTAATTTTAAATTCCTTAGAGTTCCGTCCACCTCTCTAGAGATTTATCTCTCTACAATATTCCATGGAATTTTAAATTCCATAAAAAACTCCCTCCATGACTTATTTAAATTCATGACTCCCTCCATTCCAAATAATGAGAAAACAACTAAAAATTCATGAGCCTTCATGCCAATCTCTCAATCATAACCCATTAGTCTTTTGTCAAACAATCATCCAATCAAAGTCTTGAATCAAGCCAATATCATGATATCATAAAATCTAAGTCTAAAAGGTAATCCAAAATATATAATCACTAAGTCTTTTTATTGTCTTGAATTGTGTTTGGAGCATTTAGCTTTAGATTTATAATGCTAGTTTTAATGTCTATTTTGTTGGCATTATAGTCTGATGGCTCTAAATTTTAAAGTGGATTGATGTTTTGAGTGATTTTGATGTAAATTATATAATTAAATCCATTGCTTAAAATATATGTATGTAAGTATGTGTCCCTTCCATCCACTACAACTCCCTTTCCTGGTACCAGAACAAGTTTTCCCTTTACTAGTAGCCCTTGTATATAAAATATAACAAGAAAAATAAAAACCCACCAAAAAATCCCTTATCTTTAACTATGTACCCTTGTCATCCTTCATGTAGATTACACATCATACATTTATCATTATCAAATATCTCATATGCCAAAGGGTTTTACTCTAACCAAAGATATCCAAAAAACAAATTTGTTTACTTATTTGTATTGATTATTTACTTATCTTCTTACTTGTAGAAATTATGTGTTTTACTTGCTTTTATAGTTTTTTTCTTACTATTTTAGGGAATTTCATATTATATTTCAAGTTAGGAACAATAATAAACTAAATATAGGTATGGTTTAAAAACCTATTTGATTATACGTGATTGATTGAGGTGTTTGTCTCATTGGTGGAGATGAATGTGATTTTAGTATAGTAATGGTACTTGACATTTTGATGGAGTTGTTTCTATCTAATTTTTGTTTTTTTCTAAGTGTAAAAAGAAGAAACTAGTGAAGAAGGGTATGTAGAAGAATACATGTTGAATGCACACGTGTTGAAACCAAAATTTTTGATGACTCATCTTTTGATAGAGAATAATGACCTAGAATTAAAAATAACTACCACAAAACTTATTGGTTAGACAAGTAGTTGGATGGATTGCCTAGCGTGAGCTAGATCCTAGAAGCGAAAACTTTTTAGGAAGCTGTCAATTCACCTTCTTTAAACACTTAAATTGGTAAATTAAAATAAAACTATTTGTATAAAATGATATCAAACTAAAATTAAGAAAAAAAATGACAAAAAATTAATTAATAAAACTAAATACTTTGCTTAGATGGTTAAAATAAAGCAACTAGTTTAAATAATGCTAATGCTGAAAATTAACTAAACCCAAATTGTGGTTTTTGGTTTGGATTGGTTTGATAAAGGTCAAAATAATGATTTGGTTGGGTTTTGGAAATGGTTGGAATGGTGAAGGGAAATGTGTTCAAGAAAACCAAAGGAATAAATGATCAAAAATAGGGCCAAGAAGGAAAAGGGGGAAATGGTCAAAATGAGGCCAAGAAGGCAAAGGGGTAAAGGGTGACCAAGAGGGTAAAGGGATATGCGTAAAAGGATAAAAATTATAAGAAGGTGATGAAGGAATAAAGTGAAAGAAGAAGGCCAAAGAGAAAATAATAAATAAATTAAGATAACTAAACAACAAGATTACCTCAGTGCTTGAAGATGTTTGTTGATGAAGATTGGCTTGTTGAAGATCTTTGATGATTCTGGTAGAGTTTCATTGCTTCATGATCTTTTCCTCCAATATTTGGATGATTTATAAAATTATAACCTCCTCTAAATACTTACAAAAATATGTTAATGACCAAAGACTAACTTGCAACTTATCCTTGGGTGAAGGAGAGGGGGGTATTTATAGCATTTGATGTTAAGAAACATGTCAAAATAAGGGAATAGTGAAATATGACACCATTTCTCATGTGGTGCATTAATGATTCAAATATGAGGTTGGTGAGGATTCCCATTTGGGTTGGTGAGTCTCCCACCTTGCACATGAGTCCAATTTTGAATGGGAATCATGCACATAGATTTAAATGAGGCTTAAAGACTTTTCACCACCCTTTCTTGTCTTCATCCAAGCACTTAAAGAGGTGGCATACAAAATGTGGCACCATTTTCCATTTGGTTCATGAATAGTCAAATATGAATTTGGTGTGGATTCTCATTTGGATTGGTGAGTCTCCTATTTGGGTTAAGAAGTCAAAAATGGGTGCCCTTTATCTTTCCCAAAGCACTAAAGAGGTAAGTATCTCATTTTGAAGGCTAATTTCATGTGTGAAGGCAAAATACATGTTGAATAATGGCCCCTTAAGGGGAAATCCACCATATTTCAAGGGGGGGTTTATGATGCTTAAATGAGGTCATTAAGTACCTTGGGAAAAGGCTCCCAAGGGGGGTATAATGTCTCACATCAAGCCACCTCACTTCTAAGCCATTTCACTTGACATATCACCTTCTATGTCACTTTCCATGTCTCATGCCATGTCATATACCATGTCATCATGAATAGTGATAGTGGGTCCCACAGTGAATAGTGATAGTGAATAGTACTTTCAAATACCGATTTTAAATAATATTATGTGACTAAGAGAATAATGATTTGGTTGGGTTAAGAAGAGTTTGTTAAGGGTTAATAAGGTTTTTGGGGTATTTAGGGGGGTCCTAAGGTATTTAGTCATTGAAAATTGCTAAGTGTACAATTTTTTAGTATCTACATTTTTCCCTTTTTTGTTATGCAGCTTTGAATTAACAAGCTAAAAAATAAAAATAAATCATTTGGTTGAAGGTCAGGGTGCTTCAAGTATGGAAGGAGGTGTTCCCCCTCAAACTAAGAGTCAATGAATAAAGGCCAAATCAGGTGTATGTTTGATAAGCGTTTGGTGAGGAGGCACTAGGTGGTGCCACAAGGTAGTTGGGCATGTGAAATGCCAATGGGTGCACAAAATGTGACTAATAATAATAGGCAATATTGTGTAGAGACTAAATATGCCAATATAGATAAATTGAGGTTAGGTTTTAAAAAGATAAAAGAGGGTAACTAGTCCATAGTGTTGGTCATAGTTGATCGGGTCATTCCCATCAAGTCATCCAGACAAGGTCCATGTCATTTTTAGGTATCTAGGTGAGGAAGTGATCCCACTAAATAACACAAATTTTTGAGTTGTGCATGAGGTAGTGTAATGTTTAAATGGTCAACATTAGAAAAATGGGTTAGTGCAGTCAAAGGACCATGCAAAGTCATTATAAAACATGTTAATGGTCAAGGTCAAAAGTAACCAACATCAAGGTGAACATGGTGAAAGCATATGTGGATTAGGTATGGGTTGGAATGGGATGGCTAAACTAACTCTATATGTACTCAATAAGTGGATACTAACTACATAGTTCCATGCATAGAAATCCAAAAATAATGTCAGGCCAAATGTAGTTCTTTTAAGGTGGGGAGTGTTGGTTAACTTGGTTGCTCCAATTTGATATCATGCAGTTAGGTTTGGTTGAAGGACATTGGAGAAAGGTAAGCACCAAAGGGTGGAAAATATGGCTATCAAATAGTTTTCTGATTGGTTTGGTAAAAAATATGGATGAGATTACTTAGGATGCAATTAGATGATTGTTTCAAATATGTAAAAGGGATATATAGCCATGGATAAGTAGGTTAAAGCATGAAATTTCTACCACCATTTTTAGAAAAAGGGGAGAAATATTCTTTACCAGTCATTAAAAAATTTGGCACTACTCAAATTGTCATGGTGACCTGATGGATTCTTTCATCATCATCCAAATAAGTTGACATTGTTCACATTTCATAGTAATGTCATTAATAGACTATGGAAGGGTATCATTCAATGATTTAGGGAAGCAAAGGAGTAGAGTGGGTAAATGAGAAGTGGCGAAGATTCAAACCCTTAACTCATGACCTAATGGTGCCCCAAAATAAGTAAGCATTTGAGTTTTGAGGGAATTCAGAGAAATGCTCTGAGGGGTTTTGTAATATGGAGCGAGGTGAATGATAGTAATATTAATTAAATGAGGTAGAAGGTTGTGGATTTTGTGCATTAAAGTAAGGGTGTGAAGGACATGAGGAAGCAAATAAGTAGATGTATGTATAATTAGCACAACTAGTGGCCGTACTCTAAAAAAGTGGAGGTTAAATTAGAGAAAATAAGGGAGATCCAACAAGGGATGAGGTGAAGGTGGACCAGGAGATGGATGAAGAGAAAATAATGAGGTCACAGATAAAGATGAAGGTGAAGAATTATGGAAGTATCTAGGCATGGACATATATATATGTGTGTGTATATATATATATATATAAAAGAGGAAAGTTGGAAAGAACAAGGAATGTCATCAAGGGAGACAAAAAAATGAAATGAAATGGAGAAAAGAGAATAAAAATAAGAGGTAGAAGATGGGGGATGAGGGATGAACTAAAGAATGATAGATTGGAGAATTTAAAAGGATGGGGAGAGAACTATAATAATCATGAAGGGTAAGGGGAGGATGGGAAATATGGGAGGCCATGAAGGGTTTGAAAATAAGTCTAAAAATAGACCAAGGAGAAAATAGCTTGGTGATAAAAATGAAAAACAAGGTAATAAATAGAAGAAAAGAAATGGGATGAAAAAAGAGTGAAAAGAGGGCACAAAAAGGATGACAAGAGAGTGAAGAAGCAGGTGGTATCTTGACCAAGTAAGCATGGATGATGATAGGTAATGAAGTAAAGAAGATGGTGGTTTTGGAGATGAGAACGGGATGGAAAATGGGAAAGGGGTTAAGAAAAACAAGGGGAAGTAAAGGATGGGTGAAAAAGAAGTTAAAGAGATAAGGTATACATCAATCAGTTTGTTAAAAGAGGTTGACAAGCCAAAAAGGGGTGAGGTGGTGAATAAATAGGGAAATACAAGGAAAGGGCATGAGATGAAAATAAGGGATGAAGATCAGGGATGATAAAAATAAAAAGGAAGAATTAAATCAGGGATAGAAAGCATGGATACTCACATAGAGGAAAAAGACAAGTGATTACCGAGATGGAAAGCGAAAAAGGGGGATGCAAAAGGCAAAAGGCAAGAACTGAGAAGAAGAAAAGAGGCAATTATAGAAGGCTTCTCAAAGGATAAATACCTAGGTAAAAGCTAGTTGTGGAGGAAAAAAGGATGAAAGGATGGAAAAAAAGTAAACAAGAATAATGTAAAATGGGTAAGGTGGGAAGAGTGGTAAAATGGTAGAGAGTGGTGGTACACATAAATAAAAAGTGTAGCAACAAAAAAAATAGAAAGCTTGCAAGAAGCACAATATGATGTGGAATTGGTGAGGAAAAGAGAGTGATAAAAAGGGTATGATAAATAGGCAAGGGTGAGGGGTGATGATGAGGATGGTGAATAAAGTTGAAGGGGATAAAGGATAAGGTTGTTAATAAGTGGAGAGAAAGACCAAAAACATGAAAAGTGGGTGAGGGAGGGAGTTTCAAAGTATGCACAAGGAAAGGTGATGAGGAGGCTAGCAAGGTAGAGTAGGTGGTGGTTTTATGGGAGATAAGAGGGGCCAATGAGGAAGGTTGTCAACCCCTGTGTTAAAAGAGATTGATAAGCTAAAGGGAGGGACATGATGAGGAGATAGATAGAGAAGTGGAAGAAGAGATTTTAGGTGAGAAGGGAAAAAAAATTAAAGTATGTGACCAAGCTGACCTTAATAACTGAGTGTTGCCTACATAGTCTAAAAATACCTCAAGCCAATGTATTTCTCCCATCAATGGGGGAAAAAGTTAAGAGGAAGTATTAGATGGTGTTAAAACATAAGGATGTTGAAGAAAGAATTCAAAGCTTCCTTGATGTAGGATGCCCTAAGTAAGAGGGTGTTGTTAGTGATGGAGATTAGTGAGAAGAAAAAGGGGATAGGAATTAGTTGTTAATGGTCAAGCTACCCATAAAAGTGAGACAGTGCCTACATAGTCCATGGACATCAGGAATATGTAGTTCAATAAGGGTAAGATAAATAAGTGGGTTGGTTTGGGCTGATAGAGGATTTGAGTTTTGGTGAAGGTGATAGGGAAGGTGTATGGTGTAGATTGGTGAATAGTCACCATAGTAATCCCACATACATCAGGAGGAGAAGACATGGATGGATAGGGTAGGATAAATAAGTGGGTGGAAAAAGGCTAAGAATCACAAATATCTTGTGATAAAGCTAAGCCAAAGAAGAGGTGCCTTCATGAGTAATTTACACCTTTTGAAATTATGTGATGGTATAAGCACAATGTTGACATATATCGCTATGAGCCAAGTTTTAGGAGGTGGGTGTCTATCTAGATCTACATAATTATTTTGGCTAAGGGTCATCACTGCTACGAGATAAGTTTTAAGGGCAATAGAAAAGTGATGACCTGTAAATAATTTATTTAACATTCAAGTAGATTCTATAAGTTATAAAATTTGTAGGGTGGTGAATGATAGAGGATGGATCATACCTGAAGCAAGAGCTGCATGGGTAGGCTAGATGAAAGGTAGCCATGTCTGCATCCTCTATCCTAGTTCCTTGAAACTAATGACTTGGGGTTCCACCTAGAAGAGGCCTTGGTAGTAAGGAGTTGCGTGGTCTAGGATATTAGTTATACAACTAGAAAATATGATCATTCCCCTTTCATAGATGAACATTGAGTTAGCATAAAATAAAATACTACAATGTTTGAGCAAGCACTGCCAATGGGTGGGGTCTGACATTTAGAACCTATGGCAATGGGCTAGTAGTAAAAGGAGACTATAGGGGACAAGAAGGTGAATGTCTTGTTGTGAATTCATGGTGGCCTACCTCTCATGGAAGAGTTTCTACATTGGAAAGCATTTGGTAGTTACCACAACTAAAAATAGTGGCAATTGTGAAAATGTGATCATTATAGCGGCCCATGGTTGGAAGCCAATTTATATCAATCAAGCTAAAGGTGAAAATGATGCAAATGACCACTAGGCTGACAAGGATCAAGATGATAAATCAAGGAAAGACATCAGATTTGGATCAGATGATAAGGGAAACAAAAAGATGTCATGATGGTGCATAATGGATCTTTCAATATGACCAATCAGATCGAGGGTGATGTGTCCATACAAAAAGGTAAGTAGACATAACCATTTAATGTTGGAAGACTATTCAAGAGAATCAATGACATCATATAACCTTCCCAATCTATGGAATGGAGAATCATGTCAGTGAGGAAGAATGGTCAGGTATTCTATTTAAATAATCATAATAAGGATGAATGTCTATCATTAAGTTATTTGGTTTTGTAGGTCATAGAGAGTGCAGAGAACTACACAAGGTTGAATATGTCAAACAATAGGAACAATGGTGGAGATAATCAACAACCCCCATGACCTAAAATAATGAATATGGTGAATGTGTGGATCTATCAGATACTACAGCATGTAATGGTGATAATGAAAGTATTGTTAGATCAATAACAAGAGGAAAGTCACCCATGACCTAAGATTGAGCCTAAACTCTTACCTCTGTAGTAGTGAAGAAGGTGAGCATTTTACTACATAAGATGCAAGGTTGGAGAACATGATCATCAACTTGTCTATGGAGGGAACCCTCATTGTCCAAGGGGATGTCCACTGAGGCAATAAATGGTGGTACTTATGTGAGTAGAATAACCAGAGTAGAGGGATGCAATGGTTGTGGTAGGTGAGTGGGGTGAAAGACCCAGAGCATAATATGATGTGTGTTCTGAGGAGATGAATATGGGAGAGGAGAAGAAAGTATACTCTTTAGCAATTGTTGAGATAGGGAATGCTACGGATGTTAGTTCAAGGAGTAATCAAGTCGAAAGATGGTTGAACACAAATCTAGAGTCACCAAATAATTAGTCTAATTCTTAGGTAGGAGAATAATGTATGCATGTGATTTAGGTAATTTGTGTGTAATCTAATGACTAAGTATGTGTCATGTGACTCCTCACAGCCTAAAAAAATATTGCATAGTTTGTAAACATGTATAAAATGCATTATATGTCACTGATTGAATTTTATCATGCCTAAGGTTGTGTGAATACTTATGAATGTTATGGTTGTGGTTATGAGTGATATAGTTATGGTTTTTATATTCTTGCTTAATGTAAAAATAATGATTATTGTTGTTGCAACACTAGATGGTAAAATTCATGATGAAAACATCAACCAAGCATAGTAAGATAAGAATAGGGCACAATGATTTGTTTTTAAAAAAGATCAAAAATAGACCCAAAGTGGGATTGGATTAATGAATATAAGCCCTTCAAACACTGTGTATGAATGGTCATGAGTTGATAAAAAAAGTTTTTTGATCACAAGGTGTCAAGTAAGCTCTAAATCCTTTGATTTACAGATAGTTTAAAGGGAAGATGAGTGATAGGTGGTGTGAAGGGTAATGGGTGATATGTATGATAACCTCATGTGAATTAGTTTTCCCCTTCTATAGGTGACCTAAAAAGGATAATAGACAAGTCCATGTCATATGCTAGATGTAGACTGATCAATGCAAGAAGTCTATATGTGAAAACTGATTGTGGCTTCTAACTTATTATGCTTCTTGAGAGCCTATTGTGGCCTTAGAATTTGTTTTGATTGTGGGTCTTTGGCTTTATTGTTGTATATGGGAAGTTGATCGATATGGAAAGCTTCTAAGGAATTTCTCTACTTTTGAAAAATTTAATTTAGCCATCCTTTAATGGAGTGGTCTAAGCTTATTGGATTTGTTTAATGTTCTTGATAGTTGTCCTTCAAGGGAGTAGTCTACCTTACATTTGGAAATTTTTATTTTGTTTTAGGCAGTTGTCCTTTGAAGGAATAGTCTGCAATGTTTAAGATAGTGACCCAAGTAGTATTTTAGTATCTAAATGATTTTTGGATGCAATGTTTTTAAACATAGACAAGTCTAATTAGGTTCAGAGGTTCACCTTTACGAGGGCAAAAATTTAACATAAGAATTTCAATGATATGGGAAAGGGTGTGGTTTTAATAGATAATGACCATGGGATTCCATCTTGTTAGAAATTAAAAGTATCCATGAGAACCATGTTATGGGTAGAGTTATGGTACCCACGTTTAGGATTAGGCTATGACTGTGATCGTTAATCACATGGTTCTATGTTGTAATAAATTGTCCTCAAAAGGAGAGGAGAAAGATGGGTGAAGGTTAAAATCTCATAACTAAGGGATGAACTTAAGTTAGACATAAGGAGTGAGCTTGATCCTTCTTTAACAAAAAAATAGATGTAGATGCAGATGTGAAGCATTGAGGGGATCAGGTTCTAGTTTACCTTCGAGAGAGGACAAATGATAAGCTCCTTATCCATACTTATGGGTAATGACGTAGGGTCCAAACCAATTGAAAGCAAACTTACCTCATTTAATTTTTTCCATGTTGATCACATGTTGGTTTTCCTTTATGATGAGGTCTCCAATATTGAATTCCCATTATTTGAGGTGTTTATTATAAGTTCATTTTATATGCTCTTGATATATGTAGAGTTAGGTGAAGGCTGATAAATGATGCTCATCAAGTAGCTCAAGTTGAGCTAAATGGTGTTGAAAAAAATATTCCTTAGAAATAAGCTCTTACAAAGATATGCAAAGAGAGGGGATTTGGACTTCAATAGGCAAGATTGCCTCTATTTTTAAGACTAAAGAGAAAGGGGTAGTACCCGTAGAGGTTTAAAATCTAGTGTGATAGGCCCATAACGTGAATGGGATGTGCAAGTGCCAATCCCAACCTGAAGCACTGATGACTTTGGTGAGCATTTTGTTAAGGATTTTGTTAGAGGCTTCTACTTGTCCATTTTCTTATGGATGGTAAGGTGATAAAAATCTTAACTTGATGCCAAATGCATCATATAGCCCTTAGCCCTGCTTGATTTTGAAAGATTTACCATTATCAATGATAAGTTTATGAGGAACATCAAAGTGACAAATGATAGATGGTTGATAAAGTTGACAATATTCTCTATTTTAGTTGAGATAAGAGGGATAGATTCCAACCACTTGGTGAAATATTCATTGGCTATGATGATTGAGCTATGCCACTATAAATAATGGGGGTTAATTTCCCTAATCAGATCAAGCCCCCATTGAGAGAAAGGCCAAAAGTCCTTAGATACCTGGAAGATATTGGCTGGAGCATGATGTAGATTAGCATGTTGTTGACATTTTACACATATTTTTACATAATAAAAAAAATCTTGGTTGAGGGTGGGCCAATATTAGCTAATGTAAAAGATACATTTAGTGACTGGTAGACTACCAAAGTGTCCCCCATAGATCCCATCATGTGTTTCCTTGATGGCATGGGAAGCTTCATGACTGTGTAGGCAATGAAGAAAGAGACTGTCAAAACCACATTTATAAAGGATTTCCCCTAGGATGGTGTAACAAGAGGTACACTAAACAAAGGCTCTTTGGACATTCCTAGAGAAGTTGGGAGGAATTATGGCTAGGTTAAGGTAGTTAAGAGTTTGGTCATACCAAATGTCGGGTGAGGATTCCTCTATACTATAAATGATAGGGAGATTAGATTGGTTATAGGAGGGAGTGGTAAAATGATTAATGGTGACAAGATTTTGGAATTAGAAGGCTAAGAAGGGATCTATAAATTAGGGCAAGCCATTATATCTACAAATTTATTGGTAGATTAAGGAACAGATTAGACCAGGTAATGTTCAAATTATGTCAAGAGTTTATCAACTAAAAGTTTATATTTTTTAAGACATCATTTTCACATTGATAAAATCTATTAACCTAGTTGACCATAAGCTGAGAATCACCAAAGACATGCAGTATCTTAATTCTCAAGGTTAGAGTAGTTTGGAGACCAATCATTAGCACTTCATACTCAACCATATTATTGGCACATTAAAAATCAAGTTTGAAAGAGAGAGGAAGGGGTTTGCCATCGAGAGTAATGAAAATAACTCCAACACACCCTCTTTGTTGGCACTTCAAGCCATCAAATAACATGGTCATTTGGTATGTTATACCATCCTCTTGATAAGGAGTCACGATAGCTTCATCTGTAAAGGCAAGAGGAGGTGGTTGGTTATTTGGTAAAGGAGTTTCATCCAATTGTTCACCCTTTAATCAACCTCTATTGGATAAATTCAAGGTAAAATTTAGCTAGGAACATGAGCCACTTATCCATACACTAATTTTGATATGGTTTAGAGTGCATGTACTTGATCAGCTTGGTATTAGTGATGACAGAGGTTTTATGGTTAAGAAGGTAATGGTAGAGTTTGGTGGCCATAAAGTTCAATGCTAAGTAGAGTTTCTTAGTATGTGTATATCAAGTCATTTATTCTACAAGCATGTGACTAATGTAATATATAGCTTTCTTTTTGTGTTGTTCATCTCAGTGAGCCAACATTGCCCTTAGGGAATGGTCAATGGCAGAACTATATATGTAAAAGGGGTGGTCATCCTTAGGAGGGGTGAGGATATGTGTTGATAAAAGGTACTATTTGAGAGAATCAAAGGCCTTTTTACAATCACCATTCCATTTGAAATAGACATCCTTTTTCAAAAGGTGATGAAAAGGTTGGCACTGATTTGAAAGTTGGGAAATGAAATGATGAATGGATTGAAGTTTTCCATATAGGCTATGGAGCTTCTTAAGGTTGGTTAAAGGAGGCATGTCCAAAATTGCTCTGACTTTAGTAGGATCTACTTTAATTCCATGAAGAGAGATGATAAAACCAAGAAGCTTTCCTGAAAGGACCCCAAAAATGCATTTCTTGGGATTAAGGTGAACATGATAAAGATGAGGTATTCAAATATGATTGTAAGAATAGTCAAGTGATTTGTTTAAAGTTTGGATTTTTTGACAAGGCCATCCACATAGGCATCTATAATCTTATGGATGATATCATGGAAGATATAATTCATGGCACATTGGTAGGTTGTACCAGCATTCTTTAACCCAAAAGGCATGACTCTATAGCAAAAAGTCTCCCAAGGGGTGGTAAAGGTGGTTTTATGTTGATATTTAGGAGTAATCAAGATATGATTATAACCTAAAAACCCATCTATGAAAAATAACATTTCATGTTCAACTGTGAGATCAATAATTTGGTTAATGTTAGGTAGAGGAAATTCATCCTTGGGGCAGGTGAGGTTAAGGTCACAAAAGTCCACACAAATCTAGAGACCCCCAGTGACTTTGGTGATAGGTAAAATATTTGAGACCCATTAGCGGTAGCTAATGGGTTAAATGAAGTTAAAAATAAGATACGTTGAAGCTCTTCTTTGATGAGAAGGGTTATGTAAGGACGCATGCATAAAAATTTATATTTAACAGGTTTGGCATCATGATGAGTGACTATGTTATGGATAGCAATGGTAGGGTCAATCTTGGGCATATCACTATAAGACCAAGTGAATGTTATGTTGCGATCTTGGAGGAAAGAGAAGTCTAGAAGTTCCTTGGCATTAAGTGCTTGGCCCAATTTGATAATGCGAGGGTTGTCCAGGGTACCCAAGTTGATATCTATGGTGGATTCATTTGACATGGTTAAGGCTTCAGGAAGAAGGGATTTGTGGATAGAAGAATCCCCCACATCAAGGTAGGTAAGAATGGAATCATCATCTTGATATTGGATGTTGTTGATGGTAGGAGAATCATTCTCTACCATTTTAGGGTGTACGAGTTGAAGGACTTTGGTTTGGCCACCCTTTTGGTAAATTAGAAGGCTAAAACCAATAATATTGACTAGAAAAAAAAAGTTAGGGCGGATGATGTCAAGATCTTTAGGCAGGGAAAGTGGTTGGGTTGGTGAGGATGGGATATTTTCTTCCATGGTGGTAATGGGTTTGGGTGAATTGGTGGGTTTTTCAAGTGGTGCATACCCAAGGCCAAATGACTCATGAGGTTGCAAAGTTTTGATATGGGGTAACTCATGAGGCCCTTGTTCATAACGACTAAGGCCAAATCCTTTCCAAGCACATCTATAAAGATATAACTTAGTAAACTCTAGTTTGCTAAGATAGTAAAAGTTAGAGGTAAATGGTTAGATGGATGAAGTAGTGATAGGGGCTAAAAGTGGCCTATCAAGTCCCCCATAAAAAAAATTATTTGATGGTTAGGGAGCCTGAAGGGGATTATGGTTCTAATGTTAAGGCTGTAAGAAGGGTCATGCATGAGATTCCCATATTCTTGGGGAGGAGAGAAGGCATCCAAGGCTAAGATTCTATATTCCCTAAGGGAAAGGCACTAGAATGTGGTTGTCACAGGGTTCTCTATAGGAATCTGGGAAGAAGGGATAAATGAGTTAGTAGAAGCTTCATCAACATTTGGTGTGGAAGTGTCATGGGTTTTAGTTGGTGGGGTTGTGTCTTTAGCAGATGGTTGTGAGGTGGATCGAGGAAGAATGACATCATTAGGTTGATATGTCATATTACAATATGTGAAAGAACTAGGGTCAGCCTAGATAGTCACAACTTTCTCTTCGAGCTCAAATTTGACACATCGATGTAAGGTGGAAGGGACACAACTCATGGCATGAATCCAAGGGTACCTGAGTAAAACATTGTATTAAAATTTTCCTTCCACAACATAAAATAGTTTAAGAATGGTATGGGGACCTAAACAGATATGGAGGACAACTGTGTCCAAGGTAGTAGGCATGGTATCATTAAAAGAATAAAGGATCATTATGCTTTTAGATATGATGTTCATAGGTAAGTAAAACTAGTCATAAGCATGGGACGAGATAATATTTATGTTGGCTCCTCCATCAATAATCACCCTTTTGATGCGGGTTTCATTAATGTATGCCATAATGAAGAGGGGGATTAGGATCGTCTCGATGAACAAAAGGTATTTTTGAATATTTGAAGGTGACAAGATTGGAATTTCAAAGGGCATCAACAAAGGCATCAAGAGGTTGAGGATCATTGGGTTGGATCTTGATGGATTGCAAGGTTTCTAAGAGTGTTTGACAGTAATGGGGAGAGGTAGAGACTAACTCATATAAGCTCATTTTTGGTAGAGTTTAGTGAAGTTGCTTAAGAATAGCTTTTCAAATGGATATTGCATATGGGTTAGGGTATGGAGGGTTAGATTGGGAGGCACCTAAGATAGACACCTTACGTTTGTTCAAAGATAGAGATGGTTGGGTATTGTTTTCTTGAGAGTTTGAGGTTGGGTAAGTCTAAGGAATGGATGCCTTAGCCTTCCCTTTGTCCTTCTTTTGGGCTTGAGATCAGGTAATCATGTGAATAGTGTGGACAAAGGGGTTTTCTAGATTGGGTGGTTGCTTTGATTTCTCCTCTTTACTTTTATGTGAGACTGAATATTGAATGGGTTGAGTTGGTGGTTGGATTGGCAATGGGGATGAAGGAGGTTTATCTAATAATAGATCATCATCTTCATATAGGCTATGTACAAGTGCTTGGAAAGCTTTACAATTTTTTGTGTCATGTCCTAGTGCCTTATGGTATGCATATATCAAGTTATCATTGAATCAAGAAGGTTTGGTACATGAAGGGTCAAAGGCTTTAATGGGTGGTAAGTTTAGGGAAGAAGTTTGTAATAACCATTATAGAATAGTTAAATAAGACTCAACTAAAGGTGGTAAAGATTTAGCAGTTTTTACTTTGGGTGTTGAGGTGGAAGTTTGTTTGGATGTGGGCTTGGTGATAGGTGTCTTAACTAAGGTGGTATGTTTTGATGGTTTTGACTTAGGCAAGATGGTTGATGAGGTAGAGGTAGAGGAGGGCAAGTTAGGTAACTTAGGAATTATTGGTGTAGTGAGGAAAGGTGTTGTAGAAAGCAAGTATGAAGGTGTGACCAATAAAGGTGGTGAGGTTTTGGTAAAAATGATGGACTTCATATTAAAGGTAGAGTTATGAGTACCCAAAATAGAGGGCAAGTTTGAGGGAGGTAAAATTTGGGGTTTTGGGATTTTTAGTGGTTTTACTTCTTTGGTTGTTTTAGTTGTTGGTTTTGGAGTAGATTTGGTCACTTTAGTTATCTTGGTGGGTTTAGGTTTTTGAAAGTCAATTAATATGGAGGAGTTTTTGGTTAGTTGGGTGGAGGTTTTATTTGGTTTAGGGGTTAGGTTGGTCTGCTAAAGAAGTGGTTAGAAGTTCTAGTTTGGTTCCCTTACCTTTATCTTGACATCTGAAAAAAGGTTCTAAAATTAGAGGTTGGGTGGATGAAGTCATCTTCTCTTATGAGATAGATTCCAAAGAGGGGGTGGTGGTTCTATGATAGAGGATGTAGGTGTCATATCCTCTAATGGAGGTATGGGTATGGTGGCTTCCTTTGTTTGGGTGTCCAAAGGAATAGAAGGAAGTTTGTTTTCTTTAATTAAGGGAATGAGGAAAGAAGTGGTTAAGGTAATGTTTTCTTCAACAATGGGTTTGTTAGTAACCACATTAATAGTATGTACCTTATGAGATGGGTATGGTTTATTTTCATGGTAAGAGGTAGAAAGAGCAAGATTAGGGAAAGGCTTATGAAATATGTCAAGGGTTTGGTTTGGTGGTGCATTGGGATTGTCCAATGTAAACTCTCCCATGTCAATGAGGGATTGGATAATGTATTTGAAGGTGTTTCACCTATTGATGTCATGTCCTATGACTTGGTGAAAGGCACAATGGTCATTCTCATTATACCAACTTGGTATGGGGTGAGAAGAGTCAAATTGTTGGGGTGGTTTAATTAGTGGAAGTTGGATGATATTGGCTTTTAGTAACTTTTCCAAAATATAAGGATAGGGTTCCCCAATTGGAGTTAATTTCTTATGATTATTCTAATTTTGGTTCCTTTGATTTTATATTGAATAATTAGAGGACTCAGAGGTTTGGTTCCTTCAGTTTTGTTGGCTGGTAGATGGTCGTGGTGTGGCTTTGAGGATAATGGTATTGATGTTTG
Source organism: Torreya grandis (assembly GCA_037957365.1). Lineage (NCBI taxonomy): Eukaryota > Viridiplantae > Streptophyta > Pinopsida > Cupressales > Taxaceae > Torreya > Torreya grandis. The sequence goes on from JARHVA010004391.1 coordinate 1,105,377, forward strand.
CTTTGTTTTTAGTGTTGGGATTGGTTTGGTTGTTTGGTTTGGAAGAAAAGGGCTCACTAGGTTTGTAATTTGGGTTCTTGTTTTTTAACTTTAACCTTCCTTCATCAATGGCTCTATTTTATAGTTTGTGAGCCATGATAAAAGCCTCATCAAAGGTCTAAAAGCTTTAGACACATAATGTGGATGAAATATATTTTGCACATAACTGGGCAAAGATCTCTATAAGCACAATTTAAGACAATTAAAAGGAAATTTGGTTGATTAGGATCCTCTAATGAGCCATAAAATCAGCAATAGATTCATCTTCAAATTGTCAAATGGAATAGAGGTTGGTAATAGAAACTTTCTTGGATATATTGATTGAAAAGAGATCCAAGAAGCTTTGGGATAATTAGGTGAAAGAGAGGATGGAATGTTTGGGTATGGAACTATACCAATCCAATGTTGGTCTGGATAATGACATAGGAAAGGTATGGAGGAAAATAGCATCATCATGGGAAATCAAGTAGCATGAATGCCTAAATGCTCTTAAATGTTGTTGAGGGTCTTCCTTACTATTAAACTTGGTAAATTTTAGAAGTTCTCATTGGGCCAAGTAAGGTCTGATGGGGACTAAAGGGTGACTAGGCTCATTGAAAATTTGATCATAAGATAAGAGGTTATGGGCTCCAGAGATAGATAACTCAAGGGTAGTCATATTATCCATGATCAACTTCATAAAATATTCTTGAGGTTGTTGGGATGTGTAGTTATATGGTATGTTTTGTAGAGGTTGGGAAATGTGTGAATAACTAGTGGATGGTTGAGATGGCTCCATGTATTAGTATGTGGTCCTTGGAGGTTGGGTGGAAGATATATATTAGTATGTGGATGTTAATGGTTTTTTAGAGGTGGGTGATTGGGTAGTGGGAATATTCCCTTATGAGTTATGAAGATAACTAAAGGTTATGTGTTGGGTCAGAGTGGTGGTTGGGTCAGTGGCTGATGTAAGGGTAGTGACTCTTATGTTTATTGGTGGTAACATGAAGGGTATGGACACCTCAAATCTTGGAAGTGGAGTAGTGTTTGATGGATTGGATGTAACTAGAGGAATGTGTGTAGAGTTAGAGGTGGACACTCCTGTTAGGGCATTGGTAGTTTAGATTGGTGGGTTAGTTTTGAGAGACTTGTTAGTTGATGATAATGTTTGGTCAACTATAGGTTGAGTAGTTCCTGTGGTAGTGGAGGTATTCCCCATGAGATAGAGAGGCATGCCATAAGGCAGGTCTATAGGTGGGGTTGAAATCAAGATTTGGTAAGACATGGTTCTTAGGTAGTGTTGTAAGGTTGCATGGTTGTTATTTAGAAAAGTGAAAAAATTCACATCTCTTGGGACTACCCGAGTAGGAATTCCCAGGAAGTGAGGGGAGTCTATGGCTTTAGAAGTGTGTTTCATGTATGAAGAGGTGGAAGTTCATGATGGTTGATTTGGTGGTGGGTTTTGTTCCTTGAGGTCCTTCTACTGTTGGCAAGTAAGAACCATATGAGAAGGTAAGAAAAGTATGATACATTCTCACGCCTCAAACAAAGAGAAATAAAAAAGACTCAAGTAAAACAATTTATTCACTAAGAGTGCATTAAATCTTAGGATTTTTTTTTATCTCTCTTTTGGCTTATGCCTTAGAAAAGCATGAAGAGGATATTGGGTTGAATAGGTCCTAAATAAGGTAGTCTATGTTTGGTTTCAGGTGTATGTTTAGGTTCTTAAGAAGAATTTTGTATTGGATCACTTATGTGTCTTGGTGCTAGGGGCTTGCTCCCCTCACTTCATTATCCCATAGCCAGTGCAGGTACTTATCCAATATATACCAATTACCACAGTCTATACTCAACCAGAGATCTGAGTTGGCTATCCCCTCAGTGATTAAATCCAAGTATGATAATTAAGAAAGGGTAAGGTGATATTCTAGGTGATGAAATCCTATTTGGGCCTTGTCTTAAGTGAGTTTTATGTTTGTTTTGTGTAAGTGGTTTGGTTGAGTAATATTTGTTAACTACGATTAATTTACTTTGGTTAATTAATCTAGGTGAACTAGAGACAAGCAAGCAAACAATGGATGCAAGGTTTATTTTAAATCCAAAATAAAATTTTAGATTTCTTTAAATGCATAAAAAATCTCTAAATTTAAGATTAAAATGTAATACCTAATCCTTGGATGATTTCTCTTTTTATTTCTTTTAAAAATTCAAAAAAAATAAACTTTAACTTTTTTAAAATAAAAATGCAATTAAAACTTGTGTTTTTTATTTAGAAAGAAGGAAAGCTTAATTTTCCTAGAATGTAACTAAAAAACTTTCACTAATTCAATTATAAATTTCCTAAAATATCTATGAATCCAAGAAAACTCAAGGGTCCCACTAGACGTGCCAAAATGTTTCTATCTAATTTTTGTTTTTTTCTAAGTGTGAAAAGAAGAAACTAGTGAAGAAGAGTGTGTAGAAGAATGCCTATTGAATGCACGTATGTTGAATCCAAATTTTTTGATAACTCCTCTTTGTCTAAGGAAGAATTACCTACAATTATAAATCACTGCCACAAAATTTATTAGTTAGACAAGTAGTTGGATGGATTGCCTAGCGTGAGCTAGATCTTAGAAGAAAAAACTTTCTAGGAGGTTGTCAATGTACTTTCTTTAAACACTTAAGTTGGTAAATAAAAATGGAAATATTCACATAAATTTATAAAAAACTTAAACCAATAATATAAAATAACATCAAATTAATTAAGAAAATTAAATGCTTTGCTTAGATGGTTAAAATAAAGCAACTAGTTTAAATAATGTTAATGTTGAAAAATGGCTAAAACAAAGTTGTGGTTTTTGGTTTGGATTGGTTTGATAAAGTTCCAAAGAATGATTTGGTTGGGGTTGGTAAATGGTTGGAATGGTGAAGAAAAATGTTTTCAATAAAACTAGAGGGATAAATGTTCAAAAAGAGGGCCAAGAAGGAAAATGGGGAAATGGTCAAAATGAGGCCAAGAAATCAAAGGGGGAAATGGTCAAAATGAGGCCAAGAAGGCAAAGAAGTAAAGGGTGATCAAGAGGATAAATGGATATGGGTAAGAGGATAAAATGACAAGAGGGTGATGAAGAAAGTAAGTGAAAGAAGAAGGCCAAAGGGAAAGGAATAAATAAATTAAGATAACTAAACAACAAGATTACCTCAATGTTTGAAGATATTTGTTGATGAAGATTGACTTGTTGAAGATCTTTGATGATTTTGGTAGAGTTTCATTGCTTCATTATCTTTTTCTCCAAGATTTGGATGACTTCCAAAATGATAACCTCTTTTAAATACCTACAACAAGATGTTAATGACCAAAGACTAACTTGCAACTTAACCTTGGGTGAAGGAGAGGGGGATATTTATAGTATTTGATGTTAAGAAATATGCCAAAAGAAGGGAATAGTAAAATGTGGCACCATTTCTCATGTGATGCATTAATGAGTTAAAGATGAGGTTGGTGGGGATTTGCATTTATGTTGGTGAGTCTCCCACCTTGCACATGAGTCCAATTTTGAATGGGAATCATGAACATGGATTTGAATGGGGCTTAAAGAATTTTCACTACCCTTTCTTATCTTCATCTAAGTAGTTAAAGAGGTGGCACACCAAATGTGGTTCCATTTTCTATGTGGTGCATTAATAGTCAAAGATGAGGTTGGTGGGGATTCCCATTTGGGTTGGTAAGTCTCCCATTTGGGTTAAGAAGTCAAAAATGGGTGCCATTTATCTTTCCCAAAGCACTAAAGAGGTAGGTATCTCATTTTGAAGGCTAATTTCATGTGTGAAGGCAAAATACATGTTGAATGATGACCCCTTAAAGGGAAATTTTCCATATTTCAAAGGGGGGGCTTATGATGCTTAAATGAGGTCATTAAGTACCTCAAAAAAAGGTCTCAAGTGGGGTATGATGTCTCATATTAAACCACCTCACTTCTAAGTCATGTCACTTGCCATATTACCTTCCATGTCACTTACCATGTCACTTGCAATGTCATATGCCATGTATATACCATGCCATCATGAATAGTGATAGTGGGTCCCATAGTGAATAGTACTTTCAAATAGTGATTTTGAATAATATTATGTGACTATGAGAATAGTGATTTGGTTGGGTTAAGAGGGTTTTGTTAAGGTTTAATAAGGTTTAGGTGATCTTTAGGGGGGTCTCAAATCATTTATTCATTAAAAAATGTAAGTGTGCATTTTTCTAGTGTCTACAAGAGTAGTGGTGGGAAGTTGGCTCTCTAATGTGATGGCTAGATTGTTGATGATGATTGACCTACAAAATAAAAAAGCTCTAGATGCACAAGCTCTTGATAAGAATTGCAAATAGATCTCACCTCCTTGATCCTCTCTTCTTATAGGCAAGGCAAGAGAGTTATAACAAGATGTTAATTGGGCCTTTTAATTATAACCCGTGCATGCAATGGCTTACACATGAATTTAGACAAGCTATTTTTAGAAAAGTAATGTAGGTGGCTTACATATTGGTAAATAAAAATTTATACCCTAACCATCGATGGTTAAGGTGACCATCGATGGTCGAGGGTGCAGGGAAAAAGTGAGTAAAAGGTAGGTTAATTCAGTTGAGCAAACTAATCATGGGTTAGGATCAATTAGGGATCGAAGGGTTAAATTGATCCCAAGGGGGTCCTAAGGTGGTCCAAGGGAATTTTGACAATAAAAATCATGGTGTGCAGATTTATGGTGTCTATATTTTGCCCCTTTTTGTTATGTAGCCTTGAATCAACAAGCTACACAACGAAAATGGATTTTTGGTCGAAGGTCTATTTTCCTCGAGTATGGGAGGAGGTTTTCCCCCTCAAATTGGGAGTTGATGAGGTAAAACAGAATCAGGTTTAGGTTTGATAAGGTGTATGAAGGTGATGACAAAGGTGGATGTCATGAAGGTGGGTGATAGGTTAGGCACTAAAGCACAAACAAACACATGAAGTGCAATAAAATGGTATGTAATAGTCAAGATCATGCATAGACTAGGTTTCCATAGCTAGTAAAAATAAAGCTCAGTGCTAGAATGACAAGTGATAAGTGAAGCATGTGATTGCATTTAGGTGTGGTAGTTGGGTACACTCACAAGCCATCTAAGTGATGTTTATGTTTCTAATGGGTATCCAAAATAGGAAGTGTTCCCAGTGTAAACACAAATTGGTCAAGTATCATAGGTATCTGAGGTAGGAAGTACTCCTAAAAAACACAAATAGGTTAGGTAAGAATGAGGTTATGCAAGTGGAAAAGGGTCAACATGGAAATGTTGTCACTGTGGTCAAAGGACTAGGTAAAAGGTCATCACAGAATGCACACTATTTGGGCTAAAATAGAACAATAGTGAGGTGATCAGGTGATCAGGTGGGTGGAAAAGGTAGTCTATATGGGTGGGTTATTGAATTGATTTCACTTAAGAAAAGCGATGATCTAGGTGAGGGAAAAAAAAAGGGTATCTCTTGATCATCAATGGTCAAGGTGCAAACCCTAAAATTCCATGGGTAAAAATTGAAAATTGAGTGTTATTGTCACTTGTTTTTACTTTTGACATAGAGCTCTAGATTTGGGAATTTTTTGGAAAAAATCTTGCTAGCAGTGACTACTAAGGTGGACCTATAGAGTTGGCATGATCGAGAAGACCTAGGGGACTAATAAGGATGCAAGGAGCATGTGGGCATGGACAAAGATAGGAAGGTCTATGGCTAACTCCACTATAGTGATCATAAAATGATGTAGGGGATGCATTAAAATTTGTATCTTATCTTGATTTTTATAATTATATTGGGTTTTGAGGGTAGTGGATTAAATGTTTAGGTTTAGGCATTATGCCCTGGTTAGGGTTTTTATGTTATTTGGGAAAAATTTTGGGCGATATTGGAAATTGATAGGGTGGGGTAGGTGAGTTGGGGTAGGGTTAGGTATTAAGCTAGATGTTAGGAAAGATTATAAGTATTTGTAAGTTACTAGGATAATTAAGGGTTTGTGTGTTCCATTAGTAAAATACCACAGTGACTGTCGATGGTCAAGTCTGACCATCAATGGTTGATACCAATAAGGTTAAGGATACATGATCATTGGTGGTCACCATGACCACTAATGGTTGACTCACCTAATTTTTATGTAGATGTTAAAAAAGGGACAGGGGTTGGGTTGAGTGGGAGATAGTTTTAAAATTATAGATAGTGTAGGCTAGGTTGGTTGGGTAAATACTTTTAGGTGATAATGAAGAGTAAATGGGTAAATGTTAGTAGGGTGATGGTCAAATAGGTAAAGGGTAGGTAAAACTAGTGAATATTATAGGGAACTAAGTTGTTGTGCTAATGAATGCTCATAGGCTTGGGAGCAAATAAAGATGCATGATCGAGTGTTGTGCATCTTTACAAAGGTGTAACAGGGGATGACCCTAGTTGACTAGGTCCACATGAAAGAATTCAACCTCAGAATGATGACGCATTATTAGCATGTGTCTCAAGATGCATCTATGATTTTATCTCTCATCAACAGATAGGATCCAGCTATGAACACCCTTTTACCATTGATCATTAAGATGATAATCTTGATCGAGGATGTACATAGGATCACATAGCTACCACTTTAGGGTGATCTAATCTATCACATAGAGTGAGAGGAGTGAGAGGATCACATTGAGTTATTATACAGAGATGATAGGGATCAGGTTAGATGGCATGCTTGGGGTTTTAGCTAGATCACATTGTATGAGAGGGTGCAAGATGAGTAGAGATTGATGACCATGCTCATGATGGTCATCTTGTGCTTTGCTCTTCCTGACTCAAGCAGTAGGAGGTTCTCATATTTGCTATCATGGGTGTTGGTTGAGATATTAATAGGGAAGACTATATTCAGCTAGGTACCTATTTTATTAGTATAAATATACATGGATCTATGGGGATTTAGGGCCCACAAGAGGTATGGTATCAGTATCAGTCTAGTTCTACATTATTGGGCCCATGAGCACATCTAGGTGGTAAGGCTAGTGAGATTGTTGTGGGTAGGACACACACAAATTGAGTTTCTAGTTAGCTTTATGTGGTGGAGAGGTGACTTCATTGCCTTAGTGTAGAAGGAGGACCCCATGACATTGATTAGTTTAGGGGTGCACTAAGGGCACTAGTGATTGGTGACATTGTTTGGAGACCCTATGTCCATTTCCCATATATCTTGGCTACAGGAGGTAGACCTTGTCCTTATAGATTTATAAGTGGATTCTTAGTAGGATAGATGGAGAGGTGGATTAGTGGTACCTATAAGACCACTGGGCACCATTCTCATGGCATGATACCTGGCTATAGTGGAGGAACTACAGTATTATGAGGCTCTAGTTTTGACATGATGTCTCGATGAGCCCTGATGGGGTGAGTATAGAGTGAGCTTGGTAGGTGGTGCTAGTGTGGCTACTCTAGGGTAGTGGGTAGCATCTATAGGTGGTCAGATAGTTTCTAAAAGTGGATAGGTAATGGGACCTAGTGGTACGCTAGGAGATAGTGCCGCCCCAGGGGCATAGACAAGACATAGTTGATACATATTATATTTTACTGTATATCATTTTGATTCTGACCTGTAAACTAATGTGATGAGATTTATATTTTGAGAGTGAGAGACATTTATATACATTATGATCTTACTTGACTCATGAGTTAAATATATAGTCTTTGTTTATTGCTTATTCTCATGGGTTATGACTTGCTTTGATGTTGATGATTATGATGTGGTGTTATAGTGCTTATGGATTATGCTTCTATTTTGGATAGTAGACACTGATGTAGACTCACCTACCTAGGCATGAGATGGTTTTGATTTATGGGTATGCTTTTTGACATGCTAAATTTAATGAGTAGATGCTTCATTATTTAGAGTTAGACATGTGGTGAAAAATGGTTGATTGATTTTATTGCTCATGGATGTTATGGTTTTATTATACTTGTTGTATTTATGATTATGATTATGTTGTTGCTTATGACACATGTGCATATGTTTTGTTGTTAATATCTTTTAACGTAAAACACATGAGGTAAGTTAATTAATAACCTGAGGTGGGAAAATAGAGAATATAATCAAGAGACAAACACCGTAATAAAAATATCAACTAAGCATGATAAGATAGAAGAGGGCATGATGCTTCTTCTTTGATAAGGACTCGAAAAAAACTGAAGTTGGGTTGGCTTAATGAAAATAAACCCTTAAAATGCTTCGCATTAGCGCTCATTAGTTTGTAAAAAGGTGTTTTGACCACATAATGTCGAGTAAGCTCAAAATCGTTTGCCTATAGTGTATAAAAGGGAAGGATGGATGAAAATGGAACCTTCTTGTGAGACTAGCATGCCTCTTTTATAGGTTTTTGAAGAGCTAGTATAAACAAATATATGTCATATAAAGTGTATAATGATCGATGTGGGAAGTCTACTTGTGAAATCTGATTATGGCTTCCATCTTATTATTTTGTCTGAGACTCGATTGTGACTTTCAAGAGTAGTTTAATTTTGTTATGATTTTGAAAATAGGTCTTTTGATTTGTTGTTGTAAATGGGAAACTAATCAATGCAAGAAGCCTCCAATAAATTTCTATGCTTTTGAAAAATTCTTTACTTAGCCATCCTTCAAGGGAGTGGTCTAATTTTATTCACTTATTTTTAAGCATTGTGATATTTATCCTTCAAGGTAGTAGTTTACCTTAGATTTGTGCAATTTTAGTATGCTCATGTAGTTGTCTTTCAAGGGTGCAGTCTATGAATGCTACAAATGACCCATGATTGCCATTGGTTTGGATTTTGCTTTATACTTATTTGATTTTTCTTGACATAGACATGCTTATATAGGCTTAAGGGTTCACCTTTATGAATTCAAAACTAAAAACATAAAAAAGGTTGATTAGGTGTAAAGAAGTTTAGGTGACAATGATCATGGGAATCCATCCTAGGAGAGGAGTGGAAAGTACCATAAGAATCATTCCATGGGTAGACCCATGGTGCCCATTGTATAAGATTAGGATATGATTTTGATGGATAATCACATGATTTAGTTTTAATCAGTTACCCCTAAAATAGGGAGATGAATTTGGTGTGAAAGCCAAGGATGAGATTAAGTTGAAACATAAGGTGAACTTGATCCTTCTTAACAAAATAATTGATAAGAATGTGAAGTATTGAGGGGATCAAGTTCTAGGTTTCCTTAAAGAGAGAACAATCGCTAAACTCCTGATCCATACTTATGGGTTATGATGTAGGGTCCAAACCAATTGAAAGCAAACTTGTCCCGCTTGCTTTTCTCCATATTGGTGACATGTTTATTTTCCTTTAGGATGAGGTCTTTGATGTTGAATTCTCACACTTTAATATGTTTGGTATAGGCGTGTTTGACATGCTATTGGTAGACATGAATATGGGTAGGGGATACTAAACAATGTTCATCAAGTAGCTCAAGCTGGGTCAAGTAGTGCTAATGATAATTATCCTCAGAAATAAGATCATGCAAAGATATGTGAAGAGAGGGTATTTACACTTCAAGAGGTAAGATGGCCTCTACTCCAAACATAAGAGAGAAAGAGGTATCACCCATAAGGGTTCTAATGCTAGTATAATATGCCCATAAGGTAAAAGGGATGTGTAAATGTCAATCCTAACCAGATGCATTGACCATTTTAGTTTGCATTTTATTAAGATATTTATTATAAGCCTCAACCTATCCATTCGCTTGAGGGTGATAGGGTGAGGAGAAGCTTAACTTAATGTTTAATGCATCACATAGACTTTGGACTTTCTTGTTCTTAAAATATTTACCATTTTTGGTGATAATCTTGTGAGGAACACTGAAGTGATAGATGATGTGATGGTTGATAAACTCGATAATCTACTCCACTTTTGTTAAGACTAGAGGGATATCCTCTACCCATTTGGTAAAATATTTGATCATAGTGATGATAAAATGGTGTCTCTACAAGGAATGGGGGTTAATTTCACCAATAAGTTTAAGACCACATTGTGAGAAGGGCCAAAAATAAATGAAAACATGAAGACTATCGCTAGGTGCATGATGAAAATTGGCATGTTGTTGGCATTTAACACACTTTTCACATAATCACAATAGTCTTGGTTAAGGGAAAGCCATTAATAGCCAAGGGGAATGATTGTTTTAGCTAAAGTGAGGCCACTAAAGTGTTCCCCACAAATACCATCGTGTACTTCCTTAATAGCATGAGAGGCTTCATGATTGTGTAGGCAATAGAAGAGGAGGCCATCAAATATGTGTTTATAGATAATTTCTCCCATAATAGTATAGTTTGAGATACTCTGGATAAATTTTCTTTGATAATTCTTAGAAAGGCCAAAAGGAATGATGGCAAGGTTGAGGTAGTCAAAGGTCTGTTGATACCAAAGGTCAGGTTGGGTCTCTTCCACATTGAAAATGGTGGGAGAGTCTGATTTTACATAGGAAGGATGAGAAAGTATATGGATAATGATAGATAGGTTAGAATCAGAGGGTGCATACGGGATCTGAGAGGCAAGGGAAGCCATGGTATTATGAACTTATTGGTAGATCATGGGGTTGACTAGATGCAGTAGTGTTCAATGCTGCTAAGAGTTCGTTAACCAATTGTCTGTACTATTGAAAAACATCATTCTTACATTGGTAAGAGTCATTAATTTAATTTACCATAAGTTGGAAGTCACCAAATATGTTGATTGTTTAACTCTTTGGGCTAAGGCAATCTGAAGGCCTATCACTAGGGCTTTGTACTCAACCATATTATTGGTACATTCAAAGTCAATATTGAATAACAAAGGGAGAGGCTCATCATCAAAGGTAATAAGGATGATTATAGTTCCCCCACCATGTTATTACTTTAATCCATCAAAGAACATGGTGACTTGATAGGTGAAATCTACTTGAGAGATGGCCATGATGGACTTATCATGGAACTCAAGAGGAGGAGGCTGATTGTTTGCTAATGGCACTTCATCTAATTAGTTGGAAATGATTAGCCCCTTAATTAAATTTTACTAAAATAAATCAAGGTCAAACTTTGTTAAGATCATGATCCATTTGGCCATGCACTGGTTTTGGTATCACTTGGAATGCATGTACTTAAGCAGGTCAGCATTGGTTATAACATAGGTTTTATGGTTAATAAGGTGATGGAAAATTTTAGTGGCCATGAAGACTAAAGCTAAGCAAAGCTTATCAATGTGGGTATACTGAGTCTCGTACTCTACAAGCATATGGATAAGGTAGTAGATGGTTTTCTTTCTATGTTGTTTATCTCGATGAGAAAGCATTGCCTTTATGGAGTGATCAGTAGCAAATATATAAAAGTGGAAAGGTTGGTCATCCTTGGGAGGGGTAAGGATAGGTGGAGATAAAAAGTAATTTTTTAGTGAATCAAAGGCCTTTTGATAGTTTTAATTCCACTTAAAATAGGCATTCTTCTTCAGAAGGTGGTGGAAGGGTTGGCATTGGTCCAAAAGCTAGGAGATAAAGGGATGAATGGATTGAAGCTTCCCTTACAAACTATGGAGTTGCTTAATGTTGACTAGAGGAAGCATGTCAAGGATTGCTTTGATCTTATCTAGGTCAACTTTGATACCATGGAGGGAGATAATAAAACCAAGGAGCTTTCCTGACAAGACCCCAAAAATGCATTTCTTGGGATTAAGATGGACATGATAGTGGATAAGTTGCTCAAAGATGATCTTGAGAATTGTCAAATGAACCTCTCAGAGTTTAGATTTTTTGAGAAGGTTGTCCACATAGTCCTCTATAATCTTATGGATAAGGTCATGGAAGATATAGGTCATAGCATGATAATAGGTTTTACCAGTGTTATTTAATCTAAAAATCATGACTCTATAGCAAAAGGTCCCTCATGGGGTGGTAAAGGTAGTTTTATGTTGATCTTCAAGGGAAATTAGGATCTGATTGTAACCCAAGAATCCATCTATAATGGGTAACATCTCATGATCGGTTGTAATATCAACTAGCTATGTTTGGCATAGGAAAGTTGTCTTTGGGCCAAATGAGGTTGAGGTCATGAAATTATGCACAAATTCATAGTCCCCCTATGGTTTTAGTGATAAGCATGATATTAGAGACCCATTAGGGATAGTCAGTGGGTTGAATGAAGTTGATAGATAAAATATGCTAAAGCTCTTCTTTGATGAGAAGGTTTATGCAAGGGTGCATGAATCGAAGTTTCTACTTGATGGGCTTGGCATCATGGTAGGTGACTATGTTATGGGTGGTAATGGTGGATTTAATCTTAGGCATGTCACTATAGGACCAATAAAATGCTATGTTGTGGTCTTGGAGGAAAGAGGGAAAATCTCAAAGTTCTTCGACATTCAATGATTGGCTAGTTTTGATAATGTGGGGGTTATGCAAAGTACCCAAGTTGATATCCATGGTGATTCATTTAACATGGTCAAGGTCTTAGGAGGAAGGGATTTTTGGATGGAACAATCTGGGGTACCAAGGTAGGTGAGAATAGAATCATCATCCTAGCACTAAACAATGTTAATGGTAGGAGAGTCATCTCCTATCATCTCAGGATGGATCAAAGGGATGGTTGCAATTGCCCCTTCTGATAAGTCAGGGGTCTGAGGCTGATCATGTTGATGGAAAAAAATTTATATGGGTGATGTCATCATCCACACATGTAGGTGGAGGATATTTTGGTGAGGAAGATGTATCTTTGTCAATAATGGTGATGGTAGGTGTTCTGGCTTTCTTCTTATCATGTAGGATGAAACTAAGGTCATGCTTCTCATTAGGCTTTCTAGTCTCAATGGAAACCAACTCATGTGGGCCATATTAATATCACCCAAGACCAAATCCTTTCCAAGCACACCTATGAAGGTATTTTTTGGCAAAACTTAGCTTGTCTAAATAGGAAAAGTTAGAGGTGAATGGTTGAGGCAAAGATGAGATGGTAGAAGTGCCAAGGGGCTTATTGAGTCCCCCATAAATGAAATGGGTTTGATAGTGTGAAATTCTAAAGGGAACAATGGGTTTGACATTAGGGTCATACCCTAGTTGGTGGTTAAGTTTCCCATACTCTTAGGGAGTAGGGAAAGTGTTGAGGATGAGGAGGTAATATTCCCCCTTTGAAAGGTAGTGGAATGTTGATTCCAAAGGGTCTAAGGTGGGGATCTAATTAGAGGTGATGGATGAGTTAGCCTATGCCTCACTGGTAGAAGGAGGTAGGGTTTCCTCTTTCATGGTATAGGTCTTGTCATTGGTTAAGGAGGGTGTGTTGGATGGAGATAAGAGGATCTCATTAGGTTGATAGGTCATGTTGCATGTTGAGAAAGGACTTGAGTCAACTTGAATGGTGATGACCTAGCCTTCATGCACAAACTTAATACACTGGTGAAGGGTAGATGGAATGCAACCCAATGATTGGATCCAAGGTCATCCTAAAAAAACATTATATTGGAACTCACCTTCCACTATATAGAAGAGTTTCAAGAGCATATGAGGTCCTACATGGATATGAAAGATAACTATTCCTAGGTTAGTGGTCATGGTGTCATTAAAGGATTGGAGGATGGTTGAGGTTTCAGACATGACATTGTCTAGAAGGTCGAGTTGGTTATAGGTATGGGAGGAGATGATATTAATACTATATTACCCTTCAATCATGACCCATTTGATGTGGGTTTAGTTAATGTAAGTAGTAATAAAGAGAGGGAGATCTGGGTCATCAAGCTGGATAGAAGGTATCTATGAATCCTTGAAGGTGAAAAGGTTGGAATTTTGGAGTACACCAACAAAGTATACCAAAGGTTGAGGGTCTTCAAGTTGAACCTCTATTGATTTCAATGCCTAAATCATTACTTGGTGATGATGAGGTGACATTGTAATCAACTCATATAATTTCATCTTCACTGGGGTCTAGTGAAGCTATTTGAGCACCACTATCTTGATAGATTCAGAGGGGTTGGATTGGGAGGCACCTAGGATAGATACCTTGGGTTTGGTTAAAGGTGAAGGTGTTTGAGTAGGGTTTGGTTTGGAGTTAGAAGATGGGTATGTCCATGGGATGGACACTCTGACATTCCCTTTATCCTTTTGTTGTGCTCTTGTGACCATGTGAATATTATGGATAGAAGGAGGAATTGGGGTAGGGGAGTTGTTTAGTTCTTCATCACTCTAAGGTAAGAGTGGAGGAATAGGTAGGTTTTGGCTATTAGTGTTTGGTGGTTGGATGGGTAATATTCCTATGGGAGGTTCATCTATTAATATATCATCCTTGGATAATGGTTTGGATAGATTTGCAATTCTCCATTTCATGGCTTGGTGTCCTATGATAGGAGCACACTTGGAAGTCATCATACCAAATGGGTTTTGAACTAAAAGGGTCAAATGACCTGATAGGGGGTAAGGTCAAGTAATAATCTCATAATAACCTTTAAAATATGGTAGATTAGGACTCAACTAAATGTATAGAGGGTTTAGGGGTTTTGGTCTTAGTTGGTAAGGTGGAAGTCCTTTTGGGAGTGGGTTTGGTGATGGAATTTTTGGGTAAGGTGGTGTTTTTGGTTTTGTTAAGGTAGAGGTTCATAGAGTAGAGGTGTGGGGTTTCAAGGTAGGTAGCTTGGTTATTATTGGTTCTGTGAAAATAGGTGTGTCAGAAAGCAAGTGTGTTGGTGTCACCAATAGTGGTGGTTGGGTCTTGGTTGGGACAACTAACTTCCTAATCAAATTGGAGGGATGAGGCCCCCAGATGGAGAGAAAGGTTGGGGGAGGTAGGAGTTTTGCCCTCTATATTTTTGGTGTTTCTACTCTCTTGGTGGATTTGGGTTGGCACTTGGTTGTTAGGTTCAGTAAGGCAAGCTCCACCTTCATATATGGGTGACTAAGACTCTATATAGGGAAGGTGCCAAGGTTCTTGGTTTGTTTGGTTGGTTTATTAGGAGAAGGTGAGTTGTTTGCTTGGGGTTTAGGTACCGTATATGGTTGAATAACTATTGGGTTGGTAGAAGCTTTCATCAGTTTGGTCGATAAGATAGGAGTGTGGACAATAGAAAGTGTAAGTGGCTTTGCCAACGATATGGTTGGAGGTTCTTGCTTGGTGAAATAATGTAGCCCCAATTTCTTCTATAAGGTGGCTCGATCTATGTCAGGGTTGGAGACAAATTTCATGTTTTTCACTAACCTAGAGAATAGTTTATAGGCTAGTTTTATTCCCTAGATAGTGGACCTGAAAGATAAGCCCATAGGTTGAGACAGAGGGATGGTAACCTCATCCTTTTCCTCAATCAAAGGATACAAGGTTTGAATGGGTGAATCCTCTATGGGAGATGCACATATGGGAGCTCTCTCGTTGGGGATGATCTTTAAAGGGGTAGTAAATTGCTCAGTGCTTAAGGGAGAAGGTAAAATGGGTGTTCATTCTAGTGTGTCGATCGAAGGAGAGGTTGATGGCTCCAATACCGCAATAAGGAAAGGAAGAGAAAGGTGTGATTCCTTGAATGGGAGCTCCAAAAAAGGATAAGGTAACTCCACTACCTCAATAAGTGGAGAGGGTGAGGAACAAATAGGTTGGGTGATAGTTTCTCTAGCAATGAGCATGCCGAGAACCATGTTAACAATATGGGCATCATGGGAGCACTCAACCATATTGATCTCATTTTTGGTAGCTACATGATTGGGGAAAGGCTACCTAAATATGTCAAGGGCCTAGTTTTGAGGTGCATTGGGGTTATCCAACACAAGCTCTCCCTTATCAATAAGAGATTGGATAATGCTCTTAAAGGAGTTACATTTGCTAACATCATGCCTTACTACTCAATGGAAAGCACATAGATCATTCTCATTGTACCAAATAGTTGTAGGATGAGAAGAATCAAATTGATGAGATGGTTTGATAGGAGGAAGTTGTATGATATTAACTTTTAATAGCTTCTCAAAGATCAAAGCATAAGACTCTCTGAGTGGAGTAAATTGCTTCTAGGTGTTTTAGTTTTGGTTCCTCATGTTTTGCTTTGAGGAACCAGAGGAATTTGGTTGGTTAGTAGATGATGGAGAAGTGGACTTAAGCATAACCACATTCACAGTTCCCTTGATTTTGGTCCTAGTGTTGGCTTGGTTGTTCATCTTAGAGGAAGAAGCCTCATTAGTTTTGTAGGTGGGGTTCTTGTTTTTTAGTTTTAGCTTTCCTTCATCGATGGCTTGGTTCTCTAACTTATGCACCATGGTAAAATCCTCATCAAAATTTAGAAACTCTAAACATGTAACATGGAAGAGATGTGCTTGACACATGCCTGAGCAAATAGTTTGATCAATTTGGGTTGGAACAAGGAAAAGGAAATTTGGTTGATTAAACTCCACTAATGAGCTATAAAATCAGCAATAGATTCATCATAAAATTGTTGGATGGAGTAGAATTCAGTGATGGAAACCTTCTTGGAGATATTTATCGAAAAGTGATCTAAAAAATTTGGATCCAATAGGAAAAAGGATAAGAGGGAGTGTTTGGTTAAGGCACTATACTAATTCAATGTCAGTCCTGATAAAGACATAAGAAAAGTGCAGAGAAGGAGGGCATAACACAAGTGTCTAAATTCCCTAAGGTGTTGATGGGGATCCTCCATACTCTAAAACTTAGAGAACTTGGTAAGTTCCCACTAATGAGGATAGGGTTGGATAGGGACAGATGGGTGAATGGGTTCATTATAGATCTAATCATATGATAAGATGTTGTGAGATCCAAAAATGGATGACTCTAAGGTAGTCATCTTGTCCATGAGTATCTTCATGAGGTCTACTTGGGGGTGTGTGTTTAGAAGGTTTTAAGGTACATATTGTTTTGGTGGTTGGGTATCATAGGCAATCAAGTAACACAAGTGTCTAAATGCCCTAAGGTGTTGTTGGGGATCCTCCATACTCTAAAACTTGGAGAACTTGGGAAGTTCCCACTAAGGAGGATAGGGTCAGATAGGGACATATGGGTGAATGGGTTCATTATAGATCTAATCGTATGATAAGATGTTGTGAGATCCAAAAATGGATGACTCTAAGGTAGTCATCTTATCCATGAGTATCTTCATGAGGTCTACTTGGGGGTGTGCACTCAAAAGGTTGTAAGGCACATATTGTTTTGGTGGTTAGGTGATATACTGATAGTTGGTATGGGGTTGAGGAGTCATCACATATTGGTATATCGAGACCGATAATTGGGTGGAAGATATGTAAGGGTAGGTGGATGCACGTGGTTGGGTACTAGGTAGAGGTGCATGCCCTTGTGGGTTAGGGATGTAACCTGGGTTTAGTGCAATGGGCACCTGTTAGGTAAGAGTAGTAGTTAGGTTAGAAACCAAAGGAAGGGTAGTGACCTTTATGGTAATTTATGGTAAGGAAGAGGGTATAA
The DNA here is from genome assembly GCA_037957365.1 of Torreya grandis. NCBI lineage: Eukaryota > Viridiplantae > Streptophyta > Pinopsida > Cupressales > Taxaceae > Torreya > Torreya grandis. Next base: position 1,122,808 of record JARHVA010004391.1, read on the forward strand.
GAAACATAAGACTTTGAAGCGAGGCACTGATCAAAGGGAGGTTGGTAATACTAGTGGTAGGTACTCCCACAATAAGGGGAGTATAAGTGGTTAACGGTTGGGTTACTCCTAAGTTAGAGGAATTATTGGTAAGGGGTGGAAGGTATAAGGGTGTTCGTAGGTTGGGAAAGTTGGTTTTATATAGTAGTATTGGAGGGTTTGTTGGTAGATGAGGAAGCTTAGATGTTTAATGGTTGGGTGGTAACTATGGAAATAGAGGTGTTTCCCATGAGGTGGGAAGGCATGCCATAAGATGGGTCCATAGGTGGAACCGAAGTAGGGGTACATTGAGGCATAGTGTTAAGGTAGTGTTGAAGGGCCACAAGATTGTTATCTAGGAAGGTGGAAAAATCCTCATCTCCTTGGGGAACTTCCAAAGGTAAAGGGGGATTTCCTGAAGGGTGAGGAGAGTTTGTTAGTTTAGAGATGTATTCCATAGATGAAGAGGTAGAAGAGGTTGATTGGTTTGGTGAGGGGTTTTGTTCATCTAGATTATTTTGTTGTTGGCAAGTAAGAACCATCCAAGGTAAGGGGGAGAGGATACACAAATAATATCACCACTCAAATAGCAAGAAGACAAGAAATGATTAAGAAAAGCAATCACACTCTAAAAAAAACTTTAAGTCCTGAAGGTTATTTTTAGTCTCTCTTTTGGATTATGCCTTAAGCTTTTAAGAAATGTGTGACTGAAATTGGCTTTGTAGAATAGGCACTAGAGAGGAAATCTAGGGATGGCTTTAGGTTGTTTAGGTTCTCAAAAGGAATATGTATTAGAAATAAATATGTGGCTTAGTATTGGGGCCCACCCCTTTACTTCACACACTGTAACGATAAAAAATTTAGGTGCTTAGCCAATATATACTGATTTATAGAGTTTATACTCAACCAGAGAGCTGATTTGGTTCTCCTCTTGGTAATGACCTCCAAGTAGGATATTCGAGAAAGGTTAAAGTTACCACTAGGTGATGAAATCCTAGTTAGGCCTTGTATCAAGTTCATTTGATGTTTAATTGATGAAAGTGGTTTATTTTAGTGTGTGAAACAAGAGTGATGCTACAATAGGATTACTTTGATTTAAGTTAAACTACGTGAGCTAAACTTGCAACCAATCAATGTATGCACTTAATTTTAAGCCCATTTTTTTTTTTTGTTAATGAGCATAGATAGAGAGAAGAGCATACAAATGCAAAGAATATAAACCCAAATTAAAGATTCAAGGTCCCACCAAGCATACTAGAATGTTTTAGTAAATTTTAGCTTATATTTTAAGAAAGAAGAAACTAAATATGGGTATGGTTGAAAAACTTATTTGATTTGTGTGTGTTAAATTAGAAGATTATGAATAAATCCTCTTTGGCTTGTGAGGATGACCTGAAAATAAGATAGTAATAAAGCAAATGGTTGGTTAGATAGATAGTTGAGTAGATTTCCTAGCACTAGTTAGATTCTAGAAGCAAGAGCTTCCTTGGGGGCTGTAAATCCACATGTTTTAAACAATTAAGTTTATAAATAGAATAGAAAGTACTTGCATCAATAATCAAAAGCTATTGAAATTAAACACAAAAAATGCTTGCTAAAAAAATAAATTATAAATGATTAATATAGCAATAAATAAGTCAATACTAGTGTTAAATGGCTTGGGTCTGCTTCAAAAAATTAGGCAGGCATCTGTGAACAGGAAGGGATAAAAAAAACTAGATTTGATTGAGGGTAAGGGGGTGAAAATAACTTATTATTTTTTTCCATAATAACCATCAATGGTTGATGTGACTGTCAATGGTTAAGGTGACCATCGGTGATCAAGCTAATCGTCAGTGATTGGACAGACCATCAAAAGTTATTGTGTGTAGGTTTAGTTTGGTGAATGGTCAGATTGATAGGATCACAAAAATGGATTCTTAGAGATGGGTTGGTTCTAGGCTAAGTGCGAAAGGCAAATAAATTAAATTAATATTATAAAACAAATACTTATCTTGTATAAATTTGATCAGGTGATTGATTGAGGTAGTTGGCTCATTGGTGGAATTGGATATGATTTCAGTAGAGTAATGATACTTGACATTTTGGTAGAGTGGTAGTGGCAAGTTGGATCTCTGACATGATGGCTAGATCGCTAGATTGTTGATGATGATTAACCTACAAAACAAAGGAAATCTAGATGCACAAGCTCTTGATAACAATTGCAGATGGATCTCACCTCTTTGATCCTCTTTTCTTATAGGCAAGGCAAGATAGTTGTAATAAGATGTTAACTGGGCCTTTTAATTATAAATCATGTGTGCAATGGCTCACACGTGAATTTATACAAGTTATTTTTATAAAAGCAAGGTGAGTGGCTTGCATGTTGGTGGGTAAGAAGGTGCACCCTAACCGTCAATGATCAAGGTGATCATTGATGGTCGAAGGTGAAGGGAAAAAGTGGGTAAAAAGTAGGTTAACTCAGTTGAGAAAACTAAACACGGGCTAGGCTCGGTTAGGGGTCGAAGGGTCAAATTGGTCCCAAAGGGGTCCTAATATGGTCTAGGGGAATTTTAACATTTGAAATCATGGTGTGCAAATTTTAGTGTCTACACTTACTTTCTCATTTTTTTTATTACTTGATTTCATTATTATAAATTGTTTTTATCTTTTTTTAATCATTGCTCTTTGTTGATTCTAGATCACTATGAGAATTATAAATGTTGTTATTATGATCTTCCATATCATGATGTACTAATTCTTTCACTTGTGACTCTATCATTCCTTACATGTATAACCTAATAGACATTATGATTTTTCCATACCTTTAGTACATATTTTCATGTGCAACATAAAAGTAAAGGTTGTTCAATTCATGTCAAAAATAATGTTGGAAATATTGTTGGAAATCCAAGAAAATATTATCAAAATCACCTATTCACCCAATTCACATCACTCCATCTCCAAATATACATCACATCCCCAACCCACATCAACCAATTCAAATACTAACAATCTAAATTCACATTCATTCCAATCACACATAGATAATTCTCTAAACAACTTAGTGTGCTTCATCAATAATCCATCAAGAATGTGAAACCATGCATCTCATAATCACCTCTGTCTACCATCAATAAATCCAATCCATATTATTTAATCGTGTGATCAATAATCATTATTCCATGCAATCAATTAACTTATTTATTTATACTTGTGTATAAATCAACTAAATCCATCATCCATAATCATTTATTAATCTTTCCATTCAATATCCCACCCCTATTGATTGAGACTACCAAAATCATAAAATTCATCATTTCTCCCATCAATTAATAAATCAATCAATCCAATAAAAGCTCACAAATTTTCAATGGGATATATCATTTCTATAATATGCTCCTTGCATATATCATTTCTTGGGGCACATCAAAACATACAACTTGTCTCGTGATATATTGTTCCCACAATCCTCTCCTTGCATATATCACTTTTTAAGAAAAATAAATCCATCATTTAATCCAATCACAATGTGACATTATTATCTCAAGTAAGTTAATTCAATCCATGGTTTAATCTCATTCAATCATCATCATCATATAACTAAATAATCAAACTCCTCAATATCTTTGTTTTAGTTTGTAAATTACTATAGTACATTTTATCCCTCATCCTTATAAAATTGATTTCTCCTTTTTTGGGTCATAGCTTACCAACAAGATATATCATTTCCACATCCACCCTTTCACATATATCATTGCTTGGGGCACAGTCCAAGTGTGCAACTTAACAAACTAGAAAAATTTATTTCTCCAAATCCGCTCGGGGAAAATAATTTTTAAATATGCCTATAATAATACAATAATTTTTTTAAGACTCCTAATTCTATTTAAATGGTAGTATTACCTACATCATTTATCATTGTATCTATATATCCTTCATTTTGAGCATTTGTTTGCACCTATTCTCCCATGAAAACACTCAAAGGGGCATCATTCACTCATTCATAAGCCACCTGGGGCATCATATTTTTACATCCATTTTCTCTCCATTTTTTATTTATTATTTGAAAAGGAATTTCTTCTTCTAGTCGTAACACCATTTCAAAGAGGGTAAAATATAAACACCTAAATTCTACTAATTTAGTGTTGTAATTAACTTTGTTTAAAATCAACACACTAACTCAGTCACCATCCCAAATTTAAATTTACCACTAACATCATTTCCCTCTATTTTTTGAAAAATTGATTAATCTATATTGATTAATTAATCATGCACACGTAATTATTCAAAACTAATTAAAATCTAGAATTTTCACCTCATTGGACATCTTTCACACTTTTCTCAACCAAATGTTGAGTCATCCAACCGCTTCCTTAACTTTCTTAACCAATTTTTGAGTCACCATTGAACATTTTAACTACCATGGTGAGTCTCTCAACTATCTTGACCCATTCATGATTAGTCATCCAAATACCAACCAACCCTCCCCCTCTCTCACACACACATAGGAATTAGACATCATATGTTAAGATGAGTACTTATATCCAACCATTGATAATTAACATTATCCAATAAATATGGATTTATCCCAACCATTCATTTTCTCACCCGCAAGTATACAAATGGAAGTGTCATATTTTATTTTCATAATCCATCTTCAAGCTATCAAATTAATCCTACGATCCCATTTAGAATCTAAGGTATTTACACCCATATGTTATGCAATTCACCTTTTTTTGGAGAAATGAATTAAGTATTCACAACCAGTGAAGCAAGCGCAAATCATATGTTCACAATGGAGAAGGTGATGAGTTTATTTTACCTATTTTTTAAGTATCTTAATGTTTAGCTTTTTTTTCTCTATCAGAGGTTTAGTTTAGATTTATAATAGGAAGTTGAATTAATTTGATTTCCTAGTTTAGTTAGATTTTAAATTTTTAGCTATCATAGATAGTAACAGATTGTTATATGAATTATTTTAGGAGAAAGAAATATTTAAAAACCAGTCATCCATCCATGCATATCCTGAGTATATTGTTAATTTAAAGTTAACACAATTTTTAATATGGTTTCAAATAATGCATCAAACAGTGGGTGTGGAATTTTAACTAAGTTGGCATAGGTAGTTTTATTGAGGTTGTCTCTCTCTTACCCATGGTAAATCTAATGAAGTTAAAAATCTTCTGAAAATAATATGCATTTGACCACTTGGCATCCATTATTTGTTTTTAGACATTTAGATGATATTAATGGTTAGTTGCATTGATTGTTTTAAGAGAAAATACATTTTACATTATAGATTTTCTCATAAATGTCCCAAATTGAATCTCAGTGGTTGTTTAATAAACTTCCTAAGAGGGTTGCAAGTGATATATCTAATAGTGGATATGGTTTTTGCTAGGGTCAACATGGGTATTATTACTAATAATTTGTCTATTGGGCATGTTAAATGTAATTGTACTTATACTTTTCTATAATTTCAACATTTGAACACATAGCATCCACTTTCTAGTTTTACATACTTATATGTATGCATGTATATGTCTTATATATGTGCAATGATATATTTTTTGATTGAAATGTATATATTAACCATTTTGGTGGGAGGAGGTGGAGTGAGACAAGGAAAAGGATGATGGTAATGACCCTTATAATGAGTTTGTCCCTAAAAATGTAAGCATTTTATATAATTATTATTTCTTCCATCTTCATGCTCATATATGTTCTTTATTTTATATGCAATGATATAATTATTCATTGCCCTATATATTTTATGAAATTTTTAGGAGGAAGTGGAGATAGAAAAAGTTGATGAGGATGTTTATTGAGAATATGATAGTGATTGGATACCATACACCTTTCAATCTAATCTTGAAAAGGAGGAAAAAAACCTATAAGTGCACTTTCTTATTTACAAGGATGATTGCTTATTCTTGTTGGTTTAATATATTTTTTAGGCTTGTAACCCTATGATTCTTTCTTAAATTTTAGTTTTTAGGTGAATAAAATATTGTTGACAAGGGTATTGATAAGAGATATTTACACTAATGTTTTCTACACCCATGCAAAACATATTATGATTAGGGTGGCCATCCATTTTAGTCACTGGAGAGACTCAACACTCACTAGAATAAGATTCATGGGAGGAAACTTGTTCTAAGGAGGCCTCCAAGTCATCTAGGAAGTGGAAAAAGGAATCCAAAGGGAAGGGAATACATGCCAATACAAAATGAGTGTATGTCAATATAGTGATTGATAAATAATCATATCCTAAGTAAGAGGAATAAGATGGAAAGATATTCGATGGCTAAAGAGAATGTCTTTCAAGTTTGTAATATGAGTGAGACAACCATAAAGTCAATAAATTAAAATATGAGTATATATAATTCTATTGAAAACATTGAATGTATAATGCATATCTCAATCAGGCAGAGGAATTATTTTTGGTAAATGGAGAAAGAAAGGATAAGGGTGTAGCAAGGGTACAGTGTTGGTAATTATGAACACCAAGTGAGATTTAATTTGTTCAATAGTTCACATGCATGGAAATTTAGCTCTTATTATGTTTTTGAATAATAAATTTCCCACTTCCCTAGTATCCATCATCATAAAATGATAGACATGACCCAAAAACTCATTCTAACAAGGATGAGAACATTATGTTGAGCTAGTACCTATTAAGGAAAGGGTAAAGTGTTTGTGAGGAAAAAATGAAAAATATGTTGATGATGATCTACTGCAAGTAAGTAAATTGATTTAATATGTATAAAAAAATGTTATTATATCTTTTTAACACTTAGCTCAATCTAATATTTATTATCCATCCTTTGTAGAGGAATGTCAATGAGGAATAGCAAGAACCTAAAGATTTTTATAGTGTTGAGTGATGAAGTTCAACGTGATAAGGAGGATACATTATCAAACACTAACACCACTCACACCAATTCTAAGTCTTCCTCCACCAACCATTTTGATTTTCACCCTAGTGGTAATGTTTGGTTGTACACCAAAGGTTTTATGGTTATGAAAGGGAACATATTCTCTATTGAGTGGGGCCAACCTTGCCATTGTGTGTCGATCCCCAAAAACTTTTGTATTGTCACCATTTGTAAGGATATGTGTGAGAATTAGACTTATGATTGCCATTTTATAAGAGTGACAAATTCACACTCTAAAATAATGTCCACTTAATTACAATATGTCCCCTCAGTGATATGAGCATTGACACATCAACAAACATGTTTTATAAATCATCAAATGTAGGTGATATTGATGTCATTTCAATTCACTTCATTTTCATTAAACGTTCTCATATTTTCTCTTGATTTAGTTTTATCTTCTAATTTCCTTTAGGATTATGAATAAGAGGAGGTAGTGTCTTCAAAAGAAATATGATCCATTTATTGATGGAAAGATATCCATTTAGTATGCCTTAAAAAGGAATGGTTTAAAAATAGATGTTGTTGACTTGCTCTTTTAACTATTGAAAAGGGGTGCATCTACATTCCATCATGAAAATTGAGTTAGGTAAATTTATAACCCATCTACTTAAGATCAATTAATAAAGGCATTACTACTAGGTAATGTGCTCAATGAATATTTGTTGGGTTTCTCTCTTTATCATTTGCATATGAAATAGTTTGTTGATTTTGTTTCATTTACTGATTAAGAGATGATGTAGTTGACATATATGCACAAGGAGTAATAAAATCATGCAAGTTCATTTTAAAATAGAAATATTATTTCCACATGAGAATTGAAAAAATTGGATGGAAACCATAACAAATTAATAATCTTTTTATTACTAGTTTGGAACTATTTACATATTGTTGCACTGCATATCTTTCTCAAGTTTGGAATATGAGGAAATGTATTACACAAAACTTTAGTGACTATGCAGTTAGTGATCTTCCCAGTTTTAAGTGGAATATGAATAAGTGTATTGCATGAAATTTTGGTGACTTTGTAGTTAGTGACTTTGCCTTTTTTAAGTGGAATACAAGGAAGTGTATTACATGAAACTTTAGTGACTCTACATTTATTTTCTCTCCAGTTGAATGATTGATATAGTTCCTAAAGTCTTGTAGTTAATAACTCTACCCCAGTTGTTTCCATTCTAAGCCATGTGTGTTTGATTCAAAGGAAACATGATCTCATTAGCTAGGTATAGCTATTAGATTGCTAAGACACAATATCTTGTGATACAACCCTACTAGTCTACTATAAGTGGGTCATCTAATTGGATAATAGTAGTATTATCAAGGTTTTATAAACTCCTTGCCTAGCATAAATTACTATACCTTATAGAAATAAGTGGTTTATTTCATCATATTTTATGTCACACATTTCTTTTTATGGTCTAAATATCTCATAGTGTAAAGATAGTATTTTGGTTCATAATCCACTTCAAGACATAAAATAGATAATTATTTATATTCGTAGATGTGTTGTATTAGAATTTAATCGGGCCTACTAATCCACTTTGTAAATAGTGTATGCTTAGAGACTATGTATAGGTTCATTGTCCCTTCATAGGATAATGATAACCTAGTCGTATGATGCTTGGGCCAAGTTACCTTGTTCTCATATACCTGTAACTTTAATTTTGATCATAAATTTAAGTCTAGTGGTGTAGAATATTATAATCTAGTTTATGGACTAAAAATTTATTGATTTGAGTGGTAGTGTGTCACATGTGCATCTGGTTGGAAGACCTATTTCTTTTTAAAACTTTGAAGTTTTTTGTTCAGCCAAAGGTAGATTATTTTAAAGTACTTAGAGATTCAATAATGTCTTTGCATGCTATCAAAAGGTACTGTAGTAAGGGTATGCATTCTGTTATAGAAAGGATATGATCAATTATAGAAGGGTGCTTACAATGTTAGTATAAAAGTTTACAAAAATTATTTATATAGTTGGTTTTTTTTAATTATGAATTCATTTATTTCAATATATAACTTCTAAAGGTTTGCATTTATCTACTTTGTAGGGGAAGATAATATGAAGGCCTTGAGCATTGTGGCTATTCACTATCATGGATAGTGATGGATAATTATGTTTAAAAGGATCAATATTAATTGGTACTATTATTTAATATTAAAAGGATGAATGGATTGTTGACCATGAATACTATAATTATGCAATATTACTTGGATTATTATTTATTGAATAGTACAAGTGTCATGTAATTGAATAACCATAGCTACTACTATAGATTACTAATTATTGTAACCATTGTGAAAAACTTGGATTATTAAATATTGAATAGTAAATATAAGTAATTATGTTGAGATGTATGTTCACATCTGATCATGCCTCAATGTATGTTCACATGTATTCATTGTCTTACATGAAATATTGATGTTGACATGTTGGTGTACCCTCTATATACTGTTCGGTATAATGAGGTCCAAATCCATGGAAGAGGGAGAATCACAGTTGAAAGGGTAAAATCCCAATCTTACTACGCTCTATGCATCATCGTCACTAGAGTGTTATTGGTAAATCTAGCCTCAAGAAACCCTATGTATTAGTGGTTAAGTCCACATCATGTCACTTGGGGATTCATCAAGCTTAGGCAATGAAGACAATCAATCCTCAATCTATGTACCCCACCATAGCATGGGGTTTATCCAAATGTTGGGTGATGAAATCTTAATCGCCGAACCTTAGAAAGATGAAAATAAAAGGATGTGAGTTGGTTTTTATTCCCAAGATTGCCTTAAAATTTGATGGAAAATAATACGCAACTACACCTAGGATAACACAATAACCTAGATCATTTATGATTCTCAAGTGCACCTTGCAGCGTGAGGGAAGAGCATATGCAGTACAAGGTTGTATAAACACAAGCAAATAAGAAATATAAATTCAAAATGATTAATCAAGATGTTAATTTGAGCTTTAAATATTTAAAAGTATGTGTTTGATTTCATTGAAATGTCTTTCATTGACGAAAACCTGCAAAAAAAATTCAGTAGTTTAATTTGTGTATTTTTGGCATGGGCATACTTGGAATGAAACCATTAGTATTTTGATCAAAATAGAGCTAGGGAGTGGGGGTATGGGGATGACAGCCCCAAGTAGGGTTGAGGGGCAATGCCCCTCATGGGGTCCAGGGATAGTGCCCTAGGTGCATTCCCTATCATGGTACATGGTGAGGTTAAGGGGTAGTACCTAATGCTAAACACAATTTAGACTTTGTGTGGTCTTTACAAAATGAATTCATGATGGATGAAAATTTACACAAAACTGTCAAAATGCAAAACCATTAATGCATAGGGTGAAGTCACTAAAACATAGGGGGAAACCATTATGATATAAGGTGAAACCAATAAATAGCTGCAGACATACAACACATAGACAAAAACTTGATCTCGTTAAAGTTCAAGTCAAATCCACTATTCTACATGGGAAACCCACTAAAGACTGTAGACAAACATTAAATAGATAGAAGGTGAACCGACCAAAGCTTAGGGTGAATCCGATAATCAACAGGGCCAAATACTAAAGGACTGCAAACATATCAAATAAAAAGGTGGACCTGATAAACACAGACAATCTCTTTATTCTATAGAGCAATCTTGCTAATGACTTGCAGATAGAAAATTGCCAGTGTAAAATTGCTAAAACAAAGGGCAATCCCACTAAACACAGAGTAATCCCATTATTCTATAGGTTATTCCTAATAAACACAAGGAAATGCCATTAAACACAAATATTTTTTCATGGTTGCATGCATCATTTTGATATCTTCATTTTGGCATAAACAAGAGGTCAAATGGACACCCAAGTCAAAAGTTATGGCTTCCACAAGATAGGCAATATAGAAACACTGCTCAGTAGAACCCTATCAATCTTCAGGGCAAATCTACCATTTGGTAGGGAAATCCTACCAAAGACTATAGAAATAAATACAACCCCTCTAAATTCTATGGTGAATCCATCATTTTCATGTGAGAAATTATCACTCTATAGGGAAAACCCTCCAGACACTTGGAAACAAAATTTCAAACAAATGTTGACTCAAATTAGCTCAAAATTGTCCTAAATTTGACCGCTACTCCTATGTAATTACAAGCATAAGATGAATCAAGGAAAATAAACAAGGATTTTTGGATTTACACTTCTCATTGGACATGCTAAATATATGCATGCACAAAGTTAGCTAATAAAATAGAAACTTAAAATAACTTGAAATTCCTATAATAACTAAGCAAATGCACCTCAGATAAGAGCATGAAAAATAAATGAGGAAAACTACCTCCACCTACCAAGATGAACAATCATCTTTTATTTTGTCTATTTTCTCCTCAATGTTTAGGATGGATGTGGGTGCTCAATAGACTGTGTGCAAACATATAAGCATCATATCCCCTGGATGGATTCTTGATTTGCTTGATGTAATCATATGTTGATAGCAAATCTCCTTCTCCAAATGGACAGAATTTCGTTGAGAAAATTAGACTTGTTTAACTGAGAGGGGGAGCTCTCAATTTATAGGATTTCATGATTATTGCGAGCCATTGATCTTGATCCAAGATCAATGTTTGAGGATGATCTAAGGTTGGAAGGTGAATCGTAAATGAAACTGATTGAGAAGAGGATGGGTTAGGTATTGGCATGTCATAGGTTGTCCCTTGTACTGGATTTGGTGTGATTGCGTAGTGATTTGGAGGAGGATGTCATGGGTATGGAGTGAAAAGGTGATGTGAGATAATTGGATTTATTGATTTATGAAAATATCAATATTCCAAATTTCATGGATTTTATTATTATGGATGAGTTAACTAATTAACAAAGGTTAATTAACTACAGTGACATGGGGTGATTTATATGAGATTGGCAAGATTCAAAATATAACATGATTAATTGATTGGGTGGGATGAATAGTGGTTAGGCTAGAAATATGAACATGATTAATTGGTTGGGGTTCCCGATTTTAGGATGAGTCCTCCCCCTCATTGAATGAGGGGAGTTTAGGAGTAAATATGGGAGGTTGGGATGTGTAAGGAAATGGACTAATAAAATAGGGCTTGATTGCATTGGATTTTGATGGGTGAAAGACTTTGATTTTTAAATTGGATTATACTTGTGCTCTTGTCCCTTTGAATGGGATTTTGTGAATATTACTTTGGGATATGGGTGATGATGTCATCCATTTGAGGTGAGGAAATTGATTTTTTATTTTTGATAAAGGATTTTGTACATTCTATGGATTTTATTATTATGGATGAGTTATCTAATTAATAATGGTTAATTAACTAAAGTTATGTTAGGTGATTTATGTGGGATTTGCATGGTTCAAAATATAACATGATTAATCGATTGGGAGGTGAATAGTGGTTAGGCTAGAAATATTAGTTGTTGACAGGATTAAAAATCGATGCGATGACAGATTAGGAATTAGTTAACATGATGAAGGAATCATGGGTGAATAGTTAAAATCGACATGACGTGTTTGATTTTAGGTGTCTAGATAAGCTTACAATGGAGGAAAACCCAATGTTTTAGGCAGAGTATGATGCTCATCCCTAACCGACTGCTTCATTACAGATGGAAATGGTTCACAAAGGAGAGCAATTTAAATTTATGGGCATCTCCTTTGCCTTTAATAGTTCCTTTGTAGACTTGTGTCATTATGTCATTAATAGAGTGTAAAAAAGGTAGAGTATTGGGTTACAAAGCCCCTCTCTAGTGGGGAAATTCCAAGTGTGCACTAAAATATTTTCTACCACTCATGTCTATTATTTTTCATATTGGTCTCCCTCTAATGTGTCCTATGATAAACTTGCTAAAATTCTAAGAGACTTCTTATGGTCTAATGACAAGCAATTGAGGGGATTTCATAGAGTTGCCTAGGACATCAGTTGTCTACCTCTTGAAAAGGGAGGTATGGGAATTATTGACATTTACAAATAAAATATTGCCTTGTGTGCCAAGTGGGTCATCAGAGCCTTGAAGGTAATGAATCATTGGGAAACCCTTATACGTCGTTATATCTCTTTTGGCACTCCGCATGATAAATCTAATTGGAAAAATATTGGCTTTCATACTCTTCTTATTACTTTTTTCCCTGTTAAAATCGAAGGCTATTTTGTGTTCAAAAGTATTTGAAAAGCCTATGAAGTTGTTAAGCCCCATCTAAAATGGGTTGGTGATGGATTTTGCAATGGTCTCTCCTTCAATGACCATAATATTTGGTGGTCCCCCATCATGAGCAATTCTAGCTCGTTGTTGGTAGAATTGTCTGGTATAAAAGCCGAGGCTTTTCAAAAAGAGGATACACACTATAAAGGATTTAGTTTTTGCTCATGACTGGGCTCCATGCCCTGTGCTAAAAGATAATTTCAATTTAAACAATACCAACTTATTATTTTACACATTCAAGAATTAATGTAAGATGTTATGTTGCACACGCTGGACCTATATCCACCACATTTATGATGGAAATACTAGAAGTGGAATTGTGATACTCACTACAAAAATTATTCTCCAAGACTCTTTTATCAAGCCATGAGCCCCTTTTCTTCAACCTTCAACAAGTTCAATAGGTGCGAAAACCTTAATTCCTCTCCCAAAAAATCTGCGAAACCATCTTCACTTCCATCTTTTGAAGCATGGACGTTTACCCGAAAACTTTGTAGAAGGCAAAAGAGGGTCCCACCAAGGGGCTATAGCTACTATTTTCAATGAAGGAGGGGTCCCTTCTATCATTACTTTCCTAGATTGAAGAAGCTCACTAAATCCGCAAAATTGAAACCCGTTCCTAAAAAGACTGTTATTTTCGTTAACGACAGACGCCGTACATAAAACTAAATAAACAAGGGACCCGAAAGCATAGCGGACGCGTTCGAATCCCATAAATCTTTCAAACTGGACACGACATGCAAGAAGATAGCACTCTGGAAACAAAACGAGAATCCAAATATATTGTTGTTGCCAAAATAAAAAGTTATATTTTGTGAATTTAAGGTCTTGGTTTCCGACAATTTAATTTTTAGAACTCAAATAATGGTTATAAAAGGTTATTAAAGATTTAATATCATAAAAAATAAAAATAAGATTAAAAGAGTTATAGTTAAATTGGTGAGGATGATAGTTTCTACGCTATCGATTAAAGTACAAATTTTTTTATATATTTGATATGAAGAGTCAATTGGACACGATTAGGATCATTCCCTAAATGACTTTGACATATTGGATGCCTCATAATTGTGACAATATATATTCCAAAACATGAGCAAGAGATGTCAATATCTATTTATGTAACTTTGAACTTCTACATCAAGAAAAAAAAACAAAAAATAGAATGAGACAAGTCACTCCTAGAATTTAATTGTATGGCCCTAACAACCTTCTCCAATCAAATGTAACTTTTTTGAGTGATAATGGTCACATTTTTTAATGTACGTTTCCAAGCTCATATTTGTGCCAGGGCTTCTACAACATTATATGCATAATATATGATTTTTAACCATGTGTACTCCCTATAGGTGCATAATTATACATAATTTATTTATTTACATTCCATCTCGACAATCCCCCTTTTCTTACATCCCTCTAAAGTTATATATATATATATATATATATATATATATATATATATATATATATATATTGTTGAATTCCAATTACCTCATATTTCAAAGGGTTTCAATTTATTGCATACTTCTAAATACGAATTATCAGTTACATTTTATTTTTGATGTATTAGACCTCAAATCCTAGGTTATTCCAATTTTTGAAAAATCCTAAAATTTTAGTGTGCTTGAATTTATATGATATGTTTGTTCATAATGTCAAAAAAGATTATATCGTTCAAAAACCCTTTGTTACATTTATGGTAGGCTTTGAAACAAAATGGAATCCAAATATCTAATGCTTCCAAAATAGTAATCATAAATTTGAAAATAAGAATGATGTGCCTTTGCAAAATAATGTGTCTTTGAATGATGAAAGTCTTATTAGTGAAATACCCCTTAATGTAGATAGTGGGTATTTAAGTCTGAGAGATAATGATAATATTGAGGATAGTCAACTATTCACACCCCAACATAAGCCCCAAAATGACCTTTTAATGCTCAATTTAATAAGTTTTCAATAAATAACCTTCGAGACTCAAAATTAATGAATGTTTTGAAAAAGGTTTTTATTATTTCAACCACTTCCCAATCATCTCAAAATCCTCAAATTTTTTCACCTTCTCTCAAAATCCTCAAATTTATTCTCCAACTTCTCAAAATCCACAAATTTATTCCCCAACTCCACAAAATCCTTTGATCTCTCCTTCAATGTCTCAAAATTGTTCAATCCCCCAACACTCTTCTATTCCACCTAGCGCTAATATCACACTAGTCATTTCTAAGACCAACCATACACCTTTATGCCTTCAATAATGTATGTTACTTCTCCACATGTTGCTTTTATTTCACATTCATTTCATACTGGATTTCAAAATTACAACCATCTTGCATGCCCCTTATAACACAAAATCAAATTAAAAATCTTTCTTTGAGGGGATAAAAATAAAAAAAAATGTCACTCTCAATGATTTTCTTCTAAATTTATCGGCTTATAAAATTCTTTCTCGTCCACATTTTTTTGATATCCCTAAATTTATTACATGGAATCACTAAATTACATATACTATTAGTATTTTTGCCCATATTTCAGAAATAAACATATAGCGGATTTACAATATTGGGTAAGTATACATCTAAACCAGTGAGTTCCTTTGGCTACACAATTACGAGTAAGGGGCATCCACACCGTCAAAACCATCCATGACACGATGTTGGCCCTAATTGCTTGACTCTTTGTGTTGGGTATCTAGACAGATTTGTAACTCGGTAGATGAATATAAGAAACTATCAACCTCACCAATTGGACTCCAACCCTTTCGATTCTCTCATCCTCTTTTAATCTGTTATGTTACTCGAATGTTTAAATTGTACAATAGAAAATGAGATCCCTCACATCATGTTAGAGCCTTTCGTGTTTCTTGCTTAGATTTGCTCAATGATGATAGAGTATTGACTAAATTATTCTCTAGAAATTTAAAGGATTATGTTTTTGATTGGTTCTAATAATGCTCTCCTATTTGGATCAATTCATTATTTTACCAACCCTTTGGAGAATGTTTTTGACTCATTTTAAAATTTACATCAACATAACGATCACATTTCCTAAATTAGTTCGAATTAGATAAACACTGAATAAAAGTATTAATGATTGTGTTATGAGCCACTTGATAGTGAACATCAATGCAATTTTTTGATAACTTGCTTCTTATTAATGATTATGTTGGATACTAGGTTGTCCATGTGTTGACTGAGCTGTCAGATTTGGTTAAGTATGGTTTGAATTTGAAATAGGGGTGTTAGATCAAGTTTCCCCTTGCGATTGATATGGGGGATATCATGTTTATGATGGTAGCTAGTGGATGGGGTATCGTATTCTGTAAGAAGTTGGTCAAATATTTCTATAATCCGTAAAAGGACATCATCCTTGTTTTCAAATATGCATTTCTCAATTTGGATTCTATGTAGATTGGTTTTGGGAAACATAGGTTTAGATGGGGTTTGATTGGCTTAAGCTCATATTGGGATTTGATTTTGACTGATTCAACTTTGGACTGATCAGGATTTTAGTTTGATTGCTTTAGATTTGATTAACATTTTATTTGGATTTAGATTTGGTTTCAAACTAATTACGCTCAAAGGGAATGCAATCAAAGCACATAAGACAACCTAACTAGTCAAGTAGGGTTATAACTGACTCATGGCCCATCAATAATACCCTAAAATCTGACAGGTATGTGGTGGGTGATCTTAGGGAATGTTTGTTCTTAGCACCATGAGTCATTTGTAGCAAGTAGGCTCGTAATCTAGGTTAAATAGGTTATCTAGGTGTGTCCTCTATATACCCTTCAGTATAATGAGGTCTAAATACATGGAAGAGGGAGATTCATAGACATGCTTGAAAGGGTAAAATCCTAATCTTGCTACACTCCATGCATCATTGTCACTAGAGTGTTACCGGTAAATCTAGGCTCGAGAGGATTGTATAAACCCTAGGTATTGGTGGTCAAGTCCACATCGTGTCACTTGGGGGTTCACCAATATTCGACAATGAAGATAGTCGATCCTCAATTTATATACCCCATAGGAACACGAGGTTTATCCAAACATTGGGTGATGAAATCCCATTCCCTAAACCTTAAAAATATGAAAATAAAAGGATGTGAGTTATTTTTTATTCCCAAGATCGCCTTACAATGTGAGGAAAAATCATACACAACTACAATTGGGATAACACAATCACTTAGATCATTTCTGATTCTCAAGTTCACCTTGCAACACGAGGGAAGAGCATACCTAGTACAAGGTTGTATAAACACAAGCAAACAATAAATCTAAATGCAAAATGATTAGTCAAGATGTTAATTTTAGCTTTAAATGTTTAAAAGTATGTGTTTGATTTGGTTGAAATGTCTTTGGCTGGCATAAACCTGCAGAAAATAAGTTAGTAGTTTGATTTGGTTATCTTTGATGTGGGCATACTTGAAAGGAAACCATTAGTAGTGTTGTTCCCAAAATCTATCACTCATTTTTGGGACAACATATGAACTATTTTGGTCCTGCATGCCAAAATTCTTTCTTCTCTTCTTAAAAAATTGTTTTGAGTATTCAAATTCTCCATTTTTCAAGCTTTTTTAGATTTCTACAGACTCTACAAGCTTGAAACTACGGACTCTGCAGGCTTGAAACTACGGACTCTGCAGGCTGGGTTCTACGGACTCCGCACGTTGAATTCTATGGACTTTTTCAAAGCTTGGGAGACTTAGACAAAACTATGAACTCTGCAGGTTGGTTTCTTAGTTCTACGAACTATTTTATACGGACTCAATTCTACGGACTCCACAGGTTCATTTCTACGGACTCCGCAGGTTCGTTTCTACAGACTCTGCAGGAAAGAAATGTTGGGGATCAACCAACAATGATTACACTTGTGAAAGCAATAAACGCGAAAATAAATCAGATAGATAAGCAACTAGAATGATAAATAGCACAGAACAAGAGATACAAGAAAACACCCTGAAAACTTGTATTAAAACTCTTTACAAAAGGAATACAATTGAAGAAACTTCTTTCTTCCACACCTCTCTCAGATGCACAAGATCTCTCACTAGATCTCTATTCCTCAAGAGCTCTCTCTCTCAAGTACAATCAATTCCAACAACCTAGATTGATACAACTCTGTACTGTCCTTCAAACATTCACAATGTTCTACTCATACAATTCAACTTACTAAGCTAAGAATATCTTTCCTACATATAGAATTAGGAAAATTGAGCATGCACTTACAACAAACAGTTAAGCCTCTTGAACAAGGGCTCTAAAAACAATCTTGATAATAATAGAAACGCGAACTTAAGACTAAGACTTAAACTCATCATGCAAACACTCGCTTCTGTCCTCAGAAATAGCATTCTGGACACACAGGGAACTGACGCCAGTTCCTGTCTGTTTGCCTGTGACCGTCGTCGGCCGATCCTTCGCCGACGCTGGCGTTCCTCCAACTGCTCCTGACCGACGTCGGTCGCTCCTGACCGACGCCGGTGACTGTGTAAACCCGAAACTATTTTAGTGTGCTCCTTGGTGAAGCTTTTATGCTCCACACCTTAACAATCTCCCACTTGGAGATAAACAGCTGCACCAGTACCTGTACAGCAACATCTTCTAGCTCCTCCATCTTCAACTCAATCATGAAGACCAACAGAAGTTGCATAAAGATTCAACTTCTCCTTAGTAACCAGCTTGGTTAACATATCAGCAGGATTCCTATCTGTATGGATCTTCTCCAGCTTCAACTCACCATCTTCCAATACCTGCCGTATGAAGTGGTACCTTAGCTGTATGTGCTTGGTTCTTGAATGAAAGGCTGAATTCTTAGCCAAATGGATTGCACTCTGACTGTCACTATACAATCTGCAACTCCCATGCTCCCTTCCAAGCTCTTCCATGAACCGTGTCATCCATATCATCTCTTTGCTAGCTTCTGTGGCTGCAATATACTCTGCTTCTGTAGTTGACAAGGCAACAACCTTCTGCAACTTAGATATCCAGCTAACCGCCGTTCCACCTACAGTAAAAACATAACCTGTGGTGCTCCTCCTGCCATCCAAATCACCTGCCATATCTGAATCTACATAACCATGTAGAGAAGTATCTAAACCTCCATAGCACAAGTGTCTACTGCTGGTTCCTCTCAGATATCTAAGGATCCACTGAACTGCTTTCTAATGTTCCTTACTTGGATTGGCCATATACTTACTTACCACTCCCACTGCTTGGGCAATATCCGGTCTAGTACACACCATTGCATACATCAAACTCCCTACTACGGAAGAATATGGAACCTTACTCATGTACTCTACCTCATCATGTGAATTAGGACATTGTTCTTTACTTAACTTAAAATGTCCAGCCAAAGGTGTGCTTACCGGTTTAGCATCCTGCATATTGAACCGTTTCAACACCTTGTCCACATAATCCTCTTGAGACAATATCAACCTGTGATTTTTCCTATCTCTCTTAATGCTCATGCCAAGGATTTTATTTACTGCTCCCAAATCCTTCATAGCAAACGTTTGAGCTAATTTCACCTTAAGCTCAGAGATATCCTGCATGTGTGATCCTGCAACCAGCATATCATCTACATACAACAATGGAATAATATATCTACCATTATCAAATCTCTTAAAATATACACAATGGTCAAATTGACACCTACTGTAGCCATGCTCAGTCATAAACCTGTCAAATTTCAAATACCATTGCCTAGGAGCTTGCTTGAGGCCATACAAGCTTTTCTTCAACCTGCACACTAACTTCTCCTTACCATTGACCTCAAATCCTTCTGGCTGTTCCATGTATATTTCCTCATCCAAATCTCCATGAAGAAACACTGTCTTAACATCTAGCTGCTCAAGATGCAAATCCTCAAAAGCAACCAAAGACAATACAACCCGTATAGAAGTCATTTTAACAACAGGAGAAAAAATCTCACCAAAATCAATACCTGGCTTTTGTGCAAATCCTTTCACTACCAATCTAGCCTTATATCTCATATGTCCATCCTCACCTTCTTTCAACCTGTAGGTCCATCTGTTCTTCAGTGTCCTCTTACCAGCTGGCAACTCAACCAAATCCCATGTTTGGTTCTCTCTCAAGGACTCCATCTCCTCAACCATGCCACGCTCCCACTTACTCCTGGACTCCACCTGTAATGCTTCTTCAAAACTCTCTGGTTCTCCACCATCAGTTAGCAATAAATAGTATAAGGAAGGAGAATATCTAATTGGAGGCTTACTTACCCTTTCTGACCTCTTGATGGGTGTCTTAGACTCGTTCTCAACACGTTGTCCACCCAAATTCTCTGACAGTGACCGACCTCGGCCACCTGTAGACCTGTTACTGGCCGACGCCGGTTCTTCCTGGCCGACGTCAGTTCCTGTTCTGCCGACGTCGGTCTCTGTATGACCGACATCGGTTTCTGTACTACCGATGTTGGTCCTTACCTTGTCGACGTTGGTCTCTGTGTTTTCCTGTAAGTGATTATTTCTTTTTCCCGTGAGCTCATTTTGGACCATCACTTCATCCAATTCTTTATTGCTCTGCCCAGATTGATTCAGCTTCCTTATCTGATCACTATACATCACTTTTTCATTGAAAACAACATCACGGCTCCTAATTACCTTGTTAGTTTCTAGATTCCAAAATCTGAAACCAAAATCATCTGAGCCATAGCCAATAAACGTGCACCTCATAGACTTAGCATCAAGCTTCTTTCTATTTTCCTTATCTATGTGCATAAAGGCTTCACAACCAAAAACTTTGAGATATGAGAGATCTACCTTTTTACCTGTCCATGCCTCTTCTGGAATTCCACCATCCAGAGCTGTAGAGGGTCCTCTGTTAATCAAGTACACTGTGGTGTCAACAGCTTCTGTCCAAAACTCTAAGGGCAACCCAGCATGCAATTTCATACACCTTGCACGCTCCATGATTGTTTTGTTCATCCTTTCAGCAATACCATTCTGCTGAGGTGTCCTTGGAACCGTCCTTTGCCTACGGATTCCATGTGTATAACAATACCAATTAAACTTAAGACTGCAGAACTCACCGCTATTGTCAGATCTCAAGCACTTCAATATTCTACCTATTTTATTCTCAACCATAGCTTTCCAAATCTTAAAAGTCTCAAAAACATCAGATTTCTTTTTAATACAGTAGATCCATACCTTTCTTGTAGCATCATCTATGAACGTAACATAGTACTGTGATCCTCCAATAGAGGCTACCTGAGCCGGTCCCCACACGTCTGTGTGAACAAGCTGCAACTTATGCCTTTTCTTAGTAGACCCAGTCTTGAGAAAACTAACCCTTTTCTGTTTTCCAAATACACAATGCTCACAAAATTCTAGATCCATACTTTTTAAATCTGAAAGCATACCTTTAGACTTAAGAATTGACATCCCCTTCTCACTCACGTGGCCAAGCCTTGAGTGCCACAATTTAGCATCCACATCTGAAGTAGATAATACAGAAGGAGATTTGTTAGTAACACAATTACACAAATAGAGAGTACCTTCTCTCTTACCTCTGGCCATAACAAGTGCACCCTTGGTCACCTTCCAAGATTCTGCTGTGAGAGTTACTGTACAACCCTCATCCCCTAGCTTTCTTGCAGAAATCAAATTTCTCTTCAAGCTAAGAACATGCATCACATCTCTCCACACCCATGTGTTGCCATTCTGCATCTTCAGCTGCACTTTGCCTTTGCCAATAATCTTACAAGGCTCATCATCCCCTAAGTATACTATTCCAAAATCTCCATGGATATAGTCACTAAAATATTCTCTGTTAGGGGTAGCATGGAAAGATGCACCAGAATCTAATACCCAAGATTCTATATTATTATGCAAAGATAAAATTAAAGCATCTTGTGCAATACCTGCAACCTTTGCTTCTTCCTTTCCTTCGTGCTGATTGTCCTCCTTAGGCTTTGACCAGCAATCTCTGCTTATGTGCCCCAACTTTCCACAATTCCAGCATTGTGGCCTTCTGCCGTTTCTGGATTTGGATCTGCCTCTCCCCTTAGACTTAGATCTTGATCTCCTCTTGCTCTTCTCTTTTTGCCTTCCCCTGCTCTCGAGATTTAAAGCGTTCCCAAATGTCTCTTCTGTGCTTTTCCTACGAATTTCCTCATTCAAGATAACACTAACAACATTCTCTACTTTTAAAATATTCGAAGCAGAAGCAGTATTAGAAACTGCCATTACCAAGCCATGCCAGCTTTCAGGCAAAGAACATAATATTAAAAGAGCTTTTATTTCATCATCAAATACAATATTGACTGAACTTAACTAATTAACAATTCCATGGAAATCATTCAGGTGATTAGATACAGATCCACCTTCTTGCATATGCAAATTAAATAACTACTTCATAAGATATACCTTATTAGAAGCGGAGGATTTTTTATACAAATTTGCTAACGTAGTCATTAACTCTACCGTTGTTTTTGCCTGTGACAAATTAGATATCACAGTGGATGCTAGACTCAGTCTTATAGACCCCAGAGCCTTTCTGTCAAGAACTTCCCATTCTTCATCCTCCATGTCCTTGGGCTTCTTTGCAATCCCACCTAACGGTAAGTAAAGATCTTTCTGATACAGATAGTCCTCTATCTGCATTCTCCAATGTTGATAGTTCTTGCCATTAAACTTCTCCATTCTCAATTTACTTTCTTTTGCCATTGCTTCTCCCACTCAAACAAAAATCCCTGCAGAAACCCCTGTGAGCAACCTGTAATCCAAACACACTACACAAATCTGAACCACCTGTTAGTGAACCTGAGCTCTGATACCACTTGTTGGGGATCAACCAACAATGATTACACTTGTGAAAGTAATAAACGTGGAAATAAATCAGATAGATAAGCAACTAGAATGATAAATAGCACAGAACAAGAGATACAAGAAAACACCCTGAAAACTTGTATTAAAACTCTTTACAAAAGGAATACAATTGAAGAAACTTCTTTCTTCCACACCTCTCTCAGATGCACAAGATCTCTCACTAGATCTCTATTCTTCAAGAGCTCTCTCTCTCAAGTACAATCAATTCCAACAACCTGGATTGATACAACTCTGTACTGTCCTTCAAACATTCACAATATTCTACTCATACAATTCAACTTACTAAGCTAAGAAGATCTTTCCTACATATAGAATTAGGAAACTTGAGCACGCACTTACAACAAACAGTTAAGCCTCTTGAACAAGGGCTCTAAAAACAATCTTTCTAATAATAGAAATGCGAATTTAAGACTAAGACTTAAACTCATCATGCAAACACTCGCTTCTGTCCTCGGAAATAACATTCTGGACACACAGGTAACCGACACCGGTTCCTGTCTGTTTGCTTGTGACCATCGTCGGCCGATCCTCCGCCGACGCCGGCGTTCCTCCAACTGCTCCTGACCGATGTCAGTCACTCCTGACCGACGCCGATGACTGTGTAAACCCAAAACTATTTTAGTGTGCTCCTTGGTGAAGCTTTTATGCTCCACACCTTAACAAGAAACAAGTTCCCCACTTAGGCAATTTCAAGGTTGGTTCAACGCCAAGGTTCATCGACAAGCTTCAAACAAAGGATTGAACCATTGAACCATTGAACCCCACTTCCAAAAGGTTTAAAGGTTCAACGATGTCAGAAAGCTTAAAGAGTTAAGCGCTTCAGCAAAAGTTCAAAGTTCAACCGCTTCAGCAAGTTCAACAGCTTCAAAAGACTTAGAAAAAATAAGAAGGCTTGAACCATTGAAACTTGAACCAAAATGGTTCAAAGGTTCAAAGGGTTCAACGGTTCAAAGGTTCAATAAGCGGTTGGTTCAATGCGGTTGGTTCAAGTGGTCAAGTGAACACAAGATTGAACTGTTGAACCGTTGAACCAAAGTTGGTTCAATCAGTCGGTTCAATCAGCCGGTCCAAAGGAGTGCCCCAAAGTGAAGAGACCAAGTGCCCTTGTAGAGGGAAGATGATGAGCAAAATGGATTGTTTCAAAGGCCGAATGGAGCAAAGGAATTCTTTCAAAAAGATTTTTTGTGGCAAAAATGGCTAAGGCAATGGAACATTTCCTTCAGACATTTTGTCTGAAGGAATTGAAGCCGAAGAACCCTGAAGAACCCTGAATGGCAAATACCCTTGTGGGGGGATCTCACCGAGCAAAATGGACCTTCCTCAAGACCCCAAAGGGCAGGTCCCCTTTGGGAAGGATCAAACAAGAAAGCTGAAGGAATTGCCAAGGAGGGTGACGGGCTCGAAGATGTCAAGATTAAGCACCATGAACTAGCCGTTGGTATTCGACTAGTGACGTCCCTGAAACCATCAAATTCACGATAATGAAATAGACGTTGATCTTTAAAGGCTTGAATACAGACCCGAATACAAAAGGCCAAAATGCCAAAAGGAAGAACCGTGAAGGGAGAGAGCTGAAAGAGCCAACAAAGCTGGGAATTCAGCCCCGAGAGCTCACATGCCAAGAAAAGACAAAAACCAAGAAGAGACAAAGAGGGAAAAGCTAGAAATATCTGTGCAAAAGTTATTTTAGTAGGTGGAACAATCCACCAAGCAGATATTTTAGCTTGCAAACATCAGGCGACAAACCAAATGACTCAGGCCTAGGAGAAGACATTTGAGATGAATTGACATGCCATAGTCAAGGTGGCCGCCCTGTTCTAGCATGGGCTCTTTGACAAAATTGAAAATGCATTCAAGGCATTGAATGCAGCATGGGTCGTTCCATAGAACAAAGTGCCAAGCCTTTTTTGGCTACTATATATTGTATTCTCTTACTTTATGCAAGGGAGACTTTTTCCTTATAGAAGCGAAACTCTGCCAAAATTGAGAGACGATTACTGAGACTTTGAGCTCAAATTGTTCATCATATTTCTTTGTTTGAATGCGAAAGCAAGTTACTTTCAGACTGTGTGCTGTTATAGCTTGTGTCATTTAAGGGATTGTTCTTATGTTTGTTTCTTGAATGTGTTCTTGTCCATTTTAAAGAAGTAAGCAAAACTAGTGGAAGTAATCAGGAAGGTGTCCTGAAGCCAACTGTGGAGAGACTATGTGCCCCCATAATTGTCTTAAGTGTGTTTGTCTATTTTTTGTTTCTATGTAAAGGACCTTGGGATGATTTTGTGCCCTCATTATCCTTCATATTTCACTCTTGGGCAGTCGAGGTGGAGACATTGTGCTACATCTCAGTTTGTTGGTTACTACGCCCTTTGTTACCAGTTACTTGTCACTACTTGAAAGAACTCCTGCTATTTTTTGTAAGATCACTTCTAAAAGAAGAGAAGTGCCTTCAATGTTTTCACTAGGATTATCTCCTTTGTTTGTGAACATTATCTCTGAAAAAAGAGAGATGGATGGTGTTATCCTACCCCTGAGTGTTACTTTCTTCTTATATATATATAGTATATAGCTCCTCATATTTTATATGGAACCTCCCCTTGATGAGAGGAGAGATTTGTCCCCTTTTGATGTGGTAAACCTGCACATCTGGCCGACCAATCTCCCTTGCTATGGTTGATAAGACCTATTTTGCTCATCAGTTAGCTGATTGACAAAATATTCACCCAACAAGTAGTTTGATCAAAATGGAGCTAGGTAGTGGGAATCTGGGGGTGGCAGCCCCCAGTGGGGTTGAGGGGAAATGCCCCTCGTGGGGTCTGGGAATAGCGCTCTAGGTGCGTTCCCTATCACGATATAGGGTGGGGTTGAGGGGCAGTGCCCAATGCTAAACAAAATTTAGACTTCACATGGCCTTTACAAAATGAATTGACAGACAAAAATATATAGAAAACTATCAAAATGCAAAACCATCAATGCACTAGACAAAGTCACTAAAACACAAGGCAAAAACATTGTGATATAGGGAAAAACTATTAAATAGTTGTAGAAAAAAATAGATGGATAGAAAGGTGATCTTATTAAAGTTTAGGTCAAATATGCTATTCTACATGGCAAAACTGCTAAAGACTACAAAGAGACAATAAATAGACAAAAGGTGAACCCACCAAAGTTCAAGGTGAATCCGCTAATTGACAGGGCCAAATCACTAAAGGACTACAAATAGATCATACATAAATGTGAACCCACTAAAAAAATGGAAATCTCACTAAACATAGGAAATCTCACTATTTTACAGGGAAATCCCATTAATGACTTGTAGATAGAAAATTGTCAGTGCAAAATAGTTAAATCATAGGGCGATCCTGCTACACACAAAGTAATCTCATTATTCTATAGGTCAATCTTAATAAACATAGGGAAATCCAATTAAAACCAAATATTTGTTCATAGTTGCTTGCATCGTTTCAATATCTTCATATTGGTGTAAACAAGAGATCAAATGGACACCTAAGTCAAAAGTTATGGCTTCTGCAAGGTAGGTAATGTAGAAACACTACTCGGTGCGAACCTCGAATCTTTAGGGAAAAAATTCCATTTGACAGGGTGATCCTGCCAAAGACTATAGAAACAAAAAAAACCCTCTAAATTTCATGGTGAATCCATCATTTTCATGTGCGAATTTGCCACTCTATAAGGTGATCCCTTCAGACACCTGAAAACATAAATTTAGACAAATTTTGACTCAAATTAGCTCAGAATATTCCTAAATTTGACCGTTGCTCCTATGTAATTACAAGCATAAGATGAATCAAGGAAAATAGATAAGCATTTGTGGGTTTACAAGTCCCACTAGACGTGCCAAATATATGCATGCACAAAGTTAGCAAAGCAAATAGAAATTGAAATTTCTACAATAACTAAGCATATGCACCTTGGATAAGATCATGAAAAAGAAACGAGGAAACACCACTTTCACCTACCAATATGAACACTCATATTTCATTTTGTTTATTTGCTCCTCAATGTTTAAAATGGATGTCAGTGCTCAATAAAACATGTGCAAGCATATAGGCATCATATATCCTTATTGGATTCTTGATTTGCTTGATGCAATGATATGTTGATAGTGAAGCTCCTTCTCCAAATGGACAAAACTTCATTGGGAAAATTATGTTTGTTTAAATGAGAGGGGGAGCTCTCAATTTATATGACTTCATGATGATTGTGAGCCATTGATCTTGATCC
The DNA here is from genome assembly GCA_037957365.1 of Torreya grandis. Classification (NCBI taxonomy): domain Eukaryota; kingdom Viridiplantae; phylum Streptophyta; class Pinopsida; order Cupressales; family Taxaceae; genus Torreya; species Torreya grandis. Next base: position 1,150,037 of record JARHVA010004391.1, read on the forward strand.
AAGATCAATGGTTGAGGATGAGTCAAGGTTGGAAGGTGAATCATAAATGAAATTGATTGAGTAGATGATGGTCTAGGTATGGGCATGTCATAGTTTGTCCCTTGCATTGGATTTGGTGTGATTGCATGGGGATTTGGAGGATGATGTCATCGGTATGGGGTGAAAAGGTGATGTGAGATAATTGGATTTATTGATTTATAAAAATATCTATATTTAAAATTTCATTGATTATTTTATTATGGATGAGTTAGCTAATTAACAATGGTTAATTAACTAAAGTGATGTGGAGTGATTTATATGGAATTGGCAAGGTTCAAAATAGAACATGATTAATTGATTGGGTGGGATGAATAGTGGTCAGGCTAGAAATATGAACATGATTAATAGTTGGGGTGTTTGATTTTAGGATGAGTCCCCACCCTCATTGAATGGGGGGAGTTGAGTAAATATGGGAGGTTGGGATGTGTAAGGAAATGGAGTAATGAAGAGTGGGCTTTATTGCATTGGAATTTGATGGGTGAAAGACTTTGATTTTTACATTGGATTTTACTTGTACTCTTGTCCCTTTGCATGGGATTTTGTGATTATTGCTTTGGGATGTGTTGATGGTGTCATCCATTTAAGGTGACAAAATTAATTTTTTATTTTTGATGAATATGGATTTTGTACATTCCATAGATTTTATTAGTATGGATGAATTAGCTAATTAACAATGATTAATTAACTAAAGTGATGTAAGGTGATTTATGTGGGATTTGCATGGTTCAAAATAGAAACAATTAATTAATTGGGGGGGTGAATAGTGGTTAGGCTAGAAATAGTAGTCGATGATGGGATTAAAAAGCGATGCGATGATGGATTAGGGACTAATTAACCTGATGAAGGAATCATGGGTGAATAGTTAAAATTGACACGAGGTTTATGATTTTAGGTGTCTAAACAAGCTTATAATGGAGGAAACCCCAATGTTTAAGGTAGAGTATAATGCCCATCCCTGGCTAGCTGCTCCATTACATATGGAAATGGATTCACAGAGGAGAGTAATTCAATTTTTTGGGCATCCCCTTTGCCTTCAATAGTTTGACTATGAAGTTATGGCAATCTGTCATTAATAGAGTGGAAAAAAAGGTAGAGTACTGGGTTACGAAGCCCCTCTCTATGGTGAGGAAATTCCAAGTGTGCACTAAAACATTTTCTACCACTCATGTCTACTATTGTTCATATCAGTCTCCCTCTAATATGTCCTATGATAAGCTTGCTAAAATTCTGAGAGTCTTCTTGTGGTCTAATGCCAAACAATCGAGGGGATTTCATAGAGTTGTTTGGGACATTTGTATGTCTGTGTAATGAAAAAGGAGGTATGGGAATTATTAACATCTACATATGAAGTAATTACCTTGTGGGCAAAGTGGGTGGTCAAATCCATTGAAGGTAATGAATCATGGAAAATCCTTCTGGGCTATTGTATCTCTGTTGGATCTCCTTACGGCAAAACCAATTGGAAAAATATTTGATTTCATACTCTACTTTTTACTTTTGCTCCTGTTAAAATTGAATGCTTTTTGTGGTCAACAGTATTTAGAAATCCTACAAAGTTGTTAAGCCGCATCTAAAATGGGTTGGTGATGGATTTTGTAGTGGTTTGTCCATCAATGACCATAATATTTGGTGGTCCCCCATCATGAGAAACTCTAGCCTGTTATTGGCAGATTTATCTGGTGTAAAAGTTGAGGCTTTTCAAAAAGGGGATACACACTATAAAAGATTTTTTTTTGGAATTATAACTAGGCTCCATGGCATGTGCTAAAAGATAATTTCACATTAAATAATGTCAGCTTACATGTTATTCTATGCATTTAAGAGTTAATGCAAGATGCTATGTTGCACAAGTTGGACGTACAGTGGCCACATTCGTGGTGGAAAGACTGGAGGTGAAATTGTGATACTCACTATAAGAATTATTCTCCATGTCCCTTTTGATGTTTAAAATTGTGCTTCGTTTCAAACACCAACAATGGGAAGTTTCAAGATGTGGGACATGCGACTTGAAACAACCTCCAGATTTTTAAGAAGCTGGTCTCTTCTTTATATCAAGTGTTGGGGGGAAAAGGGATAGGAATTTAAATAGAAATGCAAATGCAAAGAAAGAAAATCTAACTATGGTGATGCACCTGAATGTAATTTTGATCCTTGATCCTAAGCACAGTGAAACTATATGTAAGATTCAATTACATTAAAGAGCAGACGAGGCATGATCAATGTAAAAGATAGAAACAATAGAAATAGAGGCTCACAGCTTAGACTACTTTCGTAATGATATAGGAAACATCAACAAAGGCACAGAACTCTATCTTCTCATTAATTCTCCAGCCACATAAAAGGCACGAAAACATGCACAGTCACATAAACTTTAAAACTTAAGAAAATAGAATAAAGGAAAATGATATTCCTAATCATAGCTCTAGAAAATCTAAAACTCTTGACAATAATTTTCTCAAAAATTTCTCTCTCAGTCTCTCCACCTTTTTTTGGTGATCCCTCTACTCCTCTTTATAGCCTTGGATTTTTAGATAAAATAATATGAAATTCGGTGCATTCAATGCCTTGGATGCATTCTGGTCTTGTCAGGAAGGGCCATGCTGGAGCAGGGCTGCTGCCTTGACTGTGGCATGTTGATTCATCTCTAGTGCCTCCTTTTGAGAATGAATCTCTCATTCCATCACCTGCTTAGATGCGCAACTATCCATTCTGCCTTTATCTCACAGGGGACAAACAGATAGCCCTTTTAATGTTTACAAGCCCCAAATATCTACCTGATGAACTGTTCCATCTACTGTAAATAACTCCCACTGAGTTTCCCTCTTTGTCTCTTCCTCCTCTTGATCCTGGCCTTAGGATTTTTGGAACGCATTCGGGTCTGCGCTTTAAGTCGGCCAAAAGAACTCTAACTGAGTTGGAAGTGTCTATCAGAAGATAGTTCTTAGATTCTGAAACATTCTGTTTCTCTACAGTTTGCTTGCTAAAATAGATACACAGGACACTCTGTTCTATTAAACAGAAGAGGACACTTAGTCAATTCCCTAAAAATCTTCTTATTACTTCAGGAGACACCGGAGGATGACACTTGTCATGTTCTGCAGCAACTATCAAAGACACATGGCATTTTTTGCATAACTTATACTCTTTTGTGTCTTGGCTCAGGATCATTCTGCCTTTGACACTTGTCACCATCCGCTTCCTCAAAATCTCAACAGCTTGAAAGAAAATAAGACCCACAGCATCTCTTACCTGAGTAACTTTAAAAGGAACACAGGGACAGGTGTCGATCTCTACCTACTTCAACAAAAGACACGTGGAAATCTCTGCTGCTCTTTAGCTATACTATGGAAATGTTTGGGGCACATGTTAGGCTCCTACGGATGGTGACACTTAGCAGCTTCCACAGACTTTTAGAAATAAAACCCGAGACCCACCACAGTCTTTATTCAGCAATGAAACATGAAGAAGATCTTTCATATGGTGACACGTGGCAACTTTCACTACTTCTGGGAAGATAGTGGCGTCTTCTGCTTCTTATGGAGAAAGAAACACTGAGACATTCTGCTATTGCCACTTGGCACTTTCCACCTGATCTCGATACTTAGCCTTTTGAAAACCTTATGCTGCAAAGAGATAAAAATGTGGGTGCCGGTATGTAACTGCAGACACTGACACTTGGTGCATTCTGTTGAGTCACTGTGAGATACGTGGCACATTCTGACCAACTCATAGAAAATATGAAAGGTGCCTCAGATGACAACACTTGGCATTTTTGCTTGAGAAAAGATGCCTTGGAGGATGACACTTGTCAGCTTCTGCTTTACCCCGACACTTAGACAAAAATGAATCAAAAAGGAAAATAGAGCCCATGCTCTATTTCAAACTTTGCCATCTCAGACCATAGCATGTGAAGGCAAAATTTTGTGATGCATGACTAAAAAAATAGAATGAAACGTAGAGTAAATTTTTACTCTAAAGTTACTGGCGACCCCAAGGACTTTTGAGCCTGCTCCAAAAGAAACCACGACTCCCGCTAGATCAAAATTTCAAAATCACAACTTCAACAATGTTGTTTGGTAGGTGGACCACTCTTCATTAGATAACCCTTGCTTATTTTGCAATTTATTGAAGGCTAAATCAAGGTTAATGATATCCTTGTGTGAAAATTTTTGCAAAATTTGAACAGTAGCCTTCAATTTGAATTCGAGCTAGGAAACAGGAACCAAGACAACTTCTACTTCAGGGACTGATGAATCGTCCCTTAGATCCTGGAAAATTGTTTGATCATTCTGTCTAGCCAACAACAATAGTTTAATTTATTCTACCATCAGCACGGTATTGCCATCAAGAAATGGATAAGGAAGACCTAATTGTACTAGATCTTTAACATGCTGCTTCATCTCATTGATTCCTTCCTTCATGACATCCAAAAGCTCCTTGCAACTGTTAGTTGCAAAATTGCAACTGAGAACCTCATTTACTCGCTTAGCAGCGACCATTCTGTCATTGATTCCTGCTGTTGACAATTTTTTGTTTGTTGCATCATAAAGCTTTTGCAACAATGTTTGCGAGTATTTTACTCTCTTAGAGACTATAGCCAGAGTATTTACAACTGAACTCTCCACCTTTTTGCACAATTTTTGTGCATTTAGCAAGAAGGTGAGAGATGGCCTGAGCTGAATAATCTCCAAAGAGATTCTCTTCCACATGGATTCGTATAGCTCCCTTACTAGACTTAATACTCTGACACTCTTTGGCCTATTGGCCAGCTCTAGTGTCAATTGTCTTGCTCTATATTTCTCTGAGTGAAATTGGGCTATTATGACCGCGGTGTTATTCTGTTCAGCCAGCAACTTTTGTTGCAATTGGGTAACCTGCAACAGGTGTTCCTTGCACTTTCCTTGTAGTGCTGCCTTTTCATGCTTGAGGGTTGTCATCGCATTCTTTACCTGTGTGAGCTCTGCCTTTAAGGAATCATTTTGGGCCTGAACTACCTGGTGAGTCTGAAGAGAAACAATATTTTACAACGATTTATTCAGATTCTCTACCTCATTGTTTTTGCTATTGATTTCTGAGGTCAGACTGTCACAGTTTGCCTTTTCCTTTGCTAGCTCAACGTCCATCTTCTGTAGCCTTCTTGATATCTTCAAATAATCTTCAGTAACTGCAGAAGTAGATTCATTTAGTATCTCAACTTTGTCTTGTGGCCTGAAGAGTGACATGTCGATGGCCACAACATTCATCATGTAATCTTCTAGCTGCATCTGCTCCATTGGATTTATTACATTTGGCGACAAATGAGTCACCATCAATTGCTACTAGATAGGGTCAAATTGTGACTGCAAATGGGGTGTAGCCAAAGTTTTATTCTCCTTGATATTCTTCTTCTCTCTTCGGGCTTCCCTTGTCTTCCTAGCAGCATCTGCTTGGGTTTGGAAGGTGGAAGGAGAGACAATGTGCCCACCTGCAAAAGGATGTCCCTATGGTAGACCATATTGAATAGCCAATTGTTGGCTATGGGCAATATGAGGGAAAGGTTTCTTGGCAGCAGAAGGGGAGAAACAGGGTAATGTTAAAGCTTGAGGTGGCATAGATGGGGCAAAGTGAGAAATGGGAATGGTAGAAGTGGCAGGGGAAGAAATAGACTGAGAAGGAGAGGGAGGAATAGTACTTACCTAAGGAGCAATTACAGTATCCTGTAATAGGCCCTGTGTGGTTTATGTCTCCTCTTCCAAACTGAACTGGAATTGCACCCTCTTTCATTTTTTGGGTGTCTCTTCTTCTTGTTGCATACTTTTTCCTTCCACATCTACTTCTTGTGGAGAACTAGGAATATCTATAACCAGGGCCGATGGGGAAGCTTGTGATGATGAAGGCACCACACTTTTTTGTATTTCTATAGCATTAAGGGATTGAGGCCAAACTGATACAGTTACTACAGCTACAGTTTGCTCTGAGGCTTGTGACTCCTGGCTTGACCTGGCCCTAGCTTCTTGCTCTTCACCTGGTGTCAGAAAATTACTTGTCTCTGAGCTAGATACAGGGGAGAGATGACACTCATCCCATAGTTATTCCCATCTTTCATCTGTATCTACATTTTTGAAAGAATGGGTTGTTTGACAAATTTCTTGCCTATATTTCCAATAGGCCTCTATCTTTTTAGTATCCCAATCTTTATTCTTTAATGCTCTCCTTAAGACAGATGTCATTCTGAATTTAGGATCATAATCTCTCTGCTTAACATAAAATGTCTCCAAGGGTCTATTTTGTGGAAGGGGCAAGTTTGTTAACTCAACATAAAATCCAGGAGCATCTTCCCTAGGATTTTTCTTGGTTTCCCAAAAAGGACGGCCCTCATGTGCAATTTTGATTGTGACTCTATTGTTTCTTATCCAGGAAGCTATGAAATTGTTTGGGTCATAAACCCATTTTTCCTCTATTAAAAGGAAACCCAGAAAAGCTAGCTTTCTGAGCAATACAACTTCAACATGTATGGTTTCCAAAACCATGCCGTTGGTCATCCATGGTAGATTATACATTTTTATTTTCCTCTTCCCTGAGCCAAATTCATTGTCAATTATGGATACCTGTCTGGTGACCTCTAGGAATGCTAACCTAAGAGTCAAGATCTTAGGTAGCAATATTGGTTCCCCACAAAAACCATGGACTCTTATAATGATATGATGGGATCCAAAATAAAAATCACAAGGTATTGGGTAGCTGGCCAGAAGATTTGAAACACTTGGGAATAATCTATTCATAATTGGTTCAGGACTAAGGTGGCAAAAAGAAGGAGTGACAAATAATTCCCAGAACTCATACGGATCACTAGTCTTTGACAGAATATGCGTCCATGTAGACACAGGAATGGTCCTTTGGAGATCAAAATCTGGGTCATACATATTAAGATACATGTGTTGGGCAAAGAGTTTAGAGTTATGAAAAAGCATGAGGTGGAACAAATAGGAAGAATACCTAAACACTCCTTTTGATATGAAATGGGCCAATTGTTCTACCATCGAGAAAGCAATTTGTTCAAAAAAGTCAAGCTGATACTCTTGGGTTTTGTCAACAGTCTTCAGTCTGAAAATGATAGCCATTTGTTCTGCATACACTGCCATGTCATCTTTCATGCCAAAGATGAAATCCATCATTGATAATACGCCTTGGCTAGCTTGAGCGAATTGTGCTCTTGGTGCAGGGAGTGTGGGCACTGTAGTGTCATCATCACCCATTTGTAGTTCAGATCTCAGGAACCTTAACTGAGTGTTGATGTTTGCCCATGTTCTTTGAATTTTAGCAATAGTGGGAAACGTAGCTGTGCTATCATGATGCAGGGCCAACATATCCCTGATAGCTGGCGGTGTGATTTGCACCATGAATGGGCCTCGTTGAATGGTGCTTGAAGGTGCATGGAGCAAGTCTGCACATAATTTGACCAGGTCAGGGCATGAATGCACAGCTGGGACAATGAACTGAGCCAGTTGTGAGGTCCATATCCTCATGGTGAATGTTTCGTATTGCCCTACTCTGGCCCTCTATAGATACCTTTGGTGTGCCCCTTCTCTAAGAGTTTTACTACTAGCTCTTTGTAGAATTGGGTCCATGATGCCATCCGCATAATTTTTTATTTTCTCTGAATCACTTGCTGGACCAACTTCAGGAAACCTGGGCTTTGGATAGGCCTTCAATGGTTGTGCGAGTGCTGAAGCATATGATTTACTTGCAAGAAACCTATCAAGGGATTCATACATCCCAGCTCCTTGCTGTGAAGATTGTGCCCCCTCCATCTTTGTATCTTCTTTGTGGCAACTTGTATGAATCTTTACAAAATAGAGACGCTTTCGCTGAAGCAATTTACTAAACACATAAATGCAAGTAGCAGGATATTTTCATGTAGCTATAAGAATGTTTAAGAATATGTAAACTTTAACCCTTGCTAAGAGGTATTTATTGGCCAATCAAGTCTCAAATGGCATTAAACTCAGATAGCCGTTAGCAAATCCTACTCAATCTTCTTGGGACAACGAGATAAACATGTTATGCAAGTGGCAACGCAAGGTACGTTGGAGATTTCTAAAGATTTGAGAAACATTCAATGTGTCGAGAATTTGAAGAATTTGAAAACTTTCTGAGCCACCGACAATGTGTTCAAAGAACACTTATTTAAAAGAAAAGCGAGAAAACAACAACGGGAAAACAAAGCAATACGGGAATGAAAAACTATCTAACTATAATACATTAGAGACCCAAGTTAACTGAAATGCTTCAAATAGATTCCATTTATAGAAATCTCTTCAAGTTCTCCTTCCATCGATTCCAACTCGAATGAATTCCTCTGCTTACATACGTGAATTTTATACGAGCCAATCCATAATGCTTCAAATTTAGTATGCTGACCTGGCTTGGCGGCTCTTGCATCCCATTTTAAAACAATTGAGCTTACCTCAAAATGAGGATTCAAAGTCCTTTTATCAAAACAGTCATTAACCATTCCCTGATGCTTAATTAATGAATCATGGGCTGTATCCCTCTTCTCCTGAACTTCTAAAAGCTCCGCAAGTCTAACTTGCATGGGGCCATTTTCCTCAATTTCAATTTGTTTGATTAGCTGAAGGGCAGGGATCTCCAAGCTTAGAGGGATTACAGCAGAATTTCCATATACCAATTCATATGGGGACATTTTGATAACCTGTTTAAGCATGATTCTATCAGCCCATAGTGCTAAATTAAGCACTTTATGCCAATCTTTATGATGATCAGCCCCTACTCTTTTTATGAGTCTAATCAGGTTCTTGTTAGTCAATTCTGCCAAACCATTACCTTAAGGGTAATAGTTAGAGAAAGTTTTCAGATATATTTCATGTTTTAATGCAAATTCAGATACTTTAGACCCCAAGAATGCTTTAGCATTATTTGATATTATGGTGTGAGGAGCCCCAAAGCGAGTAGTGATACTCTCTAGAAAATCTAGGATCACATTTTCTGTTGCTTCCTTAAGTGGGACTGCCTCGGTCCATCTGGTGAAGTAATATGTGGCAATTAATATCCATTTGTGACCCATACTAGACACTGGATTTATCATTCCAATGAAGTCAAGACCCCATTGAGCAAAAGGTTCATCCACAATTATAGGACTAAGGGGCATTACTGCATTCCTTCTCATCCCCATTTAATATTGACAGGATTGACATTTTTTAACCAGCTGATAACAATCTGCAAATAAAGTAGGCCAAAAATATCTTGCCTAACTTATCTTTATGGCTGTGGTCTTTGCAGAAAAATGCCCCTTGATATTCCATTATGCATCTCGTGTAGTATTTTCCTAGCCACAACTTTTTCTACACATCTTAATAATTTACCACCAGAATTTCTTTTAAAAAAGACCTGTTCAATTAAAACAAAATGAACTCCTTGTATCATATAGTGTCTTCTCTTATTTTGAGGGAGTTCTCTCGAATAAATTCCATACTTCATAAAATGAATCTTGCTTGTGACCCAAGATTCTTAATCAACCTCTTGTATTTTTAACGCCATCTCTGTCTCTCCTTCTGAATTTGTCTCTTCAGGTACCATCTTTTCAAGCCCTTGGATCATATATTGGCACAAGCCCCTGCCTCTGACTTAGTGGGTCTGACCTCTACATCATATTCAAGGATCTTAGTAATCTAGTTGGCTCTTTTCTCAGTAATTTCTCCCTCCATGATATATTCTCTAACACTTGGGTGAGCTACAAGTATTAGAATTTTGCTCCCTGATACCATATGCCTAAATTTCTGGAGGCTTTTACCATGGCATATGCTTGTTTCTCTACAAAGTTGTACCTGGTTTCATAATTCCTGAGAGTTTTTGAGAAAAAAGCTATTAGGTGTTCTCCCTCTAGTCTATCATCCTATTGGGTTAAGACAACATCAATACTTAACTCTCCTCCATAGACATACATTACAAAAGGCTTGGAAAATTTTGGGTTTTTCAGTACTGGGGCTGTTGAGATAGCCTTCTTGACCTCTTCAAAGGCTTGCATTCCTTTTGTAGTCCATTTGAAATCAGGTCTTTCTTTAGCAAGAGTGTCACTGGTCTCACCAAGCTTGCAAAATCGGATATGAACCTATTGACAAAATTAATCTTTCCCAAGAAGGACTGAACTGCCTTTTTATTTACTAGAAGAGGTAGGTTCATTATAGCTGCAATTCTTTCAGGATCTATGGAAACTCCTTCTTTAGATACTATATGTCCCAATAATTTGCCTTGAGGCACAACAAAGATGCATTTCTTGGGATTCAGTGATATTCCAAAATCTTGACATTTCTTAAAGACAGATTCTAAATGATCAAAATGATCAACAACATTTTGTGAAAAAATAGTGAGGAAGTCCAGATAAACCAGGATGATTTTATTTATAAATTGCCCAAAGGCTACATCCATAGCTCTTTGGAAGGTGGCTCCTGCATTTGATAGGCCAAATGGTATCTTAGTGTATGCAGATATTCCCCATTTGGTAGTAAAAGCAGTTTTGTACTGGTCTTTATCAGCCAACCAAATCTGATTGTATCCAGAGAAACCATCTAGCAAAAAAAATCTCTCTGATCCAGCCACAATTTGTAGAATTTGTTCCATGGAGGGCAAGGGATAGTGATCTTTCAGAGATGCTCTATTTAGATCTCTGAAATCTACACACATTCTTACATCTCCATTCTTTTTCCTAATTGGTACTAGATTTGATACCCAGGTTGAGTGCTTGATTGAAAAAATTATTTTGAAATCTAAAAGTTTTTGCAACTCATCTACCATTAGAGGCTCAATCATTGGATTTATTGGCCTCTGTTTCTGTCTGATGGGCTTAGATCCTTCAGTCAGTTCTATTGTGTGCTGAATAATGTCTCTATTGTATCCATGAAGGTCTTCATAGCTCCAGGATATGAGTCTGTCATATTTTTTGCACAATTCAATTAGTCTTTCTTTTTTCACTTGAGTTGCAGAATTCCCAACTTTTAGTTTTTTCCCTTGACTCACCTCTATTTCAAAATAATCTGCTTTGTCTACCTGGAACCTTTTCTTCTCCAGGCTTACATCCTCTAGATCAAATAAGTTTTCTAAGGTGATCAAGCCCTTGGGGAGCTTATTAGTCTTCAATTGTATAATTTGATCTCCATATGCTTCCTCAATTTTGGTTTGCAAGTGATCAATAAACTCATCTGATTGTTGTAAGAATGAGAGTACCTGAGAATCATTTTCAAATACTTTCCAATTCTCATCATTGTCTGAAATAGTCGGCCTCACTATAACTTTCATTGACTCATTGTTAATTAATAGGCCAATTGCGGGATTAAACTGTGAGCCAATCTGGGCCATCCTATCAGCTTCAAAATTTTGACTCTTAGAGACTATCTCGATATTGAAAGCTTCAAAATCTTCTATTAAGTCTCAAATCCTATGTCTGTAGGATCTCATCCTTACATTTTTGGCTGCTGCCTTTTCTCTAATTTGCTTTACTACTAATTCTGAATCTCTTTTTACTATTAGATTCTTTGTTCCCTTTTTCTTGGCTAACAGGAGCCCATGTACTAAAGATTCATACTCAGCATCATTATTAGTACAAGCAAATTGGAAATGGATAGCTCTTAAAATTTTTTCACCACTTGGAGCACTAAGACAAATTCTTGCTCCAGCACCATGCTTACTTCTAGCCTCATCAAAATTTAAGGTCCAAATTTCTGAATTTTGAGTTGTTGGTGCCTCTTTCCTTAGAACATTTGGGATTTCATGGTCCTCATCAAAAATGACATATGTGCCCAGACCAGTAGAGTCATAGTTACCATATGGGTCGCTATGCATCATAGCCAACAACTGGTAATTTTCTTCTTCTTGATCATGCTCAGTCCAGTCGCCCAACTCTTCAACAAAAATCCTTTCTTCCTTATTTAACATAGCATGATCTGCCTCTAATTTTGATGTTGGTTCATTGGTGATATGATCTTTTGATAGTGGTTCAGATAGAATTTTTATCTTTGAACCGTATCTGGTTCTCAAGATGAGGTGAGACCAATCAAGAGACATATATCCTCCTATTTTTGTTGTAAAGTCTCTGGATAAACATAAACCAAAAACATGAGGTATATTTATGACTACTACATCTTGGTTGACAATTATATTGGGACAAGTATATAACTGTAATGAGAGTTGTTTAATTCTCCTTATTGTTTGTACTGTTTTGCCATCTAGCTACATAACTCCTTTTGTAAGGGGTTCATATTTTATTTTCAAAGCATCAGCTATTTGCTTGGGCATCACTGTAGTACTAGCTCCTAAATCTATCAATGCATTATGCAAGAGTTTCTTTCCAAATATCAGAGTCAAATAGAAAGACTCTGATTTGGATTTACTTGTGCTGCATCATTCACAAAGGTTATTGTCTTCAGAGGAATTGTATCTTTGAGCTTTTCTTTTCCAGTAGGTCCTTCTTTAGTAATAGTACCTTTGGGCACTGCTTGACCTTGCAGAGCTTCTTGTAGTAGTGTTTTCTGTTCAGGAATAGCCAATATATCTCATATTGATACTTGTGCTGGAGTCTTCTTCAATTGATCCACTACATTTATCGATCTCAAAGACTGAGTTCTTTGAACATAAGGATACCTTGTTTTTTCTTGAATTTGGGCAAGAGTCCCTTGATTTTTCACCGATCGAGGCACTTCTTATTTGACAACAGTGTTTTTTTGTCCTTAAAATGGAAGATTATTCATGACTTGACTATTTACAATCTCAAGCTGTTCCACCATCCTTCTCTTTGATCTGGTGTAATAATCAGATTGCACCACTGGTTTTTGGGAGGTAGATGCTTCATTCAAGAAAATTGATTCTTCATCTTCCACCCATGAGAACAAAGCATGTTCCAGGGCTATTTCTTCATCTTGTTGCAAGGACATTCCTTGCATCTAAGCCACTAGGACTGAATTCTACATACCAAGAGATTGGTAGGCTTGATTGTCATTGGAACTTGCAAACTGACCATCCATTCTTCTTTGCTCTGCCACCTTTTGTTGTAGATTACCCCTAAGACAATTTCTAGGTGTATGAGCATCATTGCAAGGGAAACACCAAGAATTAGTATCATCTACATAATTATTTTGCCCTGGAACCATCTCCCTATTTGAGTTGGGAGTAGTCTGTGAGGGTGTGGGAACTACAACTAATTGATTTGTTGGCTGATGGTTAGTTTGTCTTGGAGGACCCTGATATTGGTTTGGCTGAGATGAAAATCTGTTTCCTTGATAGCCTTGATATGGAGGCTTAGAAAAAGTATTATGTTGTCTTTTTATATTGATCAGCTCATTAGAAAACATCCTTAAGATATTTTTGATATCATCCATCTCAGATGACTGAGCAGGGACAGGTTCTTTCGCAAATGGTTGAGGGTAAGTGTACATAGACACAGGTGGGCTTACAGATTTAGGAACTTCTTGAGGTAATGGCATGGAAATTTTTGGGAACATGGGCATGGGAGGCCTTGGAGGTAACTTTTCAGCATCTATTAAATGATTCTCAGCTCTGACCGCATATTCATAAGCCTCTGGCAAAGTGTGTCCTTCAAGTGACTGAATCATAATAGATATATATGAATTCAAAGCCTTAAGATAAAACACTATGGCCATACTTGGTAATGGTCTAGCTATAATAGAAATTCTGTCCCAAGTATTTTGAAATCTGGAATTGAAGTCAGTCATAGCTTCTTGTGGTCCCCTTTGAATGGTAATTAACTGCTGTAACAAAGAAGACTTATCACCCTTCTCTGCAAATCTTTCAAAAAAAAGATCTCTGAGCTCATCCCACGTGGATATTGAATTGGGAGTCAAGGATCGGTACCATTCCAAAGCCTTCCCTTTAAAAGAAGCCGTTAATAATCTTATAGCCACATTCTGTTGTGTGACGACGTGTATAGCACATACATCTGATACATCTTGAAGATGTTCTTCAGGTGTTTTAGAATCTTTCCCACTGAATTTGGGCAGAGCTTTCAAGGCATTTACTGGGATAGGATCCCAAGTAGCTGGTGGTACTGGGAGGATCAGAGGACTACCAGTGTTCCAACTTGCATACTTTCTTGGGGGAACAGGGGCTCCCATATTTACTCTTGGTATTGGTATAAACTGATTGACTCTCCTTCTTGGACTAGTTACCAAAGGTGGTACAAGAATGCCCATATTTACAGCAGATTGAGATCTGGTTACTGGTCCACAGCTTCGACTCCTTGTAGCTCTCTGGTTCATACAATCTTGAAAGAAAATTCAAGATTGGTCCCACCGGGCGTGCCAAAAACTGTTGTTTAAAATTGTGCTTTGTTTTAGACACCAACAATGGGAAGTTTCAAGATGTGGGACATGCGACTTGAAACAATCTCCAAATTTTTAAGAAGCTGGTCTCTTTTTTATATCAAGTGTTGGGGGGAAAAGGGATAGGAATTTAAACAGAAACACAAATGCAAAAAAAGAAAATCTAACTATGGCGATGCGCCTGAATATAATTTTGATCCTTGATCCTAAGCACAGTGAAACTATATGTAAGATTCAATTACATTAAAGAGCAGACGAGGCATGATCAATGTAAAAGATAGAAACAATAGAAATAGAGGATCGTAGCTTAGACTACTTTCATAATGATATAAGAAACATCAACAAAGTCACAAAACTCTGTCTTCTCATTAATTCTCCAGCCACATAAAAGGCACGAAAACATGCACAGTCACATAAACTTTACAACTTAAAAAAATAGAATAAAGGCAAATGATATTCCTAATCACAGCTCTAGAAAGTCTAAAACTCTTGACAATAATTTTCTCAAAAATTTCTCTCTCAGTCTCTCCCCTTTTTTTTGGTGATCCCTCTACTCCTCTTTATAGCCTCGGATTTTTAGATAAAATAATATGAAATTCGGTGCATTCAATGCCTTGGATGTATTCTGGTCTTGTCAGGAAGGGCCATGCTAGAGCAGGGCTGTTGCCCTGACTGTGGCGTGTTGATTCATCTCTAGTGCCTCCTCTTGAGCTTGAATCTCTCATTCCATCACCTGCTTAGCCGCGCAACTATCCATTCTGCCTTTATCTCACATGGGACAAACAGACGGCCCTATTAATGTTTGCAGGCCCCAAATATCTACCTGGTGAATTGCTCCATCTATTGGAAATAACTCCCATTGAGTTTCCCTCTTTGTCTCTTCCTCCTCTTGATCCTGGCCTTAGGCTTTTTCGAACGCATTCGGGTCCGCGCTTTAAGTCGTCTAAAAGAACTCTAACTAAGCTGGAAGTGTCTATCAGAAGATAGTTTTTAGATTCTGAAACGTTCTGTTTCCCTGCAGTTTGCTTGCTGAAACAGATACACATGACACTCTGTTCTATTAAACGGAAGAGGACACTTAGTAATTCCCTAAAAATCTTCTTATTACTTCAGGAGACACCGGAGGACGACACTTGTCATATTTTGCAGCAACTATCGAAGACACGCGGCATTTTTCGCATAACTTATACTCTTTTGTGTCTTGGCTCAGGATCATTCCGCCTTTGACACTTGTCACCATCCGCTTCCTCGAAATCTCAACAGCTTGAAAGAAAATAAGACCCACAACATCTCTTACCTGAGTAACTTTAAAAGGAACACAGGGACAGGTGTCGATCTCTACCTATTTCAACAAAAGACACGTGGCAATCTCCGCTTCTCTTTAGCTATACTGTGGAAATGTTTGGGGCACATGTTAGGCTCCTACGGATGGTGACACTTGGCAGCTTCCGCAGACTTTTAGAAATAAAAACCGAGACCCACCACAGTCTTTATTCAATAATGAAACACGAAGAAGATCTTTCAGATGGTGACACGTGGCGGCTTCTGCTGCTTCTAGGAAGATACGTGGCGTCTTTCGCTTCTTCTGGGAAGATACGTGGCGTCTTCCGCTTCTTCTGAGAAAAGAAACACTGAGACCTTCCGCTATTGCCACTTGGCGCTTTTCGCCTGATCTCGATACTTAGCCTTTTGAAAACCTTCCACTGCAAAGAGATAAAAATGTGGGTGCCGATATGTAATCGCGGACGTTGACACTTGGCGCGTTCCGTTGAGTCGCTGTGAGATATGTGGCACATTCCGACCAACACATAGAAAATATGAAAGGTGCCTTGGACGATGACACTTGGCATTTCCACTTGAGAAAAGATGCCTCAGAAGACGACACTTGTCAGCTTCCGCTTTACCCCGACACTTAGACAAAAATGATCAAAAAGGGAAAATAGAGCCCGTGCTTTGTTTCAAACTTTGCCATCTCGGACCACAGCATGCGAAGGCAAAATTTTGCAACACGTGATTGAAAAAATAGAATGAAACATAGAGCAAATTTTTACTCTACAGTCCCCTCTATCAAGTCATGAGCCCCTTTTCTTCAACACTAAACAAGTTCAATAGGCGATAGAGCCTTAATTCCTCTCCCAGGACCCGGCTTGCCCAGCTCAATCAGATTTGGATAGCCAAGCTAGAACCCAAGCTTGCCTATTTCTTATGGTGTTTTGTTTATCTAGGTCTTCCACTTGGGGACTGTCTCTCCCATATTGGAATTACTCATCCCAAGTGCCCCGCTTGCAACCATCCTGAGTCATTTACGTACACCTTTGGTCTTGTCTCGGAGCCCAATCAACCTGGTAGTGTATTCATAGCCTTTTCCAAACCTACCATCCTGAACTATGTTCATTGCATCTTGCCCTCCTTGGGGATTTTGCCAATTGGGCAGCTTCTATAGCTTTCATATGAAAATTTTTTAGAGTTGTTATTCTTTTCCAATTATGGAAAGCCCAAAATACTACTATATTTAACAACGAAGCTTCGTCTTGTCTTTTTTCTATAAATGACAAGGTTGTTGTGATATCATCGCCCTGCATGCATATACAAATTCAAGTTGAAAAGGTTACATGGAGGTTCGCCGTCTTCAAGAGTTGTTTGAGCACTAAGAGAGTGCTCCTTGCATAGTGAGTCACATCCCTTTGGACGGTCCACCTCATAGCCCTCCACATCCACCCCTAGAAGACATCAAAGTTGTTCCCATAGTCGCAACCACTTCTCCCCTTACATTCAACATGGGTGGGTCGAGATCGTCATCGCCATGTGGAAAAAGGACCTTCATAGAGGGGTACATTAGCTGGCCCTTCCTGCAATTTATGCAGTCCTTGATAGATGGGAGATGGCTATGTGACTCTAGATCCCACGGATGGTTGGGTGGCTCTAGACCCTCCTTTGACAGAACCTTCCACTTGAACTACTTTGTCACCTAAAAATAATCTTTCACCTCCTCCTTAAAAATGATGACTTATGCTTAATTATCTATCAAATATTTTTAATTCTATATCATCACCTTTTTGTATTCAATATTTTTAAATTATAATATTTTTATTACCAATTTTTAAACTAGTATTTCCTTCTAACATAAAATTTAAATTGTAAATAAAAATAAATATCTCAAAACACAATAGTCTCTCCTAAGAAAGTGCAAAACCATCTTCCCTTCTATCTTTTGAAGCATGCACGTTTACCCGAAAACTTTATAGAAGGGAAAAGAGGGTCCCACCAAGGGGCTATAGCTACTATTTTCAATGAAGGAGGGGTCCCTTCTATCATTACTTTGCTAGATTGAAGAAGCTCACTAAATCCGCAAAATGGAAACCCGGTCCTAAAAAGATTGTTATTTTCGTTAACGACAAACGCCGAATTTACATAAAATTAAATAACCGAGGGACCGGAAAGCATAGCGGACGCGTTCGAATCCCATTAAACTTTCAAACTGGACACGACATGCAAGGATAAAGCACTATGAAAACAAAACGAGAAGCCAAGTATATTGTTGTTGCCCCAAAAAATAAAAACTACATATTTTGTGAATTTAAGGTCCCAACAATTTAATTTTTAGACCTCAAATACTGGTTATAAAATGTTATTAAATATTTAATATCACAAAAAATAAGAATAAGAATGAAAAAGTTGTAATTTAATTAATGAAGATGATAATTTTTATTTTATTTACTAAAGTATAAATCTTTCTATATATTTGATATGAAGAGTCGTTTGAATAGAGTTAGGGTCATTCCCTAAATGATTTTGACATATTAAATGCCCTTTAATTGTGGTGATATATATTCCAAATTATAAACAAAGATGTGGATAACTATCTATGTAACTTTGAACGTCTACATCAAATAAAATGAATAAAAAGACAAAAAGTAAAATGAGACAAGTATCTGCAAAAATCTAATTGTATGGCCCTAACAACCTTCTCCAATCAAATCTAGATTTTTGAGTGACAAATAACACATTTTTTAATGTACATTTCCAAGCTCATATTTGTGGCAGGGCTTCTACAACATTATATACATGATACACGATTTTTTACTATGTGTACTCCCTATAAATGCATAGTTATACATGATTTATTTATTTACACAATCCACCATTTTCTTACATCCCTCTAAGATTATATATTTTGTTGAATCCTAATTAACTAGTATTTCAGAGGATTTCACTTTATTGCATACTTTTAAATATAAATTGTCTCTTACATTTTAATTTTGTTGAATCCCAATTATCTCTTATTTGATAGGGTTTTACTTTATTGTATACTTCTAAATATGAATTATTAGTTACATTTTATTTTTGATGTATTACATCTCAATTTCTAAATCACTCCAATTTTTAAAAAAATCCTAGAACTTTAGTGTGCTTGAATTTATATGATATACTTATTCATGATGTCAAAAAAGATTATATCTTCAAAAACCTTTGCTAAATCTATGGTAGGCTTCCAAACAAAATAAAATCCAAACATCTAATGCTTCTAATATAATAATAATAAATTAATAAATGATGAAAATAAGAATGATGCGCCTTTGCAAAATAATGTGTCTTTGAATGATGGAACTCTTATTAGTAAAATGCTCCTTGATGTAGATATTATATATAGAAGTCTGGGAGACAATGATAATATTAAGAATAATCAACCATCCACATTCCAACATGAGCCCCAAAATGACCTTTTAATACTCAATTTAATAAATTTTTGATATATCGATAACTTTTGAAATGCAAAGTTAATGAATATTTTGAAAGAAGTTTTTGTCAGTTCAACCATTTCCCAATCATCTCAAAATTCTCTAATTTTTTCACCAACTCTCAAAGTTCTTAAATTTATTCTCCAACTTCACTTTCATTTCATAGTGACTTTCAAAATTACAACCATGATGCATGCCCCTTATAACACACAAAATCAAATTAAAAATCTCTCTGAGGGAATTTAAACAAAAAAAAAATGGTCACTTCCAGTGATTTCCTTCTAAATTTATTGGCTTACAAAATTCTTTTTCATCCTTATTTTTTTTGATATCCTTAAAGGTAATACAAAATCATTAAATTGCATAGAGTGTTGGCAGCTCTACCTATATTTCGGAAATAAGCATATATCTAAATCAGTGAGTTTTTTAGGCTATGCAATTATGAGTAAAGGGCATCCAAACCATCAAAATCACCCATAACACGATGCTGGTCTTAACTGCTTGACTCTCTGAGTCGAGTATCTAGAAAAAATTGTACCTTGTGGATGAAAATAAGCAACTATTATCCTCACCAATCGAACTCCAACCGTTTCAATTCTCTCATCCTCTTTTAATTGGTTATGTTACTAGAATGTTTGAATTGTACAATAAAAAATGAGATCCCTCACATCGTATTAGAGCCTTTCGTGTTTCTTACTTAAATTTGCTCAATGATGATAGGATATTGACTAAATTATTCCCTAAAAACTTTAAAGATTATGTTTTTCACTGAATGTTTCTGACTCACTTTAAAATTAACATCGACATAAAGATCACAATTGTTAAATTAGTTCAAATTAGATAAACATTGAATAAATGTATTGATAATTATGTGCTATGAGCCACTTGATGGCGAACACCAAAGCATTTTTTTTTATACCTTGCTTCTTATTATTAAGGACAGTCATGTTCAATTCTTTATCATTCTTTTAATGAGCTTTCTCATTGCTATTAGAGTTTGAAATCAAGTTTTTCAATGCAAACGTTCTTAAATATTCCTCCAATGTGTTGTCGTCGTCTTCTTCTAATGCTTCAAAATTCTACAATAAATTGAACTTAAAAAATAGAAGCAATGAGGGAGCTTCTAACTAAGAATGAACAGCAGATGCAATCCATGCCATGGAGCAACAATCTCAAAAGATCGTCCTAAACCCAACAAAAATAACAAACACAATTTGTTAATTATTGGAGTTCCCCGAGTGTAAAGAATGATAAACTGAGATGAACAAGTAGATGATTAAGATTGACAAATAATTATGTAAATTGTAGTAAGATGTAAATAAAGAAAGGTTTTAGTTAATGAGATGTATAAGGGTTGGTTAAGTTGGTTGGTTGTGTCCAGCGCCACCCAAATGTTAATATCACAGAGAGTTCTCCGGACCTGGCGCCCCTAATTGCTGCCAGCGTTAATATTTATCCCCAAAAAAATAAAAAAATAAAGAAATGTTTCAAATAAAGTAGTTTGTTTGCAGGGTTGGTCACTGGTAGTGGTTATTACAGAAGGTTTAGTTGCTTTAAAAATCCATCCACCCAATAATTGGACGCTTGTTATGAATTCCAGGGGGAGAGAGACTCTATTTTGATAGAGGGTTTCTGTATATAACCGTGTATTAGTTTTTAGACCAACATTTCGATTCAAATTCCATGAACCATTATCAAGATATGAGAATGGTATGAAACAATCCAATTATGAGAAAAAGAAGATTCTGCCTAAAGTGATAAGCGTGAAAGAAATTTCTAGACATTTTCTTGTCCGACCCCCCCCCCCCTGCCAACCTTTAAGTACTCCAGTGTATATCTGGCAATGAAAACAATCTTCTCTTACACTGAGTTATCACAGTGTATTATGTAAAGAGGCCGTGTCTGTTCTATACCAGTCACGGTCGGTATGTGTAAATTTAGTTACGTTTAAAGCGAAGTAGGAACAGTCAGGTTCTTTGATCTCTGATTATGGCAGGTTTTCCGTATTGGGCCAATCCCTCATTAAGTGAAACCCTGCATAGGTGTTGTAAATAAGCATATAGTAGGTCAGATCAGTAGGAAAACAGGAATAAGTAAATAACTGGAACTTGAATTCTGCAACTGATATGCAATATTTTGTGAAGGATAATATAAACCATACATTCAGAAAAAAAGATGGATTCGATGTTCACAAGTAGAGAAATTTAGATAATTCATCTAAATTAATAATCTCAGAAAACCGTAAAACCCATCAAAGGAATTCATGGCCCAACG
This sequence comes from Torreya grandis, assembly GCA_037957365.1. Classification (NCBI taxonomy): domain Eukaryota; kingdom Viridiplantae; phylum Streptophyta; class Pinopsida; order Cupressales; family Taxaceae; genus Torreya; species Torreya grandis. The sequence continues at coordinate 1,171,416 of JARHVA010004391.1, forward strand.
CCTAAATATTTTACACTGACAATTTGTTTTCAGAAAACTAGTAAAACAAATTTTACATTACACCCAGCTGTTCCCCTGAGACATGGCGGGATGGTTTCGGAAAGAAAATTCCCCAGCTGTATCTCTGCTCAGCGCTCTCATCTCTACAGAATTATTGTCATTGGGAATGGTCGAGGTTTCTGCTGTTGAGGGGACCAAAACTGTGATCTCCGAACTCATTGGGATCGGTAAAGGGGCTTCAACTTGGTGGTCTCCTGGGGTTTGGGGATTGATGAGGGTTTCATCCCAGAGAATAAAATGGATTAGAATGGGTCGGAGCGCATGGCGGTGCAGAGATAGCTTCTGGCTGAGAGAAATGGAGTCGTAGCACCTGATGGCCCCCGCTGAAGAGACCATCCAAGGCAAGATCTTCTCGTTCGAGACTCTGGATATGACCAGCAACTTGCCAGCCTCGCGGGCATCTTTGTAGAGGTCAATCAGCCCAGCTCGAGATGCCACTGTGATGGTTCCTCCCTCATCCATTACAGATGACACGTAGAAGAATCCCTGAAAAGACAATTAGACAAGACAACATTGCTTAGAGGTGCTTATGGCGTTTGAGGGTCTCGTTGTCTTTATGATTATTACCCATATATACATGAAAAAAAGTCTAAGGATAGAAGAAAGGAGTATTAGTGAAAAATAGGTGACTTGGGAATACTAAATACCGAATGCAATTAAAATCCTACCCAAAAAAAAAGAAAGCTAAATAATTAATTGAAGGGGATTTTGATGTTTAAGTAACCCGACCTCTTCTGTTCTGCTAATGGCGAAGCCAAGTCTGGTGTCTCCTCCTTTTACTTTGAGTAGTAATGAGAGCTCCCCAGCCGCAGGGGAGTACCATAAACGGACTGCCCTCACCACGCCTATGTCCACACCATGGTAGTCCTCAAAGCCATAAAGGCCTGTGTTTGCTATGCTAGAGAGGTCTGAGAGGGAACCCGTATTCACCGTGCTTGAGGCCTTTTCGCCTGATATCTGTAAATCCAACAAGAATAGAAACATATTTTATGTTGTCTTATAAAAATTGGATTTAAAGAAAACAAAATTCATATTTTTCTTTGAATAACAAAGAGTGGGAAACCTTTTTGAAGATCTTCACAGAGATTTCGAGACTGGGAGATCTTGAAACTCTCTGGATTTACCACAGTTAATTCTCTATTTTTTGTTAATTAATTTTGAGCTGGTGAGTGCCAGGGCTCAAATGCCAACCCACTCTTATTAGAATATTCTAGTTCAAAGCTCAATTGCAGAGAAAATCTTCAGCGGGATATCAGAGAATTCAGGCAATTTAGGTGGGTGAATATTAGGCTACTAAATGTTTTTATACAAAACCACAATTATGATATATAAACATAAGAAAAAGAACACAGTTATTAGGTCAGACTCTTTTGCTGATATCCTAGCACGTAATTGATAAGCTTGCCTGCTTGCTTAGCAGGCAAGCTCACCATGCTCTGTATTTTCTGTGATCGGACATCAACATTTGGACAGAGTGAAGCCAGATGCTGCCATGCAACGGAATTAATAGACTTCTGGATTGCCTCATACACAGCAAATTTCATTAAGAAGCAGGGACACAAATTTAGGAGAGGCAAGCTTGCTTTTTACTGTTACCTAATTGCTCCAGTACATCATTTTGGATATGGAGTTTTTTTGGATGTTTCTCTAAACACTTTGACAATTTTCCATTGATTAGGGCAAATCCCTTGGATGGGTATATAGAGATGATTAGGGCAAATCCCTCGAACAGGTATATAGAGATGAGATCATGGGTCTTGTTCATTCTAAAGCGAGGAGCCTTTCCAATAATTAGATGTAATTCTCAGGTCACTGGGATCACGTAGCCTTCAAGCATAGGCAGTACCTCTGCTGGAGAAATTTTATTCATAACTAGGCATTAAACTCAGTGTTCTATCAAGAGCCAAGTTTTGAATTCGGTGTCCTAATAGTCATGCAGTAATAAGCTTAGGTAGAACTCGGGCCAATCGTCTCAGAAGCAGAAAATCAATTTACTTATGCGAGTTCAGAATTTGTGTTAATATAGTCAAAAATTCAGTCTGGTAACTGGTTTGGATTTCAAATTTATTCACCAATTAGCAAAAATTCAAAATATTACCCCACTCTGAGAATTATGCTAAATCTAAAACACACCTTTGAAAATCCAGTGATTTTCAAACCTCATACGTTCTCAAGATTACAGGGTTGGTCCTAAATATGAACACTACATACCTTGGTAAGCAAGGGTTCTGTTTGAATATTCATGAAAACAATGGGCACACCAGATGCCTGAGAAGCAGTGAGCCAAGCATATGCTCTCGCCAAGGTATCCTCCAAGTCATTGTACTGCTGAAGGCCGCGGTCAGAGCTATGCGGAACAATCAACAGTGAAAAGAAGCATCCAGACCTCGGAACCGTCAAAAACTTCTGCATTTTCTTCTCCCACGGGTACGCCACATATCCATCCTTCAATTGTGCATTGCTAAGAGCAGATTCCATCCTTGCATCTCTGGAATCTGATATGAGAAAGTCAAAACAGATTAAATTCAGAAGCACAAAGCCTTTGGCTCAGATACCACGACCTTAAGGTATATTCTATCAAATTCATTTATAACTTGCAGTAATTTGGATACAGTATATTACTCAATTTTACACCTAAAAGATAAAAACAAAAACAGATAAAGAAGATAAACTTCAGCGGTGCAAAGCCTTTGCCTTGGATTCCATGACCTTGAAATATCCATTTTGTCAAATTCACATAAAAGTTTGTTATAAATTGGATGTAATATATTATTCAATTTTATACAAAAATTAAAACACTCAAAACAAATAAATTTCAGGGTTTACTTAGATTACACAAATTTGAGGCATCTATTTTGTCAAATTCACTTAAAACTAAAGTAAATTAGATGTAGTTTTTTACTCAAATTTATACAAAAAATAGAACAGTCAAAATACGCTAATTTCAGGTACTCCATGACTTTGAAGTGTCTATTCTGTCAAGTTCACCTAAAACTTGCATTAAATTGGGTGCAATATATTCAATTTTACACATGTATACGAAAACAGTCAAAACAAATTAACTTCAGGGATTGAAATCCTTTGGCTTCGAGTCCATGAACTTAGGGTTATCTATTGTATCAAATTCACTTAAGATATGCAGTACACCTAAAATTTGCAGTAAGTTGGATGTGATATGTGGCTCAATTTTGCACATAAAAAGTAGAATAATTAAAATAGATTAATCTCAGGAAAATAAAACCTTGTGCTTGAATTGTCCGACTCTGAAGTATCCAATCTGTCAAAATCATCTAAATTTTCCAATTAATCAGATACAATATATCATTCAATGTAATGCCTATAAAAAAATACAACTTTAGAGGTGCAAATCCTTTGACTCGAATTCCATAATATTAAAGTATTTATTTTGTCAAATTCAACCAAGTCTAAAATCCTTATGTAAATTAAATGTGATACATTATTCAATTTTATACATAGAAAGCAACACAATCAAAACATATTTACTTCAGGATTACAAAGCATTTGGCTCCAATACCACACCCTTGAGGTATCGTATCTGTAAAATTTTCCTAGAACTTGCATTAAATTCAATGCAATATATTACTCAAATTTGCACAGGAAAACTAAAGCAGTCAAATCCGTTCCTGTCAGGGGCACAAACCTCTGGGCTTCCACTCCATGATTTAAAGATATCAAATTCCCTCTAGTTTATTTGGCTTTGATTATATTATTTTAAGACAATTATTCCCTCAAATTCATTTGGTTTCAATTATATGATCATAAGGTATTAATTTCCTCTAATTTGTTTGGCTTAAATTTTATGATTTTAAAATATCTATTCGCTTGAATTCATTTGTATTTCATTCTATGATTTGAAAAAATCTATTCCCTCTAATTTATTTGACTTCAATTCTATGACCTTAAAATATTTATTTCTTTAAATTCATTTAACTTGTATTTTATGATTTTAAAATGTTTATTCTGTCAAATTTATTTGGCTTCCATTCTATGATCTGAAAGCATCTATTCCCTCAAATTTATTTGGCTTTGCTTCTATGAACTTAAGATATTTATTCTCTCAAATTCGTCTGCCTTCCATTTTATGTTTTTAAGATATCCATTCCTTTGAGTTTATTTGGCTTCCATTCCATCAGTTGAAAGTATATATTACCTCAAATTCATTTGATTGAGATTCTATATTTTTAAAATATCTATTCCCTCAAATTCATTTGGTTTTCATTCCATTATTTAAAAATACATATTCCCTCAAATTCATTTATCTGAAATTCTATAATATTAGTCTCGAATTTATTTAGCTTCCATTTTATAATCTTAAAATATCTTTTCACTCAAATTCATTTGGCTTCCATTCTATGATATGAAAGTATTAATTCCCTCAAATTCATTTGGTTTTCACTCAAATTCATGTGATTTCCATTCTATGATATGAAGGTATTAATTCCCTCAAATTTATTTGGCTTTGATTCTAAGATCTTAAAATATCTATTCCCTCAAACTCATTTGCATTTGATGCATATATTTCTGAATTTGAACCAATTTCAAAATCTTAAGGTATCTATTTTGTAACCTAAAAACTTGCAGCAAATTGGATGCCATATACCACTCAATTTTACACACAAGCATGCCTTTCAAGACTTTAAACTTGAAGCTCGGTTGCAGAAGCCTCACTGATCTTCCACTTAAACAGGAATATAGAAGATGGGCGTGAAATAACTACCGGAAAGAGATCGTTATTAAAGGAATGACTTGAGTGACAAATAATATACCTTGGAGTGCCTTGCACTCTTCTTCAGTAGAATCCACAAATCCGACGACATAATTGGGGTCGCTGAGAGCCCTTAGCGTATATTGTTTCTTGGTCCCCTCGTCCGCCGTAATACAGGCCTGCAGCTCCGCTATGACCCCGCGCCCCCTCCGGACTCGAACGAGCACCAACGTATCATTCCTCCTGTAAAACTTATGCAGCTCCTTCTGAAGGCCGCTCTTGCCGCCTTTGAACGGGGCCGTGAGAGTAGCATAGCTTCCGATTTTCAACTCCTCTACCACGTCGCCGGTCTGAAGCATATTGTCGTTCCATTCCTCCGCCTTGGAGCTGCCAGCCACGCCCTTAACGGCCACCACGGCACTAGAAACCTTGCTTGATGACTTCATCGACGAAAATGAAGAAGAAGAAGAAGAAGTAGAAGAAGAAGAAGAAGAAGAATTTGCGCTATCTAAGCTCATGGTGAGGGACCTGGGCAAGGGCTCTGGAAGCTCCTGTGGCATTTTCTATCTAAATTCGGAGGAACTATGATAGGAATTGTCTCCGACTTCATGACTGATGATGTCAAATAAACAAATATTTCTACTGTAGTGCGGAAAGGATCTCCCGGGCCGAATTTATCAATATTACAACTCTAATGGGAAAATGTTGCCCTGAGTGAGCGCAATCATTTGAAGGAGAATTTTTTTGGTATGGAGGTCGTCGCCTCGCTTTCCACGGTGCTGCTGCTGCTGCGCGGTGCGCGGAGGGGCGGCTGCGCGCAAAAGCTAAGGATTTGATCCGTGTTGAAGGCCGGCATTTCCTTTGGAAATTTGTGCGGTTTGGATCGGGTCGGGTCGGCTTGGGTCCGGGTCGGCAATTGATTACGCGCCATCTAGAAGCGCTGGGGAATATGACCGTCGTTGAATTTTGTTACTTTGAGACGCGTTCTTCCGCAATAGGCACAAGAACTCGAAATGGCAGAAAAGCAGAAAGGAATTCTTGTCCTAAGAAATTAAGCACAGACCTACGGTTTGTGGGGCTTTGACTACTTGTCCGAAAATGGTTGAGTGGGGCCCCAGTCCCAACCGTGTGTTTCGATATTATTGGTAAAGGTATAATCACTGGGGATCGGGTAGCTTGGGTAGATTAAGCCCACTAAATGTGCGGCTTTTACTTTTCTCACGGAGGGGATTATTGATGGATTATTGATCCAAGTTTTTAGGGCCAACTACTTTCCTACGGTTTAACTCCAATTAAGTGCCTCTTGACCAAATTTAATTTGGGGCTTAGTGCCCACTGCAAAAAGGAATCTTTAAGAGGTTGAATGCCTTAAAGAAAGATTCACGGGTTGTGTTCAAGGATGGTTTGTCATGGTCATTGAAGGATCTTCTCTTTAAGAGGGAAAGAATACTTGGTTCTACATTTTTTTTATTTTTCGTAATTTCGGAAGTTTTGTGTTGGTCAATTAGGGTTTAGCTCTCTTATTTATTTATTTTCTTGTTGATTTGTTGTTCTTTCATTTTTTTAATCTTTCGTCTATTTTTATTCCCTAATTTTGATAGTAATAGTTGGTGTGGTATATTTATTAGTACTTGTAACAGCGCTAATAGTAATCGTTGGTGTGGTATATCTATTAGTACTTGTAATTGTCTATCCGTAAACATTCATGTTTAATTAAGGGATTGGACCCCCTTGTGCCTTAGGGTCTATTTTTGCTCCGACCAAAAACATTTTCTATATTAAGAAAGACATTTTAGAGGTGATATTCTCCTTTTGAATCACTTTAAAAATATTAGTTTAGTTCTTTTAAATGTCGATTAAAAGGGACACTAAAATGATTTAGTTTCTTTTTTTTTCTAAATTATAGAGATGTCTTGAAATATAAATAAAACTAGCACAAATATCTTAAATATATTTATGTGAAAAATGTCAAGGGATATCAATCTCAAGGGCATTATCTAAGATTTTTCACATACCACGATATTAACCATTCCATTACCTTCTTCACAAATTCCTCACTCTTTTGGTGACAATTTTTATGAATCTAATTATACCAATGTGTTGATCTTGAAAAAGTCTTTTTGACCAAAAAAAAGGGCTCCAAAATCCACCCCATGACTAAGATATTACTAACTTTTTATTGAATTCTAAAAAAAAAAAAAAAAAAAAACTAAATGGATGTTAAATTTAAAGTCAAAATTAAAAATGAACACAATCACGGACATTACAACACACCACCACCTCCTTGGATGCCATTGTAGAAGGCCTTTCAATGTAATTAAACCATGATATTGTCTTGGATAAAAATTCCTAGTTAATGGTGTAGCGGAGTTGAAATAGGCAAACAAAAATATAACTTGAAAACCACCTTAATCTACATTTACTTAAAAATTGCTTTAAAAAAAAGGTAATGTATTAGGTCATCACAGGTGAAACATTAATAACAATTGTGAAAATTAGTGAAACATAAACACTGTGGCATTTCTTCTGTATATTGAATGTATCTTACATAAGATTGCTAAAATACTAAGGACATAGAGTATTAAGTCTACTTTCTTGCCAAAGAATAAAGGAGTTTTTCTTAGATCAACGAAAGATCTGTTACAACCAACCCTAAGAAGTAGGGTTTATAGGATCAATTATTCGCATGGTGTACTATACATTGGAGAAACAAGGAGGTCTATTCAAATGAGAATATAAAAAACATGTTGTTGAAATCCACCTCGAGAAAAAAGAAAAATCGGCTTAGTGGATCACTCATCAAAAATGTTACACACCATTCGCATCGAGGACACTAAAGTATTCGCTGTAGAAAAACACTTTTTCAAGAGGAAGTTTGAGGGAGGCAATATAAATTGGCAAACACAGCGAAAATCTAAACATGGAATGGGGCTTGGGTTCAAGCCATGCATGGAGATCTATAATCAATAAATTAAGAAATACTCCCTCACTTTATGATATGTTTAAATTATTAATTGGTTGTTACAATTTAATTTTATTGTTGTAACAACGAGTTCTGCATTTAATAATTGTCTTACAGTAGGCCCAAGATGCATCATATATTATAATGAGTTATTTCTATAAGGAACTCAAGTTTATGATTCTTACATATGTTATACACCCTGATGATGGATTGCATGTTGCGATCTAAAATATCAATGGATTAATCAAAACAATGTAGTTTTTCCAAAAAACTTCTTCTAATTGTAAATGACTCTATTTTATATTAAAAAAGGTACATGATGTTAAATTAAGTAAACTATTTTTTATATGGATAATTATGGATAAAGCGTGGAAAGATGCAATGATAGAAGGCCTTTATTTTGATTGTGCAACGTTATAATCATGTCTTTGTTTTCATGTTCATGTCCTAGAATCACAACACTTATGATATTTAAGGATAAAGAAATATTTTTGAGGGCCTGCATTAAAGTTAGTGGCTAGTGTGCATTAATTAACTGTATACCATAACAAAAATTACATAAGTGAAAATGAATTCAACTAGGGATGCAATAGTGCTTCACAATACACTGCTACTCGAGTGATTTATTCTTGTGTGAATGTTTTGTGTATGTGAATAACTTCATGTTTCAAATGAACTAAACACTTCTTTAATAACATTTGAATTCAAATGATTGTAATCTAAAAAAGTGGAAAGAGAGAGACATGAGCACACTCACCTTAATGAAAATCACAATATTCCAAAAACGAGACCAAAAATACCTCTGAATTAATAAACAAACAAACAAATAAATAAATAATGCGAACCTCCAAATCATCACTAATCTTAATTTCTAAACCATATAGAGGTAAAATTGTCACTGAGAGTACAAAGTCGCCATCCATGAAACAATACAAGTTCACTTCATCGAATTTAATAAGTCCACATGACTCAATACAATTTTCAAAATGGTAGTTTCACCAATGGATTTTAAGTGGTTGGTATTCACTTTGTAATATTTATGCAAAATACCTTTGATTTTGTCATTGTTGCATTGTTTTCATATGCAGGCTGTTCCAACAATGACCTTGTTCCCCTGCCATGTGGCACATTAAATATTTCCATTAATGGCCTCCTTTCCATTCGTGGGATAAGGAAAGCAACAGCCAAAAATTATCCCGTTCGCATACAAATCAACAAGTGACAAGGGTACCTAAAACGGGGTCCCGGGTTGCTTTTCTAAGTGAAAGAGTAGGGGTAAGTTGGGAATTAATTGTTGTCTCTGTTTGGAGATAAAGATGTTTGTGTATTTGTTGAATATTTGTTCGATTTAAATATATTATTGATATATTTATCAATTTTTTTGGTTTATTTTTTGATATTTTTGAGAGATTCTTTTTCTTTTTTATCTCATTTTTGTATATCTATTAAAATATATTATTATAGAAATCAATTTGTGTTAAATGACAATTAAAATATTACAATTGGAATCAATCAATATTTTGTATTTTTTTTTATAGTGTGATATTTACAATGTTAAAATATTTAAATTTGTTTTTTCAAATAAAATTTATTTGAAAAACTATTTATCGATATATTGATTGATGGGAAAGTTTGGGATATTTTTAACCAATTCAAAATAGCTAACATCATCAAGGACATGTCAATTAATTAATATCGTCAACACATTTATGACACAAGACATGACCAAAAAATAGTTATAGTGATAATTTTTTACATCATTATTTTATGGTGTCAATTAAAAAATGCCCAAATAACATGTGTGACGTTGTGTAGCATGTATTAAATATGGATATCACTAAGGGAAATAATTAAGGTACAATTGTTTTAAATACTCATCCAAAAATTGAGTGGTAAAAATAAAAATTAATCAAAATTTTGATGGAGCTATTTTTTTTGTCTTTCATAAACAAGTGTTTTTAAGGGGAGGATGATTACATAATAAACAAAGATGTGAAAATGAAGCAAGGACAATTGAGCAAAAATTAAAAAACTATTGATAATCTCTATGATTAGACATAGATGATCACCATGGTATTAATTTACGCTGACTATGGAGAACTGGAGTTATATTCATGTGGCCAAAGTTTGAGAATGCATTACTGTCCAAACACAAAATTATGATCGTCTCATTTGTAACTATCCAAACATGCTTTTCATATTATATTATATATTTTGGGATAAAACTTCCTCTCTTTGTAAATTACATACTCAAGACAAGACAAGATGGCAATACTATAATTGTAATTAAATAGAACTCAAGAAAAATTAATATAAGATGAACAAATTCTATACTCTTGACAACATATTATCCAATAATGGGTAAGTTGTCTTGAAATTTTTACATTTGTGAGATTGTCTCAATTAGTAGGGGAGAACACCATGTACCATGAGGCACATTTATTTTGAGCTCCTTTTCATGGTTCTCTACCGATGGATTTTTAGGAGTAGCATACTAACTCACAATTGTCCTTGGTCTTACTATTTTACGCATTAAATAGAACATCTTAGATGTTATATAACATAAAATTGACCTTTAATCTTGTGTTACTTAAAATTGAATTTGTTTGGGACACCTGTTTTCACAGAGAGAAGGAACATGTTGTCAATTGTAAATATCTCAAGTGTTTAATATAATGTTTTTTTAACAATAATAATCATAACTGTATAGTCATTATGACACTATCTCATTGATCTACATCCTCAACTCATTCTAAGATAGTTCTTGGTAACTAAGTAGTTTAGCACTTGAATTTACAACATCTATATCTTGTTTTGATTCAAACTTACATCTAAATTAGCCTTTAATTTTTTTCTTTTGCTCCTCTATCTTATTACACTTTTTTTTAATATCCTCACATTTATTTATTTTAATTAGTGAGATACACTCATTAAATATTTTATTCCATCATGCATTTTTTGTTCTTAAAACAATTTATACTGTAAATGTCATGCCAACTCATGTAATTTTTAAAAATATTTTACAACAAATATGATGGGAACTAGCCACTATGCGACCCTTGTTTTATTTTGGAGTCTATGTCAAGTGCATTCCCAACACTATTTATAGTGTATGGATCATTGGGACACTTTATATACTTAATGTGGTACCTTCTAATGGTTTCCCACATGATCTTTTTATCTTTTTTAACTTTTCCACTAGTGGAATGTCAATTTGGGCACTAATTGAGTACTAATTTATACAAAAGCATTTTAAGTCATTTATATAGAGAGATTATTGAGCTCTTTCAAGCATTTTAGAGGGAATGAAACAATCATTAGGTAATTTATTAAAGCACACAAGATTATGTTTAAACACACTCCACACAACATTAGTTTGCATGCTATTGAAACTATTCCAATCATTGAGGTTTGTTATTTTCGATATTATTAGTGTTTTGGGAATTGAAAAATATCAAAATGAATTTGCTATTATTTGGTTACTACATGCCTCCAAACATAATTAATTTTTATTAAGTTCTCAAATATTGTTGTCTAATTGGGGAAGAAGAAGAAAGTAGTTTTGCAAATTATCAAAGTTAAAGTGCGCAAATCTAAGCAAGGTTTTTGGACATTAGGACTAGATGGGTGTGAAATCAATTTTATTCTCTTTGTATTTTTTCTACATCATACCTAACTCTTCATACCGTTAGAAGACGAGAAGATGCCCTTAAAAGACTTCTTTGTTCGACATAAAAAATTCAGCTCAAATTTTGGACACTTCGAGGCACACATTTCCACTATTGCCTATTGAAAATTCTCACCAAATCGTGAAATAAAATCAGATAATTCTAAACTTTATATGTTTTCCTAACTTATAAATTTAGAATTAATTAATTAGACCTGATTATTGTTTTACACATATTATTTAGCTTAACTAATCGTAAGTGGTTATTTGTGTCAAAATTTAGTTATAATCCATTTATCCATACAACACATAAAATCCTTTATTTAAGGATGACCTTTTATATTTTAGAGTAAATAGGTATTTAATATTTATTTAAATGTCTAAACAAGAATTATAAATGATAATTAATTAGATTATATTATAAATATTTTAAATAACATTTGATTGCATAACTTGAGTTATGTTGATGGTTGAGTCATGTGCGCTTTATAATAGAGTTTAGATGTTTGGGCAATGTTGTAAATTGGTTTGCATGCACAATAAATTATATTAAATCATAAATAATATGTAATTTATAATAGAATAAGGTTTACGCAAATAAAAATTAAAACATACATGATTACAATAAAAATATATACTATAGCAAATGAAAAATACAAAGTTATAACTCTGAGAACAATACTAAATTTTTGAAAATATGTAGATTGTCTAAGGTTTAAAGTAGGTCTATGAACCAAGGTAGACAAAACCCAATAAATGTTATACAATTTTAAAACTTCAAAAATTTGACCAACATCAGAATGCTACTACCCTAGTAGGATTAGGATGTATTGCTATGATCATGAAAACTATGTTTTTTCTAAAATAATTTTGATGATTATGTTCCTATGCTCCCATGATCTGTAAATCTCACTCATTTTATCATAATATGTTGTAGATTACCTCAATTTTTGTCTCCTTTGTTGACACCCTAATCAATGTTTAATATCCTACAAAACCACCAAAATGAGGCCCTAGGGGAAGGAGATGGATTTGAGATCCTAACTTAGGCAAACCCCCTTTAGGGATCAAGTTTTGAAGGTGAGACACAAGTATATATGCATCTCAATAGATAGTCTAATGCAATATGAATATCCCAACCCTTACCATTATCAACAAGATGCAAAAAATTAGTAGATGTTATATGCTCTTTCACTAGTCCTTGGTTTATGATTTTGATACAAATGTGCTTCTCTAATAATGTAATCCTTATCCTTTACAAAAAAATAAATGAACCCTAAAATTAACTTCTTCTTCTTATAAATGCATTAATGCAATCATGCACTTATAGAACTCGTATTAGGACCCTATTTTTGTGCAACCTGACAAAAAATGGGAAAGAAACATCAACAAGAATGGACACAAACATAAAATAAACAAAGAAAATGGTCAAAGAGACTTGTAAAAGCAAAATACTAGAAGTGTACTAGTACACTTCTATACTAGTACACTTCTATTTATACTAGGAGCATAACAATACATTCCTATAAAAATATCATAAACTTAAAAAATAAAGATGAAAAGAGGAAAATAGGGCACATGGAGAGACAAAATAAAAAAAGAGATAAAATAGGAAGAATAGAGGAGAACCATGGTACAATAGTAAATATTAGAGAGTCACAGAGAAAATATAGTAAGAAGTTGTCACAAGTTAAGAAAAAAGACATGAAAACATGCCAATAAGAGCATAATCTGAACCAATGATCCAAAAAAACACCTACATACACTAATATCATATCAAATAACTAGTATTGAACCAAAATTTATGTCAACTATTCAAATATAAAAAGGATAATATTGTAAATATGATTGAATAATATATAACATAAATAAAAAAATAATTCATCATAAAATTATTGCTTGAAAGGGGGTCATTCATACCAAATTGGTGTCTTTATTGAAAAATAAAAATAAAAAACTAGCATTTTAATTAAGCCATGGCTTCAATTCACACTATTACAATACTTTGGTAATCTCTATATAAGTTATTGAATAGTGAAATTGGTTAATATCCATATTATTACTAGCTTAAATATCTTAAACACACATCTAAAAAATAGTGAGAGATATTACTTTTGAGATGACTATTTTGAATCTTCTTATTGAATAGAGATAGATGGTCTCAATATAGTTGTACCACTATGTTGGGCTCAGAAAAAGAGAATTATCGAGGGGGACATGGGGTCCAAAATCCAATGTACACCCAAGATATCAATTTTTTTTAATTTCTTTCCTCAAGCAAGAAGAAAAAATGTCATATGACAATTATATGGACATCAAATTTAAGGTTGAAATTACTATGTCACAGTCAAATGGACTATTTTACCATATTTTTTATTTAATAGTGTTTAATAGGTATAAAGCTTGATAGATCTATTTAGATTATAATATATGACATTCAAGCATAAACATGAATGTAAATCATAATTGACTAAAATTAATTGAAAGTGGCATAAGCTAAAAATAGTAAGTATAACTAGTAATAAGATACTTAACTTTTTATAATTTTTAGTTGACAATAACTGATGCCTTATAGTAAAAATTAGGATAAAACATGATTATGATATCTTAGGTTCAAGAACATATATTTTGACTATGCTTGGATAGTTTCATGCTCCTTAGACAACAAAATAAGCTGATCGTGTCTGTTGACTACAAACTTGTCCACTTTGATTATGATGAAATTGTAAATACTCTACCTCATGGGCTTGGTCTACTGAGAGACATGATATATTTTGATTATTTTATTACCACTTGAAATTTTTTATTTTCCTTATCTTTGTCTTGGAAACCCTAGGGGCACTTGTGAGAGCTATAAACACATAAATAAGGAGGGGAAGTGTAATGGGTTGAGCTTACCCTAATCATCCCCTTTGATGATTGACCATTGCCTACGTATCTAGATACTATGAGGAGGGAATCAAGCCACGTGTAGTTCTCCCACATAGATTTATTGTGCAATATGCTCTTTGAATATATATATACAACAATAAATTTGGATTGGATAATTGACAAAATTAGCTCTTGACTTGATTTGAGATGCTTCAAACTTGATTTGAGACTGCTCCTAGTGTTTGATATTGATTTTGGGAAGAATAAGGCAACTTTGCTCAATGTACATTAGTATAAAATATAGATTCTAGATAGAAATAAAGTTATCATAAAATTATGCTTTGATTTGTTTATATAGTGAAACCTTTTGAAAATTTTTATTGGCCAATTTTTTAATCATGTAGGATGACCCAAATGATTATGTAACTTTTTAAAAACTAGTTGTTAAATGACACGGGGATGAGGTTGGACTAGGTGGATAGGTCGATGATAATAAACTTGTTTACCTAACATGGATCCATCCTAAAAAAGTAGGGATAACTGTCCTGATGTTGGAAGAAGTCTAAGAATGTTATGAATAGGTTTGAACATTATCTTAGAAATTATTATGTAGTAGTGACAATGAATAGAGGGTTTGATCCTGAACATAATTAAATGGATTAGAGGAATGATGAGCAAGAGTCATGTATTTTGGCATAAATCAAATGGTTAAATATTAACATTGTCAAGTACTTGTGACTATATTTAGGTGTCTACATTCCCCCACCCTTTATTATAGTAATTAAATTGCTAAAGTAAAGGATAAAGGTAAAACTTGAGTGTGTATAACACACTCTATATTTTGATAGGAAACTCCAATTATGTAGGGCACTCATTTTAGAAAACCCTAAAACAACACATGAAGTAATCAATGTCTATATTTTAAATTTGAAAAATATATAATTTGAAAATTTAAAATGAAAAGAGTACAATGAATGAGTACACTTGTATGGATATTAAACCATGTTTCTTTTTAAATTGTAAAAGGAGATGAAGCATTGGAGAAATGTGCCCCCTTGTTGAAGCACTTGGAGAGATGGTTCATTAAAAATAGTGTCGAATTGAGAGTGATCAAGTCCTAATTTTGAATAACTCTACACCCCCTGCCCACCTTTATTCTAGTAATTAAATTTCTAAAGTAAAGGATAAAGATAAAACTTGAGTGTGTAACACTTTTTATTTTTATAATAAACTCGAATTATGCAAGGCACTCATTTTAGAAAACCCTACAATAACACATGAAGTAATCAATGCCCATATTTAAAATTTGAAAAATATACACTTTGAAACTGAAATGAGTACAAGGAATGAATACATTTGTATGTATATGAAACCATGTTGCTTTGTAAATTATTAAAGGAGATGAAGCATTGGAGAAATGTGCCCCTTGTTGAAGCACTTGGAGAGATGGTTCTTTTGAACCATTATCGAATTGAGAGTGATCAAGTCTTAATTTTGAATAACTAATCAGGCCCTTGAATTGGGAATGCTTATTCCAATTTACATGAATAATGAGAAGTACCTAATGTACTAATCCAAAAGAAGGTGAAACCATGATGAGTTCATTAGAAGTGATGCCAAGGTCATTTAGTGTCACAAGAATCGAACATACATCACCTGTAATGTTATGATCCACACTTATAGTAATTCAAATATTCAAAATATAATATAGATCAACAAAACATAATAAATATTGGTGGGCCAAGATGTTCAAATATGAACTATATTCAAATATAAAATAATACCCTTATGATAGTGATTTAACTTTTTTGGGAATATTGGTGTATTATTCCTAATTTAGTTAAAGGGTTTGAATAGTAAAATGAGTAAATAAATATGTAATAATTAAGATTTTGATTTGTATAATTTTATTGCAACTTGAACTTTAAAAAAAAAAAGTAATAAGGGTAAGAAAATAAGACTTAGCTAGAAACTAACTGATATGACTAAGACACAGGCTAGAATTCACTATGCAAGACTGAGACACTATCAAAAATTAGGATCTAGCCTTCATTCAATGAAAGGATAGGAGCACCAAAAATAGGACACCTTAGTGTCCAACACTATAGTCTAATTCTGTTGCTATTATCCTAAGGATCTTATCTTTTTAGGTTTTATTTGCTAGGTTTGTGTGACCCTGCCTATGAAGTTTTGACAACTAGAAGTCTATAGAGCTCCTTGTAGAGCTGATTTTGTCTTCAAACCCTATACTCCATTATTATTTGACCAAATTTGAGAAAGAGGGGGGGTTAGTGTGTGTAAGTGTTTTAGTATTTTTTATGATTTTTCAGTGTGATCTAATTAACTACTAAAAACAAGGTACATGCAGGGTTTTTAAGATTGCCTAGAGATATGGATGGTTGGTTACACACCATTGATCAAGATCAATTGTGAGAACTCATATTTGGATGGGGAGGAATGACCTATAATACACCACACTTAAACAAAAAATGGGATTAAAAGAGAGATGAGTGGGCTGCTAGGTTATAAACCAATCCTGAGAAGCGACATGCTTTCTCAAATGGATGTCATCCCAATATTTTCAATTAAGAAGGATAATAAAGATAAAATATACAAATTACAAGATATAAATGATTTAAAATATAATTTCACAAATATTAGATAAATTCAAATTATTTATTGCATTTAAGATAAACAAGATAAATAGATATAGATGGATAAGATAAATAGATAAACAATGATTAGATGCAACTAAAAATGAGTTAAGATTAAGATACAAAAGTTAACATAAACAAGGGTTTGGTCACACAAGAATCACAAAGGGTTGACACTAAGTTTAGGTTAGGAATTAGACCTAATACACAAAAGGCCAACTAAGATGATGGGATAAGGATTGGATGGATGAGAGATAAGGATCATAAAATAAGGATTAGGAATATATTAAGGAAGTTTAGAGATGATTAATATAGATTATAGAGGTTTAGGGATAGATAGGAAATATACAAGAACCTGCAAAATCAAACAAAAAGATCTAAAGGGTTGAAATTGAAAGTTTTCTACAAAAGACAGAATCGATAATGATCCTATAGAATTGACCACGATCCTATAGAATCAACCATGATCATCCTAGATTGTGGTTGATCTTGTGATAGTGTATAGAATATGAGAAACAAGTTCCAAGAACGATGCAAAAGGTTTAGGAAAGGATAGAGATGTCTGCAATCTAGGAAATGGCTAGAAAGGGATCTAAAACATAGAGTTTAACAAATGTATTGATATAATAACATATAATGAAGTATTTAAATCAGATTTGAAAAGAAATAATGAAATTTCAAAGAAAACAAATAACTTACCTGGACATGATTTTATTCCTTCAATGTGCTTTCCTGCTAGACAGCATTTTGGACTCCAAGTGTTGTAAATTCTGACCTCTGAATGCTAGAAATAAACCTTCAAAGTCTGGGTCCTCCAACCTTCATATTTTCTAAACTCTTTTAGGGATGGTTTAAAAATGCTTATATGGATCGATGTTAATCTAAAAAAATTGACATCGATCTAGGGAAGTTGTGATTTACATGCTTATTTTAGGCTGCATGGTTACCAAATGGTTGGGGATTTTGCATATGACTTGAGGGAGCTATTTTCTGGGTTGTTAGGCATGGGAATAGGTTGGGTAAAATGGGTAAAAGGAAAAAAGGGAGGTTTTAACAATTAAATGATTTTTTTAATTAATTAAATAGATTTTATTTATTAGATTTTGGATTGTAAATAGTAATTAATAGGATTAATTACCATGAGTAAAAAGGGGGTATATACATGAAATAAACATTTAAGTATAAGTTGATATTTAATTATGGACATTTATTTTCTTATAATTTAAGTTATATTTTATATATATATATACTTTTAGGATGTTTGAGAGGGGTTTGGGACCTCCAGGAGTTAAGATGCAAAATATAGATTTTTGGAGGTGTCTACCACATTTCAGACTTAGCCTATTTTTGGAGGGTTCGTTTATACAAGGAAAGTTGTGGATAAGTCACAACACTTTTTTTTAGTGAACTAGGGATAAAGGGATAGCCTAAAAGATGGTAGAATAGGGCAAGGGTGATAAATTCTAATGATAATATTTACTAAATATGTATCCACACCCCTTATATGGGCACATTGCCTACATACCAATACTCTGAAGAGGGATCAATCCATATGTAGTTCTCCCACTTAATGTGATTTGTGAAATAGTGTGTACGGAGATACAAATTTCTAAACTGGGTGTGTTTGAGATGATTAGAGACTAATGTAAGGATTTGTATAAGTTGGAAATAGTATTGGATGGCTGTATGCAGAGAATAGAGAAATATGCTTGAGTAGTCTTGCTTGTATTATTGCTTGATTTTTAATATTTTCTAACCCCTTCTAAATGAACTTTGAATAAGTTTTTATAGGGATCTATAGGTCATAGGTTGGATGTGCTTACATTAGGCTGATAAAAAGAGGGATAAGAATTAGAAGGAAATGGTCATTTAGGCTCAAAATGTGATTGGATAGGAGCATTGGAAAGGGGACACCCTAGGCTCCAACGCTATAGTCTAAGTTGGGTGCTATAGTCCTGAGCTGATGGGACCTGGGAGATGGATATGTCATGGAAAGAGTAGTCTGGATTAGTTGAGATTAGGTCTAAAAGGCTACAGATGATTGGGAATCAATGAAAAAATGCCTATGAGGGTCATGAAAATAAGTAGGAGGGACCTATGGGATGGATGTCACAAGTCACAATCAAGTTACCAATTTTTGCATTTTATATGACTAAATTTGCCCCCCCCTTTATTCTAGTGATGCAACAAAGTGAAATACTAGGATAAAGGAAAATAAAAAGCATACTTGAACTTACTTGAAAGGGTGAAACTCATGAAGCTATTATGATGTTGGGTGTGCATAGAGAGAGCATGTTGTGAAAATAAAATTTGTAAGAGAAAACAAAAAGTAGATTAATTTTTACTAGATATGCTATGTCTAAAATAAGAAAGTACAAAGCTAGGTAAGAGAGAGAGGAATAAAAAGGAACAAATACACCTCACTGGGTACATGAACTAATGAAAAACCTATTATGATGTTAGATGATGTTGAGTAATGCTGGATGATGTTATACCAAGAGTAATATTATGAATGGAGCTGAGTGCTCAATTCCCTGAGATTGGATCAAGAATGCAAAGACTATCCATTTGGTTCCATTGTCACCCACTAAGTGAATCTAGGTGGTCATATGTGTGCTAATCAATTATTGGATTGTGTTTCCAATCCCTCTGAGTAGGTGGGTCAAGAATACAAAGGCTAGCTAGTATTTTGGCTCTCTTCGTTGCCCCATGAAGTGAAGCTATAAACTAATATCTGTATGAAATGAATGTCTTATGAGATGGCTCTTTAAGCCCATGAATGTTATTTAATCTAAAAATGTTAGTGTGGATAGCTGAATGTGTGTTAGAAATTAGGCCACTTTGAAAGATGGAGACTAGGCTTGTATGAAAGCCTCTCCAAAACTAGGCACTAGGATTATATGCAATCCATTTTGAAATGTGAAGGTTATGACTGTATGAAATCCACTCTGAAATGATGCCAACCACTTGTAGGTGAAGTAAGGCAAACAACTACTAAGAATACCTGGGTAATATTCTATAAACTCAAAAAGAAAAGAAAACAAGTGTGTCATGCACATTACCCTCAATCACTAGTGTCTGGAACATGAATTATGATCTAGAAGTTATACCAACTATCATATCTAAACTTGAAGTGTGAGCCATCATGCCACACATGATGCCCCTATATCTAGATTCTCTGAGAAAAAGTGGACTAAAAACTATTGATTTTGGATTGGTTTAAAAGTGCAAAACTATAGCTGAACCTACTTTTCTGCCTGCTTTTGGAAAATCTAATTTTTTTTTTCTATTTGGATAGGAGCATTGAAAATAAGACACCCTAGTGTCTAGTAATATTAGCCATATTTGACACTATTGTCTTTTGCTAAAATTGAAAACTATTCTGGAATCATCACTATTTTTTTGGTCTATTTTATCTGGTTTGACCTTTAATTGTTGTTCTAAGTGTTTTGAAATTGGTTTATCAATTGGTAGGAGCTCTAATCTTTATGGAAAAACCTCTATTTTTTCCTCCTCTTTTGAGGGTTGGAATGAAGACCTTACAATGACTACCTTCAGAAGAAAGAGCCCTCCAAGTGTGTTATATTGTGAAATACATGATATAACAATGATAATTGGCAAGATATCTCAAGACATAACATAGTTTGTAAAGGAGATTTTTAGATCAACAAGGGTATGCCTAGATAGATATACCAATGTAATAGTATGTGGAATATCTTAAATTAAAATTAGAACTAGAAATCTGGTTAGTTGTTAGTTGTCAAGGAGGGACGGAACATGATGTCCATCATGGCAACCAAGATAGAAAGATAATGCATGATGTGGATCATGGCATTACAAACAAAGAGAAACAAATAATAAATAATCACACAAGGCAAGAAGCATATAAGAGTGGCCAAGGGGATAAGCAAATAAGGGACATGGGCACATGTCACTCAAATTGGAAAGTAAGCATACAAGGCCTGTTCAAATACCATATACACACACATTTGGAAACAAGCAAGGTTGACATGAAAGCCACAATCACATAGAAGATTACAAGTAAAGGACATTGGAAAATGTCCTAAAACACACACATGAATAGAAGCAAAGGACATTGTAAAATGTCCTAAGGAACATACAGGAGATAAAATAGGAACTAAGGAATGTAATCAGTCTAGCTACACAAAGCAAGAAAATAAAGAATGTAAAAACTGGAAATATAATTGCATCTAACTAATCAAAGCAAGAATGTGAAAGCATGTAAGACATGGTAATACAAGACTAGATATATTCTAAGGAATACACAAGTGTTATATACTAGTGAAATGTTGATAGAGTAATCTGTGTAAGCTAGTAAATAATGTATATCAACATGATAATTAGAGTGTGTGGTGTAAGAATGACATAACTTGAATGGTGTAGTCATGTAGAAGATGCCCCCAATGGGTAAATATATTGATGTATGTCTCGAATGTAGAAGTAGGATTCCCCCTCAATGGGTAGAGTGAAACAATCGAGGAGTTGGATGTCACTACACACATTCAAAGAAGATCAAGTGAAGCATGGTAATGTAGATAAATTGACAAACAATAACATAGAATAACAAATGTAAGTCTAGCATACCAATAGAAACGTAAAGCATGGATAATGCATACAATCAAAATATTTTTAGTGTTTTTGAGTTATTTGAATGTTTTTGGATTTTTGATGTATTTGAATGTTTTTGTATTTTAAATGTTTTGAGATATTTACAATCAAGCATAAGAAACTATGTATAGGTATTTGAAAAGAAGCTATATATAATTAATCATAAGAAGATTATGTACAAGGCAAGTTGAGAAACTATGTACAAGTCAATATAAGAAAGCTATGTACAAACATTGGAAAAAAAATGCTATATACAAGCATCTGAATAAAGCAATATGTACATGATGACATAAAAGACTAGGCTAGAGGGGGTAAAGAGTCCAAGGATGGAGCTCGCTGGGGATGGAGATGGAGGAAGGGATCATGACCATCATCAAATGCCTCAAGATCATCATCATAAGTATCATCATATACTATAGAATATATATACATGGTGTCATACTAATGAAGGTAAATTGAAGGTTACTCTGGTGGTGGAGATGTTGATTCTCCTCTGGGACATTTAGCTCTAGTAGTAGATTGATTCGGTGGAAGTGGAGAAGCTAGTGTTATGGGTGATGTAATCTGAATAATACCTTGAACTGTAATTTATCCAATCTCCACTATAAATCTATACATGAGTTTATATCATGGCATGTGATCCTGTGAAAAAGTTAAAATGGGTGACCATCTTGCTGTGATGATCTATTAATAATCTGTGTTGCATTGTAGGTAATGTGATTAATCTATGATCAAGTAACATTTGTAACATAATCTATGGTTGATGCTATGTGTTGCCTACCTAAATATAAATGATTGGCTCTATATCCATATATGTAACCATGTGAACTATATGTACCAAGTGATCTGTCTATGGTCATGAATGTGGAGTATATCTTGAGAGTGTAGTGCGAAATGCTAATAGTGATGTATGATGTGTAATGAGAGATATATAGTCATCTTGGTATTCTCTTGGACCTACTAGTGTAAATCTCAATCCACACAAATATTCATCTATGAGTGTGGGTGTCATATCATTATTTGAAGAAGCTTGAGAATATGTATCAACATCATGTACATAAGGTAACTTAGAATTTACCATAAGGGGTAAATGTGATATGGGAGTCTCATCAATTATAGTAGTAGAAGACAATGGTGCTATGAGAGTATCTATAATTGATAGAGTAACTATATCTATAGAATCAATTGGTACTATTAGAATTTCTATAGGTGAATGTATAATTATAATAGGTGTAGGAATCATGATTGATGGAGTGGTTCGAATGGCTGTAGCCATTGTGACTGGCTAAATATTTAGAGCTGAAGACACAATTGTAAGTGGAGGGGTGCAAGAAGTGATAGTCTCTCAAACCTCATATGTATGTATCTAATCAAGATAAATGTAGTGAGGTGGTGGCTAAACTATGATATGAGGTGTCCCATATGGAAAAATGGTCAAAGATGACTCTATAGTTTGACAATATCTAAATGGTTGGTTATCTTCTTGACATGTGTATAAGTATCCTTCATGGAGAAACTTAATAAATAGATGAAGAGTAGAAGGAACTACCCCCATAGCATGTATCCATGGTCTTTCAAGTAAAATATTATAATGAAGAGGACTTGGCATGACTTGGAACTGTGTAGAGAGGGTTTTGGGTCCTACCATGATATCCAAAGCAATAATGCCCAATGTCTATCATGGTATATCATAAAACCTTCTAATGTTCTTATATGATTTTTAAATGGATGCCATATCCATGCCCATGGTTTGTAAGAATGTAATATTACATATATTAAGTCCAAAACCACTATGAACTAGAACTCTCTTAACTGTGCTAGTTTTGACTTGAGCTTGTATGAATAGAGGTAAATTTTGATCAATATCTATTTGAGATGGCATGTCATCATGATTAAACGTAATGACATCTTATATAGTTTTTAGTGTGTTAACCACTGATACAAAATAAGAAGGCTTTGAATTAATGGGCATAAAATTATGAGTGAGTGCTTGATAGAGAATGTCCTTGAACACATTGGATTTTTGAAGTAGTTCTAACAGGGAAATTTTAGCTAGTGTGTTTCTCAACTAATAAATAATATCATATGCCTTATGTGAATATACCTGTGCAAGTGGGTTGGGCCTGGGATGAGAAGGAATGGGAGGGTGGTGGGGCTCCTGACTAGGTAGAGGAGGCATGGTGACACATTAAGTAACAACTCTAACCACATTATCTACTATCCATATAGGACTAGTAGTAGCTACGAAAAGAGAGCAAAGATAATCGACAGGTCGAGGTGGTGGAGGGACAAAGGGTGTCAACTGGGCTTTCTAGTGATGGGTAGTGACTTAGGGAAGAGCAAAATAAAACATACAACATGACTTGACACATGATAGAGGCTCCAAGGGAGGTGAAGCAAAAGGCATCTTAACATGTTTAATAATAACATTATTAACATCATCACTTATTATGAAAAGTAAGCATGAAATGTAAAGAATGAAGCTTTATACTAACATATGGTAAACTTCATCATTCATATACATAATAGGACCAATTATGGTCTCCTTATTATTTGCAAGAAATGTAAGAAAAATTTGTAAATAAGTGAGATCCATTTATGAGATCTGATTTTAGAATGTAAGGTGATATCTCAAAAGAAATAGGACCTAGTGTATGTAACTAGGGTTTGAAAAATGATTATTTTGAAAATTACTATGAAAATTTGAGATTTAAAATGAATTTTTGAGTTAAATATACAACTAAAAAATAATAAATTTATTGGAAAATTTGTGATTGAACGTGACCTAGTATATGCAACTAGGGTTTTAAAAAATAATTATTTTTAAATTACTACAAAATTTTAAAATTTAATGCTATTTTATGATTTTATTATGCAATTAAAAATTAAAAAAATAGAAAAAAACTAGTAGGAAATTTACCTTAATGTTTCTAGGGTTTTTGTGTTCAAATAAAGTAAGTCAGGTCCACCAAACGATTTAACCTTTTTGGGATTATTGGTGTATTATTCCTAATTTAGTTAAAGGGTTTGAGTAGTAAAATTAGTAAATAAATATGCAATAATTAAGTTACTAATTTGTATAATTTGTTTGCAACTTGAAATCTTCTAAAAATAGTAATAAGGGTAAGAAAACAAGACTTAACTCAAAAATGACTGATAGGACTAAGACAGAGGTTGGAATTCACTATGCAAGATTGAGGCACTATCACAAATCAGGATCTAGCCTTCATTGGATGAAAGGATAGGAGTGCCAAAAACAAGACACCTTGGTGTCTTAACACTATAGTCCACCTCTACCACTATTATCTTGAAGATCTGAGATTTTTGAGTTTTGTTCACTAGGTCTGTGTGACCCTACTTATGATGTTTCAATAGTTGAAAGTCTGTAGAGCTCCCTACAGAGCTGATTTTATCTTCAAACTCTAGACTCCATTGTGCTATGACCAACTTTGAGAAAGAGTGGGGTTAGTGTGTGTAAGATTCACTGAACATGTATCCACACCCCTTGTGTGGGCATGTTGCCTACATATTAATACTTTGAAGAGGGATCAAGCTATATGTAGTTCTCCCACTTAATGTGCTTTGTGCAATAATGTGTATAAAAATGCAAAATGCTAAACTAGGTGTGCTTGAGATGACTAGGGACTGGTGTAAGGATTTGAAGAAGTTAGAAATAGTATTGGATGGCTATATAATATGCTTGAGTAGTCTTGCTTGTATTATTTCTTGTTTTTTATATTTTCTAACCCCTTCTAAATTTTATTTGAATGGGATTTTATAGGGATCTATTGGTCATGGGTTGGACGTGGTCGCATTAGGCCGAAAAGAAGAGGGATGCAAATTGAAAGGAAATGGTCATTTGGGCTTGAAATGTGATTAGATAGGAGTGATGAAAAGGGGACACCCTAGGGTCTAATTCTATAGTCCAAGTTGGGCACTATAGTCCTAAGATAACGAGACTTGGGGGGATGGATATGTCATGGTAAGAGTAGTCTAGATTAGCTGGGATCAGGTCTGAAAGGCTACAAATGACTGGAAATTAGTGAAAATATTCTTATGAGGGTCATGAAAGCAAGCAAGTGGGATCTATGGGATGGATGTCGCAAGTCACATTCAAGTTACCAATTTTTGCATTTTATATGTCTACAGATAGGTAAAAACCATACAATACTCTTTAAAGAATGAATAACTCCACAATTCCACTACAAGGGGGACACCTCTAATATCCTATAAAAAATTGAAGATTAAAAACTTACTTGATATGATTTAAAATGATATTAATCTCTTTTATATAGACCTATACAACTAATAATGGATGGGTAAATTCCTAATCGCAATGTAGGCTGATTTATTACCCAATGTATTAATTCCATAAGTTAATTATTTGTCCCAATATATTAGACCTATAAAATTAAATAATTGGGATGTGTGCCATATGTTAGCATATCCATAAAAACATATACATTAATATATCATATCCCTAGGTACATAACATGACATCCCTCCTTGACATGTTTCATCCCCAAAACATGATAAAAGACTAGGTAGTAAGTGTACTTCAAATCATTGCACACTTGTCTCCATGCCCTGTCATCCAACCAACTACCCATATGTGAATTTGGTTTAGAAGGTGATAGAGCACCAACATTACTTCCAGATTCCACTATGCTACTTTGATTCCATTCATTATCATTATTATACCTTTGTGTCTATGCATAATGGTTTTTCCTTTGATTCCATGCTCCATATTCTATTGCACTATTTTGATTCCATGCATGACACTAGTATTTATTATTTAGTTCCCATGCATAGCCATAGTTAATTATCCCTTAATTCCATTTTATATATTCTATTACAATATTCTGATTCCATGCGTGACTAGTTTTTGATTAGTTTAGAGTGCATATTACAATTTAATGATTTTTCATAAATTCACTCTATAGGTTGAAAGTTTAGGATTTTTTTTCTAAATTGTTTGTATTGAAGTTTTATAACCATTTAAAGAAGTTGAAATAAACATTTTTGGGTTATGTGATCAATTTGGAGTGACTTATAGAGATTTTAGGATTTTTTCATTAACCCTTATGTGTGAATAATGTAGTTAAAAAAAATTTAGGAGAGGATGATATTGATGCTAGATAATGGTGGCTCCAATTTAAGGAGACTTATTTTCATGAAAGTTTTTGGATAATAAGTTTGCACATTTCAAGGTTATTGCATTGATTTGGTTTCTTTAGCTAGGAGAAGAATGAAATAATTTTATATGGGAATAAATGGACCAAGTTTTCCTAGATTATTGGGACATAAAAGAAAAATATGAGGAAGAATACAAAGATGAGGAAGAAAATAATGATGATGGTGGTAATGAGGAAGATTATGCAAATGGTGAAGACAAAAAAGAATAAGAACATATTAATGATTGGGAGGGGGATATAAATGATGTATAAATAGAGGTAGAGGATCACGATGAGGAAACTATAAATTATTTCAAAGGAGAGGTAGATGATCATGATGAGGAATAAAGTGAAAATAATGATAAGGGTTCAAACATGTTATATCCTAAGAGAAATTATTCAATAATTAAATTTCATGGATGAATTCAAATGAAGAATTGATTGTCCATAAACCCTAACAACAAGCATAACTTCATGAACATGGATGTGGCACAACATATATAGGCTCAAGAATATAATATCAATAAGGCTCAAGTAGATGGAAATAAGATTCATGTTTTTGAATATTAGAAGCTCACTATCGACAAATGTATGTTACTTTCAAATTTTTATGCTTTGGATATGGATGGTGTGGATATGGTGCTTGAATATCATTAGATAGAGACTTTGGGAATAATCAATATTAATATGCAGAAGTAGTTCATGAAGTTTTGGTACAAGGGAGATTTCACTTTACATGATATCACACTTGGAAAGGCACAAACAAAGTTAAAGGTAAATAGTGAGGATGGAATTGAAGATGGTGAAGAAGAGCATAAGGAGGATTCATATGAATAAAAAAATGAAGAGATAATACACACATAGAAGAACATTTCATTTACTTCAAAGACACAAGCACTACCAAATGAAAAGGTGGAAGAGGTAGAAGAAAAGGTTGATAAGGTCAAAGTATCATAAAATGATACTAAGGTTGGGACATATATACACCCACATCATCATGAGAGGAAAAAAACATGGATACATGTTAGGCTATGTTATTATGATTCCATTCCTAATAGATGATGGAACCACAAAATGGGTTTGCTTGAACTACTGCCAAGGCTATTGAATGTCACAAGACTCGAACATACATTAATCATAAAAACATAAATCAAACTACAGAAAAAAAATCTAGATTATATTTTCATTATCAAAGGGTAATGAATAATATTCATTCCCCCATCATGACCACAATACCAATATATTTGATTTAAATTAATTATTTTCCATTGAAGTTGTAAACTATATTATAGTGCGTATGCGCATGAACCAATATCATGCCTTTTTCACTTTGAAATATGTATATATGTAAATGAAATAGTATCATGCCCTTTGAATCCATGCCAAATTATGTATAATGTTACACATCTATATTCCCAACTCTAACTATGTGTGAAATATTTATTTCATGTTCTTTTAATTATTTTGCATATGCATTCAAGTGTGTATGATTTTGTATTCAAGTCTTTATAAAGTGAGTGCATATGGATGCCATATTCCCCCATAATCTATATCAATGTTACAATCTATGTCATGTTTTTATTTTTTAATTAATTTGAATCTTTGAAACTTGTATTATCATAAAATTTTAATTTTTTACTCATGGAGGTTTGAATCTCTAAGACAAGTCCATTGTAATTCCCCCCTTTTGAGATGAGGGATGTAGCTTGTAAGTCACTCATCTCAAAATAAAATTTAACTATATCTCATGATAAATTTATAATCATGTGGATATTAAGTCATCATAGTAATATAATTGTCATTGAAGCATGTATGTAACATATTGAATGTGATGCATACAAGTGTCATGTCTAGATCGATACAACAATGAGGTATGAAGTAAAGTAACCATATATAAATAATAATATGTAGCAAAAGTACATGATATATATCATTGACACACTAATAAACATAAAAAATCATAACAATAACAACACATAATGTCACACATAAGGCCAAGAGCTGCATACAATGGACATGAACATGTCACATAAAATAAGGCCAAGTGCCACACACAAAGGAAATTAAGAATTCCATAAAAAAGGCACATAAATATCACACACACACAAGGCCAAGTGTCCACACACAATAATCAAGCAATTTTTATCCCACCTTTCAATAAAGTAACAACATCAAGGGAACATTGAACAAGTGAAAACTAGTCTACACCATCTATATGTATTAATGTCACATCATAATAAAGTAACATATCCCTGTAGCACAATGTAAGATGTGAGTACTTAGTAAGACACCTTCAGTATATGTAGCTAAACATGGTATAAAGGTCACATATAAATATAACCTGTGATTTTATAACCTTTAAAATAAGATGCCCCCAATATAGGCATGGCCACTAAGTAAAAGGGAATCCAACATCTAGGAAGCCATGTATAATATGTATGTGTTGCATAAAAATCTTATACCTTATGAAATGCATATGTATATGAAAACTAATATGCCATCTACCAAAATATGTTATTAATATCATATATAAATAAATAAACTAGTAAGTCATGTCATGCTTAAGTCCATGTTTTTATTTTTTGAGAATATTTTGAATGTTTTGGTATTTTTGACGTATTTTATTGTTTTTGAATTTTTTTTTTTTTTTTTAATATTTTTGGAAATATTTTAATGTAAAAGAAACTAGGATATGATCCCATCAATGGGAAGACTACAATGAATTAATGTATTATAGAATTGGAGGGTGACTTTCTATGAATGGAAAGTGCTACATGTAGATGTATTATAACCTAGAAAAGGAGTCATGTGCTACAATGTAATTGTCTTGATCACTATGATTTAACTATTTTGGGAATTACAAAATGTAAAACCATAATTAGATAAAAAGTTGAGTATATAAATCAAGGAATAAATATAGCAATATCAACAGTCACTGATTTGTATAATAATTGATTTATTTACTTATCCTATAAAAAGAAATGAGTTACAAAAGAGATACTTAGCTATAAAAATGACTAAGATAGACAAGTTGTAGGCTAAAAATTGGTGTAGTAATAATATAGGATGTTGTTAACATGAAACATGTGTCAGAGTGTCCTTCAGATGGTAGTGCAATCCCTCTGCCAATAGTGAATTATGCTAGTATCTTCATGTACCATGCTTATGACCTTGAATAAATGAAATAGTGAGTTTATAGGAGGATGTTCACCTTATTATAAGAATAATGTGTCTATGTAACTAAGTCTTAAATAATTTTTTATTCCCAATTTTGATTTATTTCAATGTGAAACCCTAGGCCTCTATGATTTTTAGGGTTTTAAAGAACAAAAGTTGAAGTAGAGTGGTGTTGGTAGGGTAGGTTGGACATGAACTCAACACCCCATGTGCTGAGAGTTGCCTACATACCAATACCTCAAAACGGAATCAAGTTAAATTTAGTTCTCTTAATATAAGTGCTAGTGAAAGTGCAAGTGAATGTTAGTATGAATGTTGGTTTGGATGATTTGAGTGTGTATTGCGATTGAAAACCTGATTCATATAAGATTTGGGTTGTTATAGATGGGTGTATGCATAGATGGGGAAGAATAGGGATAAATGACCTTGATTTGAATAATTTTTTATGAGTTTTTTCATGAGGATTTTTCATTTATTTTTAAATCTAAAAGATAAATGAATGAGAGTGGTCTTTATATAGTGTTTTGGTGCTTGTTGAGACCTGAAATGAATTTAGGTCAACCTTAAAATGCTTTGGGAAGTAGAAATATATTCATTAGTGGTCAATAAGGTTGAGGCTCAATAACATTTCCCTTTTGACAATAACACAATGCACTATATACCAAAGGGCTATGCTATTGTCTAGGTGGATGGAACAAGTGAAAAAGTGTCATGGGTGCCTAAGAGATGGCCTAATGTGGATTTTGATATATATGGTCTAGGTCTAAGTGTAAACATAAGCTAAAAAGGGAACAACAGTGGCCCTAAGATAGGTCTAGGGCCAAGCTAAGGCTAGGGTGGTCTCAAGTGACATTCATTGCATTAAAATGACATTTTAGATGACTACATTTACCCCCTCCTTTATTCTAGAAATGAAGAAAAGTAAAATGACTAAAATAAAGGAAATAGAGATGTACTTAGACTTACATATGAGGTAAATCCTATAAATGTGGATATGAGTCTACAAAGTGTGCTCCATTATGTGTCCTACAAATGAAACATGTATGAATCAATCCTTAATAAATATCAAAAGCAAAGACAAAACTAAGTAAAGAGATAATGAGAGAGAGAGAGATGAAAGGAATGAATACACCTCATTGGGTACATAAACCAATGCTAAAACTTGGTAGCATCCTATATGTGTAGATGGTGATCAAAAATCAAATAGCTTGGACTAGGTTGATGGCTTTCCCAATCCCCATGTGTAGGTGAATCGAATGTAGGCTCATACAAAGAGTGCACACAAATCTGAAACATCATCGATAATATCCAACCTATGATGAAGTGATGAGAGGTCTAGATGGTACTATAGTATGATATACACTAATGATATTATGTATGGGTGTGTGTGTGTGTGTGTGTGTTATTTATATTATTATGATAGTATGTCATTGGTGGATGTGTCTGATATGTATTTTTATACTCAAGCTAACCTTGACTCCATCATTACCCACCCATGCTCAGTGGATCATAACTTGTGAATAACTTGGATTGGACTGATGAGTTGTCCAACCCTCTCATGTAGGTGGATCAATAAATCAAGTAGGATATGAATCCATCATTGACTACCCCTGTGTAGTAAATGCATCTAAAGTTGAAACTATGTAATGTAACTGAAACTGTGTAAGATGGATCTGGGCCATATGAAAACTCTAAAATGTAAAAATGGCTCTAAACTACTCAGGAATGTCACCTAATATAGATGAAATGAAGCATCAATTAGGTTTAAACTTGGTGCAAAATTGGAACATATGGCATGTGAAGTATTAAACATGGAGAATGAGATGGAGTTGTCATTCTATATGAGAGTATTGGTGCCAAAATTACATATGGGAACAATGTGCCATGCACATACTCCCAAATCTGATATCTATGTATATGGATTCTAGATTGAGTCATAGTAATCTATGTTTGTGCATATTTGAAATTGAAATGGGAGTGATCATGTCATGTATGATGCCCCTAGTGTGAGCAAAACCCATGTAATATGTGTAAAAATTGAGAAAAAATTGAACCTATTTGATAATTTATGATTGAGACTATGCAAATCTAAACTATAATTACTGTACCTTTCTAGAAATTTTAGAATTTTTTGTGTTTGAGGCTACTAGATAGTAACACGATCCACTTTAATAATAGTTCACTATGTTATAGACCACTATATTATGATATTGACCAAATATGGTATTTTTAAGGGAAATTGAGATTGATCTATATGTGACTATGTTTCATTATATTTTCCTAAATCTAAGATCTATAATATGTGTCTACATGCTAAAAATTATGTTTTGAATGCACTAAGATGGTCTGATCTCTATGACAAAACCATTTGAATGTCCCCCTTTTTTAGGGGAGTTGTTGAATTTTTTTAATAATTATCCTCAAAATAAAAGTTATGCATCATGTGTGTTAGATTGAAAACATATGATATTTATGTGATAAACCAATATAATGTGTATACATGGCATTGAAATGTAAAATAGTTTGAGCATAAGTTGGTAATGTATGATGTATGTTAGAACTATCATTCACAAGGTTGTCAAGATATATAATAATGTAAACTTATATATGAATAATAAATCTAGATATAATCTAAGTAAGCTACATAGGGGGATGGGGCATGATGTCAATCAAGGCACCCAAGGAGGAAGGGGAGATGCATGAGGTCCCTCATGGTATCACAACTGGATGTGAATGTAACAATCAAGAGACAAGTATCATGGCCATGACACATACATGAAATCATAAAAACACATGAGGCACACAAAGTAGGCCAATGGTCCATAATATAAGGTTCATGGGCACATATCACTAAGTCTAAGACAAGAGCACACATACAAGAACATGTTAAAATTCCCAAATCTATAAAGAACAAACAAGGTTGGCTTAGATCCACAAGGAAGGACATGTTCAAATGTATGCATACACAATCAATAATCACACACAAGGACATAGGCACATGTCCAAAGCACACATACAATAAAATAAATTGGATTAGAGCCATAAAACAATGAAATATTCAAATGCCATCAAATAGATGTAAAATAAAAGAGATATAATCAAATCTAAAATATTAAAGCTATAAATGAAAGTACGCATAAACATGTTGTACAAATTTGTATAATATCAAAGATGTATATATGTTGAGTCTATAGTAGCAGTAGTTTAAACAAAATTAGTGTAGTATAGGATGATTAATATCAATATATAATCAATGATAAATTTATGATGTGGAGTAGATAAGGATATAACTTGGTAAATCAGAAGTTGTGTGTATGATGCAACTAATGGGGTTGATATGTCAATGTTGAATTTGTGTATATGTGTATGTGCCCCTAATGGGTAGATAGTAGTAAATATGGATATGAGTGGAGGACTTGAGTCCTCTAAAAATATGTGAACACTCAAAGGGAACAAGTGAAGCATGTATGTATGATAAAACCAACTACATTAATATATAACCATACGTAATACATAAAAAATAGAAGGAATGTAAACATGTAAATGCATACAATCTAAAATTTGTATTTTTAGGGCAAACATTTGAATATTTTTGTGTTTTCTAAGCATATTATATTGTCTTTTTTATTTTTCTGAGTATAAGATATGTACAAGCAACATGGGAATGCAACTACATACAAGGAGAAAGATAAGAGAAACTATGTACAAGTAAAATGTGAGAACATATTAACCAATGAGTCTCATGAGAGACTCACTATCAAGGTGACCTATATTGAGTAAAGGATGAATGATTGTATGTAATGTGTGAGGAAGTATCTGAGATATAGAAACTATATATACTAAACAATCTGTAACTAAAGCTAACTGTGAAGTGTGCCCATGAATCTATGGAGCTAACTGAATTGGTTTATGAACTATTGGGATCTTGAGGACCCATATGGTGGAAGAAGCTGTAACTAGCATGGATTATCTATGTGGAGTGTTTTGGGGACTTAATAACATTGATCTAGGTGTGAATGGGGTAGAAAAAGGCTCTCTAAAATCCATAACATGTATATGATGTAGGGTTCTCTCTAATAAAGGTATCTATGGGAGATTATGTATACATGGTAATGCTATATAAGTAAACCTCATTGCACTAATGGCTCAATTGATATCTAAATGTGGTAATGGATGGAACTATTACTGGTGACTGATGTGTAACTAGATATGGAGTAGGTAAAAGATACTCATATAAAATTCCCCCAACTATAACCACATGATTAACATGTATATACTTAAGAAATATATGTACGATGGAGGGGATGGCTTGAATCTACTATATCAAAGGCTTACCTAATAACATTTCAAATGTATCAGCACTAGGTAGCATTATGAATTTGGTGGTCGCATGTGTAGGCCCAACCTATAATGGAAGTATTATCTCCCCGATGGAGCTCTAAACATGGCCACTAAATCCATGAATAATTTTATCTATCTAAGAAATATCTTGATCTAAATATCCCCAATGATGTAGAAGTGTAATAATACACATATTAATGTCTGACCCATTATCAACCATGCCACTCTATATAAGATGATGATCAATGTAAGATCATATAAAGAGTACATATAAATATAAGTTATTTTCAACAATCTCATATTTTGAGAAAGTGATAAGAGGCCTAGATGATGCTGTAGTATGATATACACCAATGATATTATGTAGAGGGTGTGTGTCTATTATATGAATATGATAAGATGCTAATGGTGGATGTGCCTAATAAGTATAAAAAACACTTGAAGTGTGTATTGTCTCATTAACCACATGATTTATAAATGGATCAAAAAATATTTTCATTACTGTTGCTTCAATTAGTTGTGTTTATTTTGTTTCTATAGGAGTGCTCACATTAATGATATTAACCTATATCAAATCTTGGATATTATATCATAAGCTGATGCATCTATTTATAGTATGGTTGAGGGCCCTATGATAATCATAAAAAGCATTAAAATCATAATTATTTGGAAGAGGCCTAGTCATATCAACCTATTTGATGGGATGGAGAGATATGAAATTGCATTCCACAAGTCGTTGGAGAACACAAGTTGGCAGTTCAAGAAGAGTTGTAAAATGTCTCCTTAGAGGAGCTGGTTCTGATGCTATGTTAACTATCATATTGTTCTCATTCTTGTTTTAATTGGGCCTCACCTTGTATGGGGGCTTATTTGAACTCTTATTAGTGGAATATAATCCATCTATGTATTTTAACTTGCACATAGAGAGAATTTTGACTTCTTATTCCTTCACTTATGGCATAAATTTATAAATGATGGAAACCTTTTGAATAATATAGATTCATGTAATGATGGCAATAATATTTGATTGAATATGTCTTATAGTTATCTATTTTCCATGGGGCTATTCATATTCTCTAATATGGTTTTATATTGTAAGACATATTCAACTATTGGCTCATTATATTTTTGCTTGAGTTGTGCAACTTAAGTATATGAAACCTTGTTACTGATGTTGATTGAAAAGTGTGACAAAAAACATATCTACAAGTGGATTAAATGTTGTGATGAAATGATTAGGGATATAATAGAACCATTGTAATTCATTATCTTTTAAACTATGAGGTAAAAACTTAGTTAGTAGCCAATCATTACACACTTAGTCCAAACATGCTACATTAAAAACATGTAAATGATGATCTGGGTCACCCTTACCATCATATAGAGTAAATTTGGGTGCCAAAAATTTAGATGGTAAAGGAGTTGCCACTATATGTTGTGCCAAAGGTGTACATAGGAAAACATGAGAGTCCAAGGCATGATATGGTTTAGTATCACCCCACTGAAGATGAAACACTTTGGCCTATAGATAATATATCTCTTACATAAGGGATTGTTTATCTAAAGAGGAGGGATGTGTACTAGTCACAAGAGGTGTTATCACTAGTGAGAGTTGGGCTAGTTGTAGTAGGTTATTATAAAACATGAGTTACCCCTAAATTAGGTGTAACAATATTAACATTTGTGGGGTTAGAGGATTGACCAGATGATGTGTTCTTTATTTCCAATATAGCATTCAAAATATGTGCATGATCATGGGGTTATTATTGAAGTCTATTTTTGAAACTTTGTTAAACCTCATCCTTAATTATTATAATATTATAATCATTGAGGAGGGGGAGTGTCATCCAAGTTCCCTCTTGTGTATCATCAATATTTTGATTGTATTACTCATGTTTTGATGTATTATCATTAAAATCCACATGATTAGGATGTGAAGGATCAATTATGGGGGTTATAACTAGTGATTTATCCATGGTATAAGATTGAATGGAAGGAATATGGGTATGCTCAATGGGGTTACCACTAAGCCTAATAATTTTTTTAAAGGAAGAGATATAACACTTTTAGATGGAATATAGTAAACAAAATGAAAGAGTGTTGTTAAAATAAAATATATGAAATTTGAAAATCCCAACACAATAAATAAAAATGAGAAAAATAAGGATACAAACCCTAGGAGCCTATTGGGATAGGGTTTGGATTCTATTCAAAGTAATTCAAGTTCACCAAATGATTTAACTATTTTGGTAATTATGGAATGTAAAACCATAAGTATATAAATAGCTGAGTATATAAATCAAGGAATAAATATAGTAATATTAATAGCCATTAATTTATATAATAATTGATTTTTTTGCTTAGCCTATAAATATTGATGAATTATAAAAGAGATATTTAGATGAAAAAATAATTGAGATAGACAAGTAACACACTAGAAATTAGTTTAGGAATAATATAAGGTGTCATCAATAGGAAATAAGTGTTAGAGTCTCCTTCAGATAGTAGTGTGGCCCCTCTACCAATAACACACCATGCTAGTGTCTTCATGTACCATGCTAATGACCTTGAGCAGATGAAATAGTGAGTTTTTGGGAGGATGCTTGCCTTATTTTGAGAAGCCCATGTTTGTGTGAATGAGTATTGAATCACCATCTATTCCCTATTTTGATTGATTTCAATGTGAAACTCTAGGCCTCTATGCCTATTATGATTTTTAAGAACACAAGTAGAAATAGAGTGGTGTTAGTAGGGTAGGATGGATGTGACCTCAACACCCCATGTGTTGAGCATTACATAAATACCAATACCTTAAAAGGGGATCAAGCTCGATGTATTTATCCCAAATTAATTGCTAATGTTTTTGCAAGTGAATGTTAGTATGAATGCCAATTTAGATGATTTGAGTGTGTAATGAGATTGGAAACTTGAGTAGTCTAAGCTTTGGGATATTGTAGATGGTGTATGTAGAAGTATGCAAGAATAGGGATTAATGACCTTGATTTGCATAACTATTTCTAAGTTTGTTGATGAATATTTTACATTAATTATTCAATCTAGTAGATAAATGAATAAGAGTGGTATTTATATAGTGTTCTATTGCTTGTTGAGATATTAAATGAATCTAGGATGACCCTAAAATGATTTGGGAAGCATAAAGATATTCATTATGGTTCAATAAGGCTAAAGGTCAATAGTGTTGCCCCATTGACAATAGCATAGTGTGCTATAGAATAAAGCACTGTGTTATTTCCCAAGTGGCTATAACAAGTGAAAAAAGGTCTCGAGTGCCTATGATATGGCCTAATGTGGATTTTGTTATATCTGGTCCAAGGCTAAGTGGATACATAAGCTAGAAAGGGATCAAAAGAGGCCTTAAGATAGGCCTAGGGCTAAGTTAATGATATAAAAATCATAATTTATAGTTGATAAATATTTCAAGAACACATAAATAACACAGTAACAATGAATTCTCTTAGAAGAGATGTATTATTACTCAAGATCGCAATACAACTATGCTTATCTGTGGGAAGAGATGTCTGATTTTCCATTTCGGATTACATGTTCATTTATACCCATTTTGAAAGTATGGGGAGGATGTGGAAGGTCACCAATATTGAGGGATATTAAGTGGTTCAACTTCCACACTTTAAAACAATACAAAATTCAAGGAATTACTATTTTATAAACTTACTATTTTTAGATAGCACTACTAAAATTGAAATTTAGGGAACTTTCATTGGGGTTTTAGGGGTTAAAATTAATTGAGAAGATATCCATGCCATCTCAAAACATTCTCCTCATTCTTATCTTTCCAATGGTTCAAACGATGAGTCAATTGGACCTACGGTGCAAAAGTTATGGCTCCCAGAATTTTCATCATCAATTGGGGTGGAATTGTCACCCAAATTGTCACTAGAATTGTTGTTCGGATAAGTTAAGGATTGGGTGGTCTCAAGTGACACTAATTGTATTAAAATGGAATTTTAGATGAATACACACTACTCATAGAATATTTTTTAGGATGTGTAACTCTAGAAGGAGCATGGATTAATGGATTTCACTATATATTAGGAAAATATCTCACCACATATATTCATTGTGGAATAGATTGAACTATTGATAGGACCGAAACTCCCCAAAGCTCTGACACAACTTGTCAGATTTAAGAGCACACATGATTACCAATGTATAAGCAACTAAACATGCAGAATCCAGAAGAACAAATAACTATCAATGAGAAAGCACACAGAATATGAGAGGCAATATACAATTATATTCAACTCATTACAAAGGAATTTACAACAAAGAGGTGGCACTCTTTCTTCCACTTCGTGGGCTTACAGTAAAATTCCCTCCAGAGTAATCTTCTCTCATAGGTCACAACACACAGCTAACACAAGCTGTTGTTCACCTCATTGCACATCTGTACAATCGAGTACACAACCGTACTCCAAGTAGATCTCTCCATGATCCTACTGATGTATTGCTGTCACCTTGGATCTAGCTACCCCGCTGATCTCCTTTCTGACCCTCGCATCCATACACCCCTGCAAATCAAACCTGATCTTACTTATACACACATGGGGAATCCTACTTGATTCTACCATGGGAAGAACTCTCCAAGCTTCACATAGCTCTTCTCCAAATTCTCCCTTTAACAATACAACCCATGAGTCTATTATATAGATCTCATGCATACACTGACTATACTTGTGGCTCAAGGCTTCGAACAAGCCTTTAACATGCAAACTCCGCATTCACTTAACTGACTGTTTGTCAACAGCAGTTCAGACCGCTACAGGTGACCGACGTCAGTCCCTGCCCTCCTGGAGGTGACCAACGCCGGCGATCCCCTACCGATGCCGGTTTCCCTTCTGCATCCCCTGATCGACGTCGGTGTGGCCTGCCGATGCCGGTGACTGCAAATGCCAGAAACCCTCCTGTTTGCCTTAAGGTGTAGCTTTTAGCTCCACACCCTAATAATCTCCCACTTGGAGATAAAGAGCTGCACCTGTACCCAAAACCAGTACTCTGTCCAATCTGTATCCTGGCTTGTATTCCTCTTCAAGCTCCCACTCGAAGACAACCCACCACACTCCTTGTGGTGTTAATCCTGTGCCTGATTTTCTTCATTCTCATTGTACCATCTTCTGCCTTGCTATACTCCCACTCAAATAGCAACCCCTGTGAGTAACCTGTAATCAACAAACACTTAACAGATCTAGGACATCTGTTAGTCAAGCTCGCTCTGAGAACGTCCAACCTCGCTCTGATACCAATTGATAGGACTGAAACTCCCCAAAGCTCTAACACAACTTGTCAGATTTAAGAGCACACATGATTACCAATGTATAAGCAACTAAACATGCGGAATCCAGAAGAACAAATAACTATCAATGAGAAAGCACACAGAATATGAGAGGCAATATACAATTATATTCAACTCATTACAAAGGAATTTACAACAAAGAGGTGGCACTCTTTCTTCCACTTCGTGGGCTTACAATAAACTTCCCTCCAGAGTAATCTTCTCTCATAGGTCACAACACACAGCTAACACAAGCTATTGTTCACCTCATTGCACATCTGTACAATCGAGTACACAACCGTACTCCAAGTAGATCTCTCCATGATCCTACTGATGTATTGCTGTCACCTTGGATCTAGCTACCCCGCTGATCTCCTTTCTGACCCTCGCATCCATACACCCCTGCAAATCAAACCTGATCTTACTTATACACACATGGGGAATCCTACTTGATTCCACCATGGGAAGAACTCTCCAAGCTTCACATAGCTCTTCTCCAAATTCTCCCTTTAACAATACAGCCCATGAGTCTATTATATAGATCTCATGCATACACTGACTAGACTTGCGGCTCAAGGCTTCAAACAAGCCTTTAACATGCAAACTCTGCGTTCACTTAACTGACTGTTCATCAACAGCAGTTCAGACCGCTACAGGTGACCGACGTCGGTCCCTGCCCTCCTGGAGGTGACCGACGCCGGCCGATCCCCTGCTGATGCCGATTTCCCTTCTGCGTCCCCTGACCGACGTCGGTGTGGCCTGCCGACGTCGGTGACTGCAAACGCTAGAAATCCTCCTGTTTGCCTTAAGGTGTAGCTTTTAGCTCCACACCCTAACAACTATTTGAGGTACTACCTAAGGATGCATTGTAGAAGATTAAGGTCTCTTTTGAACTTTACATAAATTTATAAGGTGAAACTTACTCTTTATGATGATCCAAGGGATTCCCACCAGATGATTCTGATCAATTATTATAAAGATGAAGCGGCAAAACTATAGAAATGGATTAAAAATATTTTATTTTAAATTTCTTTATTATAATTAATTATTTATTGTTGTGAATGTAGGTGTGGCATTATCTGGCCAATAATGCCACACCTCCACCCATAAAATTTATAATTAATCTTGTTAAAATTGATATCATTATATATATATTTTAATATATTTATTAATAAATATATTTTAATATATATATATATATATATATATATTTCCATTAAAGGGATTTTATTATTTCTTATATCCCATTTTTCCGTACATTTCTCTCTTACATCAAATTTCATGTATATTAATCTTTATTAAAAAGATTTCATTATATGGGATGGACATGTCATTATTATGGCATTGGATGATATAGGCGTTGGACTATAAACGCATGCACACAATATTAACAATTTCCATGTGGTGTTGGGTGTGGCATTTAGAAGTGTTTGAATGATAGTGTTTGGCACTAACTTGTTATGGCATTGGACTTCAAATTACATGCATACAACCTTGATGCCAAACTGCAGTATGGCATATGGGTAATACATTTGGGATGGCATTGAATATATACTTTAGCATTGCAAAAATATAGCGAACACATTCTTTTGATAGCGTAATTGTATGGCATTGAATTTAATGAAAATTACATCATGTTGAGATTGATTACTTAATGTGGCACCAATTTATCATTCTAAGCTGGCATTAAAAATGCAACACAAGTTTTAAACATAACTCAATGGCATGGAAAATTTTGGTAAATGTGTTTACATTATTAGATAGAAATATTTGCATAGTTGATATAATGTTTGCATGTTTGGTAAAGTGTTGAAGCACATATGACACTAATATTTAAATATAAAAATATTTTCCAACCTCTATTCATGACACAAGTCTCACAAAAATGCATTTAGCAGGTTGTTGGTTATTGTAAATAAGCTTTGGGTAGGTTGGTGCTAAGCTAATGCCATTTTCAATGCAAATGGCATTCTATGAAAAGAACATCGATCCAAATAGATTGCTAGTTGCTCACAGATATGGCATTTGGTTTTATTATCTAATGCTAGAGATTGTTAACCAAAATTGAATATAGATAACACTTAGTCAATATGTGAAGACTAGGGAAATACTATAAATCCAGTGCCATACTGTTGAAACAAAATCCCAATTTAGGAAAATTTGTTAGTTCCCTATTTCTCTTAATTTTTGCTCATTTCTTAATTTTAGAAGAAGATAAGAAACTAGTAATAAGGGTGTAGTAGAAATACCTAGTTGGTGATGAGCATGTAATCCAGATGAAAAGGGAAATTTCCTTTTTGGCTTGGAAGGAATAACCTGCATATAAGAAATCACTAACAAAGAGGTTGTTAGAAAGATAGTTGGGTGGACTACCTAGCATGAGTTGGATCTAAGAAGTGTGAGTTTGATAGGAGGCTGTCAATCCACTCTTAATAATAATCAATTTGAAAATACATAAAAGTAAGGTACTTGCATAAAGAAAATGAAATGCAATTCAAGAAGAAAGTAGAATACTTGTTAAGGAAAATGAATGAATATAGCAAAAGTGGGTCAATACTCATGCCAAAGTGGGTGAAGTCAGGTTTATAAAATAAAAAAAGGGTCTGTGAATAGGTAGGAACATAGAAAGTTGGGTTTGGTTAGGGTTAAATGGTTAAAAATAACTTGTTATTATTTTCTTCCATAGTGACCGTCAATAGTTGGGTGAACCATCAACGGTTAAGTTGACCATCAGTGATTGGGTAACCATCGATGGTTGGAGGTGACCATTAGTGGTTGTGCTAACCATTGATGGTTGCCTGTGAGTTTTAAAGGTACTCAAAAAAGTGTTATAGAATGAGTGAATGGTCTAATAATGGTTCTGTTAAGGATGTGGAAGTTGGGAAACAAGGTGCAAATAGGTATGATTAGGTCAAGGGGGTTAGAAATCCATTGAATCAAAGAAAAAGTACAATATACCTGTAGCTTACTAGATGGCTAATAGTTGATGGCCAAAGCAATTTTTCCAGAGTAACAATACTTTGGCCTCAAAAGCAAATTTGATAGAGGTTCAAGTCTCTGTTGTTGTTGTTGAGTTGCTAAAGGAAGATTGGATGATGTTGAAAAGCTTGAATTCTTGTATACAAGAGTGCTTTTGATGATGTATCCATTTCATCTCCTACTCCCCTCCTTTTATAGGAAAAGAGACATGGAGTATATAAGGTTCCCTAGAGGATGTGGCTGCTGATTTTGATGTTTGGGAGTTCGTTAGCACCATATAAGGTGAATATATTAAATTATGCCTCATTAACTCACACATAACTAGTGATGTGTTAGAAGGTGAGGACCTGATCATCAATGATTAGGATAACCATCGATGGTTAAGTTGACCATCGGTGGTTGAGTGTTTGAAGGAAAAGGGGTCAAGGTGGGTTAAGGTTTAAGTTAGTAAGTTAGTGAGTTTAGTTAGCTAAGTGGATAACTAGAATTAGGGTCTAAAGGGTTGGTTAGTGGGTTGATATGGGTTAAGTGGTCCCTAAAGAGTCTCAAGGCATTTTGACACCTAGTATGATTTTCTAGTGTCTACATTTTGCCCTTTTTTGTTATGCAATTTTGAATTAACAAGCTACAAAACAAAAAATGGATTGCTTGGTCAAAGGTCTATTTGCCTTGAGTATGGGAGGAGGTGTTCCCCCTCAAATTAAGAGTTAATGAGGTGAAACCAAAATCAAGTTGGGGTTTGATGAATGGTATATGGTGAGTCATGAGGTTGGTGATAAAAAGTGTGGTTGGGAATTTGAAACACAAACATACACATAAAATGTGACTAAATGTGATAGTCCAGATCATGCAAAGACTAAGATTGCCAATGTTGGTAAAATAAGGTTAGTTATAGAATTATAAGTAATAGGGTAATCGATCCACAACATTGG
This sequence comes from Torreya grandis, assembly GCA_037957365.1. NCBI lineage: Eukaryota > Viridiplantae > Streptophyta > Pinopsida > Cupressales > Taxaceae > Torreya > Torreya grandis. The sequence continues at coordinate 1,214,899 of JARHVA010004391.1, forward strand.
TCATAGCTGATCAGGTGACTCTATAAGTCTCCTAGATAGGGTCAGTGTTTTTGTAGGTATCCAAGGTAAGAAGTGCTCCCTTGAAAACACTAACAGTTTAGTCATGCATGATGTGGTGAAAATTCAAATATTCAACATGGCAAGGTTGGTCAGTGTAGTCAAAAATAATAATTCAAGGTCATCATAAAATATGTTAGTGTTTAGGTCAAAAATGGCCAATTATCAAGGTAGATGTGGTCTAATGGTTAATCAAAGAAGGGTAATCTCTAAAAGTTTAAGTTTTGGTTTGGGGGAGATTAGGTGATCTCTAAAAGTTAAAAACTTAAGTTGGGTACCTAAAAAAATTTAAAAGTGATACCCTAACCGTCAATGATCAAGGTTTTTAAGGTTGATTATCGACAGTCTCCCTAACTATCGATGGTTAAGGTGAAACCCTAAAAGCACATAATATAAAAAGTGAAAATGAAATTTCATTTTCACTTTTGACATTTTTACGTCCATGCTTTTATGCATTCTAGTGATTTATTATTTGGCATGTATATGTGAGTGTTGATTGAGCATTTGGGTGATGTGGCAGTTGTGGATTGGTTGAGTGTGTATTTAAGGAGATCAGCTAGGAATAGATATGTAGGGAAGATGAGGACATGGTCAAACAATAGGATACGAGATCTGACCTCAGTAATTATTGAGGAATAAGGTAGGTGATGTTTTGAAATTATTAGTTAGTTGATTTGGTGGTTGTTGAAGTTAAATTTGGGTAATTTGTGATTATTTTGGTAGGGTTTTGGGAGGTTTGACCTAGGTTTAGGTTTTAGTTAAAATCAAAAAAATTAGTGGGTGAAAGTTAAATTTGAATGAAAATTTTGGCTGGGGGTAGGTTATAAATTAGATTTAGGTGATTTAGTTTTTTAATTTTGTGGTTTAGATGGTTTTTTGGGAAGGTAGGCCAAGGTTTTCCACTAGCGGTCACACACAGTGACCATTGGTGGTTTGACCTGCATTGACTTATTATATCAATTCATGATGAAATTAGAGCTAATTCAACCCCAAATCATGTTATACTCTTGTAATTAGGTTTCATGAGTTCAAATTAGCCTTTAATTCATGATTGAACCAATCAATTATTTTGTTCATGTAATGATAAAATTGGTGTCTATTGAGCCTCATATCACATCATATATAGTTCAAATTAAGTTTTGAAATCGGGTCAATTTGGCCCAAATCATGTTACTGATTACACCAATTAACTAATTGGTTCAATCTATGATAAAAATAGGGATAATTGAGGCTCTAATCAAATCTTATAGTCATAATTAGGTTGAAGGCGTTCAAATTGGCCCCAATCACCTTTGTGATTGAATGAATCGACTATTTAGTTCATTATGTGATGACATTGTGACTAATTAATTCCCAAATCACATCTTATATAGTCAAAATTAGGTTCATGGGTTTCAAATTGGACCTAATTACATCACTAATTACACCAATTAACTAATTATCTCAAGTCATAAAGAGACTCAAAACTAATTTATCCCCAAATCACATCCTATTATCATAATTAAGTTCAAAGGGATCAAATTGACTCCAATTACATCTATGATTAACTTAATAGATTATTTGGTTCATTTGTGATAAAATTGGGGTCAGTTGAGCCCCAAATCACATCATATATAGTCAGAATTAGGTTTAAATGGGCTTAATTTGGCCTAAATCGCATAACTAAATTCACCAATTGACTAATTGGCTCAATCTATGATAAAATTAAGGTTAATTGATCCCCAATCACATTTTATAGTCATAGTTAGGTTAAAGTGGCCCAAATTGGCTTCAGTTACTTCCTTGGTTGAATAAATCAATTATTTCATTCAATATGTGATGACATTGGAGTCAATTGAGCCCCAAATCACATCATATATAGTTTAAATTAGGTTTACATGGCTCATTTTTTCCCAAATCACATCATGAATTTCACCAACTTACTAATTGGATCAATCTATGATGAAATTAGAGCTAATTTAGCCTCAAATCACATCATATACTTGTAGTTATGTTCAAGGGACTCATATTGACATCAATTGATTCCATAATTGATCTAATCAAATTCTATATTCATTATGTGATAACATTGGAGTTGATTAAGGCCCAAATCACATATTTTATAGTCAAAATTATGTATGTCATTAAAATAGTTGATTCTTTGGTTCATTCTCTAATGAATTTAGGTTTGATTGAGCCCCAATTCACATTTTATAGTTTTAGTTACATTCAAGAGTCTCAAATTGGCCCTAATTATTGAGCCAATCGACTATTTGGTGTATTATGTGATGATATTAGGGTTGATTGATCCCCAAATTACATCCCATATAGTCAAAATTAGGTTCATGAGGCTCAATTTCACCAAAGTACATCATTGATTGTAAAATTAACTAATTGACTCAATATTTCATGAAATTGGAGTTAATTTAGCCCCAAATCACATTATATATTCATATTTAGGTTCAAGGGGTTTAAATTAGCTCTAATTATCTCCATTATTGAAACAATTAACTCTTTAGCTCATTTTATGATGAAATTGGGGCTTGTTAAACCTCAAATCACATCTTATATGATCTAATTAGGTTCATGGGCTCAATTTGTCCCAAATTTCATCACTATATTGACTATGTCCTCTATATGGTAGTGTATATATTTACACGTGCTAGTTTAATAAAAAAAATATGTAAAATTTTAAATCCCACGTGGTGTACGATTCATCTTTAGGGACAATAGGTAGTTACCTATATGGACTATGAAAACATTGTATGTATCTTTGTGTATGTTTTTAGTGATAAAAAATCACATGAAATAAATTTATTATATATTTATAGTGATAAAAAATGAAAATAAATCCACACATATAGGAGTGTGTATGTGTGTTTACTTTGTATAGTTTAAAAAATTAGCCTAAAGGCTCAGAAATCAATTGCATTCTTGAGCCTAAGGCCTGGACCTATACATACATAGTTGAATCTATGTTTTTGACTAAAAATAGTAGAATCCAAATTCCACCATCATAAACACTTTGAGTTTCATTAATTTCCTAAAACTATTACTATAACATTGAACACAGTCTTATCTTTCCAAATATATATATATATATATATATATATATATATATATATATATATATATATATATATATATATATATATATATATATATATATAACTATTTTAAGGTTTCCATCTATATTGATTTCTAAGTATGTTTTTTTATGCCACTATATGCCATAATTATACATGTTTACTTTTTTTTTATGTATTTTTTTCATTCATCCAAATGCAAAAAATAATATATGGTTTTAAACAAGGCCTAATTCTATACACATTGAAAAAAACTAATTTCCATTTTTGAGGTAGTTAGAAGGGGCACACGACCGGCTATCCATTTTTTAAATATTTTTCAGGGTCTACTTACTTGTAAAATTAATAAAAAACTAAATATTCATTAAAAAAATTAAAAAAATACATGTTTCAAACTAGATGATCTAATATAACTTTCCACCAAAGGGTTTCAAATAATACTAAATGATGCTCAAAAAATGAGTGCATGGTCAATTTCTACTATGATTTTTTGAAAAAAATGAAGTTCCTCTTAAAATTTTAGATGTTTTACCTACTTATATTTGACCATTTTCATAAAAAAATTAGTAGTTTATAAACTATATTGAAAATCTAGAATCCATGTTCTTATATCATCTTCAAATTTTGAGTTTTCTCAAAAAATCTATAGAATTTGAGGTTTCTCATTTTTCAAAAAAAAGTCCACTTAAGACCCCCTTTTGGTCCATCATTTCCCTGTACTTACCCATACATTAAAAGTGTCCAAAACATTCAATGGACACAAATAAAATACTCTTTGGCATATAGTAATACCTCTTCAGGTTCGATCAACAACACTATCTACTTCATTTTTAGTTTTATCAAGCACAAGGGTCTTCGACATGTTAATAGGATGTAATTGGATACAAAAACTACACATAATACCATCAACAATACATCGACGCTTCAAACATATACATTTAAATCAAGTGGCAAAAGTTTCAAGCATTTGATATGAGTAACCTTTATAGTCATTCATATCTCTTCCTCCTCCCTCACCACCATTGTAGTTGGTTATTACACCTGTTCAAGAGCATATTATATAGGTAGTTATTAAACCTAATCAAGAGCATAATACAGAGGTAATTATTACACCTGTTGAATATCATATTATAAATTTAGTTGTTTCACCTATAAATAATCTTTCTATATATTTAGTTTGGAGGAGAGTAGTACACCCTCATATAATCCAAAAATCCAAGTTATCAAAACTTTTATAGTCTACTTAGATTGAAATAAAAACCAAATATTTAATTTCAAATTTCCCTTTAAGTAAATCCAAAAAATTAATTTATAAAAAATTCATAATTTAATTAAATAAATTGAAAAAAATTAGATCACAGAGAAGAAATGAAAAAAATGACACAGAAGAATTGTTTACGGGGTTCACCAAATGGCTACGTCCCTGAGTCCACTCTATGAGTGTTTTGATGTATTAAAAACTCTTTGATAATGATTACAAAAATCTCTCTGAGTAAAAATAATATACTTCCATACCAGATATATGTCTATGCAACATAAAATAAGCCTCATTTAATTCAACGGAGGTTCTTGTTGCCTCTATAATCCTAGATATTCCTCTATCTATAAAATCCCTTTGTGCAAATCAATACCCTATGCTAAATCTTACTACCCATGTAAAACCACCTGTAGATATATATTTCTCAATGCCTCCCTGGTATTGGTTGGGCACTAACCAATTTCCTGAATTGGGCTTTTGTTTCAATAGCATGGAATTAGATTTTTGGTATTTCCCCAGCCTCACATATTGGCTGAGTGTTACCTATATTCAGTTCTAGTTAGCAATCTTTGGCTTTGGATAACAAAACCAAATTCCATATCTACGAGTAAATGGTGAGCTATTTGGATCAAAATTCTCTTCTTAGAATGTCATTTATATTGAAACTGACATTGGCTTAGCACTAACTTGCCTAATGCTTATCTGTAATAACTAAAAAATTGCTAAACACATTGCTTGTGAGACTCGTGTCATGAATAGAGGTTGTAAAATATTTTAATATTTAAATTTTAGTGCCATATGTGTTTCAATGTTATACCAAACATGCAAATGCTATATCAACTATGCAAATGCTGCCAGCTAATAATGTAAACATGTTTTCTAGAATTTTCCAGCCATTGAGCTATGTTTAAAACTTGTGTTGCACTTTTTACAGTAGCTTGGAATGATAATTGGTACCATATTAGGTAATGAATCTCAATTCCATGTTATTTACATTAAATTCAATGTCATACAATTACATTATCAAAAGAATGAGTTAGTTGTATTTTTACAACACTAAAGTATATATTCAATGTCATGCCAAATGTATTGCCTATATGCCATACTATAGTTTGGCATCAAGATTTCATGCATGTAATTTTAAGTCCAATACCATAACAATTTATCACCAAACACTATCATGCAAACACTTCTCAACACCATGCCCAATGCCATGTGGAAATTGTTAAGATTACGTGCATGTGTTTGTAGTCCAACGCCCATATCATCCAATGCCATAATAATGACATGTCCACGCCATACAATGAGATATTTTTAATAAATATTAATATACATGAAATTTGAAGAGATCAATGTACAAAAAAATGGAATATAATAAATAATAAAATCCATTTAATGGAAATATATATTAAAATATATTTATTAATAAATATATTAAAATATATTTATTAATAAATATATTAAAATATATATAAATTGATAGCAATTTTAACAAAATTAATTGTAAATGTTATGGGTGAAGGTGTATCATTATTGGCCAAATAATTCCACACCTACATTCACAACAATAAATAAGTAATTATAATAAAGAGATTTAAAATAATATATTTTTAATCCCTTTCTATAGTTTTGCCACTTCATCTTTGTAATAATTGATTGAAATCATCTAGTGGTAATCCCCTGGATATTTCCTCCCCACTGAGAGCTTTTGGACCTCCAAAATTTGATTCAATTATCAACTAGGTGAGGTTATTTTTCCCTCACTTTTTTGATTTCCATCCATTTTGCCTTATTCGGATGCATTCCTTTCAAACCAACATGAAGATATTCAGTATCACCCCTTCACATAGTTTTGGTTTTTTGTCAATAATAACATCTTCCTGCAAACCATGAAGAGACTCAAGAGCAAAAACATCAACATTAATAAATTGAATACCCTCATCTTGATCCATGATCATATGAGGTTCATACAATTTTAAGTTTTCCATATTAACCACTGAATAAATCTGCATATAAGAAGGCAAATCCAATCAAAAAGCATTTGTACCAATCTTTTTCAAATTCCTAAAAAGGCCATATATGATTAGTTTTAATTTTCTACCTTCACATTTCAGTCTTTCTTTACTTATGTGAATCCAAAGTTGATCATCCACTTTAAATTGATGATCAACTCTATGTTTATTATGCCTAGCCTTGTATTTAGCTTGGCTCTTCTTCAACTGTTCTTGAACATCTTTCTAAATCATCTAAATTCTTTGAATGAACTTTCTAGCCTTCTCGGCATTATTGTTTCCATCCACCATTGAGTTATATTCATTTTCAAAAGATAAGTCCAAGGGAGACCTAGGCAAATAAGCAAAACAAGTCTCAAAAGGAGACTTTAAAGTAGAAGAATGTAAAGCACAGTTATAATAATGTTGCACATAATATAAATGTTCATCCTATAATTTAGGATTTTTACCACAATACCCCATGAGTAAATGTACCACTATTTGGTTGACCAGTTATGTTTGTCCATCAATTTACAAATGAAAGGTTGTGATTTTCTTTAGCTTAGTATCCATCAAATCCCACAAAGTTGACCAAAACTCCCCAACAAATTGAGAATCATGATCAGATATAATAGAAGTGGGTAAACTAAAATGGATCCAAAAATTCTTAAAGATTAAATGTGTAGTATCCTCACCTATAACCTATTAGTACAAGGAACCAAAATACACATTTTGTTAAACTTATCTACAACCACATATAGATAATCATGTTTTCTTCATGACATAGGTAAACCTCCTAAAAAATCCATAGAAATATTTTTCCAAGGATGGTTAGGAATAGGAAGAGGTGTATACAATCCTAACTTTTAGTTACTAGGTTTACTTGTGGAATAAAGAATATAACCTTTGATATATTTAGATACATTTTCTATCATACAGGACCAATAGCAATATCTTTGTAACTATGCAACTATCTTACCAATGCCAAAATGACCTAAAACAAGAGAAGTGTGAGCTTCTCTAATCATGTGAAGTCTCTCATCCTATGGAATACATATTTTTCCAAGATGATATAACATTTCATTATGCACATGATATTTAAATGCTTCTATTGATTTACCATTTATCAAATCTTCATATATATCCTTAAAATCAACATCTCTAGCGTATTTTTCCTTATAGCTTTCATTAACAAAAGGACTATGCTCTAAAATATTAGATGCTACAATAGGAGGTCTAGAAAGCATATTTATAATCTAATTATGTGTTCCCTTTTTATACCTTATAACAAGATGGAACTGGTACAAAAATCCCATCCATTAAAAGTGCAATGATTGTTGTAGCTTAGATTGTGATTGAAGATACTACAAAGGTTGATGATCTGTATGGATGATTATCTCTTTGCCAATTAAATAGTGTTTCCACTTTTTCATACTCTGCACCAAAGCATATAACTCTTTATCATAAAGAGGATAATATTTTAATGCACTTGTAAAGGTTTACAAATGAAAACACACTAGTTTTTGGTTTGGCATGAGTAATGTCCCATTGCATACTAGCATTAGTTTTTATCTCAAAAGATTGCCATAAATTAGGAAGTGCAAGAATTGGGGCTATACTTATCTTTTCTTTCAAGGTATTGAAAGCTTTTTCATGCTTTCCTCCCCATTGAAAGACTTGATTAACACTGGTTAAAACATGTACAAGAGATGAAATATAAGAGAAGTTAGCAATAAATTTTCTCCAAAATTGAACTGCTCCAAGAAAACTTCTATTGCATTATTAGGCCTTGGCCAATTCACTATGGCTAAAAATTTTTTAGGGTCTATTTTTAGTGATCCATTCCCTATAACATAGCCTAAGTAAACCAAAGATGTTTTTGTAAATCCACATTTTGACATCTTTAAGAATAGTTTTTCCTTTTTCAAAGTATCTAAAACTATCTTGATGTGTTTAAGATTATCTTCCCATGTGTTACTAAAAGATTAAAATGTCATCCAAATACGCAATTACAAAATCATCTAAAAATGGTCTTAACACATCTTTCATAACCTGCACAAATGTGGCAGGTGCATTATAAAGCCTAAAAGTCATAACAAGCCACTCAAAAATACCTTGCTTAGTTTTAAAATTGGTTTTCCAACTATCACCATCATTTATTCTTACTTGGTGATAACCACTTGTCAAATCTAGCTTAGTAAAATACTTTGCATTTTTTAACTAATCTAACAAATCATTAATATGAGGAAGAGGGTAGTGGTTTTTAACCATGATTTTATTCAAAGCTTGGAATTCTATGCACATCCACCATGTACCATATTTTTTTGTACCAAGATAATAGGTGAACCACATGGATAGTTACTTGGCTGAATGACTCCTTTCTCAAGTAAGTCCATCACTTACTTCTTTATTTCTTCATTCTCTACTACTGACAACCTATACATGCCAATATTAGGGAGATAGGCATCTTGTTGTAATTGAATCTCATGTTGAATTTCCCTCTTAGGGGGTAAACCTTGCAGTTCCTAAAAAACACCATTGTAGTTATACATAATCTTTTCTATCTCAAATTGATGTTTAGGATCACAACCCTCTAAGGCCTTGGATTTTTCATTATCATTGGCTTTTACAATAATGAGAACAAAACTATTACTTGAGTTTACAATTCTTTTCATTTTTTTTTATAGAAACAAGTGTCAAATTGGCTTTAACATGATGTGCTCTTACTATGTACTCAATCTGATCCTTTACAATCACTTTTGTTCTCTTCTCTATAAAAGATTGCCTTTATATCATATAAGTAAGGACTGCCCAAAATAATTCCACAAATATCCAAAGGGACTACATCTAGCTCTACTTCATCAATGATTTTAGAAGTAATACCAAACCTCAAGGTGCATGTTTTTGTGACTTGTAATTTTGCATCATCACACACCCATCCTAAAGGATATGGTTTTGGATGTATCTTAGTTTTGAGTCCAAACATTTTAACAACCTCTTCAGAAATAAGGTTAGCTTGTGATCCACTATCAAAAAGAGTATCTATTTTAGTATGCTTAGATATAACTCTTATGTGGAAAAGATCATTTATTTTTATTTTAGCATTTTTAGATTTAGTTTTAGAAGATGAAGAAATAACAGAAGGTTTAGTGTTAGAAGAGGAAGAATTTAAACCTTATAAACCCATAGAAGTCACCTTTGTTTCATCGTTAGAATCTGATCCCAAGTCCTATTGAATCATAGCATTAGCCTTCTTTTCCTTTTTATTCTAAAACCTCTTTGGTTTGAGTTCTAGATGGAGTTTCCAATACTTAGCCTCATCATGATACTTATTGCAATGATTACATAAAGGTTCTCCTTCCTCTATCTTAATAGTGTAAGTAGACTTACCCTTACCCTTTCCTTTACCTTTACTTTTTTTTCAACTTGCTTGTGAGATTTATTTCCATAGCCTTCCTTGGTCATCTTACCCTTGGATTCCATATGGGTATCTTGCACACAAACTTCATCAAGGTCAGAAGGATTAAACATGACAATAATATGTCTCAAATAGCTATGCAAACCTCTAATATATTTTAGTAATGTTTCTGGACTATATAGAGGAATGCCTAACATTGATACCTTCTTTCTAAACTTCTAAATATAATCTTGCACACTCTGACCTTTATTCTATCTTAAAGCTTTCCAATCCATAGTAGTTTAGTGCATATAACCCAAAGGATAAAATTGTTTTCTCAACTTAGAAATAAAATCATTCTAGGATGTAATTACCTTACCATGTTGCTTGAGATCCTCTTGAATTTTACTTTCCCATTAGATGAGTTTTGTGCCACTAATACAGAGAGTAGCCAACTAAATTTTGGATTCCTCACTAAGAATATTCTGAATCCTACAATATATCTCAATCTACCTAACCCAGTTATCTAATTTTTCTACACTTAGCTCACCATTATAAACTGCCAAATCAAATTTAATATCTAAATTCAAGTGTGGGATAGTTTTACCATCTATAGAGGAAGATCCTTTCTTGGAAGGTGAAAGAAGAATTTATCCTTCAGATTTATCTTCCTTTGCTTTATCTTTTCTAATTTCCTCATACATTTCCTTAACCATGCTTTTCATGATGAGGAAAGCACACTAGAATTCTGCCTCAAACATGTTTGCTCCCATACTTGACTACTAGTTTGCACATATTACACCAATTTTAGGATCAAACTCTATAAATTCTCCTTCAACACATCTTGATCTAGACTTGGTTAACATATAAGACTATTGTAATTGCCAGACAATGTATTAAATAGCCTTGATCATAGGCTCTAATACCAAATTGATCCAAAAATCTAAGTTATAAAAACTTTTATAGTCTACTTGTATTGGAATAAAAATTGAATATTTAATTTCTAATTTCCCTTTAAGTAAATCTAAAAAATTAATTTATAAAACTTCCATAATTTAATTAAGAAAATTGAAAGAATTTCAGATCATAGAGAAGAAAGGGGAAAAAATGACACAAAAGATTTATTTATAGGGTTTACCAAATGGATACATCCCCAAGTCCACTCTATGAGTGTTTCAATCCATTAAAAACTCTTTGAGAATGATTAAAAAAATATCTATGGGTAAAAATAATATACTTTTGTACCAGATATCTATCTGTGCAACATAAAATAAACCTCTTTTAATTCAATGGAGGTTCTTGTTACCTCTATAATCCTAGATATTCATCTAACTATAAAATCCCTCTATGAAAATCAATACCCTATGATAAATCTTACTACCCTTAGATAACCACATGAAAATATATATTTATCAATGCCTCCCTAAAATTGGTTGGGCATGTAGACACTAGAAAACCATACTAGGTGTTGAAATTCCTTGGGACTCTTTAGGGACCACTTAATCCTTATCAACCCCCTAACCAATGATTTAGACCTTGAGTCTAGTTAGTTATTTAGATAACTAAACTCATGAACTTAATAACTTGAACCTTAACCCACCTTGACCCCTTCTCCTTCGGACACTCGACCACCAATGGTTAGCTTAACTATCAATGGTTAGCTTGACTGTTGACGGTCAGGTCCTCAACTTCTAACACATCACCATCTATGTGTGAGATTACAAGGCACAATTTAATATATTTTCCTTATGTGGTGCTAATGAACTCCTAAATATCAAAATCAGCAACCTCGTCCTCTAGGTAACCTTCTATCCTCCATCTCACTTTGTTTATAAAAGGAGGGAAGTGGGAGGTGAAATGGATCCATCATCACAAGCACTCTTTCATATAGGAATACAAGCTTTCCAACATCATCTAGTATTCCTTCAGCAACTCAAAAACAACAAAATAAACCAAAACCTCTACCAAATTTGCTTTTGAGGCCAAATTACTATTGCTTTGGTAAAATTGCTCCAGCCATCAACTATCAGCCATCTATCAAGCTATAGGTATATTATACTTGTTCTTTGTTTCATTTAATTTCTAAGCTCTTTGACTTGATCAGATCTGTCTGCACCTTATTTCTCAACTTCCCAATCATTAATATAACCATTATCAAACCATACACTCATTTTTAACCTTTTTTTAGTACCTTCAAAACCCACAGGCAATCATTGATAGTTATCACAACTATCGACAGTCACTTCCAACTACTAACATTTACCCAACCATCGATGATTAGCTTAACTGCATATGGTTCACCTAATTACCAATAGTCACTATGGGAAAAATTATAAATAATAATTTTTAGCCCCTTAACCCCAATAAAACCTAAGTTTTTGTGTTCCTTCCTATTCACAGACCCTTTTCTAATTTTTTGAACCTCATTTCACCCACTTTGGCATGAGTATTGACCTAATTTTTCTATATTTATTCATTTTCCTTAACAAACATTCTACTTTATTTTTTTATTTCATTTTATTTATGCAAGTACCTTAATTTTATCTATTTTCAACTTTATTATTAAGAGTGAATTGATAACCTTCTAGCAAGCTCACGCTTCTTGGATCTAGCTCACACTAGGCAATCCACCTAACTATCTTGCTAACAACCCTTTTATTAGTGTTTTTTTATCTATAGGTTATTCCTTCCAAACCAAAGATGAGTTATCCATCTTCATCTAGATTATGTGTGCATCATCAACCAAGTATTTCTACCACACCCTTATTACTAGTTTATTATCTTCTTCCAAAATTAAGAGATGAGTAGAAATTAAGAGAAACATTTTGGCATGCCCAATAGGACCTAGCATTATCTAGGTGCCTTTTTATTTCTTCCTTTATTCTATGCTCATCAAATGAAATATGAAATTTCTTTTGACATAAAATAAATACCTTGCATACATTGATTATTTGCTTGTTTTAGGTCATCCACTAACTTAAAATCAAAGTAATTAATTGTAGTTTTCACTCTTGTTATCACACACTTTACCAAACCACATAATCAATCAATACATCAAAACAAACTTGAGACAAGGCCCAACTAGGATTTCATCTAGTGATAAACCTTACCCTTTCCTGGCAATCCAACCTGGAGGTCATTACCAAGGGGAGAACCAATTCAGCTCTTTAGTTGAGTATAAACTCTGAAATTTAGTATATTTTGTCTAAAAACCCAATACCTTTATCATTATGGTGTGTGACATGAGGGGGTAGGCTCCAATATCAAGCCACGTACTGAAGTTCAATACAAATTTATTTCTTTTGAGCACCTAAAACCAACCTTAGATTTCCTCTTTAGTATCTGATCTACAAGCCAAATTTTTTCTTCACACTTTTTAAGGAATAAGCCAAAAGTGATCTAAAAATAATCCTATGTTTTAAATGCACTTCTAGTGTATGTTTGGATTGTCCTGAGATTCTTTTCCTTTTTCTTTTTTTTGTTTCAGATGTAAGTTTTTGTCATTTATTTTATATTCCTCTCATGGTCTTTACTAGACATCAATTAAGGAATCAAACCAACTAAGAACCACCATCTTCCTCTTTCTCTTCTTTCATGGAGTATACTTTTGATGTTGATATTTCTCCTCATCTTTCTCCTCTTCTTACCATGCCTCAAATAGTTGTTGAGGGTGATGTAGATTTCACTACCTTCCTTGATAAAAACCTCATGGCTTTCCAACATTATCTTAAAACCTTATCTCACCACACCCCTATTGCTTCAGTTCCTCCTAAGAATCCATCTTATGGTATGCCTCCCCCTCTATGGTTGGTGTTACCTCCACCCAACCTTTGATCACCCAAGCATATTCTTCTACTAATATCTCATCCACTACCACCATCAAATCCCAAACGAACATTCTAACCAATAACCAAACACCCCCTACACCAACCAACACCTCCAATGTAGGGGAAACCTTACCCCTTGTTACCTATACCCCATCCACCATGGGGGAATCTGCTACCCCTATTTCCACTATTCCTCTTATCACCACCAACCAACCAATTTTTACCCCTCTTTAAAATTTGGTACTTTCCATACCTCCTATCCTTCCACCTATTAACACAAGAGTTACCACTCAACCCCAACCATCTACCAACCCATCCATGCCTCTAACTCAACCCATATCAATCCCATAATAAATACCCATGACATCTTACCAATATGTTCCTAATCCACAAGGATACATAGCACCTTCTACCTAGCCTTTTATGCCTATCAACCCTTATTTGACACCATCCCAACTTTCAATGACTACATACTAATATGTGGTATCATCTCAATCATCTACCTCTTATCCATACATTGTAGCCACCCAACCTCAACTAAGCATACCATCCAATTATGGACCCCACAACCTCAAACAGATTTGGTTAAGATGTTGATGGATAAAATGTCTAATCTTGAATCAGCTATTACTGGGGCTCATAACCTTTTATCTTACGATAAATATAAAATGAACCTATCCATCCATACATTCCCATATGATCATATCCTCCTCAATGAGAACTACCCAAGTTTTCCAAGTTCTAAAGATAAGGAGGACCCCCAACAACACTTGAAATCATTTCATCATTCTTATTATTTAATTGCATATGATGATTCTCTTCTCCTTTGTACCTTCCCCATGTCCTTATTTGAACTAACCTTGGATTGGTATAGTTCTCTCACCAAGCACTCCATCTTTTCCTTTTCTAAACTTGCATAAGTCTTTTTAGATCACTTTTCAATAAATATATCTAAAAGGGTCTTTATTACTGACCTCTACTCCATTTGGCAATTTGATGACTGTAGTCATATAAAATATGAAAATTTGTAACTTGAGTGTGGATAATAACACCCAACCCATAGATCTCTCTCTCTTGCTCTCATAACCCTCATAAGCATCATTTTTATAGATAATCAGTCATTCATAGCCTTCTAGACTTGATCCCAACTAAGATAAACTCCTCTTTCCATGACAAATCAATCCCCCTAGGTCATGTCTACTTAAGACAATAGCACCACACTAGGATATAGTGTTGGTGCCACTCTTGTCTACTTTTAGCACTGTTTTCCAAGTCCATTTTTGGCCCTAATGTTCAATTTCTTCTAGTTCCCCATCCTTATCCTTGTCGTCATAACATGAGTACATTCAACCCATGACCAATAGATCCCTATAAAATTCCATTCAAAGATCATTTGAAAAGGGTTGGAAAATATCACCAAGCAAGCAAAAATACAAGCAAGATTATTCAAGCAATCTTCCCTATTTGCTATATATAGCCAACCAACACACTTATAAGCTCATTTAAATCCTTACACCAGTCCCTAGCCACCTCAAGCACATCCAATTTAGTATTTTTCATATTCATATACATAATTTCACAAATCACATCAAGTGGGAGAACTACATATGGCTTGATCCCTCTTTGGAGTATTGGTATGTAGGCAGTGTACCCACACACAGGGTATGAAGTACATCTAGTGCATCTTATACACACTAACCCCCCCTCTTACTCAAAATGGGTCAAAGCACAATGGAATATAGGGTTTGAATAAATAATCTACTCTACAAGGAGATATAAAGACTTTCAACTACCTAAACTTTGTAGACAAGGTCACAAAGACATAGTGAACAAAACCCAAAAAGCTTAGATCCTCAGGACAATAATGATAGAGGTGGACTATAGTGTCAGTGTCACTACTATATAGTTCCAATGCTCCTCTCCAATCACAAAATAAATTTTAGATCTCATTTTTCAATCATGTCTTAGTCTTGCATAGTGAATTCCAACCTCTATCTCAGTCAAATCAATCAGTTTCTAGCTAAGTTTTGTTTTCCTCTCCTTATTACTATTTTTAGAAAAGTTAAAATTGTAATTAATTTACACATATTAGTAGCTTAATTATTGTCTATTTATTTATTGATTTTACTACTCAGACCCTTTAACTAAATTAGGAATAATACACCAATAATCCCTAAACTGTTAAATCATTTGGTAAATTTAACTTACCTTATTTGCACATAAAAACCCTAGAAACCCTAAGGTAATTTTCCCACTATTTTTTCCTATATTTTTTTAATTTTTTACTTGCATAATAAAATCATAAATTAGCATTAAATTTTAAAATTTTGTAGTAATTTTAAAATAATTTTATTTCAAACCCTAGTTGCCCATACTTGGTCCCAGTAATTTTCCAATAAATTTTTGATTTTTTACTAGCGTATTAAAATCAAAAGTTCACCTTAAATTTAAAAGTTCAGTAGTATTTTTATGAAATATTTATTTTTCAAAACCCTAATTATATTTATTAGGTCTCTTTAAATCATCAATTTTCCAATAAATTCCTGATTTCTTACTTGCATATTTCACTCAAAAATTCACTTTAAATCTCAAATTTTCATAGTAATTTTCAAAATAATCTTTTTTCAAACCCTAGTTGCATACACTAGGTTCTATTGCTTTTGAGATATCACTTTACATTCTAAAATCAGATTTCAAAAATGGATCTCGCTTATTTATAAATTTTTCTTACATTTCTTGCAAATAATAAGGAGAGCATCACTGGTCCTATCATGTACATGAATGATGAAGTTTATCATATGTTAGTACAAAGCTTCATTCTTTGCATTTCATGCTTACTCTTTATAATAAAGGATAATATTACAACATTTATTACTAAAAATGAACAAGATTTCAATATTCCTTTTGCAAACTCTCTCTTGCTCATGAGGAATAATTTATAGTTCCATTTTGATAAACATGTTACCAATGTTATGTTACATGTCAAAATTTTCTATACATTCATGCACAATTTCATGTTCTCTATCATTTCTTTTCTATCTCTCATGTGGAAAAAATTTAAAGTTCATCATGTTAAACACATTAGAAATGTCATAGTACATGTTAAATTTTTGTATGCATTCATGCACAAATCCAAGCTCTTTATCCCTTGCTTGTTATTTTTCCTATGGAATGTTTGTTATAAACATATTATTTTACAAATCATCACTCACATTTCATGCATTTTATCCCACATACATGGTTTCTACCTAGAGGATCCATTACATAAGCTAACAATTGCCTATCAAGTTTTAATGTCATATCTTACACACAAGAAATAGTTTCCTTCTCCTCCTCTCCCCCAAGAGGGTGATAGTTACTTTCCCTCTAACCAGGGCCATGCTATCACCCCTCCAAAAGGTGAGTCAGCTTATACTATTATTCCTAATGCATACATTCAGTCTATAACTTCTTCAAAACCTCTTCAACATATGTGCTTACATGTTTAATCAGAAGCAACTAGGGTTTGCACTTATGAGACTTTAAGGGTTCAAATCACCAATATGAGCTATTTAATTTCATATTTACAAACACAAAATCAGCTATTAAATGACAAGATCACAACATTGGAAAATTAGATTATAATACAAAAGCCTCAAAGGAACCCTAGTGTCAATCATATATATACACCTTCATCCAGTCAATTGGTTGCAAACAATGTTACATATCAAAACAAGAAATCACAACAAAGTAACTCTACAACTAGTGATTCAAAAGACATTTAATGATCAAATAAGAGTTCAATTGAGTTACTAAGGAAAATTATTAAATATAACTTGATTAAACTACCTCCTCTACATCCAATGAGAAGATCCAGATATTATTGTGCATATCATAGAATGTATGGGCATCATATAGATTCATGTTTGGCATTGAATAAACATATACAATAGATAATTGTTAATGAGGACCCTATACAAGGTAAATCAGTCAAGCAATTCATGATGACATAGGAACACATTCATAAAGGGTCGAATTTAAAAACAATACAAAAGTGGTTACCAAAGTATAACTTAGAACAACAAAAGGATCAAAAATAAAAATTAGAGCAACAAACAATACCACAAGCATAGGTAAAGCATGAAAAAGATGCAAATCTACCTCTCCAAAATGAGGATCAACTTTAAAGTAGTATGGGTTTGGTCAAAAATATCTACAACAGTTTGATTATCAAGGTCAAGGGTTGGGCAAGCAGGCTCAAGGCATCACTTCTCTTATTCTAGCAATTGATAATGTTTGTCACTTGAACATCCTCAGGAAAATAATTCACAGACATAATTTATCAAAGGAAAAGATCCAGATACAACAAAAGTCAACACTAGTATTCCATTGGTTCAAAATCAAGATGATAATGATGAGTGAAATAATATAGGTTATTATGATTTTTAAGATACCAATAATGAATCCAAATATTCAGAATCATATTGACAGCCATTCCCTTGTGCTTCAAAATCATGCAAAATTCCTTTATTTGATACAAGACACCATGATAAGGAGTCTCACATGAGACTCATCAGTTAGTATCATCTCTCCTTAGTCTTTCTTGTACATATTATTCTTATGATTAATTGTATATAGCTTATTTTCAAATTCTTGTACATAGTCTTCACATGATTGATTATACATAGCTCAAAACATCCAAAATACCAAAAATAATTCAATATATCAAAAATTTAAATATTTTAAAATATAAAAACATGTAAATAACTCAAAATCACCAAAAATATTTTTATTGTATTTATCCATGCTTTAAATCTCTACTACTATGCTAGACTAACATTTGCTCTTCTATGCTATTGTTTGTCGATTTATCTACATTATCATGTTTTAGGGACATCTAGATCTTTGATTACTTCACTCTACCCATTGAGGGGGTATCATACTTCTACATTTGAGACACACATTGATATACATACCCACTGGGGGCATCTTCTACATGACTACACCATCTAGGTTATGTCATTCTTACACTACACACTCTAGTTATCATGTTGATGTACATTATTTATTAGATTACACTGATTACTATATCAACATCTCACTAGTATATAGCACTTGTGTATTTCTTAGCATATACCTAGTCTTGTACTAACATGTCTTGCATACTTTCCCTCTTGATTTGATTTGTTAGATGTGATTTTATTTCTAGTTATTACATGATTTCCTTTCTTACTTTGTGTAGCTAGATATGATTGTATTTATCTGTTCTTGATTATTTATTTTATGTGCCTTAGGACAATTGCCAATGTCCTGTAATTCTATGTCTTATGTGTGCCTTAGGATATTTGCCAATGTCCTTTTCCTATACTTTTCTATGTGATTATGGATTTCATGTCGACCTTGCTTATTTCAATTATGTGTATGTGGCATTTGAACATGCCTTGTATGCTTACCTTCCAATTTGAGTGGCATGTGCCCATGTCCCTTATTTGTTTGGCTCTTTGGCCACCCTTATATGCTTCTTTCCTCTTATCTTGTGTGCTTGTTACTTGTTTAATTCTCATTATTTTCAATGCCATGATTCACATCATGTATTTATCTTGCTTTCTTGGATGCCATGATGGACATCATGCTCCATCCCTCCAACTAACAACTAATCATCCTTTCATTTCTAATTCAGTACATTACATATGTCATTACATCTAGGCATACCCCTGTTGATCTAATAATCTCTCAATATAAATCATGTTATATCTTGAGATATTTTTTTGATTATCATTGCTATATCATGTATCTTTACAACATAACACACTTGCAGGGCTCTTTATTTTGAGGGTAGTCATTGTAGGGTCTTTATTCCTACCCTCAAAAGAGGGGGCAACAAACACGGATTTTGTCTCAAAGATCAGAGCTCCTAATGATCAAAATAGCTATTTTTAAAACACCCCAAATAGCAACCAGACATCAAACTAGTCAAAATAAACTAGGCAGATAGTCAAGCATCCAAAACACTTACCAGATTTAGCCTTAGATAATAGTGCCCAAATTGGAAAATATCACTAGTACTACTAGTGTCCACTTTTATCACTCCTATATAAATAATATAAAAACAAATCTTTCTATAATTAGGTTCAGCTACAACTTTGCACATCCAAACTAGTTCAAAATTAGTTATTTTTAGTACACTTTCACTTAAAGAATCTAGATATAAGGGGAATCATGCACGACATGATGGCTCTCACTTCTAGTTTTAGATATGGTAGTTGATATAACTTATAGAATAAAATCCATGTTTCAGACACCAATGATTGGGGGCAATATGCATGACACATTTCTTTTCTTTTCTTTCTGAGTTCAATATTGCCCAATCATTCTCAGTAGTTACGTGCCTTATTCCATCAGCAGATGATTGGAATATTTTGGAATGGATTTCATACAAGCCTAACTTCAATATTTCTTGAGTTTTTGAGTGTCTTTCATACAAGCCTAGTGCACCAATTTGGAGTGGGTTTTATACAAGCCTAATCTTCATCTTTTGGAGTGGTCAAGAGTGGCCTAGTTTCTAGAATACATTCTGATATCCATGCCAACATTTTTAGATCATAGTACATTTATGGTATTTAGGATCCATCTCATATGACATACATTTCATACTAGTATCAGTTCATATCTTCACTTCACAAAGCAATGATAGAGCCAAAATACTAGCTAGCCTTTGTATTCTTAAGCCACCTATTTAGAGGGATTGGAAACACATTCCAAACATCAATTAGACATGCATGATCATATAGTTTCAATATTGAGCCACTTCTAGAGAATTGAGCACTCAGATCTATTTGAAATATTAATCTTAGTACAACATCATCCAATATTACTCAACATTACTTAGCATCACTCAGCATCATAATAGTTTTTGTATTGGTCCACATCCCTGATGAGGTGTATTCATTCCTTTCTCTTCCTCTCTCTCTTACCTAGATTTGTACATTCTTATTTTAGATATAGTGTATCTAGTAAGAACTGATATACTCTTTGTTTTTCTTGTAGATTCATACTTCATAGTGTGTTCTCTCTATGCACACCCAACATCACATAGCTTCATGAGATTAACCCTTATAGGTAAGTTTAAGTACACTTTCTATTTTTCCTTTATCCTATTGTTTCAATTTGTTACATCACTAGAATAAAGTTGGGGGTAGGGGGGATGTAGTCATATAAAATTTGAAAATTGGTAACTTGAGAATGGATAATGACACATAACCCATAGGTCCCTCTTGATTGTTCTCATAACCCTCATAAGCATCATTTTCACTAATTCCAAGTCATCCATAGCCTTCCAAACATGATCTTAGCTAAACTAGACTCATCTTTCCATGACAGATCAATACTCCCAAGTCCCATCTACTCAAGACAATAACACCACACTAGGTCTATAACACTTGTGCCACTCCTGTCCACTTTTGGCACTATTATCCAAGTCTGTTTCTAGCCCTAATGATCAATTTATTTTGATTCCTCATCCTTATCCTTGTCAGCCTAACATGAGTACATTCAACCCATGACCAATAGATCCCTATAAAATCCCATTCAAAGATCATTTTAAAATTGTTGGAAAATATTACTAAGCAAGCAAGAATACAAGCAAGACTATTCAATAAATCTTCCCTATTATCTACATGCAGCCACCCAACACACTTACAAGCTCATTCAAATCCTTACAATAGTCCCTAGCCACCTCAAGCACATCTAATTTATATTTTTTCATATTCATTTACTCAATTACATAAAGCAAATCAAGTGGGAGAACTACATATGGCTTGATCCCTTTTCAGAGTATTGGTATGTAGATAGTATGCCCACACATGGGGTGTGAAGCACGTCCAGTGCAACTTACACACACTAACCCACCCTCTTGTTCAAAATTGGTCAAATCACAAAGGAAGATAGGGGTTTAAGAAATAATCTACTCTAAAAGGAGCTATAAAGACTTTCATCTATCAAAACTTCATAGACAGGGTCACATAGATATAGTGAACAAAACCCAGAAAGCTTAGATCCTCTGGACAATAGTGGCAAGGGTAGACTATAGTGCCAATACCAATATTGTCCAATTTTTTCACTCCTATCCAATCACAAAATGAAGTTTAGATCTTAGTTTTTGATAATGTCTCATTCCTGCATAAAGAATTCTAGCCTTTGTCTTAGTTGGATCAATCAGTTTCCATCTAAGTTTTGTTTTCTTCTCCTTATTACTATTTTTAAAAAAGTTAAAATTGTAATTAATTTACATAAATTAGTAGCTTAATTATTGTCTATTTATTTATTGATTTTACTACTTAGACCCTTTAACTAAATTAGGAATAATACACCAATATTCCCTAAACTATTAAATCAATGATGAATTAATTGCCGATTTTATAACTAGATGGAGAGGTCTTATCAACCAACTCTCTTTCTCCTTAACCCAACCTGAATTGATTGAGCTCTTCTCTTCGGGTTGTGCTAAACATATTTCACCTACTCTTCATGTTCAAACATTTAGGAATTTTGATGAGGCTTTCACCATGGCACAAAAATTGGAAATTTGAGCCATTAATGAGTGGAAATTGAAATTGCAAAACAAAAATTCTAGCTTTAAATCCAATGACCCTTCTTTAATTAATACCACCAATCAATTCAACCATCCCAATACCAAACCAAAGGCATTCACCAACTTGGTTGTCCTTAAAACCACTCCACCTCCAATTGTTAACCAACCCAACCCAACTAGTTCTTCTAACTCTTCCAACTAACCAAACCAAAACCAAAACTGAGTTACCCCAAAACAATATACTCTGATAGGGGAATATTATGCTTCAATTTTTGATAAATTACTCAAATCAAACATTATATAACTTCCTCTAATAAAACCTCCCCAATAATTTTATGCCTCTTTCCCTATATCTAGTTGGGACAATAAGAATGATCTTTGTGCTTTCCACCATGTTATTAGACATGACGTTAGTAGGTGAAACACCTTTAAGACCATTTTCCAAAATGTAATTGATAAGGGAGAAATTTTATTTGATAATCCCAATGCACCTCCAAATCATTCCCTTGACATCTTTCATAAAACTTTTCCCAACCATGTCCTTTCCACCAACTATGATGATACTAAATTGGAATCATCGCATGCTCATGAGGTCCATACGATTAATGTCATTATTAGTGAACCTATCATTAAGGAGACCATCAACTCATCTACCCCTTCCTCTATTCCACTCTTTGAAGTGATGGATTCACTTTCTATTCCTTTAGACATCCAAAGAGAGGAAGCAACCACCCCTCTTTGATCACTCAATGAAACCATGGACTTATCCACATCTCCTTCGATAGAAATACCAAAGGAGGAAACTATTTATTCAATTCCTTATTCACCCACTCCACCTATTAAAGTGGTTGAATTACCCTCCATTACTTTGAACACCTAACCAAAGGAAACTATCATCTCTGCCCCTTCAGTTAAGGTCATCAAACCTTACTCACCTATCCTAGAACCACCCATTCTCTCTTTAAGAACCATCCTAAAAGAGGAGATCACCTTACCTAAAATAAAAATGGAGGAATCATCCTCACAAATCTTGGCACATTCCATCAAAAATATAGGTAAATAAACCATCCCCTTACCTCCACCCATGGGATTAACTTTTTAAACCTATCATTACCTCAACCCCATCATTACCTCAACCCCATCTTCAAACCCTTCTCCTTCTAAAACCATAGGAGAACCATCCAACCCACCTCTATCTAAAATTGCCAAATCACATTACACCTCTCTAACTAAACCCATCAAGAATCTAGGAGTACTTCCTACACCTATCCTATCTCATCCATATTTAAAGTTAGACTTGACCCCATCTATTCCACTGAAAAAAACCTTGACTAAACCTATCAAAAATGTGGAACCACCCAAACTCCCACATAGAACTAGACCCATACCACCTCTTTCCCACATACATTCCATCTTAGGACCCCATCCCTCTACTATCCCCATTACCTATTCCTCTTCTAGTAAACCTTCTCCTTTTACTCTAGCCATACCTACCTCCAAATCACTGAGATCCCCATCATTCTTAGCTAATCTATCTACCTCTACCTTCCCACCTATCACCAAACCTTCATCCTCCACTTCTAAATCTTCCATCTCCAAACCAATCATAACAGAACAATCCCAATAAAAACCACCCACCAAAACCATTCCACCACCTCCCATTTTTGTGGTGAAGCCTACTCCTAAGAAGGCTCCCACTCTTAAAACCAAAAACCCAACACCCTCAACACCTTTGTCAAATATTATTCAACTATTATATAAAGGTTTTTGTAAACCTCCTCCTTAACCTTACCACCCATCAAACCTTTTGACCCTTCACATCTTAAACCATCATGGTTCAATGACAATTTGATTTAATCATACCATAATACTCCTAAACATGATATAGAGAATTAAAAAGCTCTCCAAACACTTGTCCATAGCTTATGGGATAAGGATGATCTATTATCAAATGAACCTCCCTTGAGCCCATTACCAACCAACCACCAACTTAACCCATCTAACATTTTCCTACTCCTCCACTCTCATTTGAAAGTGAGGAAGAACTGAAGAAACCATCTAGCCCAACACCTCCCTTGATCCACACTATCCATATGGTTACTCGATCTCATGCCAATAAAGGGATAAGGGAAAAGCTAAAGTGTCCATATCATGGACCTACCCTTCTACCCCTTAACCTTCTAACTGAAACCAAGAACCCTCACCTTTGCCTTCAACTTTTCCAAAACCCAAAATATCCATTTTGGGTACCTCTCTTTCTAACCTTTCCAAATCCGTTCATCAAATGATTCTACAACAACTTCACCAAAAACTGGTGAAGATGAGCCTTTATGAACTAATCAACACCTCACCTCATCACCACCAAGTATTGATAGAGGCCTTGCAATATATGGAGGTTTAACTAGAAGATCCTCAACCTCTTGCATCCTTTATTAGATCCCTTCAACATTCTACCTTTGTTACCTTCTAGGATTTAAAAATACCTTATATCCATTCTAAAGATCTTAATCCTCCCCTCTTCATTACTACATACATCAATCAAACCCACATCAAAAGGGTGATGATTGATGGATGATCTAGCATCAACATTATCTCCTCCCATACTGATGACCAACTTTAATTGCCTAAAAATATCATGTAAAAAAATGTAGTGGTCTTTCACTCTTTCAATGATATTATGGCTACTACTTTGGGGATAGTCATCCTCCACATCTATTTGGGACCTCACACCATTCCAAAACTCTTTTACATTATAGAAGTCAAGTTATAACACAACATTTTACTTGGACACCCTTGGATCTATGCCATGAGTTGTGTCCCTTATACCTTACATCGATGTGTCAAACTTAAACACAAAGGTCAAGTTTTTACCATAAGAGCTGACCCTAGTCCTTTTTCCTCATAATGATGTTCTTCTTCTTCCTTTATCCACCTCACCACCAACCAACAATAACACCACCTCATCAACCAAAAATGATAACACCTCCACCCTTACCATCAATGAAGCTTTAACTATCTCATTTATCCCTTCTTCCTATATCTCCATAGAGGATCCCTTAGAACCCATGTTCCAACATCTCTCATTGGGCGAGTATCATCTGTTAGTTTTGAATGTTTTCCCTATTCCTCAAGAGTATGGGAACCTCACCCATGATCCTAGTTATGACCCCAACATTACCATCATCCCTTTCAAGCCTCCCAACCATCAGACTAACTTAATCTATGGGGGACTTGATCATCCACTTCTTTCTTCCACTAATACCTCTAGCACCTAAACATTCACCTCTAACTTCTCCTATCTTGATAAATTGGCATTTGCCAAATTATACCTTCACAAGTGTTCCTGGAAAGGATTTAGCCTAGGCCAGTATGAACATAGACCTCACAAGTTACCTACTATCAAAACTCAAAATACTCTTGAGTTATTTGGCATTAGGTTCATACCACCAGAAGAACCCACCTCACCTAAACCCATCACCACCATCGATGAGAATATCCCATCCTCACCAACCCCATCTCCTTCAAAGTTTGATGATTTTGAAATCATTCCTCCTAATTTTTTTTATCAATACTATTAATTTAGGTCCCTTGACTTATCAAAAGGATGGTTAAACTAAAGTTATTCCTCTCATCCATCCTAAAATGCTAGAAAATGATTCTCCTACCATCAACACCATCCAACATCAAGGTAATGATTCCATTCTCACCTACCTGAGTGTGAGGGATTCTTATATCCACAAATCCCTTCCTCCTAAGAACCAAACCATGTTGAATGAATCAACTATCGATGTAAACTTGGGTACTCAATATAACCCTCACATTATCAAGATTGGTTAATCTTGGGCATATCTTAATAAGACTAAGCAAATGCTATGCTACAGTCATAAAAGGAGGGGTAATCCTATTGATTTTTGGAATCTAAGGATTGAACAATATGGATAGGCAATGGTAGCATTGGTAGCTACACAAGATTAGATTATAAGTTTATAGGGATAGATGGCCATATTATAGGGCCAGAATGTCACTTTATAGGGTTAAGCTACCATTGCTCCCATCCTCTGTCTCAGTGTATCCCTTTCCTGGGTTACCAAACCAAGGGAGGTCCTCACCTGATCTCTCTCTCTACCATAATAATGGTAACCTAACCCTATAAAGTGATAATTTGGCCCTATAATATGGCCACCTATCCTTGTAAACCTATAATTTGAGCCTATACAGCTATCAGTATTGCCACTATTTGTTCATCCTAACCACCACCTTATACCTATGCCCCAGTTGGATCCACATCCATGGCCTATCAGCCCCATCATCTCATCCAAAATTAGGCACTACATAAATGGCTTGGTACCATGTTGCATAACCCTGAACAACATCGGCATCATCTATCCCTACTCTCATAGTCAGCTCCTCATGGTCTAATACTATATCCACTTGTTGTGGCTCTAGTAATGAAAACTTTGCATCCTCCCTCCTAGACCTCAAGAAAGGATCTAAAATCCCCTATATAAGGCCATATTACCTCTAAAATCTATCAAATGGGATGAGCTCAATCTCACCCTCTCTCCTCTTGTAGATCCACCTCTAGCTCTATAAAGATAAAGTGTGATAGTTGTAGAGGGCCCACCTAGGCCAATCCATATATGGCCTCTATATATAACCAAGCCCTCTAATGCATCTCTAAACCAATCAATATCTCTAGCATCACCACCATCCCTTATCAATGCATAGTGTCCCCCCATTGTACGAAACCCACTATGTAGTCTATCTAAGCATATCCATCCTATGGTAGCCCTAATGGCTTCAAAACTTGAATGTGCTTGTATGAAAAATAATGGAGCATAAACCCCACATTGATTCCATATCATCTATGAGCTTGAAATGCCCAGAGTTCCCTATATATCTGAACTAGAAAAACTAGTGCCCATCTAAACATTATCCTCTTTAGCAACATCTCTACTAACACTCCTAATAGCATATAGGGAAATCATCCATTTCTCAAATTAGGTAACATGAAATAAGACACTACCATCGTCATCATCATCATCATCAAGGACCTCTCATTTGGATACCTATTGTATAATGATCCATAGCTAAAACCACCTGTATGTCACCTAAAATAGACCTGATCCTCACCATATAAGAGCTCCATCTACTCATCTCTCTCTTCACTCTCAATATGATAAATAGGTTCCCCTCGAATAGGTATTTATGTAATCTTATGAACATCCTCTAATATGATGGTCATCTCTCCTATTAGTAGTAGGAAGGTGTTCATGGCCAGATCCCATCTCTCGATGAGGGCCACGATCATCACTGCATTTCATGTCAGCCACTGATGATGTCTCATGGCTTCAAGCCCCACATCTTTCATGTGTGTCCACTTCTCACCAATCATCCTTTCATGGATCTCTATAAAGATCCTTCAAACTCAATCCTTCATTTGGATCTGGTCTCATGCCTATAAAAAACTAAGTTAACATGCATGCTTAGTTTTCCATTTCCATTACTCATTTTTACCTACATCAACCTAAACTCACCTACATCAACCTATTTCTAACCATTATCTCAACAACATTACCTATAGCATTTAAAAGTGACCAATCCCACCCACAAATAATTCAACATCTACCCTAATCTATCACATTAATCCCTAATGTTTCCCTCAAAAAAATCTACCCTACCCCATAAACAATTTGACATCTTCCCCAACCCTATCACACCAATACTTAAATCTATCCAAAAACCATATCAACCTATCACTACTTGAACTTACCCTACTTAAAATTACCCTATGCATTTAACTAACCCACACCCCCTTACAACATCCTAAAACACTTTTTATCTTTCTATTAAAACTTACTTTCCCCCAACACTCGACCACTAACAGTCACTATGACCACCGATGGTTAGGTAGGTTTTATCCTTTGATGGTTGACCATCGATGGTCAAGTCTAACTATCGATGGTGGGTGTAATTAAAATCATGATTTGGAACAAATTGAGCCCCATGAAATTAATTTATAGCTCAATTAATTATAGGATGTGGTTTGGGCTAAATTGAGCCATGTGAACCTAATTTTAATTGTATAGGATGTGATTTTGGCATTTATCAACTAGGGATAATTATAAGAAAGGACCCCTAAAGCTTACTATAAAATCCTGGTGAATGCTAGATTTTAGGTATAATTCTATTTGTAAATCTTTAGAAAAATCACCGCACCAGTATAAATTGATTGGTAATTTCTATTAGCTATTTCAAAAAAATTATAATTAGCTCGCAAATCAAGCATCATATTCAAATCAGGAAATAATGGAGAAAAAATCAATGAAAAAAGAGGTTAGAGGATGAGGAGTCTAAAGTTGAGATCTTATTTACAATTCCCTCTTTTTAACAATTAAATTTTTCATTATTTTTAAAGATTAAATTTTTCATTCTTTTTAAATATTATATTTGTCTTTTTTAATTGCTAAATTTGATGGCCATATGACTAAGTATAAATTGAGTACAAACATCTTTAAATCTCTTAAAAGACCAATTAGATGATATAATAAACTGAGTATAGAAAAAATTATGACAAAAATTCAAAGTATAGAATATAAACCAACTATGGTGCTATAGGGCAAGACAACTATGAAAAGTGAGGATGAGATAAATGAAAAAAATATTCAAAATATTTTCATAGTTTTTAAATTATAAACTATATAATAAGGTCTACAAAATGTCTTAACCACATTTATATTGGCCTTTCAAATATTTATTTATTTTAAATAACAAACCATGCCAACCAAAACATAATTATTATCTTAAACATTTAAAAACAAAATATAGTATGATCATGAGGCTCTATTTTTCTTATTTAGTTTGTTATTTGTGCATTGTTTAAAAGAAGTATCTTGCATGTCATTATTTCTCAGAGGAAATCAATTTCTTATTTGTTTAAAATAAGTATGTGGTAAAGACCAACCAATACTATAATAAATTGAGTACAACAAAAATATAATGATAAGTTCCCTGAAAAGCATTTGTTTATAGCTATTTTCTCAAAACATTATCTTTCAAATGTCTTAACCATATACATAATCAATAATGATAAGGTCTACCAAAATATCTTAACCATATCCACAAGTAATAATGGCCTTTCAAATATTTTTTTATTTCAATTAACAAACCATGCCAATCATAATATAATTATTACCTTAAATATTTAGAAACAAAATACAGTATGATCATGAGATCTATTGAGTTTATTCAATTTGTTCTTTGTGCATTGTTTAAAATACATATCATGCACGTCATTATTTCTCAAAGAAAATTAATTTCTTGTTTGTTTAAAATAAGTACGAGGTAAAGACCAATTGGATAATATAATAAATTGAGTATAGAAAAAATAATGACAAAAAATTAGAGTATAGAGTATAAACCAACTGTGGGGCCATAGGGCAAGATAACTATAAAAAGTGAGAATGACATAACTAAAAAAACTATTCAAAACATTTTCATAGTTTTAAAATTATAAACTATATAATAAGGTCTACCAAAATGTCTTAACTACATCCATATTGACCTTTCAAATATTTATTTATTTCAATTAACAAACCATGCCAACCCGAATATAATTATTACCTTAAACATTGAAAACCAAAAGACAATATGATCATGAGGCTCTAGGACTCTTTTTATGCAGTACATATGGTAAGATCATGTGTCTTACTTAGTAAAAATTAAGTATAGACCACAAATCTCACTTTTGACTTAGTTGATTCATCTAATAGAGTCAAAGAAGTTCTTATTACAAGGGATCGATTCCTTGAGGTTGTATTCTCTGTAAGTTACAGCTGAAGGAAATTTAAAAATATTTCTCTTCAAAGATTAGATATCATTTTCCTCAAGATGAATTATTGGAATCTATGGCTATAATGTACCCTCAATATTGAGAAAATGTTAGCTCATCATATTTTTAGAATAAAATCAAAACCTTTGCCCAACACTCCTACAAGAGTGTAGAATTGAATGTTGAATAAACTGAAGGCATTTTAGATTTAACAAAGCTAAGAGAGTGATTTGTTTCATTTACCATAACAAGTTTTAGACGATGCTTTCGAAGAAGACTCAATCACTAGATTATGGACTACCTTAAGTTTGATTTAAATACTATGTGATGGTATCTCAAAATATTTTAATCTTGCTAATTTATGTCAAACAATGATTTTTGAAGATGAAATAATTTTTAGTGCATTATCTTTTTTAAAATCAAAGTTAAGAAACAAGCTTGAAAAAAATTAGAGACTTGATTGAGGATCTATAAAACTATACACAACATCTTCAATTTTCTATTTGATCGAGCTCTAGAAATTTGGTAGTCAACATCTAAAAGAAGAGGGTTGACTAATAATTCTTCAAACACACTACAGTTCTGCAAGACCAGATCCGAGTCTAAATTTTTTTGAAGAGAGTGAAAATAAAAATTATCAAGAACAAAATAAATAAAATTTGTGTATTTTTATTTCTATTTGATTAAGAGAACATGTGTATAATATTTGTAAACTCTATTATAGATATGCATAAGTATATTGTGGTGTTCCCTTATTATTTTATACCAAGTAGGTATATTTTTATGATCTGTTTTATTAAGAGAACATGTCTATAAAAATTGAAAACTCTATTATAGAGATTCATAAGTATAATGTGGTGTTCCTTTGTTATTTTATACCAAACTTATTTGATATATCTATAGTGTAATAAACTTTAAGTATTTATATTGGACTAACAACTTCACTTCTGCCAATAGCTTGCATAAATGACTAGAAAATTTGAGAAAACCACCATATATGTATTTGAGAAACTTCCACTAATCCCAAGGTTGATGTGTTGGACCAACATTAAATTATAGCTTGGATCCCTTCAATACGTTGATGTCAGTTCACTAAAAAATGAGTCAAAATCTAAACCTCGACCCTTATAGCTTTAATTCCACTTGCACTGCATTCAGTGCTAGAAATAAAATAAACATTATATTTGAAAATTATTTATTATTAAGTTTTTTATTCAGTAAAATCATATATAAGGAATAACATATTTATTTTACTCAGTTTTATAAATGTGTTAATGACCAATTGTGACTTAGGACACAATAATCTTAAGGTAATAATTATATTTTGGTTGGCATGGTTTGTAAATTGAAATACTAAAATATTTGAAAGGCCATTATTGATTATGGATATGGTTAAGATATTTTGGTATACCTTATAATTATTGATTATGGATATGGTTAAGGCATTATCATTATATTTATTTATTTTACGACAGATGACTATACATACAAAAAACTACTTTCAATCTTCATAATAAAAGAAACACAAATACATACCTTGCATTCAAAAGAAAACCAACTTAGAAATTGTTTGCACCTTTGTTTCCATTCTCTCATCCCAATATTTTACTACCAGAGCTTCACTTATGCCAATAGCTTGAATGAATGACTAGAAAAATCAAGAAACCATCACATATGTATTTGAGTAACTTACTTATGCTTGAATACATATGCATCTCTATAATAGAGTTTATAATTATTATAGACATGTTATCTTAATCAAATAGAAGACTAAGAGCAATTGTTTGCATGCATAGTCGTCTGCCTTGAAATGAATAAATATAATGGTAAGTTTTCTAAAAAGCATTTTTTTAAAGATATTGGATTTTCATCCTTGCTTTTCATAGTTGTCTTTCTCTATAGCCCCATAGCCAATTTTAGGTAATAATAATAGTTTGGTTGGCATGGTTTGTTAATTGAAATGTAATAATATTTGAAAGGACATTATTGATTATGGATATGGTTAAGATAATTTGGCAGACCTTATTTTATAATTTATATCACTTGTCATATATATGTATATGTGATCATATTTTAAATAATATAATTTAACCTATCCAATAAAGTATATAGAAGAGGTGATCTCTTGAAGAAAATATTTTTGATTCTATCATAGTGTTTTATCAATCTCTTGATGTCCCATTTATATCTCTATAGCTAAAAAAAGGAAAAAAAAGAAATGAAAGTAATCAAGAGAGAAAAAGACTCAATGTACTCAATATATACTTGTAAATTAGTCTCTTATATATTAATATCCTGATATCCTTTTTATATCTTATATTAGTCTTTTGAAAGACTTACAGAGGTCTGTACTCAATGTACACTAAGTACTGCACATGATTTTACCGTATGTACTGCACAAAAAGAGCCCTTGAGAACCATAATTTTGGGACATGAAGGATTAAAAAAAATATTGATTTCAACCTCTCCCTCAAGCTAATATTGAATATTGATCATGTTACATACATTTATTTACTAATTTTGGCAAGGCTAAAACATGATCAATATGTAGAAACAACTTTAAAAAAATATTATAAAACATTAAAATCCATGTCTATTTCCATAATTATTCAGTAAAAAGTAAACCATTCAAACATAATTTTATATATGAAATAAAATACTTCCATGTATATATCAAAACCACCAAAAATAATATCAGCATACTTAAAAATATCAAGACAGTATTTAGAAATTAATACCAAGTATCAACAAAAATTTAAACATAAGAATTTAAGTTTTAATCAGAGTTTATATCAGAAACCAAATCTATTAAATGGGGAACACTTATCCATTAAGTACTAGATGTACTCCATGGAAGCAGTGGAAAGTTCCATCAAGTGGGTCGAGGAGCCTTCAGAATCATCCACCTCCAACATAACCTTTTTTTAACATTCTGACTTCCATAGGTTATGATTTAGGGTTACAAACACATTTCCTTCTAAAAGAATCAGGCATTTAAGGCTCAAGATGTGTAATATTAATGTTAAGTGGAACAATTTCATTGGGATGCAATTTTGTAGTTAACAAAAAAATATTTTCATGTTGAGGTGGCTCAGGTAATGGAACATTTTACTCATTAGGTTGAATGGCATCATAGGCATGCATGTGTTGAGGGAGTTCATTTGGAATGCCTCATCCACAAGGATGATTCCTACAATGTGCTCCCTTACATCCTCTATTTTCATATAAATTCAAAGAGTTAGTAGGCAAAGATTTGAGAATATTCCAAAAGCCAAGATCATTGGCATCAAAATTTAAGGAAACACGAGGTCCCCAGTTAAATGGCCTAGCAAATGTGTTAGCAACCCTATGACCATGAAAGAACCATCCGCCTCGAGAGATACCCCATGAAGGAGTAACCTCACTACATTTATCTTTTTCATGACCCCAAATATCTTTACCTGAATCATTTAAACTTGGATTCCATCCTGACATGTAATAAAATATGCTAAAATAAATATTTTATACAACTGAGTTCAAATACTTCTTAGTTTTCATTATCTTAAAAATACATTGCATCAAATTGTTCAATTTGAAAAAAAATAAAAATAATAATTATATAACCATCATTGTGCATAAAATATAATCATTCCATCCTCTTTACAACCATACTAAAATAACAACTACCAACTTAAGAAAACCATGTATTGTTCTTTCACAATCCTCATGCCATGCATTATTCTTTCACAATCCATATTGGCCTTTGAAATATTTTTTTATTTTAATTAAAAAACCATGCCAACTAGAATATAATTATTACCTTAAAAATTTTAAAACAAAATATAGTATGATCATGAGGCTCCAAGTCTTTTTTGTGAATTACATACAATAATATTATGTGCAATACTTAGTATAAATTGAGTATAGACCACAACTTACATTTCAAATATTTTGGTAGATGTTATTATATAGTTTGTATGGGTCTAATTCGTTAGGAAATTATATGAGACATATATAGGTTAGTCTGAAATCACCAGGTATATATATAACTACTACCTAGGACTATTATGGGAAAATATTTTGAATATCCTTTGGTGCCACATGTTCTTCCTTATTTATGGTTTTAATAACAAAAAAACTTAATAATAAATAATTTTCAAAACCAATGTTTTTTTAATTTTTAGCATTGAATGTGGTGTAGGTGGAATTAAAACTATGAAGATTGAGGATTAAATCTTACCCTATTTTTTTGTGAATTAGTGCCAGCATATTGAAGACACAATAAACTTAACGTAATAATTATATATTTTCAATTATGTCATCCTTGCTTTTTATAGAAGTATCTTGCATTTCATGATTTCTCAGAGGAAATTAGTTGCTTATTTGTTTAAAAGAAGTATGTGGTAAAGACCAACCAAACAATATATTAAATTGAGTACAACAAAAATTGTGACAAAAAATTAGGGTACAAGTATAAATAATAAATTGACTATGAGGCTATAGGGCAAGACTATGTGTGTGTGTGTGTACCCTAATTTTTATCACAATTTTTGACTCAGTTTAATATATTATTTGGTTGTTCTTTAGTTATACCATCCTAAACCCTAAACAAACAAGAAAATGATTTCTTTTGAGAAATATTGACATGCAATATACTTTTTTTAAGCAATGCACATAGAACAAAAAGAATTATCTTATGCGGTTGGTCTTTACCACATACTTATTTAAAAAAAATAAGAAACTAATTTTCTTTGAGAAATAAGGGGATAGTGAACACATAAAAACATGAATTATATTATGTGATTGGTCTTTACCACATACTTATTTTAAACAAGCAAGAAACTCATTTCCTTTGAGAAGTAATGGCATGTAAGATACTTATTTTAAATAAAATGAATAAATGCAACATAGCCTAATGATCATTTTAACCATATATATGACTAACCCGAAAGTAACCATTTCACAGATTTTGATTTTAAGAAAAATATTTTTAGATATACATGAAATTTCTAAGAAAATCAACCTGCACACTATTTTTAGTAAATATCTTTAAACAAATGTTTTTTAGAGAAATAAGTTTCTTATTTTTAAAAATAAGTATGTGGTAAAGACTAACCAAATAATATACTAAACTGAGTATAGCAAAAATTGTGACAAAAAATTAGGGTATAGAATATAAATAATAAACCGACTATGGAAACATAGAGAAAGACTATATATATATATATATATATATATATATATATATATATATATATATATATATATATATATATATATATATAACGTGTGTGTGTGTGTGTGTGTAAATAAAATGAATAAATGCAACATAGCTTTATGATCATTTTAACCATATTTATGACTAACCCGAAAATAACCATTTCATAGATTTTGATTTTAAGAAAAATATTTTTAGATATACATGAAATTTTTAAGAAAATCAACATGCACACTATTTTTAGTAAATATCTTTAAACAAATATTTTTTAGAGAAATAAGTTGATTATTTTTAAAAATAAGTATGTGGTAAAGACTAACCAAATAATATACTAAATTGAGTATAGCAAAAATTAGAGTATATAATATAAATAATAAACTGACTATGGGGCCATAAAGAAAGAATGAATATATATATATATATATATATATATATATATATATATATATATATATATATATATATATATATATATATATATTCATTCTTTCTTTATGGCCCCATAGTCAGTTTATTATTTATATTATATACCCTAATTTTTGCTATACTCAATTTAGTATATTATTTGGTTATATATATATATAGCCTAATGATCATTTTAACCATATTTATGACTAACCCGAAAATAACCATTTCACAGATTTTGATTTTAAGAAAAATATTTTTAGATATACATGAAAATTTTAAGAAAATCAACATGCACACTACTTTTAGTAAATATCTTTAAACAAATATTTTTTTAGAGAAATAAGTTGCTTATTTTTAAAAATAAGTATGTGGTAAAGACTTACACACACACACACACACACACACACACACACACACACACACACACACACATACATATATGTATATGTGTATACATAGCCTAATGATCATTTTAACCATATTTATGACTAACCCGAAAATAACCATTTCAAAGATTTTGATTTTAAGAAAAATATTTTTAGATATACATGAAAATTTTAAGAAAATCAACATGCACACTATTTTTAGTAAATATCTTTAAACAAATGTTTTTTAGAGTAATAAGTTGCTTGTGTAATAAGATGTGTGTATTTTTAAAATTCCTTGCATTGCCAATAAAATGATTTCCATAATGTTATTATTTTTTTATTTTTGAGATTTTTATCCCCACAATTATGATTTACGTTATTCTGCACTCTTCATAATGTTACACGTTTTTTTTCCCATTCCTACCCTCAAAGGCTATCAATTTTATCTAATCATGGGTGATGGATTTTGTTCTAAAGTCAGGAAGAAGTTAAAACACAAAAACACTAGAGAAATTATAAGTGTTGAGATAAAAATAGAGGAAACTAATTATATGCCCCAAGACACCCCCATTTAAATATTTGAATATGGATGCACTTTACCAAGAAATATCTAATTTTTAGGGCGTATTCCACCTTAGAATGGGTTTTATGTCAATTTTATGCAGTAGGATAAATTTGTTCTTGAAGACTAGACTTGCATGTTGTCACTTTTATATTATGAACCAAATCTATACTTAGGCTTATTTTTGAGTTATATCTTCTACCTTTGGTTCATTTTAATCATGCTTTGAATTTTAATGATTTTTGAAATATATATGTTTATCCAATAATCGATCAAGTTTTACTTCCTTTTTTTGAACTAACTAACTTCCATGTTTGCCAAATTGTTCATTACTTTGTGTTTTATCTTATCTAGATTATATGATATTTAATTTTTTTTATATTTTGTGCCCAAACATCTGAAGTAATGATATTTTTCCATGCAACATCCACTCGCTCACCTAAATCCATAGAAGTAAATAAAGTATGTATTATACTTTAGTTTCCTAAAGTTTATGACATGCGACATTGACTTGTTAACCTACGACTGTTCCAACACTTAGAAAATTATAAAGACTCTCAAGAAAGAAAATCATCAATATTTTGACAAATGTCATGATCTCTCTCACTTGATGACTGACCTATCAAAGTTCTAGTGCACACATTTTATGGGCAAGTGAGTTATTGACTGACTTCCATGTGGCACCACCTGGAAGTGATGTTAGCATATATTTTTGGCCATGTGACCTCAAGGAAGTGAAGTAATGAGATTTTTCCATGTGTCATCATCTCATTCACAAAGACTATACATATTAGGGATAAATAATATGACCCCCTTGAGGAAGTAGAGTAACATGATTTTTCCAGGTCTCATAATCCCATTGGCCCAAAATCATAAAGGATTAAAGAAAAATAAATAAAAAACTTGAGAACCAATAGAATAATAGAATTTTGTTGCATGCCCCCAAAATGACATGAAGTCTAGATAGTGGCACTTCATAATACAATTCTAATATAAGAAAGTGACGAGTGTCAAAGAGAGGTGACAAAGCACTTAAAACAAATAAGGAATAACCATCTGGAAATGGGTATCACAGATAGTGACACTTCACAAGCCAAAATTAAAATATGAAAAAGGTAGATAGTGAAAGGAGCTAAATAAATTAATGCCATTAATCCCCATGAATTGGCCAGCTAAGTTCATTCAATTCAGTAGAGCTAACAAATCCAAAGTCAATATATGAAATTTGCAATGTTGATTGCAATTACATTACCATCAAACTAGCAACTGTAAACACAAATTTGAGCTCTATCATGACCAAGTGATCCTAAATTTTTCAAATAACCAAAGATACTTAAATGCATAAAAATGGGTTCCCCATTACATCTTCCACATCCTCCATCTGGATTTTCCATTACAAGACATGTTCAATATACAGACACAAGGTTCGATGAAGTTACTCTCAACCATGACTTCAAACACTACTCTTCTATATGGCAGGAGGTTGATGCATTAGAACCTTATGGTATAGGGGATCAAATCTTTGCATTCACATGGAGATATAAATATGACCCGATGGAAATTAAATCAATAGGCCTATATGACATTGCAACTAAGCTTGAGGTAATACCATGTATTGACCTAGTATTTGATTTATTTATGAACAACCAAATTTATGGTAAAATTCTATAGTTTTACTAGTGTAACATACCATTAGTATGCATTAGTAG
Organism: Torreya grandis; assembly: GCA_037957365.1. NCBI lineage: Eukaryota > Viridiplantae > Streptophyta > Pinopsida > Cupressales > Taxaceae > Torreya > Torreya grandis. The sequence continues at coordinate 1,253,138 of JARHVA010004391.1, forward strand.
GTATGCCTTTGAGAAATACTCTAGGCTCCCCCTAAGATGACATACAATCAAGCCTTGGTAAATTCATGGATGTATGCAAATAATATGATTAGTAAGTTGTAAGAGTGGGAATACAACTTAAGCACCTTCACGATCATAGGGCCTATTTATTTTATCCCCATTGTTGTCTTTAGGCCCAAAATTAGGATTCACATGGCCTTGCTGAACCAAATTTATGATTTACCCAATATCACTTACATCAATGAGGTTTAGATTCCCCAATTGGACACCATCATCACTTCTACCAAAGTCATCACTAGAGGGGAGATTCTTAGTACCAATTTGATTATCCAAATCAATAATTTAGAAAATGTACTAGATGGGGACTTATATATGATGTTATATCTTATGGATACCATAACTAGAACTATTCACTCAAATTTTGAGTATCCATAAGATCCATCGACTGAGTATCCTAAGAACTTGATTTGTGATGAGTTTAACATGCTCTGTATACAAAAGTTTAGGAAGAAGATGAATAGATTAAGTGAGACATTCTACCTAATGTTATATCATACCAATTATGGAAAAGACATGCCCAAACTAGATGATCTAATCAAGAGAACCATTAGGAAGACTGGGGACTATTAGCTCTATCTTGATTGCACTATCATCATGATATAGGATACCAGGGTTTTCCTTATGTATCTACCTCGACTAGTCCCAAATAAGGTTACAAATTAATAGATTGTGTCTCCATTGCTAGTTTCTATAAATGTTCCATTAAGAGGTACCAAACAAGGAGATATTCATTCACTTCATATTAGCATTAGTATGATACAATACACCAAGTGGGAACATTTCCATCTTGTGGGTACAATCAGAGTATACTATGATTTTATATGGGCACCTTACAGGCAGTGGGATCTTAGGAACATGGTTAGACAACACCTAGATAGAGTTAAGGTAAAAGTGAAGATTGACTATGGACATGTATATTATCCATATGATGAAGTATTTATGAATGCTTTAGATGATATAGAAGTCCATACTATAATGGATAGATTGAGTATGTCCATGGTAGTATCTATGCACATACAATATAATCTAGAGTCTACCAAATAATATGCTAGGAAGATTGAAAAGTAGTAATAGGCTTTAAAGCCTACTCAAATATCCTTACCATAGATAGAATAACAAGGGAAGGAGCATGATGGTTCATCCAAATAAGCACTTATGGGAGAGGAACATGGAATTGGCCAAGGATCCCTTTAGGAACCCACCCCAGTGGTTACCATTGAAATAACCACTATTATAACTAATCCTCCTTAGACTGATAATATGATATAAATTTCCACAAGTGTAGCTCAGTTAGGTGGATTATTTTCTATGTTGACATTTCCTTCCCTCACAACTGCATAATAGGTGCGTTTCCCATATTTTATTCCTCATATTCATAGTTCTAATCTACCTTAATCCCTAGTCTTAACCATTGCACCACCACTTACATCAGCATATCCATCTCTTGGATAAGTGTCCACTCCTCCAAATTCACCCCCATAAATTATGACTACTCTTACCACATCTCCACTAGTTAATCCATTAGATTCATCTATAACTACCTCACCTCTTACAACACAAACTTATACTTACACCTAACACCTTCTTATATACAAGAGGAAGGTAAAAAATCCTTTAGTCTCACCCTAGGGTAAACCACCAAAGGAAGCACCTAAGGAGAAGTTATGGGAGGAAGTGAGTATAAGAAAAGGTTCTAGAGTGGAAGAGGCCCTAGATAGGCTAGATAGTGATGAAGAGTAAAATAAATGGTTAATAAAAGAGAAGTGGGAGGATGAGATATAAACATCATTGTCTGAATGCATTAGTGAGACCATAGAAAGTGTCTCCAAAGATGAATGGATTTAGAAATAAGACGATTGATTTTTTAATACCATGATTTTGGGTATTGGTTTCGTTTAAATTAAACTACTTTCGATCCTAGATAAAGACACCAAGTATGAAGTAGAGTAAAGACCCCTAACTTCAGCACATGGGAAATTATTGAATGTGTTTCCAACCTCTTCATCTCAAAGTAAAACAATGATATTTGCATCAATAATTCCCTTAGTTACTCCAACACAAAGTCTAATTACATAGGCCCCTCATTATTTAGATTCTTTGAGCCAAGTAAATAGGGCTCAGGTAAGTACAATGCTAAATTTTCAAACCCTGGTCCACAAGCATATAGATTAGATTATGGCACCCCTAATTAACCTTTAAAGATCCCTACTACTACCCTTGGTACTATAGGGGTTGTTTATACATCAGTAACTGATTATTTACAAAATTTTCTCAACACTCTTACCACTTGTTCATTCTTTGTTTCCATAAGACCTCACACCTTTGGGCCTAGTAAATAGGTGCATTTTTAAATTTTGGTATCCATCACTATTTTTAATTCCATAGATACACCCTCCTATCCATCCACTCAATTGGGTCTATTAATTGGTCATGTAGCCAAAATAGAGTCTAGTATAATTATAACACAGAATGGGTTTGAAATGGGGAAGCTGATAGTTGACACAGTGGCACCCAAGAGGGTCACTAGCTAGAGGAGAGAAATTCCTCCATTTCCTTAGATAGGGACATATTCTCCCAAACCTATGATTCCCCTAGGGAATTCTTAATTATCCACTCCTATAGAACCATCAGAGGTTACAAAACAACCAATTTCCTTAAATGTCCTTGAATGTATTTAGAGAATATAACAAGTAGAAGAGGGCATGCAAGATTTTGTTATTGTTGAACAACTAGTAGTCAAGTTTCATTTCAATAGGGAAAATAAGACTATGAGGAAAATAAAACATAAAATTAAAATGGTTTATGGGTAAAAGGTAGAATTAGAACAAGAGAGGATGTGTTCTCTTTGACTAAGAGAAGAAAAATGCACCCCTCTAATGTAATCATTTATAGAGAGGACACTTATAATTTTGTGTACTCTAAAAGAGGAGTAATAAAGAACATGTTCAAAGGCTATTATTAGGCCTTTAAGGCACTACAAGAAAGGAATACCATATAACCATTGAGGGACATCATAGATAATATACAAGAAACAACTCAAAAGCTATATGATGTCATCTAGTTGATAAGAAGTGAAAGAGGGGAATCACATCCCAAATGGGGAGATGTATATCCCCTTATTTAGAAGATGAATAAAATGGAAAACAAGTTCTTTTTCTTAAGCAACAACCAAGAATAAGGCCTATGACCACTTGAACTTGACAACTACCCTAGATGTTACCTAGGCCCACAATTACATAGCTACTAGGAGGGATGATTTAGTTGCATGGAATTAGGAAATGTGAGATTTAATAATGCAACTCATCAATTATGAATGATAGTCTATTAATTTTTTTTTGAGATATGAGAATGAATGGTGTAATTAACCAACAAGGAAAATTGGTGCTTAGGTCTATTTTTGAAGACCTTATTTAGACTACAATAAATAGTTTCAGGGTAGAGGTTGAAGGCATGGTGTATAAGACCAATGATGACATGTTACAGTTGATAAATTTTTCCAAATATGGGTTCTTAGCACAAATAATTTTTATTTATAACTTTAGGCTATGCTAAAAATAAATATAAAGTTGATGGATAAACTCCCCTAGCTTTTAAAAAGACCTCTATTGGATTTTGAGGCAATTGAAATTGATTTTTAGCTAACTTATACTCTATACTTGTAGATTCAGGTGAACAAGTAGGCATATTCCTTTGTAATACCTCCAAAAACCACTTTGGTTGTAACCACTTGTTCAATGATAGGGCCCACTATATTAACAACTTTAGTTACAACTACAATGGCTACAATGTTTACCAACATGCAAGTGTCATCTTCTACAATAAATTCCTCATATGAATTTTCTCTCGTTGACTGTACACATTATTTGCAACTATAATTTTGTTGTAATGATTTTATATTTTATGAACAGTTGGTTATATTTTAGGCATATATGTTACACATGGTTTTTGACACGTGATCCATTTTAAGGTGGTGTAACTTTAGACCTTGATTGAGAGATGAGGCATCCCCATCCCAAGCCTATATACCTTCCTCATTCTAAAGGGAAGATAATTTTGGTATTCAATAAAATTAAGAAACCCTTTAGGTTATTCTGAAAGTGTGTGTTGTATCACTATCTCTTCCATTTTTTTATTTCATTGATTATGTAATTCAATATAGCTAGTTATTTGATATGTGTTAAAGTAATTTTAGACAAACTATGGTTAATTATTAAATTCTGTCGATCAAGAATATGTAATAGAAATTTTAGGTTGATGAATCTTGGTAATCATTCATGTAATAGGTTTGATAAGATAATGTCTGAATCTATGTATAAGCACCATTTTGATGCAACCTCCTAGATTGTGCAATAGCTAGTCGAAGGTGCTTTTTGTTTATTAGCTATAACCTCTTCTTAGGAGCTGAAACAACAATCTTAATATGAAAAATATTTATCCAATGAATTTGAGTTAATTGTGTTATATACCTCAAACTCTTTCACTATGTTTGTAAGTTTAGTATGCCAAAGCAATAGGCTGCAAACATCGATGTAATATGAACTATTTCTCAAGAGGTTGGACTATTGAAGAGCATGTAAAGGCCTTTAGGGCCACTTTAGGAATATTGAATGTAATTCATGAGGATGTAGCTTGCAAGATATTCCATTTTATGTTGCAAAATGCTACCTATGATTGGTTTATTGATTTTACTAAAGGATCAATTAAATCTTGGGATGAGTGCTAGACCTCCTTTCTAGGGTAGTTTGGCCAATTTACTAGCCCTAACATTATATACCAACACTTTGCTAGTATAAAAAGAGAACCTAATGAACTTATTAGGGAATTTAATGTAAGATTTTAGAAAATATATAGTTAGGTAGACACTTAATATAATCCAAATGATACATTAGCCCTTGAAATTTACAAAAATGATTTAAATCCTAAAATTGTAATATTTGTGCATAAAATAGCTGGTGTCATTGATTTGACACAGGCTTATATCAAGGCTATTTAGGTTGAAAATCAAATGAACCCTTAGTCGTAAGGCATAATAGGGCCAAATATTTATCAAACCTACCTAATAATAAATATAATCCCTAATGCTAACCAAAATACTATGGCTCATAATCAGAGCCAGACCCATATGCAGTTACCCTTGTCTCACACTACACCCAACCAGAGTTCAAGTTTATTGAATAATTATGTCTAAATAGCTAATCCTCATCAAGTTAAATATTTATTTATAGTTAATAATTCCACCACCCAAGGTGCTACCACTAATTATAATAAGGTTGAAGTAGACACCATTCAGTGGATGGTACAAAAATTAAGTAATAAATTTTTGAATATGAAAATTTGTATGAGAAACGTTTGAAGCCATAACACAAATCAAGGCTTTAGTTAACAAAGTTATAAAATTCCCTTCAACAAACCTAGAAATAATATGGATCTTACACCTAAAAATATGCTTGAGATAAACATCTTAGAGGCAACATTGTCCAATTGGTGCAGGGTTTATAACATAATCAAACATGGAGAACTGTTTTACGTAGAATTATGTATGGCATTTGATATCTTTAAAAGATAAATGGATAAGTAAGAGTTTATGAAAAATTAGATTAAGCATCTTATTCAAATACTTTAATTCATTCTAGCATGGAAATGTTCTTTGAGACCTATGACTTTCCATTTCCAGTGGAACATGAGAATGAGCTAGAGGACAATATAGATGAGGTCTATGCATTCTAGTAATTTTAAAGGAGTAACTACAATATAAGGAAGAAGACACATATAACTACCTCTACACTTCCAAATAACAATGACACCAATCCTCCATATCCAATAGGTAACAATAATCCACCTCATCCAAAGGAGAATGATCCATTACAACCCAAAAAATCACAAAGTAAAGGAGGATACAATATCATGGAAGACATGAAGAAGATCAAATCTAACATCACTCTACATGAGTTATCCCATATCACTGAGTAAAGATAACTACTCTTCAAATCCTTGAATAGAAGGTCTTTTTTAATTGACAGGTCAAAGGCTACACATACAAAGGTAATGGTGTACAAAGACAAACCTGAGGTCACACCTTTATTGTTGATAGTGAGAATGTTTGGTAAGAATGTTTATAATTATTTGGTGGACTCAAGTGATTAAATGAATGTGATGCTTGCATATACTTATATTAAACTAGGGATGACCCCAAATAAATCAAAAAGAGTGATCCTTTAATTGGATTGTCCTCAATACCTTGTGTTAGGGAATTGTTAAACATACACATAGAACTGGCCTATGATCCATATTTATAGTTTTAAATAGACATACTAGTGGTTGACATTCTAGAGGCTTATGGTCTATTGCTTATCCAAGATTTATCAAAGACATTAAATGGATATATGGCTAATGATTTCTAAGACATTTGGTTGTCATGAAAGGGAGTATCCAATCAGATCAAAGTTGATAGAGAGCCAAAGATGAAGTACTTGATCACAAAATACAATGCCAAGAATGAGAGGGTTAACTTTATATACTTACATGTTGGTGTCTATACATTCAATATAGAACATGAGCCTCATAGATAAGAGTATAAAGGTCAGTCACAACTATGGACTCTCTATTTTGATGGTGCCTGATCTAAATAAGGTTTGAGTTTTGGTGTGGCTCTAACTGATCCAAATGAAAATCAATACTTTGATGCATATAGGTTACACTTCCCTTATACCAATAATCAAGCTAAATATGATGCCCTAATCCTAGGATTATAGTTTTCATTAAATCATGATGTCAAGCAACTATAAATATTTGTTGATTCAGAGTTGGTGGTCAACCATATCATAATAAAATATCAATGTAAGCAAGCATATCTAAATAAATATAAAAACAAGACTTGGAACCTAATTGAGTCCTCTAAAGACTTCAACATAAAAGCTATTCCAAGAGAAGAAAATCAAACAACATATTCACTCATAGCCTTAGTTAACAACTTAGCACCACTCTAGGAGTCCTTGATGTATAAATTTTCTATGGAGTTGGTGCCTTGCCCTTCAGTCCTTGACAATGTAGAGAATTTCTAGTTCTTTGATGATGATCAATAGATATTCTAATTCATAAATAATTATAGTGATTTTGAAGACCAAATTATAGATGAGAAGGACTTTGGAAATATAAATGTAAAATACCTTGGGCATGATGGTATTCTCCAAATCAAAGAAAATAAAATTCCCATGGGGTGGTGTCTCTAGAAATGATATTTGACATACATTCACTAGTTGAAAAGAAAAAACAATGAAAGAAAATAAGTCTAGTTTTGTCAAAGAAAATTTGGGAACTGAAGAATTCCCTTAGTATGTCAACATTGGCCTTGCACTAAAAATGAGAAACAAAAATTGAAAGGTCTACTGACAACAAACAAGGATACAATTATTTAGACTTATGGAGACCTAAAGGATTTCAATCCTAGGGTAATTACCAATATTATTCCTTTGAATTAAGGGATAAATACATTTAGGTAATGATAAATACAAATAAATCCCATTATAGAGCCTCTCATACAAATTGAATTCCAAAAACTATTGGATGCCAAGATCATATTCCCTATTAGACATCCTACTTAGGTTGCTAACTTGGTACCTATAAAAAAAAAGAATGATGAAAACAAGCTATGAATCAACTTTAGGAACTTGAATATATCCTAATATAAGGATAATTATCCTCTAACCTCCCTAAATGAGGTAATCTAGATCATTAGTGGGTTTGAGATGATGTCATTCTTAGACAGTTTCTTAGGATACAACTAAGTGTTGGTGGAAGCAGAAGATCAAATGAAGACAAATTTCACCATGAAGTGGGGGACCTATGCTTATAAAAGGATGAATTTCAACCATATTAACATCAGGGTAATATTTATTTGAGCCATGGATTATGCATTCCAAGGACTTATTGTCAAGTGTATCATCATTTATACATATGACCTCATTGTGTTCTCTGAAAATAGAGCAAATCATCTAGATCACCTACATAGAGCATTTGGCAGATGTAGAAGACATGGAGTATCCATAAACCCAAATATGAGTATATTTATAATATAATAAGGTAATTTAGTAGGCTATATCATCACCAAAGATGGGATTCCATCGATTTAGAATGAATTCAGACCATTTCAAAGCTAACACCTCCCAATAGTAGAATATAGGTGAAGTCATTCTTTAGTAAGATCAATTTTGTACAAAAAATCATTTCCAGATTTGTAGAAATCATCAAGACATTGAATGCCATGGTGAAGATGGACTCCAATATAGAGTGGAAAATTGAAGTTAGGAATTCATTACAAGATATCAAGATGACTATTACTGAAGCCCCAATGTTGATTAGTCAAGATTTCATTAAGGATTTATTTTTATATTTCTTTGCTTCAGAACATACTATAGCCACAATACTCATACAAAATTTAAAATACAATGAACATACAAATAATTTCATGAGTAATAATCTAAAGGATTCATAATTTAAGTATTAATGATAGATAAGTAGATTTATGTACTAATCAAGGCTATGAAGAAGTTCAAGCACTACATCTTGAGGAACAAGATGTATTCTAACATCCCAAACCCAACAGTGGAGCTCATGCTCAATCAAAATGAATTGGGTGAAATAAGAGGCAAATGGATAGAAAAGATACAAGATTTTGATTTGGAGATCAGATCAGCCAAGATAGTGAGAGGCCGGGGGATTATCCAACTCATGACTGAAATGGATCCATGTATTCAGATTGAGTAAATCAATGAAGTTCAAGTAGATGAAGGTGAATGGTATACTCAAATAATTCATTACTTACACATAGGGACACGCCTCCTAAATTGAATATATAATAAAGTCTAGCCTTGAGGCTAAAATCATCATATTATATGATTAAAAGGGTAGTCATCTATTGAAATAACTATGAAGACATCTAACTAAGGTGTGTCTTAAGAGAAGAAGCCACAAAAATCTTGGACAAATTATACCAAATACTAGGCATTAGACACACCTCTAGGAATAAAAAAATCACAAAATTATGAAAATGGGATATTATCAACCTACTCTTTTTAGATATGCCCATAACCATGTCAGGACTTGCCATGAATGCTAAGTGTTTGGGAAAAGAGAATTTAATGATTCCATGCCACTACAACTAGTAATTGAGGGTCATATTTTTGTATAATGGGGTCTTAACTTCATTAGAGTAATCATTCCCAACTCCTCAATAGGGAATAATTTTATCCTTATAGCCATTGATTATTGTACTAGATGGATAGAAGCTATGGCCATGAAGAACTCTAGAGCTCAAGACATCATAAAGTTCCTAGAAGAGAACATACTAACTAGGTTTGGTACTCTTATATATTTAGTTAGCGACAATGGTCTAGACTTTTAATCCACTAAATTCACAAAGTGGTCTTAAAATAATTAGATCATAATCAAATCTTCTTCAAACTATTACCCCCAAGGAAATGGAGTAGTTGAATCTACAAATAATAACTTTATGGATGCCATCAAGAAGTTATCTTAAGGTAAACGAAAAGAATGGCATCTATTGTTGAAATATGCATTATGGTCAGATAGGACAAGGTAAAAGTAGACCATTATGACCTTACCTTTCTTATTAGTATATGGATGATAACCTATTTTCCCTATTTCTCTCAAACTCACAACATATTAGTTCATGAAAGACTATATGGGAGAGGATGAAAGGATTCAATCCAAATTATTGGATATAGTCCAAATAGAAGATACATGAATAGAAACACTATAGAGCTTCAAAAATCACCAAAATATTGTTAAAATATAGCTTGACAAGAGATCTAGGATAAAGGACTTTCAGATTTTAGATCTAGTACTCCCATGGAATAAAGCTCATGAGAAAAAGGGCTCGCATGATAAGTTCACTCCGTTGTGGATTGGACCATATCAGGTTTTTGAGATCTTAGGTAATAATGATTTCCATTTAAAGGACCTTAAAGGTAGTGATGTAGCCTTCCTAGTTAATGGATAGTTTTTGAAACACTATTTCATGGTTGCTCCAATTGAGAATGCTTCTAAATGACTGTGAGTGCTGATATTAAAAGTAGGAGTAGATTAGTTTTATTGATTTTTAGACTAGTTTCCCTTGCTTCCTATTATTTATTTCATTTTATTAGATCAGTTTCCTACTTTTATATATTAATTATTATTTTTTTCATTTTCTTTAATAATATAGATTTTATTCTTTCTAGGATAATTTCCCAAACTAAAAAAAAAAAAACAATTGATTTTTGAGGATAACCCAGCCAAAGAATGAGAGGATAATACAAAAGGATACACCATTGTCTCTTATAAGGATTTATCCCAATAGTATTATAAGATTTAGAATTAAGGTGTGTACTCTAGTTAGAACCAAGTTCTTATTAGAATTATCTAAGGTCACCAGGTCTTTGGAAGTTACTTTAACATCCTTAGGTAAATTTATTAAGACTTTCCACTTTTAGGATCAACTGCACATTCACATGCTAAAAATTGGGTAAGGCATATCAAACCTTTAAATGTGTATGTATATGCAAGGATATATTGATTAAATAATTTTTTTACTATACATACACCTAGCTAATGGTGGTTCCCAATTCTTTCTCCATCGGATGGAAAAAAATAAATAATAATAATAAAATCCTACAAATTAATGAGAAATGGTGATTTAACTAACCTTTATCAAGATTATGGATGCTTGACTGGCCATAGAATAATGCTTAAAGTGGAATTAGATGTATCTCTATTGGTGATATAGACACCTGGCTTGCATTATAACAATGCTCAGGCTTCCCTCACATTTGTTATAAATCATATATCAAAATGAAACCTATAGTACTTGTCTAGATTTTGGTCAAAAATATTATTATAAGGAGTTAATGAATTTTACATAATCACAACATAAACTATAAGTGGAAAGGACTAGTATGTTTCATGAGGGAATGGAAATTTATTTTAGTTATCTGATTTATTTTTTTGTTCTCATAAGAGTTGAGGTTATGTTATGATGCATTAATTGAGATTAAGGTTCTCAAATACTCAGGAATATTTCCCCATTGAGTTACCATTTTTTGGGCCCCAACACACCCACATTTAAATTTTTAAATAGAGAACCAATTTTCTAAGAAATATCTATTTTTAGGGCCTATTCCACTTTATAATGGGTTTTGTGTTAATATTGTGCAATAGCCTAAAGTTGTTATTGAAGACTAGAATTGCATGTTGGCACTTTTATATTATGAACCAAAGCTATATATTATTTTTAATTTATGTTTTCTAAATTTGGTTTATTTTACTCATGTTAGTCAAAGTTTTTGAATTCTAATGGTCTTAAAATACACATGTTTATCCAATAATAAATCAGGTTTTACTTCCTTTTTTTGAATGAACTAATTTATGTGTTTGCCAAACCGTTCGTTACTTTGCATTTTATCTTGTACAGATTATTCCATACTTAGAAATTTTTCTATTTTACACCCATACATATACCAAATAATAATATTTTTCCACATGGTGACCACCCTATCACCTAGAGCCCCATAAGCAAATGAAATATTATTATACTTCAAATTTCTAAAGTTTATGACATGAAGTGGTGACCCACTAACCTATGGCCATTATAACACTTAGAAAATTTTAAATAATCCCAAGTAAGTGTATCACAAATATTTTAAAAAGTGTCATAATACCTCTCACTTGATAACTGGTCGATCAAAGTTCTAGTGTGTAAATTTTCTGGGCAAGTGAGTATCGACTGGCTACCATGTGGTACTGCCTAGAAGTGATGTTAGCATATCTTTTCGGCCATGTGTCCCATAGAATAAAATTAATATAATTTTTACATGTGTCATCATGTCACTCAATAAAATCCTACATAATAAGGATAAATGGTATAACCCCCTAGGGAAGCAAAGTAATAGGATTTTTCCAAATGTCATAATCCTATTGACCCAAAATCAGAAGGGAGAAAATAACAATAAATAAAAATGCTCAAGAACTAGTAGAAAAATAAAATTATACTATGTGTCCCCAAAATTACATGAAGGATGGATAAATTCAAATTATTGCTTTTAGAAGGAGTGGAAAAGTGACAATGTCAAAGAGAGGTGACAAAACACTCAAAATAAATCAGGAAAAGGCATCTAGAAACATGTATTATATATATTGGCACTTCACAAGCCAAAATTCAAAGATGAAAAATGCAGATAGTGAAAGGTTACAAAGCTATTAATGCCATTAATCCACAAAAATTAGACAACTATATGCATTCAACTCAATAGAGATAATGAATCCAAAAGCAATATATTTGATTTGTAAAGTTGATCACAATTATATTGCCACCAAACCAACGGCTACAAATGTGAATTTGAGTTCTATAATGACTAAGAGATCCTATAGTTTTTAGATAACTAGATCACATTAAGTGAATAATAATGGATTACCCATCGAATCTTCCACTTCCTCCATTGCAAGACCCATGAAATATATTAACACAAGGTTTAATGAAGTTGATCTCAATTGTGACTTCAAGAACTACTCTTCTATATGGGAGGAGGTCAATGTAATAGAACCTTATGATCTATGGGATTAACTCTCAATATTCACACAAAGATAAAAAAATGACCTAATAATAATCAAATCAATAGGCTTAAATTATGCTATGACTAACTCTAAGGTAATGACCTGCATTGACTTGGTATTTGATTTATTTATGAATGACCAAATTTTTATTAAAATTATAATCTTCCACCATCATAACACACTAGTAACATACATTAATAGGCACACCTTTGAGAAATAGTATAGGCTCCCCCTAAGATGGCATACAATCAAGCCCTAGTTAATTCATGGATATATACAAATAATGTGGCTAGTAAGTATCAAGTGTGGGTACACGATCCAAGCACCTTCACTATCAAATATCTTATTTTTGCTATCCTCATTACTATCTTTAAGCCTAGAATTAGGATGTCTATGGCCTTGCTAAACCAAATTTATGGATTCTCTAGTATCACTTATGTTAATGAGGTTTGGATTCCCCTTTTGGACACCATCCACATTTCTACCAAATTCATCGCTATAGGGGACATTCTCAATGCCAATTTGATTATCCAAATCAATAATTCAATAAATGCATCAAATGAAAAATTCTATATGATGTCTTATCTTATGGATGCTATAACTAGAACTATTCAATTTGCTTTTAAGAAGCCCTAGGAGACATCGACATAGTATCCTAATAATTAGAATTTTGTTCAATTTGATATATATATATAGGTTCACAGAGAATATGACCAAACTAACTAAGACCTTCTACCCAATGATATATCAATATATTTATGGAAAAGACATGCCCAAACTATCTGATCAAATAAAGGGAACCATTAGGAAGATTAGGGACTACTAGATCTGCCCTGATTATACTATCACCAGGATAGAGGTTACCAGGGCTTTCCCTATGTATCTATATTGACTAAAATTGAATAAGGCTGAAAAGAAAGAGATTGTGGCCCAATTGGTAGATTATGTAGATGTTCCATTAAGAGGTGCCAATCAAGGATATGTTCATCCACCTCTTATTAGAATTAGTCTATGGGTAAAATCAAAGTACACTATGATTTCAAATGGGCACCTTAAAGGTAATGGGATCTTAAGGACATGGTCAAAAAACACCTGAATGAAGTTAAGGGAAAAGTTAAGGTTAACTATGGCCATATATCTTATCCACATGATGAAGTATTTATAAATCATTTAGATGATACAAAATTCCATAGTAGAATGAATAGAGTGAGTATGTCCATGGTAGTATCCTATCACATATAGTATATTTCAAAGACTACCAAAGAAGATGCTAAGAAGATTGAAAAGGAGTACTAGGTTTCAAAACCTACTCAAGGATCCCTCCCACAAATAGAAGCACAAGGGAAATAACATGTTGGTCTATTCAAATAAACACTTATGGGATAATAACATATAATTTCCCAAGAGTACCCTCAGAACCCCACCCTAATAGTGACCATTACAATATTCACTATTGTAACTACTCCTCCTTAGATTGTTGCTACTACATAAAGTTCCACTAGTACATCTTAGTCAAGTGATTATTTTTTATGTTTTCATTTCTTTCCCTCAAAGTCACTTAACAATTGAGTCTCTCATATTTCCTTCTTCCTATTCCTAATTCCATTCCACCTTTATCCCTAGTATGAACCATTACACCACCACCTTCATTAGTATCTCGATCTCCTAGATCAGTGTCTACTCTTCCAGATTCAACCCCAATAGTTTTCCTACTCTCAACTCATCTCCATATATTTATCCATTAGATTCATCTACTTATACCTCACCTCTTATATCATAAACTTATACTCCTACCCAATCCCCTCTTGTATACAATAGGAATCCAAAAACTCCTTCGTCTTACCCTAGGGTATACCAACAACAAAGGCAATTGAGAAGAAGTCAGGGTAGGAAATGAGTAAAAGAAAAGGTTCTAGAGGAATAGATTTCCTAGATGTGCTGGACAATGATGAAGAAGAATAGAATTGGTTCAAAGAAGAGGAGTGGGAGGATGAGATATAAACATCATTATTTTAATGAATTAATGAGACCATAGAAAGTGACTTTGAAGATGATTGGATTTAGGAAGAAGAGGCTTAGTCAGGAGATAATAATATTTTGGGTACCAGTTTAGTTTCAACTGAACTATTTCTAGACCTAGATGGAGACACTAAAGATGAAGCATAGTCAAGATCCCTAACTTTAGCATAGGGGCAATCATTAAATGTGTTTCCATCCTCTTCATATCCAAGGAAAATAATGATATCTACAAAAACAATTCCCTAGTTTCTATGGTACAATGTGTAATTACGCATACCCTTCATTATTTATATTCTTTGTGACAGGTAAATAGGGCTTAGGCAACTACAATGCTAGTTTTTCAAATAATATTACACAAGCCTATGACTTAGACTATAAAACCCCCTAATCAACCTTAAAATATATCTACTACTAATACCCTTAGTACTACAAGGGTTTTTTATACATGAGTAACTAATTATTTAAAAAAATTCTCAATACCCTTATCATTTGTTCATTATTTGCTTCCACAAGCCCTCAAGCTTCTGGGCCCAATAAATGGGTGCATTTTTAAATTTGGTCTCTACCACTATTTTTTCTTCCACAACTATCCCCTCTCAACTATATGCTCAATTGGGTCTATTGATTTGTTATAAAACCCAAACAAAGTCTTTTAAAGTTATAATGTATAAGGGGTCTAAAAAGGGGAAGCTGATAGTTAACACAATGTCACCCAAGAGGGTCACTAGCTAGAGGAGGTAAATTCCCCCCTTTCCTTAGCTAGAGACATCTCCTCCTAAGCCTATTATTCCCACATGGGAGTCTCAATCCTCTACTCTTACATAATTGGTAGAGGTTACAAAATAACTAGTTGCCTTAAATGTCCATGAATGGATTTAGGAATGTAACAAGTAGAAAAGGGAATGAAAGATCTGGTTATTATTGAACAACCAATTGTCAAGTTTCATTTTGAATATAAAACTAAGACTATGAGGGGAAAAAAAGGAAAAATATAATGGTTGAGGGACAAAAGGTAAAATTGTATCAAAGAGAGTATGTGTTCTCTTTGAAAATAGAATAAAAATGCACCCCTTTGATGTAGTCAATTACAGAGAGGACCTATATACTTTTTTGGACTCTATATAAGGAGTAATAAAGGAAATGTTTAAAGTATATTATTAAACCATTAAGGAAATTTAAGAAAAGAATACCATAAAACCCCCAAGGGACATCATAAATAATATATAAGGAACAACTTGAAAGCTATATGATGTCATCTAGTTAATAAAAGGTGCAAGAGGGGAATCACAACCCAAATGGGGAGATGTATATCTCCTTGTTGAAGATGAAGAAAATGGAATGCAAGCCATTTTTATTAATCTAATAATCTATAAATAAGGCCTATGACCACTTGAAATTGATAGCTACCCAAAATAATACCTATGCCCAAAATTATGTAGCTGTTAGGAGGGATGTTTTAGTTGTATGGCACCAAGAGATGCAATATTTAGTACTTCAACTCGTTAGCTATGAAGGGTAGGCCATTAAAATTTTGGGAGATATGCGAATCAATGGTGTCATTAAATAATAAGGATAATTAGTACTTAAGGCCATTTTTTAATACCTTCTTTGGATTGTAATAAATAGTTTTAGGGCAGGGTTTGAAGGCATGGTGTACAAGATCAATAATGACATGTTATAGTTGATAAATTTTGCTATAAGCTAATTTATTATCACAAAGACTCTTTATGTATAACTTGGGGATATGATAAAAAAACATAGGAAGTTGATGGATATACTCCCATAGCTTTCCAAAAGACCTCTACTAGACTTTTAGGAAATTGAAATTTATTTTTAGGAAAGTCATACTCTATGTTGCCCCAAAAAATGACTTCTCATTTTTGGGACAAGACGTGAACTATTTTGGTTCAAAAGACCAAAATTTCTCTCTTCCCTTCTAAAAATTTGTTCTGATCTTTCAAAATTCCTCATTCTTCAAGATTTTCAAAAAATCTATGGAATCTATAGGCTCAAATCTATAGACTCTACAGGTTTCTACAGACTTTGCAGGCAGGTTCGTTTCTACAAACTTCACAAGCTTAAAACTATGGACTTTGTAGGAAGGAAGTGTCGAGCAACCAGTGACATCCCCACGAACATCAAATTCAATTTTCTCCTAAGCTTCTCTTAGGATGTAGTGGAAGCTACCAAGTGTCATCCTCCAAGACACAATTTCAAATAAAGGTTTCAAAGCAGTGAAACTAGCCACACGCCCCATTATAACTCAGTGGAGCATGACAAGTGTCGATGTCTGCATCTTAGCTTTCCCATGAGTTTCAAACCTTATTTTGATAAGATTTTATTAGATTCTCGTAGAAAGTGACAGGTGGCAGCTGTAGAAGGTTTCAATGTCTTCTTCTCGAAATAGTGAAATGAGCCATGTGTCATCTGTAGAGATCAGCGAAGGCTGACAAGTTTCATCATCTGCAATTTCTTCCTTTGTTTCATAAGGGCTGAGGTGGACCTGGGTGAGTTACTAAGATTCATCAGAGTGAGACAAGTATCATCGTATGTGTGATTTCTAAAATGAGTCTCGAATGTTTTTGTAAGTGTTTTTAGAGTTAGGCAGAAGCTGCCATGCATCATAAAATGTAGGACTCTCAAAGGTTTCTAAGAGATCCTATAAATTAGGCAGATGCTTCCACATGTCCTCACCTATTCTGGTGGAAGATGCCATGTGTCTCTCATTAAATGTAATGGAAGGTGCCACATGTCAAAGATGGGACACTCTCAATATAGAGACACAGAGCCAAGGGGAGATTTCCTTCAGGCAAATTATCCAAAGGAATTCCTTCAAACATTTTGTTTGAAGGAAATAAAGAGAAAATAGTCCTCCAAAAGAATTAAAGCTTGAAGGCCACCCAGATGATCTCAAAGGGTAGGTACCCTTGTGGGGGGACACTCGACACTCATAAAATGGACCTTTTTCAAGACCCCAACGGGCAAGTCCCCTTCGGGAAGGATCAAGCCTCAAAGTGCAGCGGAAGCTGCCAAGTGTCTGCATCCACACTTCTAGTCTCTAATAAGTTTTTAAGTAGTGGCATTTGCCACGTGTCCCATCCCAACTCAGTGGAATGTGACAAGTGTCTACATCCATGCTTCCAGTCTTTAACAAGTTTCAAAGCTTATTTCAAAGCTACGGATGCCGCCACATGTACTCACCTATGTCATAATGGAAAGTAGCCATAACAAGGAAGAAAGACACAAAGGAGTTGCTAAGTAGAATGACAGGCCCACAAACGTCAAATTTAGGATGATTGGCTAGCCGTTAACCTTCAAAAGAGAAAGGACCTACGAACATCAAATTTGCTACAATGAAGTGTCCTATTGATCTTTGTAGGCTTAAAATGTAGACCCGAATGCATTCAAAGACCCTAAGGCTGGGGCCAAAGGAAGAAGAGACAAAGAGGGAAATCTCAGTGGGAGTTTTTCCCAGTAGGTGGAGCAATTCGCCGAGTAGGTATTTGGGGCCTACAAGAATTGAAAGCGCAACCTATTTGTCCCCTTTTGTGTAAAGGCAACATGGACAACTGCATGGGTAGTAGATAATGGAATGAGTGATTTAAGATCGGGAGAAGACACTAGAGATGAATCAACATTCCACAGTTAAGGCAGCTGCCCTGCTCTAGCATGGCCCTCCCTGACAGAACCAAGAACACATCCAAGGCATTAATTATGCAGCATGGGTCACTCCATGGGAAAAAGTGCCAAGCTTCCCTTAGGCCTATATATAATTTAATCTCTTGTATCATTCAAAAGAGATCTTCCCATTACCAAAAGCAAAACTCTGCCCAAATTGAAAGGCATCACTGAGACTTTGAGCTTAGATTATTTATCTTATTTCTTTGTTTGAATCAGAAAGCAAGTTACTTTCAGACTTTGTGCTTTTATAGCTTGTATCATTCTAGGAGATTGTTCTTATGTCTATTTCCTAAATGTATTCTTGTTTATGCAATTTAACAAGCAGATCTAGTGGAAGTGATAAGGAAGGTGTCCTAAAACTAATTACTTTTAGACTTTGTGTTGACATAATTGTTTTCAGTGTGTGTTTTTAGTTTCTTTCTATGTAAAGGACCTTGGGATGACTTTGTTCCCCCATTTTTATTCGTATCTCACTCTTGGTTAGTCAAGGTGGAGACTTTGTGCTACATCTTAGATTGCTGGTTACTCTGTACTCTGTTACCAGTTACTTATCCTACCTGAAAGAACTCCTACTATTTCTTGCAAGAACACTTTTGAAAGAAGAGAAGTGCCTTCAGTGTTTTCACCAAGATTTTCTCCTTTTTTTGTGAACATCATCTCTAAAAGAAGAGAGATGGATGGTATATCCTACCCCTGAGTGTTATTTTTAGCTTATATATATAGTATATAACACCTTTATACCTATAGGGAACCTCCCCTTAATGAGAGGAGAGATTTGTCCCCTTTGGATGTGGTAAACGTGCAACTTTGGATGACCAATCTCTCTATGCTATGGTTGAAGAGACATATTTTGCTCACTAGTTAGTTGGTTGACAAAATATTCACCCAACAATTTTTTGGTGACTTCACTGGGGAAGGACAAGCAGTTTGAAGCCTCAAGTTTCAAATTAAAGTAAGACCAGTCCTTTTCTATTTTTGATTCACAATCTAGCAACTCCATGCTATACCAAAAGCCAGAGAGCTCAAGGTGTTGTTGACCCTATCTTTGAGCTAGCACAACAAATAAATTTTGACTTACTTTCTCCCCAACTTCAAGTTTAATGATCCAGGAGTGTCCCTCCTACCCGTACCAGGACACCAACACAAGGTAGGGCTACTTTTCCTACTGTTAGCAAAGCCTTGCCTATCTAAATTCCACCTAGATTTGTTATCCATGATTTCAATAATCTAATCATGACAGTTCGAGGCCCCTAGGGTAACTCTTTTGGCCCACTGAATTTGACTCCACCCTTGCATGAACTTCCACGTAGCTCAAGAAAGAATTTCTCCAAATTCTTTGGGGATGGAAAATTTCACCTTGATGAACACATTGTAGCCTTCAGTATATCCTGTGGCGTGATAGGCATGGAATTTGAAGATGTGGTAGTTAGGATTTTCATGGAAATGCTACAAGGTGCTGCTATAGATTGGTTCTACCATCTGTAAGCTAGAATAGTAACTGATTGGGACACACTCAAAGCCAAATTTAAAGCTAGATTTAAGCCTGTAGAAAATGCACATGCCTTATTGGCCCAGATCACACAAATGAAGAAGGAACCTCATTAGCCTATGAGGGATTTCATAGCAAAGTTTGATAAGCTAAGGAATTGAATCCCTGCTATTGCTTAGCTAACCCCTAAAAACCTCAAATGCTTCTTCATCAACTGACAACTGCCTGAAGTGAGTTTTCTACTAAGAAGAGTTGGCCACATAGACCTTGAGGCTACTCAAGAATTGGCTACCAAAGTTGACGATGACCTTATCTTGGCAAGAAAGATAAGGAGAGATCCAAACAAAGGTAAATCTTCTTCTTCTTCTGAATACTCCCCTTCAGCCACCACTGATCCAATGGTGTAGAAGCTAGCAAATGAATTGTTGGCCCTCAAAAAATAAATGGCACAAGGGATGTCATATGCTCCTTCATACAGAGATGTACCAAGGATGACATTCTCTAATCAGTCCTACTAGGGACATGTTGCTAAGAACCAAGGGAAAACCAATCGCCTTCCTCCCCCTCAGAGGAATAACCTTGCCATTGAAGCACCTCCAACTAACTCAGTAGTTAGATATCTTGAAGCTGAATCAGATTTCTCGTTTTAGCCTGAGTTGAGTTCTGAGGATGACGCTAATCTCTTCACTGAGGAAGAAGAAGAATTAGCTGGCAACTCCAATATCAGTTTCTTGAATTATCAAGATGAACCTAGAAGTGAAGGAAATGTAGCTGAGGGATCATATGCTGTATTCACCCATTCCAAGAATCAACTAGCTCAATAAGTTGATAAAGAGAAGATAGAGGGGCAACCTCAACCAATAGTTTCAATTGCTAAACATGGGACCACTTTGCCCTTCCAACCAAAGGACCCGATGAATGCTAGAAAGGTAAGTACCCCAAACATTTCGGCACCTTCAACTTCAAATTTGCAGTCCAGTCCTCCCCCTCTTAAAACTCAAAAGGATGATATCCCATCCTATGTACCTAGTTCATTTTTGACATTTGATATCATTGACCATATAAAGAAAGCCAAGATTCAAATCTCTGAATTTGAATTTTTGTAGTCCCATCCTGAGCAATTAGACAAACTAGTTCAATGTGTTAAAAACTAGGCCATCCTTGTTGAACATGCAATTCCCTAAGTGACACATGATTCCCCCAAGAATGCACCCATCAGGAACAATCTTGTCATTACCCCTCCTGTTGCTCCTGGTAGGACTGAACCCTTTTATGTCTCATTGCTAATAAATGGACATCAGCTGAACAATTGCATCATTGATTCTAGAGCTTCAGACAATGTCATTCCTACCAAAGTGGCTGAATCCCTTGGTCTCACACTAACCAAGACATTTGGTAGAAGCTTCTCCATGGAGAATAATTAAGTACCTTTGCTGGAACAAATTAAGGACACCTAATTTGCATTTGTAGCATTCCTAGACAAAAAAATCAAGATGACTGTCTTGGTAGCTGACATCCCAACATCTTATGGCATTCTACTTGGGCATAATTTCTATAGGGATGTTGGTGGTGAATTGAGCATGGATCTATTAGAGGCGAGGATTCTAGTTAAAGGTGTTATTAAGAGGTTGCTCCCTAAGAAGGAAGCAAAATATGTGGTTACCTAGACCTCAGCACCCAAAGCTCAAATTTTATTTGAGTCTTCAAGCATAGGTAACTACTTTCTATCTACAGATGAAGTTCATGAAGCATCTGATGAAGCTCTTGCTAGTGACAACCTAGAAATGTGTTTAACTAAAATAGCAGAAGAATAGGTAGAGCACAATGCAAGTGTGGAAGAATATCCTCCTCTGAATGAAGAAGAATCCAAAGGAAAATCAATATCAAATGAGGTATGGATTCTTGAATTTGATGGCAACTACTCCTCCACCAGTTCAAGAGCTGGGGTTGTGTTAATATCTTTTCAAGGAGATATTTTTTCTTCATCTTATAAGTTGTAGTTCAACAACACTAATAACATAGCTGAGTATGAATCTATGTTGCTTGGATTAAAATCTACTAGGGACAAAGGCATCAAACTCCTTCATGCTAAAAGAGATACTAAATTGGTGGTTTGTCAGGTGAGGAACTTGTATCAAACCAAGAATGAAAGATTGTGCCACTACCATAATCTAGTCTGGGACCAAATTGAAAACTTTGATGCTTTCAACATCTCTGTAGTTCCTAGAGAATTCAATGATTAGGCTGATGCACTGGTTATTTTAGCTACTCTCTTGGTCCCCCACCTAGAATTCAAAGGACATAGGTACACCATTGAGCTGGTATTTCAGCCAAGTGTACCTAATAATGTCAGTCATTGGCAAGTGTTCAATAATGACAATCAAATCATTGCCTTCCTGGAGCAAAAGGACAACTTTGAAATGTTGCATTTTGAAGGGAGTGAACCTCAAAAGCCTGAACCAACCCCTGAATCAAGTTTAAGCATAGGTGAGGAGTTATTGCAACTTAAAGGGAATAAGATTCCCAAAGGCCTGGTTTCCCTTGAGAAGCTATTTGATAAGCACAATAGATTCATCAAACAATAACAAATGGATTCAAGCTCCTCTCAAGAGTTTGATCAAGTAAATTTGGGAACCAAGGAAGACCCCAAGATGGTGAACATTGGGAGATGCTGTACTCCTGAGGAGAGGTTCAAGTTCACCACTTTATTCAACTAGTACATGGACATCCTAGCATACTCCTATGCTGACTTGAAGTCACTCTGGCCTGATGAAATTCGACATGACATTCCTCTCAAGGTTGATTCAACACCTTACAGACAAAAGTCTAGGCATTATAATCCAAAAATATCAGGTACTATTTTATCTAAGATACAAAAGATGCTAAATGCCAGTATAATCTTCCTAATCCATCATTCCACATGGATTTTGCCAATATAGTGCTTATAAGGAAGAATAATGGTGAAATTTACCTCGATGTGGATTTTAGAAATTTGAATCAGTCATCCTTGAAGGACAACTATCCTTTTCCAATCATGGATCAAGTGCTTCAGATAGTGATAGGTTCATAGATGTTATCAATGCTAGATGGCTTCTTAGGATATAATTAGGTTAAAGTTGGTGAGGCAGACCAGCATAAGACTACTTTCACCACACCCTAGGGCACATTTGCATATAGAAAGATGCCTTTTGGCTTGATAAATGTTGGAGCCACCTTCTAAAGAGCAATGGACCTTGCCTTCAAGGATGAGATGGGTAAGTTCATCATAGTTTATCTTGATGACATGACTGTCTTTTCTAAGCATCGCCCAGATCATGTGTGCTATTTGCAACAAGTGCTGGAATGCTGCCGCTAAAATGGCATTTCCTTAAACCCCAAGAAGTCAATTTTTGGAGTAACAGAGGAGAAACTTCTCAGACACATTATGCCCAAAAGGGGCATAAAGATTGACTCAGACAGAGTCAAGTTTATCCAAGAACTTTCTTTGCCCATAAGTAAGACTACTATTCTCTCTTTCTTTGGAAAGGTGAATTTATTACAGAGGTTCATCTATGAGTTTGTTGAGAAGACTAGGCACATTGTAAACATGATGAAGGGAAATGCCACCTCCAGCTGGACTAAAGAAGGCAAGTCAGCATTCGAGGATATAAAGACTGCCATTGCCCACACCCTAATTCTAGTTTGTCTAGACTATAACAAAGAGTTCACCATATACAGTTATGATTCAGAACATACACTTTCAACAATTTTGGTTTAACAGGATAAAGAAGGTATGGAATCTCCCATTTCTTTCATGAGCTATCCTCTCAAATCTCATGAGCTAAAGTACCCAAACATGGAGAACCATGCTTATGCAGTGGTGAAGGTAGTGAAGCATTTCTGCATCTACATCTTGAATTCACACACTACTGCCTTAGTTTCTGACACCATGATCAAATCCATACTGACTTAGTAGGAGTTTGGGATGAAAAGAGGCAATTGGGTTGTAAAGATCTAGGAGTTTGATCTGGTCATCAAGCCAACAAAGCTAGTGCATGGAAAGGGGCTATGCCAATTAATTGCTGATAACAAGCCAAAAGGAATAGAGCATGAAGAATCAGAGGTGGAAGACACACCAACAGTCCTCTTTATCTCCACCATAAATGAGTGGTATTTAGGTATTATGCATTTCCTTACTTATGGTGAGTGTCCTACTCATCTATGTTATAAAGAAAGGAGAACCATCAAGCTGAAAGCTGCTAATTTTGTCTTGTGGGACAATGACCTATATAAGAGGAGTCTTGATGGAGTGTTCCTTTGCTATGTGGACAAGGAGCAAGAAAGATGACTTCTAAAGTCCTTCCACAATTCAGCCTATGGAGGACATTTTTTTCTCCAGTGAATACCCATAAGATCTTATGAGCTAGGTACTACAAGCCAACTCTCTTTCAAGATGCATACAAGTTGGTTAAGGAGTGTGAACTATGCCAGTAGTTTGTTAGAAGACCCAAGTTAGCTGCCCTACCTCTCAAGCCAGTGGTCATAGAGGAGCCATTCCAACAATGGGGAATTGACTTTATTGGTGCTATAAACCCATCTTTAAGTGCTAGACATGATTATTTCCTCACAACAATAGATTACTTCACTAAGTGGGTGGAAGCTATTCCAATCAAACATGCTACTTCAGAAGTAGTATGCAATTTCCTCAAAGAGAACATCATTTCTAGGTTTGGGGTCCCAACCAAGATTATCACTAACAATGTAGCTTATTTCACTTCCCAGGAGATTACTCAATTCTATTTCTAGTATGGGATTATGCTCTCCCACTCTTCTGATTAATTTCTACAAGGGAATGGACATGCTGAATCAAGCAATAAGACCCTAGTGACTATCATCAAGAAGTTGGTGGATGACAACCAAAGAACATGGCATAAAGCATTGGTTGATTCCTTATGGGTAGACACAATTACACTAAAAAGGGAAATTGGTATGTCTCCTTTCCAACTTATTTATGGTATCAATGCTGAGATCCCAATCACCTTAGAATTGCCAGCATTGAAATTGGCTAAGGAAATTGAAGATCAAATGTATGACAGCTCCCTTGATAAGAGGATCATGTGCCTTGTTGAGTTGAATGAGCAGAGAGCTGTAGTGGTGGACCGAATTTCCACCATCAAGGTCTGGTGAAGAAGCTCTTCGACCAGAAAGTAAAGAACCATGATTTCCAAATTGGAGATCAAGTCCTACTGTGGGACAAGAGAGGAGAACCAAAGGGGATGCATGGAAAGTTTGATTCCCTATGGAGGGGCCCTTTTACTATTCATTAGCTCTATGGTGAAAATAGCTTCTTGTTGAAGTATCAAGATGGCACTCTCTTTTCTCTACCTCACAATGGGCAACATCTGAAGCACTTCAACTCTTGAAGTATCGGATGAGTTCCCCTATACATATGTATATTTGTATAGTCTTTTGTTTCTATTTTGTTCTTTTCATTTTCATTTTTTAGAGCCTTTCTTTTTGGGTAGCATGAATCCATAGCCCAATGGCATACTTCAAGGCACTAGAGATTCTGGTTTCTACTCCCCTTAGCTATGTTTCAAGTTTCCAACTGAAGGTAGTTCCCCAACTAGAGCTAGCTATTGTCCCCAAAAAATGACTTCTCATTTTTGGGACAACATGTGAACTATTTTGGTTCAAAAGACCAAAATTTCTCTCTTCCCTTCTCAAAATTTGTTCTGAGCTTTCAAAATTCCTCATTCTTCAAGCTTTTTAGAAAATCTATGGACTTCACAAGATCAAATCTATGGACTCCGTAGGTTTCTACAGAATCTGCAGGCATGTTCATTTCTATGAACTTCACAGGCTTAAAACTATGGACTCCGTAGGATGGAAGCACTGAGAAACCAGTGACATCCCCATGGATGTCAAATTCAAGTTTCTCCTAAGCTTCTCTCAAGATGCAACGGAAGCTACCAAGTGTCATCCTTTGAGACACAATTTCAAATAAAGGTTTCAAAGTAGTGAAACTAGCCACACACCCCATTGTAACTCAGTAGAGCATGAAAAGTGTGAGTTTCTATTTCTTAAGCTTCCCATGAGTTTTAAACCTTCTTTTGATAATATTCTCTTAGAGTCTCATGGAAAGCGATAGGTGGTAGCTGTGGAAGGTTTCAATGTCTTCTTCTCGAAATAGTGAAATGGGCCATGTGTCATTTGTAGAGATCAGCAAAGGCTGACAAGTGTCATCATCTGTAGTTTCTTTCTTTGTTTCATAAGGGCTGAGGCAGACCCCAGGTGAGTTACTAAGGTTCAATAGAGCGCAAAAAGTGTCATCATCCATGTGATTGCTAAAATGAGTCCCAAATGTTTTTGTAAGTATTTCTAGAGTTAGACAAAAGTTACCACATGTCATAAAACATGGGATTCTCAAAGGTTTCTAAGAGCTCTTATAAATTAGGTGGACACTTCCATGTGTCCTCGCTTATTTTAGTGGAAGATGACACATGCCTCTCATTAAATGCAGTGAAAGGTGCCATGTGTCAATGATGGGGCACTCTCAATATAGAGACACAAAGCCAAGGGGAGATTTCCTTCAAATAAATTGTCTAAAGGAAATAAAGAGACAATAGTAATTCAAAAGAATTAAAGCTTGAAGGCCACCCAAATGATCCCAAAGGGTAGGTACCCTTGAGGGGGGACACTCGACACTCATAAAATTGACCTTTTTCAAGACCCCAACGGGCAAGTCCCCTTCGAGAAGGATCAAGCCTCAAAGTGTAGTGGAAGCTACCAAGTGTCTACATCTGTGCTTCCAGTATCTAACAAGTTTCAAAGTAGTGGAAATCACCACGTGTCCCATCCCAACTCAGCAGAATGCGACAAGTGTTTGTATCTACGCTTCCAGTCTTTAACAAGTTTCAAAGCTTATTCCACTAATCTTATTTCAAAGTTGTGGATGTTGCCACATGTCCTCACCTACATCACAGTGGAAAGTAGCCATAGCAAGAAAGAAAGACATAAAGGAGTTGCTAAGAAGAATGACAGGCCCACAAATGTCAAATTTAGGATGACTGGCTAGCTGTTAACCTTCAAAAGAGGAAGGACCCACGAATGTCAAATTTGCTGCAATGAAGTGTCTATTGATATTTTTAGGCTTGAAATGTGGACCCAAATGCATTCAAAGACCCTA
Source organism: Torreya grandis (assembly GCA_037957365.1). Lineage (NCBI taxonomy): Eukaryota > Viridiplantae > Streptophyta > Pinopsida > Cupressales > Taxaceae > Torreya > Torreya grandis. Next base: position 1,280,161 of record JARHVA010004391.1, read on the forward strand.
AGGATAGGGCCAAAGGAAGAAGAGACAAAGAGGGAAATCTTAGCAGGAGTTTTTCCCAGTAGGTGGAGTAGTTCACTGGGTAGTTATTTGGGGCCTACAAGCATTGAAAGTGTAGCCTATTTGTCCCATTTTGCGTAAAGGCAACATGGATAGTTGCATGGGTAGTAGATAATGGAATGAGTGATTTAGGCTTAGGAGAAGACACTAGAGATGAATCACCATGCCACAGTTAAGGCATCTGCCCTGCTCCAACATAGCCCTCCCTAACAGAACCAAGAATGCATCTAAGGCATTAATTATGCAACATTGGTCACTCCATGGGACAAAGTGCCAAGCTTCCTTTAGGACTCTATATAATGTAATCTCTTGTATCATTCAAAAGATATCTTCCTATTACCAGAAGCAAAACTCTACCCAAATTGAAAGGCATCACTGAGACTTTGAGCTCATATTGTTTATCATATTTCTTTGTTTGAATCAGAAAGCAAGTTGCTTTTAGAATTTGTGTTGTTATAGCTTGTATCATTCTAGGAGATTGTTCTTATGTCTATTTCCTAAATGTATTCTTGTTTATGCAATTTAACAAGCAGAGCTAGTGGAAGTGATAAGGAAGGTGTCCTGAAACCAGTTACTTTCAGACTTTGTGCTGACATAATTGTTTTTAGTGTGTGTTTTTAGTTTCTTTATATGTAAAGGACCTTGGGATGACTTTGTGCCCCCATTGTTCTTCGTATCTCACTCTTGGGTAGTCAAGGTGGAGACTTTGTGCTACATCTTAGATTGATAGTTACTCTGTTACTAGGTACTTATCCTACCTGAAAGAACTCCTGCTTTTTCCTGCAAGAACACTTTTGAAAGAAGAGAAGTGCCTTCAGTGTTTTCACTAGGATTTTCTCATTTTTTTTTGAACATCATCTTTGAAAGAAGAGATATGGATGGTATATCCTACCCCTGAGTGTTATTTTTAGCTTATATATATAGTATATAGTGCCTTTATACCTATAGGGAACCTCCCCTTGATGAGAGGAGAGATTTATCCCCTTTGGATGTGGTAAACCTGCAACTTTGGATGACCAATATCCCTATGCTATGGTTGAAGAGACCTATTTTGCTCACCAATTAGCTGGTTGACAAAATATTCACCCAACACTCTACACTTGTAGATTTGGGTGAACAAGCAGGCATCTTCCTCTACAATGACTCCATGGTCCACTTTAGTTTTAACTAGTTATTCAATGGTAGGGACCACTATAGTTTCAAATTCAATTACAAATACAATGAATACAATGATTACCAAAACACAAGTGTCAAATTTTATAACATCTGCCTCATAGGCAACTTCTCTCATCAACTACACATGTTAGTTGTAACTATAATTTTGTTATACTAGTTTTTTATTTTATGAGTAGTTAGTTGTATTATAGGCATACATGTTATGTATGGTTTTTGGTGTGTGATCCATTCTAAGGTAGTGTAACTTTAGACCTTGATAGAGAGATGAGGTATCCACATATAAATCCTATATATACATGTACCCTCATCATTCCAAAGGGAGGAGAATTTTGATATTCAATACAGATAAGAAATCCTTTGGGTTATTTTGCAAGTGTGTGTTGTACGACTGTCTCTTCTATTTCTATATTTCATTGATTATGTGGTTCAATATAGATGGTAGTTTAATTATTTGATATGTGCTATAGTAATTTTAGATAGGATATGGTTAATTATTAAATTATATAGATCAATAATATGTAATAACAATTTTAGGTTGATGAATCTTGGTAATCATTCATGCAATAGGTTTGCTAAGCTAATAGTTGAATTTGTGTATAAGTACCACTTTAATGAAACCTATTCAAAGGTGATTTATATTTGAATTTGTGCAATAGATATTCAAAGGTAATTTATATTTATTATCTATAACCTCTTATTAAGAGATGCAACATAAACCTTAATATCAACAATATTTATCTAATGAATTTGAGTTAATTGTGGTCTATTCGTCAAAATATTTTATCATTTTTATAAGTTTTATATGCCAAAGCAATAGGATGTAAACATCAGATCTTGGTACTTGTTCTTATTTTGGAACCAATTTGTAATAACCCACCCTCTTTATTTACAAATCCTCTTTCTGCCTTAGTCTTCTCTCTTGTTTTACAATTTCTTTAAATCATGCCCACCTTAGATTAAGTCTATTATCAATCTATGCACCTTAAGTAGATTTATTATTCCCATCCATATTCAAACCATCCCAAGTTGGAAAATTCTTAGCTCACTACCATTCCACCAAAAGGTTATTATAAAATCCAATACCTAGAAACTCTACCTTGGAGTGAATATTGATTCACAAATCCTAAAACATTATAGATTACCTCATAAGGTTCCTTAGTGTGCATAATACCCACATAAACTCTAATGAAAAAAAAACATGCAATAAAAGGTTTATATACTATCCCTAATGAACCAAATTTCATTGATAATGATGATGAATGTCTACCTAAAAGTCCAAATTATATTTCAAGTCCACAATCAAATTATAAAGTTTTTAATTTTGGTGATGATGATAATATGCATGATGATTCACACTCTAACAATGAATAAAATTACATGGAAACATAGATTAGTGAAAGTAATAATGAATAAAATTCCATGAAAATACTAAATAGTGAAATTAACAATGAAGTAAACAATATAAGAACATAAAATGAAGAAACCAATAGTGAAGATATTAATATATTAACACTGAAGAAACAAATTGTACTTTTAGTAACACCTCCTAGGATTTTACATAGAAGACCCATGTACTTAATTGAAGTTGATGATTTTTTAAAAACCAATGCCTAAGAAAATGTCAGCTTTCCATTCATGAATAAAGTTAGAAAGAATTTGGGATAATTAATTTGAATATGTAAATGATAATCGAAGATGTGAATTGTTTGTTTCACTAATGAAATTACTTAAGATGAGACATAAAATTAATGCCCTAGGACTAAGAATGAAAATGAGGTAATTGTTGAATATATATATATGATGCATACCATACTATGGTTGTGAATAAATGCATCTAATATAGTAACATTATCCAACACATAATTACAACTTGGATTTTAAGTGGTAAAAAAAGGAGAAAACACTTGATTATAAAAACAAGTAAAGCACTTAATATAAATAGAAAAACACTAATGAAAGTAGTTGAGATACGTAAAAGACTTGACGATGCCAATAATAATTAATTTTTGACATTCACTAGTAGACTCCCATAAAAAGACAAGGCTAAAGCTAATGCTCTCAATGATTTATTTACACAATTCTTAAGAGACAACACAAGGGTTTCACACAATATAAGAAATATAGTGACAAAAATAATTGGTTCTCATTACCATGAACCACATCCTAAAAATTTCTTAGACATTAACCAAACACAGCAATACTCTTAAGTTTTTACAAAAATATCCATAAATTTATATTATTTAAATATATTTTAAGATGGCCAAACCCTTCTATGTCAAAATAAATAACACACACACCACTTGTTTTAGGCAACATGATGAATTTTAAATTCATTGTGATGTTTTTCATCATGTACATTATACTTTGCATATTGAAACATTTTTTATGAGTGTCACATGGAAGTTCTACCAAAATCAACAAGGGAATTTATTCCAACCATTTTTTATGAAAGACCAAATGGACACTTTTTTATAACATCGCATTTTTGGATGGAACTTGTAATATTTTTGGTGGATTGACAAAATTGAAAAATTATATCCATGAAGAGAGTAAAATTGGAATCGGATAAGAATTATTTAGTTTTAGTAGATACAAATTTGGTACATCAATTCAAAGATGGCAAGGAACCTAAAAGGTGTGAGCTTTTTACCAAAAAATGCATGTTTCAGGATTTATGGTAAAATTTAAGAAGGAAATTGTTTATGAGTATGCAAGGAACACATAAAGATAAATGGTTGGATGAAAAATTAAAGTTAAATAAAGACACATTCACACTTGGTTCTATTGTTTTAGTAGTTGAATTTGCTGATAATTACACATTACAACCATAAATAGAGGTTCATTCATAGTACTAAAACTTGTTTCAATGAATTTTAGCTTATTATTTCAAAAAGGGAAAAGAATAAACTAAGTAAAAGTATGATTAAAAAGCCCATTTGATTGTGTGTGCATGGAATAAAACTATTGTGAAGACATCCTCTTTGGCTTGGGATGATGACCTGTAGATAAGAAAACACTAAAGCAAATTTATTTGTTAGATAGATAGTTGAGTGGCTTGCCTAACAATAGCTAAATCCCAAAAGCAAGAGATTCCTTAGGGGCTGTCAATCCACACGTTTAAAATAATTAAATTTATAAAATAGAATAAAAAGTACTTGTATTAATAGTCAAAAGGTATTGAAATTGAACAAAAAATGCTTGCTTAAAAAAATAGACTAGAAATGATTATAGAGATAAACTATTTAATACTAGTGCTAGATGGGTTGGGTATGCTTTCAAAAATTAGGAAGGGGTCTATGAATAGATAGGGACATAGAGAATCAATTTTGGTTCGGGATAGGTAGGTGAAAATAGCTTGCTATAATTTGCTACCACATTAACCATCAGTGGTTGGGCTGACCATCAATGGTTAAGGTAATCATCGATAGTTAGATAGAATATTGATGGTTGAGACAACCATCTATAGTTACTGTGTAGATCTGGGTTGATAAAAAAATAATTGATGGGATCACAAAGTGGATTCCCAAGAGATGGGTTAGTTTTGGGCTAAGTGAAAAAGGCAAACAAAGTAAATGAATATCAAAAACAAATACTTATCTTGCAGAAAGTTGATTGAGTGGATGTTAGAGGTGATTGACCTATTGGTAGAATTTGACATGATTCTGGTAGAGTAATGATACTTGGTGCTTTGGCAAAGCTATGGTAGAAAGTAGGCTCTTTGACATGGTGGTTAGTTTGTTAGATTACTGATGATGATTGACCTAAAAAAAGAGAATTTTTGATAGACAAGCTCTTGATAACAATTGTAGATGGATTTCACCTCCCTGCTCCTCTCTTGTTATAGGTAAGGTAAGAGAGTTATAATAAAACATAAACTGGGCCTCCTAATTTTAACTCATGCATGTAATGGTTTGTAAATAGATTTAGATGAGTTATATTTAGAAAAGAAATGCATGTAAGTTTTTATATTGGTGGTTAAGGAGGTGCACCCTGGCCATCAATAGTCAAGGTGATCATTGGCGGTCAACCTAATTGTCAATGGTCAAGGGTTAAAATAAGTAAAAGCTTGGGTTAGTTAGTTTAGTCAAACTAACGATGGTTAGGTTTAGTTAGAGGTCAAAGGGTTAGATTGGTATCGAGAGGGTCCCAAGGTGGTTAAGGGAATTATGACATTTAGAATTGTGATGTGTGGATTTTTGATGTCTACATTTTGCCCCTTTTTATTGTGTAATTTAGAATCAGCCAGCTGTAATATAAAAATTGATGCTGGTCAAAGGTCTAGTTGCCAAAAGTATTGGAGGAGGTATTCCCCTTCAAAATGGGAGGTGATGAGGAAAAGCATAATTGGATGCAAGTTTGATAAGGTGGGTGAAGGTGATGATGAAGGTGGACATCTTGAAGGTGAATGATAGGTTGGGCATTGAAGCACAAATAGGTATACAAAGTACAACAAAAGGTGTGATAGTCAAGATCATAAAAAGACAAGGTTTCCATAATTTATAAAAATAAAGGTAAGTGATAAGATGATAATGAAAAAGTGGAACATGTGATTGCATATAGGTGTGGTAGATGGGTACACTTACAAGTCTTTGAAGTGATGTCTATGTTTTAATGGTATCCAAGGTAAGAAGTGCTCTTAATGAAAACACAAATGGGTCAAGTGTCATGGGTATCTGAGGTAGGAAGTGCTCATAAAAAAACACAAGTAGGTTAAGTATGCATGAGGTGGTGTAAGGTTAAAAAGGGTCAACATGTAAATGTTATTACTATGGTAAAAGGACTAGGTGTAAAGTGTCATTAATTGTATGCTAGTTTGGTTAAAATAGATCAACGACAAGATGACAAGCTGGTCAAGGTGGGTAGAGAAGGTAATATCCATAGGTGAGTGAGTTGATTTGTGTCTACTTAAAGATGGATAACTCAAGGTAAGAGCAAGAAAAAGAGTGGGGCCACCTGACCATTGATAGTCAAGTTCCCTAAGGGTGACCATACATGGTCACCCTAACTATCGATGGTCAAGGTGGAAACCCTAAAAGTCCATGGGTTAAAAGTGAAATTGGAATTAATTTTCACTCATTTTTACTTTAGATTTTTTTTTGACTTTGAGCTTTGGCAATTTTGGTAGTTTTTAGTGAAGGTGCTTATTGAGGGTACTTGCTGAGTTGGAGGTTGGCATTTAGTTGAGCTGGACTAACGTAACTAGTCAAGATGCAAGGAACACATGGGTGTGGATGAGGATGAGAAAGTCTATGGATGACTCTAAAGTGGTAGTCACAAAATTAGGTAGGGGGTGCCCTTAATTTATTAGCTTAGCTTTGAATTTGAAAATGCATTAGTTAAGGGTATGTTTAAATGCTTAGTTTTGGACTGTTATGCCCTAGGTAGGGGTTTTTGTTGGTTTTGGATAAATTTGTGGGTAAAAAAAAAAGAATTTATATGGTGGGTGGTTTATTGGGGTTGGATAGGGATTAGGTTAGAAAATTAGGTTGTTTAACTAGTCATTGGGGTAGTTTTTTGGGTAGATAGGGTTTGGGTGTTCCAATTTTGGGATGATCACAACAAGTTGCTATATGAGATGTGAGTGACTAGGTCAGATGGCATGCTGGAGGGTTTAGGTATAGTGATTTTTATGAGAGGGATATAGGTGAGAGGAGACTCATGAGCATGCTCATGATTATTGTTTCATGCTTTATTCATCCCGACTTGAGTAGTAAGAGGTTCTCATACTTGCTACTGGGGGTTTTGGTTGAGCTATTACTGGGGAAGACTATATTTAGTTGGGTGCTTATTGTATTGGTATAAATATATAAATATCTATGGGGGTTTAGGGCCCATAAGAGGTATGACATCAATGTTAGCCTCATTTTACATTACTATGCCTATGAGCATATCCAAGTGGTGAGGCCAGTGGGATTGCCATGGGTAGGGTACACATAGATAGATTTCCCCATCAGCTTCATGTGATAGAGGGGTACTTTTGACACATCAAATGTAGGATGTGGTGCACATGATGTGGAGTGGTTAAAGGGTGCAATGGGTTCACTAGTGATAGGAGACATCACTTGGAAGCCTTATGTCCAATTTCTAGTATGGCTAGGCTACAAGAGGTAGACACTCTCCCTTTAGATCTATAGATGAATATTTGATAGGTGAGATGGGGAGGTGGAGATGATACTATTGACGTAGAAGTTTTCACCCTTGGTAGGAGGCCGAGCTCGTGCCTTCTTCATGCAATAATGCAAACTCCCCTCTCTCCTATGGGACTGACAAAGCTAGAGGGGAGAGTCTCTAGATGAGGGCTAGCTCCCTTTGATGTATCTTTTAGGCCCTAGTTTCTCCTACTTCTAACAAACAAAATGGAAAAGGGGGGGATGAAAAGGGAGAGAGAGATGCTGAAAACAAAGCCTAAGCCTAAAAAGTAAAAGGTGATACACCAAAAAATGTGACCCACCCAGCCTGAACATACACTATTCACCAAAAAGGAGCACCTATACACTTCATCTAAAGTGAGAAAACCTTCTACATCAGTGGGTCAGGGGTCTATGGAGATACAGGGAAGAAATAACTACTAGAGGCATTCTGAGACACACTGCAACAGCCTATCCACTTCACCTATACTCCTCTAGGGACACTTTTGATAGACTTGTAAAAGGAAACTCACAAATTGCACCAGACATGCTGAAATCATTTTGCAAAAGCATTGAGAAAATGACTTAACATAGAATCAAATGCATAGACACATACTAAAGATGCAAAACTCAGAATGGAGGTAAAAATGCTATATTTTGATTCAAGATAAAATTCTAGCAGAGCTCTGCCTTATAAGCCTGAGAGATTTTTGGGCAGAGTTTTGCCTTAAGGCTAAGAGTGGATTTTTTTTCTCAAATGAGAACTTTACAATTTATAGAAAGAGAAAGAGAACTTGGCACTTTTTGGGAAATATTTTGGCACTCATTTCTGCAAGTGGCCCATGTGTGTTCTAGACCTTGGGAAGAGGAAAAACCACTGTTACTAATGTCATTCTTCTAGAAGAGGCCTGCTGGAACCATGTTGTACAATCACCAAAATTGACTTTGGTGTTCAAGCATTAATGAAAGAACATGGTTGCGCCTCTTTTCTGCAAATAGACTATAGTTTATCCCCTCATCAATGCCAATTATAGAAAATAGGTCGCACCACTCATCTACAATAAATCTCCATCTACTTTGTCCTTTGAATGCTTTGTCTTTTCTGATCCTTGTCTTCTTCCTACTCTTTCAGCCCTCAGGGGTGATCTCTTGGTGGGTCACTGCATTCCTTGGGGGCTCTTTCCATGATTTGGTGCTAAAGGTAGTTCAAAAACAATGGCTACTTCACTAAGTTAAATTTGACATTCACGTGGCTGTCACCCAATGACTAGTTCACTTGCTTAAGTTTGATGGCTTTCAGGACATCACCGTTCTCAACAAAAGTCATCGGGTCCTTTTCTACAGCTTTTTTGCTTCACGAGATTTTGTTTCAAGCTTTTTCCCATGGACAAAAGTCTATAGGAATTGGCCGATCTTTGTCTTTGCCTTTTAGGCTCTTTAAAACTCTCTCTGCCCTTTGTAAGGGCTTTTGGACCTTCAGCTTTTTGGTCTTCTTCGCACTTTGAAAATCCTTTGGTTGTAGCCTTTGAACTCTAACTACCCTCTGCAATGGCTTTTGGGTCTTAAACTACCCTCTATAAGGGCATTTGAACCTTCGACTTGCCCTACAGCTATAAGGCACACCGTTGAACCAAGCCATTGAACCAAAATTGGTTCAACAGTTCAATCGATTCAACAGTTCAACCATTGCGCGTCGATGCCGTGAACCAAGCCTTTGAACTTGCTAATGAACCAAGTGATTGAACAAGCCACTGAACCAACTGGGAAAACTAAATGATTGAACCAACCTGTTGAACCTAAAGAATGAACCAATTGGTTGAACTGGTTTAATGGTTTAAAGCTGCGCATCGATGAACCAATTGATGCTCTTGAATCAATTAAACCAGGCGTCAAACTAATGTATTAAACCAAGCGTAAAATGAATGCGTTGAACCAAAATATTGAACTAAGTGGTTGAACTAGTTCAATGGTTCAATGCTGCACACCAAACTTGTTGAACTATGCTGACTAACCATCTGAAGCATTGAACTTGAGCGATGAAACAAAGCTCGATGGACTTGAATGTTGAACCAAGGCCTGAAAATGAAGCGATGAACTTAAACATTGAACCAAGGCCTTAAACTAGTTCAATGGTTCAACCATGCCAAATTTTCTTATGATTTTCTTTAGACCAGAGCCCGAAGAAGCCTAGTAAAACCCAACACTCTCTCTAGAACTAATTCTCCATGCACCAAAACTTCTCCTACAGAGTCTGTAGATTTAGACCTATAGAGCCCATAGAAATTTTGTAGAGTCCATAGAAATGAACATATTCATGAAAAATCAAAAAATGAAATGGCCTAGAATAGCAGGGATAGAAGGGGAATGATTTTTTGGCCTATTGGGCAAAAAATGGTCAACAGATTGGTGACTCCCAGGGGAAGCATGCCTGCTATGCTTAAAGACTAGTTGCCTTACAGTCTATTGGGCACAGAGTTAGATGCAGCTATGAAAGAGTGTTAGCAATAGCTCTAAAAGATATAATAATAAAACATGAAGCTTTTTTACCCCACATGCAAAGGGAAACACACAAGGCTAAAAAAACTACCTGTGCAAATTGCACTTAGGGAAAGCAGGAAAGGAACTGAAAGCAAACTACTATATACAACTAACCATGAATGTTTTCCTCCCTCCTAGATCAAAGGGAAAATTTCTTAAGTCCCCTTATTAGAAAGAAGACTTATGGTGCTAGGCAAGTAGCTAAATGAAAAGGAGATTTGGTGACCTGCTCCTCTTGCTTGTCACCTGAGTTGGCTTATATCTGAGTGGATCAGATTTGAACATGCTCCCAACATATGTGTATCCTGTTTGTTCTTGGAAGCTTGTTGAATGTTGGTCCTTCATACAAGTTCTCTTCACCAAGAAATCTATGGCTGCTGGCTCATCACTGTTAGCCCTTTGATGTGCACAATCCCTCTGTAATGCATTATGGTTTGACCCATTTCCTTCTACTTCGTTGGAGATCCTATCAAACTCATCCTTTGCTCCCTCTTGGCCTTCTTGAAGAAGGGTGACAGTTGTGATGTGTTAAATGGAATCACAAACTGATTGTTCATCCCACATAACATCACCTCTCTATTCAAAGCTCTCTTCTTCAAGGCTTTCCTCAAGGAAGACCAGCCTCTCCTTTTCCTCCTCAAAGATCATCTTTAGATTTTCAAAGATATCCTCCTGATCCTCCTCCAAACCAGGCTCCTCAGCATAGTCATCTTCCTCATCAAAAAAACAGGGAAGTTCATTGAACAAAGGATAAGAGAGCTCACCATGCTTTTGTTCCTCCTCGTATTTCTGGAACATCTGCATGTATGTGTGACCTGAGTCTTCTTCATTGTTGATGATGCCTTCACAAAAATCCTCGATGATGATTTCTTCTTCACTGTCACTCATGATAGCCCCTTGAAAAACTACAGATTGGATCTTTTGCTCCTCACCTACCTCTTACAAAATAGGTTCCTCCTTGAGAAGGGGTGAAGTGGGAAAACCATGTGTAAGAGGAGGCAATCCTTGAGCTAGAATCAAATGATTCTCCTCCTTCCACTTGGTCAACACTTCATCAATATTAGGTGTGGCATGATATCTCTCTTGAAAATGTGTAGGTGGGGTGTGTTCAGACATGGAATGTGCCATTGGGTCTGAACTATCCATCACACACTGACTGAGGAATCTCTCTTTAGATTCCAACTCTACATTTCTCTTGGCTAGATCTTCTTGGAAGAGCCTTTCTTAGAGATCATAGGAATCATGGGTAAGAGTAGTTTTATCTTCCTCAAGGTCATAAGCAAAGCCTTGCTTCTCTTCTTTCTTATCCCATGATTCCATCATTTCCTTCTAAGTCAAGAGCGTGCCATCAAGGTGAAAGATCTCAGAATTGGAAGTTTCCCTTCTGGTTGAAGGGCGACTAGGAGGGCTGCTTGGGGAGATGCCATAAAAAGGCTGAGCTTGATCAAAATTATAAGAAGGACAACAAGGTCCATGATTTTGTGTAGAGGGATTATACATACAAAGGTGATTTCTTAATGGCACCAGGCTACTTAACCAGCTCATTCAACTCGGAGTCGCCATTGGTGTCGATGTAAAAGCCTCTAAAGGCTGGTTAGTTGAAGAATACACCAAAAATTCTTTAACTCTTTAGACACAACTTGTCCTATTTGGTCCCATCAGGTGTGCCAAAAACTATTGATACAGAAGATTGCACCCTTGGTAGGAGGCTGAGCTCCTACCTTCTTCATGCAATAATGGAAACTCCCCTCTCACCTGTGGGACCGATGAAGCTAGAGGGGAGAGTCTCTAGATGAGGGCTAGCTCCCTCTGATGTATCTTTTAGGCCCTAGTTTCTCTTACTGCTAACAAACAAAATGGAAAAGGGGGGGATGAAAAGGGAGAGAGATATGTTGAAGACAAAGCCTAAGCCTAAAAAGTAAAAGGTGATACACCAAAAAATGTGACCCACCCAGCCTAAACATACACTGTTCACCAAAAAGGAGTGCCTATACACTTCATCTAAAGTGAGAAAACCTTCTGCATCAGTGGCTCAGGGGTCCATGGAGATACAGGGAGGAAATAACTACTAGAGGTGTTTTGAGACACACTGCAACAACCTATCCACTTCACCTATACTCCTCTAGGGACACTTCTGACAAACCTGTAAAGGGAAACTCACAAATTGCACCAGACATGCTGAAATCATTCTACAAAAGCATTGAGAAAATGACTTAACATAGAATCAAATGCATAGACACATACTAAAGATGCAAAACTTAGAATGGAGGTAAAATTTGTATATTTCAATTCAAGGTAAAATTCTGACAGAGCTCTGCCTTACAAGCCTGAGAGATTTTTGGGCAGAGTTTTGCCTTAAGGCTGAGAGTAGATTTTTTTCTCAAATGAGAAGTTTACAATTTATAGAAAGAGAAAGAGAACTTGGTGCTTTTTGGGAAAGATTTTGGCGCTCATTTATATAAGTGGCCCATGTGTGTTCTGGACCTTGGGAAGAGGAAAAACCACTGTTACTGATGTCATTCTTCTAGAAGAGGCCTACTGGAACCATGTTGTATAATCACCAAAATTGACTTTGGTGTTCAAGCATTAATGAAATAACATGGCTGTGCCTCTTTTCTAAAAATAGACTGCAGTTTGTCTCCTCATCAATGCCAACTATAAAAAATAGGTCACTCCGCTCATCTGTAATAACTCTCCATCTACTTTGTCCTTTAAATGCTTTGTCTTTTCTGCTCCTTATCTTCTTCCTACTCTTTCAGCCCTTGGGGGTGATCTCTTGGTGGGTTGCTGCGTTCCTTGGGCTCTTTCCATGATTTAGTGCTAAAATTAGTTCAAAAACAATGGCTACTTCACTGAGTTAAATTTGATGTTCACACAACTGTCACCCAATGGCTAGTTCACTTTCTTAAGTTTGATGGCTTTTGGGATGCCACCATCCTTGGAAAAAGTCATTAGGTCCTTTTCTATAGCTTTTCTGCTTTGTGGGCTTTTATTTTGGGCTTTTTCTCATGGACAAAAGTCTACAAGAATTGGCCGCTCTTTATCTTTGCCTTTCAGGCTCTTTGAAACTCTCTCTACCCTTTGCAAGGGCTTTTAGACTTTGAACTACCCTCTGCAAGGGCTTCTAGACCTTCAGCTATGTCCTTCAGCTTTTTGGTCTTCTTCATGCTTTGAAAATCCTTTAGCTACAGCCTTTGAACTCTAACTGCCCTCTGCAAGGGCTTTCAGGTCTTGAATTGCCCTCCGCAAGGGCATTTAAACCTTCGGCCTGCCCTCCAAATATAGGGCACACCCTTGAACCAAGCCGTTGAACCAACTCATTAAACCAAAATTGGTTCAATGGTGCAATCGGTTCAATGGTTCAACCATTGCGTGCCGATGCCGTGAACCAAGCCTTTGAACTTGTCGATGAACTAAGTGATTGAACAAGCCACTGAACCAACTGGGAAGACTGAATGATTAAACTAAATGATTGAACCAATGCGTTGAACCTAAAGAATGAACCAATTGGTTGAACCGGTTCAATGGTTCAAAGCTGCACACCGATGAACCAACTGATGCTCTTGAACCGATTGAACTAGGCATCGAACCAATGTATTGAACTAAGTGTTGAACCAATACATTGAATTGAACCATTGAACTAAGTGGTTGAACCGGTTTAATAGTTTAATGCTGCGTGTGGAGCCCATTAAACTTTGCCAACTAATCGTCTGAAGTGTTGAACTTAAGCGATGAAACAAAGCTTGATGGACTTGAACGTTGAACTAAGGCCTGAAAATGAAGCGATGAACTTAAACGTTGAACCAAGGCCTTGAACTGGTTCAATGGTTTAACCATTCCAACTTTTCTTGTGATTTTCTTCAGACTAGTGCCTGAAGAATCCTAGTAAAACCTAACACTCTCTCTGAAACTGATTCTCCATGCACCAAAACTTCTCCTGTAGAGTCCATAGATTTAGACCTGCAGAGCCCATAGAAATTTTGTAGAGTCCGTAGAAATGAACAAATTCATGCAAAATCAGAAAATGAAATGGCCTAGAATAGCAGGGACAGAAGGGGACCAATTTTTTGGCCTGTTGGGAAAAAAATGGTTAACAGATACCATTTAAGAGGGTGAAGAGGTAGTTTGGCCTAGTATAGGGTATTCTAGGTACAAATGAGAGGATTTAAAGATCTTACTGCCAAACCCACATCCTATGTTGACTTTGCTAGACTATGAGGAGCTGCTAGCTAGGGCACATATAGATGATGTTGGGTTTATAGATGGGTATATGTCATGGTACTATCTTATATATGCAATGACAAAAATTGGTTGGGATGATGGAGGTGTGGGGCCAATGGATGTGGATCTAGATGGGAGAGGGGGTTAGAGAGTACATGCATAGGAGGCTAACCTTGATGGATAGGTGGGAGAAGTTTTAGCCACTACACAAAGATATATTATAGTGATAGACCACCAAATTTCAAGGCTAGATTTCTATACTATAGGTTCAAGTTGCTACCTTATAAGGTTAGGTTTCTATCATGAAAGGTGAGAGGGATTAGGCCAAGACCTCACTAGGCTTAGTGACGCAAGAGAGGGTCTCTCTGAGGTAGAAAGGAAGAGTAGTAGTAACATAGATAGGGCCACTATACACCATACTCATGACACTATACCTAGCTATAGTGGAGGAGCTACAATACTATGAGGCCATAGTTTTGACATAGTGTCCATAGGAGCCCCAATGGGGTAAGTATAGGGCTAACTTGGCAGGTGGTGATAGTGTGGAAATAATAGGGTGGTGGGTAGCATCTATATTTAGATAGACAAAGATAACTAGGGTATCAGTAGGTACATTAAGTGGGTAGGCATTAGGATCTAATAGTGCTCTAGGAGGTAGTGGTGCTCTTAGGGCATAGATAGGACATAACTAGATTATGTCATTTTGTATATCATTTTAATTTTGGCTTATGAGTCAATGTGATGAGATGTACATTTTTGAGAGAGATTTATGTCTATCTACTTGTACACATTATTATGTTTTTTGAATCATGAGTTATACATATGATCGTTATTTATGCTCATGTTCATGGTTGATGGTCTGATGTTGATGTTTAATGCTTATGGTGTGCTGTTTATATTACTTATAGATGATGCTTATATTATGAATGATAGACACTGATATATGCTTATATAGACATGAGATGGTTTTGACATATGGTTATTTTTCTTGGTTTCTTATGACATGTTAAATCTTAGTGAGTATTTAGGATTTCATTATTTAGATTTTAGACATGTGGTGGAAAGTGGTTGGTTGATTTAATTTCTCATGGATGTTATGGTATTATCTTGCTTGGTATGGTTATGCTTGTTGTTAATGTTTAGGATAGAACACATGAGGTAATTTAATTAACAACACTATATGGGAGACCAAAGAATATAATCAAGAGACAAACATCACAATGAAAATATCAACTAGTCATGATAGGATAGGAAGAGGGTATGATGGTTCTTCATTGACAAAGACTAAAACAAAACCAAAGTTGTATTAGCTTAATGAACATAGGCCCTTTGAGTGCTTTGCATTAGCATTTTCTAGTTGGTTAAGAAGGTGTCTTGACCACATAATGTTAAGTAAGCTAAAAAATCCATTACATATAGTGTAAAAAAAGGAGGCATGGATGAAAATGGAACCTTCTTGTGAGACTAACACACCTCTTCTATAGGTGTGCAAAGAGTCAATACAAGCAAGTCTATGTCAAAATTCATAGACTGATCGATGCAAGAATTATACTTATGAAAGCTGATTGTGGCTTCCACCTTATTTTGCTATTGTGAGGCTAATTGTGACTTTAGACATTAGTGTGCTTTTGTTATGATTTTAATAATGGGTCTTTTACTAATTGTTGTATATGAGAAGCTAATTGATGAGTGAATCTTCTATGAAATTGATATGATTTTGATAAAACACTTTACTCAATCATCCTTTAAGGGAGTGGTCTAAGTTTATTTGCTATGTGTAATGCTATTTGATACTTATTCTTCAAGGGAGTAGTCCACCTTACATTTTGGCAATTTCCAATAAATTTTCAATAACTATCCTATAAGGGAGCCATCTATGAATGCTAAGAATGATCCATGATTATTAATGATGGGTATTTATAAGTTTTATTGCTTTGATTTTACTTAACATAGACTTGCTGAGGTTGGCTTAGTGGTTCACCTTTATGAAGTGATCCGTAAACTCCACTGATAAACTCAAAGTGAAGTTCAAAACACGAATACTAAATTTCTCAAAACTTATCAAATTCTCAAAAAAACTCAAAAGAACTTGAAAAATGTTTTGGAAAAAATGTTCTCAGTTGTTTGGTTGGATTGGAATGATCAAAAGACTTGTTACTTCCATTTACCAATTAAACCGGTTTTTGTTTTTTACATCAAATGTCGTAAATTGTCAACATTTAATCTTTGCATGATTTCATAATTAAAAAATTAGAAAACTAAATTAAAACATGCAAGCAAATGAAAAATTACCATCCGACATTGATAACGGAGTTTGACATATTTTGCCTACATCTCCAGGTCTGCCCAATAGTGAGGACCGTTTCTATTAAATTTGCGCAACAAATGGCTTACAAATTCTTGAAACACTACACAACTTCCCTCAGGCCTGATCTCTATCCAAGAACTCCACCTTGCTAATATAATCAAGCTCGGTCACACAAAATCCTTCCTCAGTCTTCAACCCCTTCCGAATGTGCTTTGATCCCTCCACTTAATCCATTGGTATATCCAAATAATAATGAAATACTTCTCTTTTTAATTACAAAACATAATTAAAAAGGCTTACCCTCTATGTATAAGATCAGATATTAGAGAAAATCCCATTTGGTAGCTATATCCAAGCTAAAACAAACTCTCAACCTCTTAAAATACAAATACACAGTACAGAACCTATTTAAAACAAATAGAAATTCATGCTTTTATACTCAGTTTGAAGCCTGTAGCACAAGCAGTCAAGGCTAATTAATTTTGGGTGGTAGGTCAGGGGTTCAAAACCACCTCCCACCATCTTAGGTGCTTTGACTAAGTTTAACTTGGCCTCTCCTTATTGAGTGCGCTTAGGCTCTCCTCCCTAGGTGCCAAGCATGTAGTTTGAATTTTATTCCCTCCATTTTAGGCGCTTTGACTTAAGTTTTGTCCCACATGCATGAATTTTTGAATGAGTCTAGGCTTAAAATAGTAAAGTTGTTGACATTTTCAAATGGCAAGGGATTGGGCACCAAATTTGGCCACCACCCATGCTTAGTCAAACACTTAGGAATGAGGGATGATTTGGTGGAGAGTTTGTGGCGTGGAGGTTTGGCCTATATACATTGAAAATGTCAAATATCATGTGTATAAAAAAATACTTAACCAAATTTGTTTTGCCCCCTCATTATTTGCCATGTGTCAAATGGATATTAACCCATTTGTATTTTCAATAGTGCCACATTTTGACCTCTGATAGGTCCAAATGTTGGTACATTCTTAGAACACGTGCCAAATGTCACAAGTTATTTTTTTTGACAAATCTTCAAATGACCATATCTTGAGCATCCAAACTCCGTTTTAAGAACTACAAAAAGCATCAAAAAGATATTGACAAGATCTAAAGTGTGCCACCACTGAAACTCTGAATTGGAACCATTATCAAAACCCAAATTTTGATCACACCTCCCCATTGGAGGGCTTTTGGTCTCCAAAAGCCCAATATCACCTAAAAATTGCAAACTGGTCTACTGCATCCATGAAAATAGAACCCAATCATAGAAAGAGATATAAACAATTTCATTTAATTGATTCACAATAAAACTATAAAAATTACTAATCCAAATGCATGAGTAAGTGAACCTACAACTGCCAAAGTGGTTACAACATATCAAAAACTGCCTGCCCAAATGTCACATCCTGTAAAGCAGTGAATTGCCAAAAACTGAAGCAACTCCCAATGTAACTGCAAGACAAGTTTATAATGCCAAAAACATAAAATAAATGTTGTGGACATGTTGTAATATAATGCCCTAGAATGGGACTTATATGCTAAGCAAATGCAAACAACCAAAAGTGTATGCTGCCTAACATTTAAACATGCCCAAAGGGTCTTAAAAAAATGCATCTAAACATCCATGTGCCAAAAATAGATACATTATAAAAAATAGTAGTCTAATTAGTGTTGTAAGGAATAAACTCAACCTACAAAATACACTTTGCTATTATCTCCAACTGATCAAATGAGTTCAAGTCCTCTAGACAACTCACACAGCATAAATAGGAGATTCAAAAACTTAGAGTTTATCAAAAAGTGAGAATTGAAAGATTTCATATGGTAAACCTATGTTGAACTGTTCCCACCAACTCTAATCTACATCTATCAAAGCTTATTCATTCCCTTAGGTGAATTCTTAACCATGATTTTCAAAAAGAATGTAGTGATAATCCACTTAACCATTTCTTTCTTCCTAGTGAAATTGATTATCTTAGTGGATTCCTTATCAATTGCATATTGTTGACTTAACCTCTTAAATGGATTTTCACTTGTAGGTTTTACCTTATCCTGGGTTGTATTGTCAACTGCATTATGGATTGAATTAGCTTCATTAACTTTAGTGAGAGGTTTGTAAATCATCTTAGTTCTAACATTACTTGAATGTGAAGATGCATGAAGCTTAAAACATCTATCAATCCTATGTCCACTCACTTTACAATGAGTACAAACATCCTTCTTAGGTGAGGGTCCCCTTTTGCCAATTCCCATCTTATCATGAGAATGGTCTTTCAAACATGCAATCTACTTCAATAAAGCATTTCATTTCCAACAAATCTTAACACTATGGTTATTCATCCCACAAAAAGTGCATGGAAATGATTGCATTATCTTCTATCCATTATATCCAAACTTCTTAAAAGTATCAATTGGATTAAAAGATTTAGTGTAAGAATCAGGAGGTGGAATCTCAATACCTCTTTTACCTTTACACCTTTGAACTAGTGGCCTAGAACCTTCGCTATTGGAAGCTCATCTTCCTTTAGCCATGGAAGAAACTTCTCCATCATCCACCTGGACACTAGTATAACCCAAACCTACATCAAGAGGTCTATGCTCAACCTGAATTAGGTTAGTTATACCTTGGCTATCTTTACCAAGTCCTCCTCCATTATAACCCATTTTAAACAATAATTTAGATCCTATGCCCTTAGTGTATCTTTCAAAATCACCAAAAACAATATTACTAGAATCTGAATCTGAAATGGTAGAAGAAGATAAAGATTCCTGTGGTGAAAAACTTACACTACACTTAGTCATAGTCTCTGCATCTAAAGTTGAAGGCTTTACCTTTTCACACTCACCACATTGCAATCTAATCAAGAGCTCATCCTTGGATTCAAGATCTGATTTTAAACTTGCAATTTGCTCTTCAAGGGAATAGAGCTTGCATCTCAGGAATGCATTCTCATCCTGAATCTGGCTATTGATGCTTTCAAGATCTTCCATCTTGGCTTTATGTGAGAACTTGCCCATGGTTTCCTGCAAACACACTGATTCCACAACTGCACACTATAATCTAATCAAGTGATATGGATAACTAATAAACTGAAAGAAACTATCAAAACTCAATTAGAAGCTAACCCAACTTTCTAACTGCTCTGATACCAACTTGATCCGTAAACTCCACTAATAAACTCAAAGTGAAGTTCAAAACATGAATACTAAATTTCTCAAAACTTATCAAATTCTCAAAGAAACTCAAAAGAACTTGAAAAATGTTTTGGCAAAAATGTTCTCGGTTGTTTGGTTGGATTGGAATGATCAAAAGACTTGTTACTTCCATTTACCAATTAAACCAGTTTTTATTTTTTACATCAAATTTCATAAATTGTTGAAATTTAATCTTTGCATGATTTCATAATTAAAAAATTAGAAAAATGAATTAAAACATGTAAGAAAATGACAAATTACCATCCGACATTGATAACGGAGTTTGGCATATTTTGCCTACATCTCTGGGTCCGCCCAATAGTGAGGACCATTTCTATTAGATTTGTGCAACAAATGGCTTACAAATTCTTGAAACACTACACAACTTCCCTCAACCCTGATCTCTGTCCAAGAACTCCACCTTGATGATATACTCAAGCTCGGTCACACGAAATCCTTCCTCAGCCTTCAACCCCTTTCGAATCTGCTTTAGTCCCTTCAGTTAATCCATTGGTATATCCAAATAATAATGAAATACTTCTCTTTTTAATTACAAAACATAGTTAAAAAGGCTTACCCTCTATGTATAAGGTCAGATATTGGAGAAAATCCCATTTGGTAGCTATCTCCAAGCTTAAAACAAACTCTCAGCCTCTTAAAATACAAATACACAGTCCATAACCTATTTAAAACAAATAGAAATTCATGCCTTTATACTCAGTTCGAAGCCTATAGCACAAGCGGTCAAGGATAATTAATTTTGGGTGGTAGGTCAGGGGTTCAAAACCACTTCCCACCATCTTAGGTGCTTTGACTGAGTTTAACTTGGCCTCTCCTTGTTGGGTGCACTCAGGCTCTCCTCCCTAGGCACCAAGCATGCATTTTGAATTTTCTTCCCTCTATTTTATGCACTTTGACTTAAGTTTTGTCCCACATGCATGGATTTTTGAATGAGTCTAGGCTTAAAATAGCAAAGTTGCTAACATTTTCAAATGGCAAGGGCTTGGGCACCAATTTTGGCTGCCACCCATGCTTAGTCAAATGCCTAAGAATGAGGGATGCTTTGGTGGAGTGTTTGTGGCATGGAGGTTTGGCCTATATACATTGAAAATGTCAAATATCATGTGTATAAAAAAAATACTTAACCAAATTTTTTTTACCCCCTCATTATTTACCATGTGTCAAATGGCTATTGGCCCACTTGGATTTTTGATAGTGCCATGTGTTGACCTCTGATAGGTCCAAATGTTGGTACATTCTCGAAACACGTGCCAAATGTCACAAGTTATTTTTTTTTCAACAAATCTTCAAATGACCATATCTTGAGCATTCAGACTCCATTTTACGAACCATGAAAAGTGTCATAAATCTCTCGACGAGCTCTAAAGTGTGCCACCACTGAAACTCTAAATTGGAACCATTATCAGAACCCAATTTTTGATCATTAAGGTAAAACTAAAAGCACAAGAAGTTTAATTAGGTGTAAAGAGTTTTAGGTCACAATGATCATGGGAATCCATCCTATAAAGGGGTGGAAAGTACTATGAGAACCATACCATGGGTAGGGTTGTAATACCCATTATTTAATATAAGGCTATGTCGATGACAGATAATCACATGATTTGGTTATAATTGGTTTCCCCTAAACTAGGAAGATGGAATGTAGGTAGATAGCAAGGGATGAGCCTAAGTTAAACAAAAGGTTAACTTGATATTTCTTAATAAAAGAATGGATGTAGATGCAAAGTATTGAGGGGATCAGGTTTTAGGTGACCTTTGAGAGAGGACAACCGGCAAGCTCTTGATCTATACTTGTGGGTTATAATATAAGGTCCAAACCAATTAAAAGCAAATTTTCCCTACTTGCTTTTATCTATATCAGTGACATGTTGGTTTTAATTTAAGATGCAATCTTTGATATTAAATTATCACACTTTAAGGTAATTATTATAGGCACACTTGACATGCTCTTGATAGACATGGAGATGGGTAATGGATACTAAATGATGCTCGTCAAGTAGCTCAAGTTGTGTCAAATGGTATTGACGATAATCATCCTAAAAAATGAGATATTGCAAAGATATGCAAAGAGAGGGGATCTAGAATTCAAAAGTTAAGACAACCTTTATTCCAAATACAAGAGAGAAAGGGGTAACACCCTTAGGTGTTTGAATGATAGTATGATACACCCATAAGATGAAAGAGATATGCAAATGCCAATCCTGGCTATATGTATTGACCATTTTAGTTAGCATGTTATTAAAAGTTTTTTTAGAGGCCTATGCCTATCCATTATCTTAAGGGTGATAAGGTGAGGAAAAGCTTAACTTAATGTTGAATGCATCACATTGACCCAAAAATTTCTTGTTTTTAAAGGATTTACCATTGTCAATGATAGTCTTGTGAGGAATATCGAAGCAATAGATAATGTGATGGTTGATAAAGTTGATAAGCTTTTCTCATTTGGTCAAGACTAATGGGATAAATTCTACCCACTTGGTAAAATACTTGGTCATGGTGATGATAGAGTGGTGTCTCTACAAGTTATGGGGGTTAATTTTACCAATGAGGTCTAGACCTTATTGTGAAAAAGGCCAAAAATTAATAGAAACTCGAAGACTATGGTTAGGCACGTGATGGAAATTGGCATGCTATTGACACTTAACATAACTTTTAACATAATCACAATAGTATTAGTTAAGGGTAGGCCAGTAATAGCTAAGGTTAAGGATGTGTTTATCTACATTGAGGCCACTAAAGTGGCCTCCACATATACCATCATGCATTTCCTTGATAGCATAAGAGGCTTCATGCCTACACAGGCAACAAAAGAGGAGAACATCAAAGATACATTTATAAAGGATACCTCACAGTATGGTATAATGTGAGGTTCTCTAGATAAATGCTCTTATAAGTTTTTGAGAATGGCCAAAAATAATTATGGAAAGGTTAAGATAGTCAAATATTTACTGATACCAAAGGTTGGGTTGGGTATCTTCCATAGTGAAAATGGTAGGAGAATTTAGTTTGATATAAGAAGGCTAGATGAGTTTGTAGATGAAAACAGATAGCTTAGAATCTAAGGGTGTAGATGGTATCTGAGAAGCAAGGGAAGCCATGCTATCCATGAACTTAATAGTATATTGTAGGGTTGACTGGATATGGTAGTGTTCAAAAGATGCTAAGAATTCATCAACTAGGTGATTATACTATTGAAAAATTTCATTCTTATATTGGTAAGATCCATTTATTTGATTGACCACAAGTTGAGAGTCACTAAAGATGTTGATTATTTTGACTCATAGGGCTAAGGTAGTTTGAAGGCCTATCACTAGGGCTTCATACTCAACCATATTATTGGTACATTCAAAGTCAAGTTTGAAGGACAAAGGGAGAGGTTCATCATCAAAGGGGATAAGGATGATAACCATTTCCCCACCACATTGACACTTTGATCCATCAAAGAACATGGTGACTTGATAGGTGAAATCCATTTTAGAGAGGGTTGTGATGGACTCATTGAGGAACTCAAGAGGAGGAGGTTAGTTACATGCTAAAGGTGATTCAGCTAATTGGTTGGTGATGAATTTCCATTTAATTAAATTTTGATAAAGGAACTCAAGGTCAAACTCTACTAAAATCATGAGCCACTTAGCTATATGCTAGTTTTTGTATGGCTTGGAGTGTATATAATTGAGTGGGTTGGTGTTGGTTATGACATAGGTTTTATGGTTAAGAAGGTAGTGGAAAAGTTTGGTATCCATGAAGACTAAAGCCAAATAGAGTTTATCAGTATGGATATACCAAGTCTTGTATTATACAAGCATGTGGCTAATGTAATATATGGCTTACTCTTTATGTTGTTCATCATGATGATCTAGCATTTCCCCTAGGTAATGGTCAGTGGTAGAGATATAAAGGTAGGAATGTTGGTCATCCTTGGGAGGGGTGATGATAGGTGGAGACAAATGGTACTTTTTGAGTGAATCAAAGGCCTTTTAATAGTTTTAATTATAATTAAAAGAGACATCCTTCCTCAGAAGGTGGTGGAAGGGTTGGCATCGGTCCAAAAGCTAGGAGATAAAGTGGTGAATGGATTGAAGCTTTCCCTACAAACTATAGAGTTGCTTGAGGTTGGTGGGAGGGAAAAAATGTTGAGGATGGCTTTGATTTTGGTAGGATCAACTTTGATTCCATGAAGGGAGATAATAAAAATGAGAATATTTCCTGGAAAGACCCCAAAAATACATTTCTTTGGGTTAAGGTGGACATGATAGTGGATAAGGCATTCAAATATGATCTTAAGAATGACCAAGTTATCTTTTTAGAGTTTGGATTTTTTGATAAGGTCATCCACATAATCTTTGACAATCCTATGGATAAGGTCATGGAAGATATAGGTTATGGCATGTTGGTAGGTTGTACCAATGTTATTTAGTCTGAAAGACATGACCTTATAACAAAAGGATACCCAAAGGGTGGTAAAGGTAGTCTTGTGCTAATCTTTAGGAGTAATTAAGATCTAATTGTAACATGAGAATCCATCTATGAGAGATAAAATCTTGTGGTTGGATATATGATCAAATTTTCAGTCGATGCTTGGTAGAGGAAAGTCATCTTTGGGGTAAGTGAGGTTGAGGTCACAAAATTCCACACAAATGTGTAGTCCCCCTATGGCTTTGATGAAAAGTATGACATTTGCAACCCATTAGGGGTAGTCAATATGTTAAATGAAATTGATAGATAGGAGACACTAAAGCTCTTATTTGGTAAGAAGGGCTATGTGAGGGTGCATGCATCAAAATTTTTGCTTGATGGGATTGGCAACATAGTTGGTGACTATGTTATGGGTAGCAATGGTAGGGTCAATTCCAAGCATCTCATTGTAATACCAAGTGAAGGATATACTACAGTCTTGGAAGAAAGAAGGGAAGTCTCAAAGTTCCTTAAAAGTAAATGATTGGCCAAGTTTGACAATGTGGGGGTTATCTAGAGTAACCAAGTTGATATCCATAGTGGATTTGTTCAACATGGTTGAGTTCTTAGGAAGAAGGGATTTGTGGATGGAAGAATCTAGGGCACTAAGGTAGGTGAGAATGGAATCATCATCCTAACACTTGACTGTGTTAATGGTAGGAGAGTCTTATCTTATCATCTTAGGATGGGTCAAAGGGATGGTTATGGTTGACCCTTTATTTTGATAAGTTAGGGGTCCAAGGATGATCATGTTGATGAATAAAAAGTTAGGTGGGATGATGTCATCAAACTCACATGTAGATGGAGGAGAGGTTGGTGAGGAATGGGTATCTTTCTTAATAATGGTGGTGGTAGGTGGTTTGGGTTGGTTCTTATTAGGTAGGATGAAACCAAGTTCATGCTTCTCATGAGGCTCCTTGGTTTCTATTGTGACAAGATCATGTGGGCCATGCTCATACTTCCCAAGACCAAAGCCTTTCCAAGCACACTGATGGAGGTATGTCTTTATGAAGCTTAGTTTATCTAGGTAAGAGAAAGTGATGGTGAATGGTCAGGTTGAAAGAGATGTGGTAGAAGCACTAATGGGTTTGTCAAGTCCCCCATATATGAAATAGGTTTGACAGTAGGTAGGTCCAAAGGGAATAATAGTTCTGACATTGGGGTCATATCCTAGTTGGTTGGTAAGTTATCCATACTCATGAAGAGTAGGGAAAGCATCAAGGGTTAAAAAGTGATATTCCCCTAGTGAAATACAATGGAATGTTAATTCCAAAGGGTCCATGGTGGGGATTTGGTTCAAAGGGATAGAGGAATTAGTTGGTGCCTCATCGATGGAAGGGGATATGATATTTGCTTTGGTGGTTGAAGCTTGGGTTTTAGCTACTAAGGGTGTGCTGGATGGGGGTATGAGAACATCATTGGTGTGATAGGTCATGTTGCATGTCAAGAAAGGACTTGGGTTAGATTAGATGGTGATTACCTAGCCTTTATGCTCAAACTTAATGCAATGGTGAATGTTAGAGGGGACACAACCCATGAAGCAGATCCATGGTCATCCCAATAAAACATTGTATTAGAATTCACCTTTCATTAGTGTAATAAAGTTTTGGGAACATGCAAGGTCCTAAATGGATATGGAGGATGAAAATTCCCAAGGTATTAGCCATGGTATCATTGAATGATGAAAGGATGGCTGAGGTTTTAGATATGACATTGTCCAGTAGGTTGAGTTGGTTGTAGGTGTGAGAGGAGATGATGTTAATGCTAGCTCCCCCATCAATCATGACCCATTTGATGTGGGTTTGGTTGATGTAGGTAGTGATAAAGAGAGGGGGATCTGGGTCCTTAGGATGGATGGAAGGTATTTTTAAATCCTTGAAGGTAATAAGGTTGGAAATTTGAAGGGTGCCAACAAAGGTTGCTAGAGGTTAAGGGTTTTGAAGTTGGACCTAGATGGATTTCAAAGCCTCTATTAGTACTTGGTAGTGATGGGGAGAGGTAGATATAAACTCATACAAACTCATCTTCACTAGGGTTTGGTGAAGTTGCTTGAGGATAACTCTTTTGATGGATTCTAAGGAGCTAAGGTGAGAGGCACCTAAAATAGACACCTTGGGTTTGGTTGAAGATGGAGATGGTTGGGTGTGGGTTGGTTTGGAGGTTGAAGATGGATACACCCATGGAATGGACACCTTAGCCTTCCCCTTATCCTTCTATTATGATCTCATGAACACATTGATAATATGGATAGAGGATAGGTTGGGGTAGTAGATTGGTTAGACTCATTTTCACTTTGAAGTGAGAGTAGAGGAGTAGGTAAGCATTGGGTAGGTATGATTGTTGTTTGGATTGGTATAGGGCCCATAGGAGGTTCATATATTAATAGATCATCCTCATCATAAAGCCATAGATAATGGTTTGGATAGCTTTGTAGTTCTTTGTATCATGGCCAGGTATCCTATGATAAGAACACACTTGGGGTTCATTGTACCAGATGGGTTTTGAAGCTAGAGGGTCAAAGGGTCTAATGGGAGGTAAGGCCAAACAAGAATTTTACAATTACCTATAGAGAATAGTCGAGTAGAACTCAACTAAATATGGTAGAGGTGTAGTGGTCTTTGCTTTAATGGTTGAGGTAGAAGGTTGCTTTGAAATAGGTTTGGTGGTAGGTGTTTTGGGTAGGGTGGTGTGCTTGGTTGATGGTTTTAGTTTAGGTAAGAGGGTTGATGAGCTAGAGGCGGAGGGTCATTAGGTAGGTAGTTTAGGGATTACTAGTGTGATGAAGAGAGCTACATCAAAAAGTAATTATGAAGGTGTAACCAAAAGATTGGGTAGAGTCTTGGTAGAGATAATTAGTTTCCTACTCAAGGTAGAAGGATGAGGCCCCAAAATGGAGGGCAAGGTTGAGGGAGGTAAAATTTGGGTCTTAGGGTCTTTGGGTAGTTTTAATTCTTTGGTTGCTTTGGTTTGGCACTTGGTTGGTGGGTTTGAAGGGGTTAAGTCAACTTTCACAAATGGGTGACTCAGTTTTGATGTAGTGAAGGTACTATGGTTTTTGGTTATTTTGGTTGGGGTGATAGAAAAGGGTTTTGCCATTTGGTTCTTGGTTGACTTAGGTGGTTGAGGGTTTTTTCATTTAGTAGAGGTCTTGGTTGGTTGGGTAGAGGTTTTGGTTAGTTGGGTAGGTATGGTAATAGATTGGTCAATAGAAGTGGTGGGTTGGTCCACCAAAGAAAGGGTTGGAGGTTCTCATCTAATAATATAAGGGAGACCTAGTTGATACCAAAAGGTAGCCTAGTATGAGTTAGGTTTAGAAACAAATTCTAATATTTGAACTGATCTAGAGAATGGTTTATAGATTGTTTTAGCTCTTGAGGTAGTAGGTTCAAATGATGGACCCTTAGGTTGGGGAAAGGGGTGGTAACCTTTTCCTCTTCCTCAATCAAAGGATCTAAGGTTGAGATAGGTGGATCCTCTATGGGAGGAGTGGACATGGGGATTTATTCTTTAATAAATATCTCCAAAGGAGGGTTGGGTTGCATGGTAGTTAAAGGTGAAGGTGAGGCAGTGATGGTTGGTTTTCTTAATATGTTAGTTGAAAAGGAGGTTAGTGGCTCCACTACCTCAATAAGTGGGGGGGGGGGGAGAAGATGACACTTTCTTAGTTTGAATTTGTAAAGGAAGGGAAGGTAATTCCAATATTTAAATAGGTGGTTTGGTAATGAGTGAATCAAGGACCATGTTAACTATGTGGGCATCATAAGAACACTCAATGTTGTTTCTCTCATTCTTGGTAGGAGCATGGTTTGGGAAAGGTTGTCTAAATATATCAAGGGTTTGGTTCGATTGTGCATTAGGGTTGTCCAATATAAGCTCCCCCTTATCAATGAGGAAATGTTTTTTTTGAGATTAGACTAAAAATATAATAAGGGTGATTCTCTCTTTATAAAAGTATGCAACCCAAAGTAACTAAAGGTATGTTTAAAGAGATGAGGTCCATGGAAGAATGACCATTTTACATTATACCATCATTCACTATCACTGATGAATAAATAACTAATTATGAAAACCACAAAGAGAATAAATAAGAGTTAGTTTATTATTACCTGTAAGTTGATCATGTGTGACTGGAAGATAGTTGAACTTACCAACATAGATCTGATTATGTACATGAAAATGAAATAAGGATTGTCACTATTATGGGTTATAATCAATTGGAATGAGAAAGTAATGAGATTTTTTTCCCTTATAACCCCTTACATTTTACAAAATAAGTGCCTTTTAGTAGTTATTTCCCCAAACACTTTAAACCCATTTCCCTAAATGATTTTAAACATAGAAAATTGTCCCACCCCAAAATCAGAGAAACATGATTTGAAACATACTTTATAGCATGAAGGATTTTTTTTTTTGAGATTAGATTGAAAATACAAGGCTTTTGAAGGTGTTGCACCTATTGAAACCATGTCCTATTACCTAATCAAAGGCACACAGATCATTCTTGTAGTACCAACTAGGGGTAGGATAAGATGCATCAAACTGTTGAAGAGGTTTTATAGGAGGAAGTTGAATGATGTTGGATTTCAATAAATTCTCCAAGATAGAAGAATAGGATTCTCCAAGTGGAGTGAATTGTTTCTAGTTATTCCATTTTTGGTTTCTCATGTTTTTCTTTGAATAACTAGAGGAATTTGGTTGGTTGATGGAAGGTGGAGTGGCCTTAAAGACAAGTAAATTTATAGTTCCCTTGTTCTTGGTATTGGTATTAGACTAGTTGTTTGACTTGGAGGAAGAGGTCTCATTAGTTTTATAGGTTAAGTTCTTATTTTTGAGCTTTATCTTTCCTTCATAAATGGCTTAGTTCTCTAACTTACGTGCCATGGTAAAATATTCATGAAAGGTTTGGAAGCTTTGGACACACAGTGTAGAGGAGATATGCTTGGCACATTCCTGAGCAAAGAGCTCTATGAGTTTGAGTTGAGGCAAGGAAAAGGAAAGTTGGTTAATCAAACTCCTCTAATGAGCCATAAAATTGATAATGGATTCATCTTAAAAATACTAGATAGAGTAAAGGTCGGTGATAAAAAATTTCTTAGAGATATTGATTGAAAAGTGGTCTAACAAGGTTTGATCTAGTTAGGTGAAGGAGAAAAAGGAGTGCCTGGGTATGTCACTATACAATTCTAATGCCAGACTAGATAAAGACATGGGGAATGTGTGGATAAGGATGGAATCATCATAGGTGATGAGATAAAAAGCATGATTGAATTCCTTAAGGTGTTGTTGGGGATCCTCTTTATTTTGAAATTTGGAGAACTTGGGAAGTTCCCATTGAGGAGGATATGGCCTGATAAGTACAGATGGATGGATGGGCTCATTACAAATTTGGTCATATGAAAAGATGTTGTAAGTGCATAAAATGTATGAATCTAAGGTGGTCATCTTGTCCATAAGCATCTTCATTAAGTCCACTTGGGGTTGTACACCTAGAAGGTTGTAAGATGCATATTGTTGTGGTGGTTGGGTACCATACTAATAGTAGGTAGAAGGTTGGGATGCAACCATATATTGGTAAGTGGATGCCAATGGTTGGGTTGAAGATGCATGAGGGTAAGTAGAAGGAGGTGGTTAAGTAGTGGGTAGGGGTACATAACCTTGAAGGTTTGGGATGTAGCCAAAGTTTGGTTCAAGGGCTACTTGTTGGATAGGATCCATAGTTGGGTTGGTGACTGATGGAAGAGTGGTGACCCTCGTACTAATCGGTGGCAAGGTAGAAGGTATGGACACCATAAGGTTTTATATTAGAGTAATGGTTAATAGATTGGGGGTAGCTAAAGGAAGGTTGGTAGTGCTAGAGGTAAGCACTCCTATAGTAGAGGAGTGGTTGGTAGAAGTGGAAGGTATAAGGATAATGGTAGTTTGGGTTGGTTGGTTTTTTATGAAAGTCTCAAATGGGTTATTGGTTGATGAGGAAGATTGGATGGCCAAAGGTTGGGTTGTGGCTATGGAAATAGAGGTAATCCTCATAAGGTGGAGAGGCAAGCCATAAGGTGGATGTATGGGTGGGGCTAAAGCTAGGATATAGTAAGACATGGTTGTAAGATAATGTTGTAAGGATACATGATTATTATCTAGGAAAGTGGAAAAATATGCATCTCCTTGAGGAACCTCCCAGGGTAAGTTGGACTTCTTGAGGGGTGAGGAAAGTCTGCTGGTTCAGAGATGTAGTCCATGGATGAAGAGGTGGAATAAGTAAGTTATTTAGGTGATGGGTTTTGTTGTGTAAGGTCTCTTTGCTATTAGTGAGTGAGAACCATATGAGATGGGGGAGAGAGAAATAAAAAATAGGCTCACTAATTAAACAAAAAGAAGACAAGAAATGATCAAAAACATCAAATCACACTCTAAAAGAAACATTTAGTCCTAGAGTTTTAATTAATCTTTCTTTGTCTTATGCCTTAAGAAGTTGTGTGACTAAAATTGGTTTGTAGAGTGAGTACTAGAGAGAAATTCTAAAGTTGGTTTTAGGTTATGTTTAGGAACTCATAAGGAATCTATATTGGAATCAATACATGGCTTGGTATTGGGGCCTACCCCCTCACTTTACACACCATAATGATAAGGGTGTCAAGTTCTTAGCCAATATATATTGATATCTAGAGATTATACTTAACTAGAGAGCTTAGTTGGTTCTACCCTTGGTAATTACCTCTAATTTGGATCATAAAGAAAGGGTAAGGTTACTGCTAGGTGATGAAATCCTAGTCAGGCCTTGTCTCAATTTTGTTTGATGAATGTGGTTTGGTTTAATGTGTGCAAAAAAACTGATGATAAAATAAAATTACTGTGCTTTACTAATGAATGCAATTAATTTTAAACCCAAAATAAATTTTAGTCTTGTTAATGAGCACATATAGAGAGAAGAACATACAGATGCAAAGAAAAGAAATCCAAAGTAAATACTCAAGGTCCCATCAGGCATGTCAGAATGTTTCAATGAATTTTAGCTTATTATTTCAAAAAGGGAAAAGAAGAAAATAAGCATGGGTATGGTTGTAAAACCTATTTGATTATGTATACATGTAATTAAAATATTGTGAAGAACTCCTCTTTGGCTTGGGAGGATGACTTGCAAATAAGAAAGCACTAATGCAAATTTATTTGTTAGATAGATAGTTGAGTGGATTACCTAGCGATAGCTAGATCCTTGAAGTAAGAGCTTCCTTAGGGGATACCAATCCACACATTTTAAATAATTAATTTTATAAAAAAAATATAAAGTACTTGCATAAATAATCAAAAAGTATTGAAATTGAACACAAGAATACTTGCTTAAGAAAATAGACTAAAAATTATTAAAATAGTGATAAGCTAATTAATACAAGTGCTAGATGGTTGGGGTATGCTTCAAAAAATTAGGTAGGGGTCTATGAATAGGTAGGGACATAGAGAATTAGGTTTGGTTGGGGATATGTAGGTGAAAATAACTTATTGGACTTTGATACCACATTGACCATCAATGGTTAAGGTGATCATAAGTGGTCAAGGTGACCATCAGTGGTTGGATAGATCGTTAATGATTGAGATAACCATCGATGATTATTATGTGTAGAATTGGGTTGATAAATGACTAATTGATGGGATCATAAAGTGGATTATTGAGAGATGGGATAGTTTTGGTCTAAGTGAGAAAAGAAAACAAAGTAAATAAATATCATAAAATAGATACTTATCTATTACAAAGCTGATTGAGTGGATGTTAGAGGTGATTGACATGTTGGTGGAATTTGACATGATTTTGGTAGAGTAATGGTACTTGTCACTTTGGTAGATCTACAACAAAAATTAGGCTCTCTAACATGGTAGTTGGTTCACTAGATTATTGATGATGATTGTCCTATAAAAAATAATTCTAGATACACAATCTATTGATAATAATTGCAGATGGATTTCACCTCCTTGCTCCTCTCTTCTTATAGGCAAGGCAAGAGAGTTGCAACAAGACCTGAACCAAGCCTTCTAATTTTAACTAACCCATGAAATGGTTTGAAAATGTATTTAGATGAGTTATATTTATAAAAGTAAGGTAGGTAAGTTTGTATGTTGGTGGTTAAGGAGGTGTACCCTGATCGTCAGTGGTTAACCTGATCATTAACAATCGAGGGTGAAGGGTAAAAATAAGTAAAAGGTTGGGTTAAGTCATTTTAGTCAAAATAAATATGGTTAGGTTTGGTTAGGGGTTGGAGGGTCATATTGGTCTTGATAGGGTCCCAAGGTGGTCAAGGGAATTATCACATTTAGAATCATGATGTATATATTTTTGGTTTTTAAACAACTCAATATAGTTTGACATTTTGTTAGATATAACATTTATGTATACACATGTTAGTATAGAATGATATCATAAAATATTAAGGAATTACTATTGTGGATAACAAAAACCTATTATTTAGAGAAGTGGGGGACCCCTCTGAAGTTATTAACTTGAATCTTTCTCAAAATTTTAATCCCTTTCCAATCAACCTCAGACCTTGAGAATCCTTGAACCTCTATTCTACCCTGGTCTACCTAACATTTAAAAATGTTTGTAATAAAGAGTTGGTATTTTTTGAAGATCCTTGTAGTCCCCTAAATCTAAATACATTCTAGTCTTTGATTCATTCTAAAAATAATGAGTTTTCATACTTATAATATTTTGTTGTGCTAACTATGTTTTTCATAGATTTGGAATCATGTTGGTTTTCTCAAAGTATCAATTCCATTGAGTCATAATCAGCTTTTCATGAAGATTTGGTGGTATACATGTGATATTTTAATTGATTTTATGGATTTATTTTGACTTAGACATCGTTCATGAAATCTCATAGGAGAGCTTGAAAAATTAGGAAGTGACACATGGATCCTATTAGATGTGTCACTATCCTAAACCGACTAGAGATGTTAGATCCTAAGAGAGCCTAATGAAATGAGGAAATACCATGTGAAACCTATCATATGCATTAGTCTATCATAATTTTCAATGATATTAGGGCCTAGGAGAGCCTGATTGAATGATGAAGTGCTACGTGGGACTTATTAGACATGTTAGTCTCCCAAACATGTTAGAGATGTCAAATCTTGGGTGAGACCATTTAAATGAGGAAGCACCATGTGGAACCTATCAGATGTGTTAGCATGTTGGACCTATCAGAGATGTCAAATATTTAGAGAACTTGATCGAATGAAGAAGCACCATGTGAAACCTATTAGATGTTTCAGTCTCTTGGACCTAGGAGAAATGTCAAAGCCTATGAGAGCCCAACTAAATGAGGAAGTACCATATAAAACCTATTAGATGTGTTAGTTTCCTAGACCTATCAGAGATTTTATATCTCAAGAGATCCCAACCAAATAAGGATGTGCCATATGGAACTTGTTATATGCATTAGTATCCCTAACCTATTAGAGATGTCAGATATTGTGAGAGCCTAACCTATAAGACCATGCCATGTGAAAATTCAATATAAATTGACATAAAAGGACTGGGACACCTTGAGGTAATTATAATGAGGTTAAATTAAGATTTAGAATCTATTTGGAGGATACCATGTGTCACCTCAATACTTTATGTGGTTAATTCTATCTCTCAAATAGGTAAAGTGTAACACTTGATCGTGCTTAGGTGAAACCTGTTACAAATAA
The DNA here is from genome assembly GCA_037957365.1 of Torreya grandis. Classification (NCBI taxonomy): domain Eukaryota; kingdom Viridiplantae; phylum Streptophyta; class Pinopsida; order Cupressales; family Taxaceae; genus Torreya; species Torreya grandis. Next base: position 1,313,935 of record JARHVA010004391.1, read on the forward strand.
GACTAACTAGTGATAGACATATGGAAAAACCTAGAGTCACCTAAGGTGACACAAAGGCAAGGTAATTGTGTCCCTACCACACTTATTTAATTAACTAAATGGGAAACTAGGCCCTAATTGGATAATTTCAAATGTCTTGTTACAACTCCCAAATCTAGGTGAGGAGCATATATTTGAAATTCTCAAGTTAATACTAGATTAAGAAATGAATGAGTGGACTGAGCCATCAACTCAAATTTAAAATTTCACTAGGTGAGCTTCCAAATTCCATTAATGTAAAATATATCTCTAGATCCCTATAAGTCCTTAGATTAATTGATCATATTGTTACCACTCTTAATTCCTTAAAATACTTCTCTGTAGTGCTTCCTCATGCTTTACATGTTTTTCCTTGCCCTCAAAATTAGTAATCCCTAGCCCATAAAAATGGTAGGTTCATCTTCTAGTCCCAAACTTGAGCCTAAATATAGGGACACGACCTTATTTCCCAACCTAGTGCCATTTGACCATTATAACAAGGTATTTAATGCAATTGAATACGTGTAAACACTCACCTCAGATGATGATGATGATGAAATAAAGTACCTTGATGATCTTGATATGTTAGGCAAGTCAAGATTGTATAGGGCCATAGCCAAGCCTAAGGTATTCCATTATGGAGACATCTTATATAGCTTTTGGTAGACTTCCAAGTGTGTTCTTTGAGATGGGTGGGACCTAGTTTACTCTGTGAATTCAATAAACCTAGTCACAAACATATCAGGGGATACTTCCAAGTAGTATAACATCTTAGAGTAAACAAATATTTATGATACTATCACTATTGATGCATGGGCCAATGCCCATATTAAATATGAATTACTTAAGGATTGGGCCATTGACCATGATTGATTTGTTGATAAAGAGGACTGTAGCCTAAATTTTAGATTCACTCTATATTACTATTTTCAGCAATACAAACCTAAAATCTAAACAACATCAAAAGGGGGGGATAAAAGAGATAATAAAATTTCTATGGGATTTCTTACCTTCATTTTAACTCTTTATATCTCCTCACCAATATTACCAAATAGATGCTTGACACAAAATAGATGGATGTTGGATTGCTTGTCTTTGCTTGATAATAGCTTCCAATGGTCTTAAGAATTTGCTAATGGATTTGAAAAATGTTGTATGAATGCAAGGGAGATGATTGTGGATGCAAGATGACAATAAGGTTTCAATTTTTCATGTTGGTTTCATGGAGGGAGTTGGTTTAGTTATATAGGAAATAGAGGGAATAATCAATGGCTCAAATTCAATTTTGAGCCATTGAGATCAATTGCTAGGATATTTTTAAGGAATTTTAAATTCCATGGAAATCTCTAAAATGGAAAATTATAGAGGAAAGGGGATAAAATAGAGGATATTTCTAGAATTCTCTAATTCTATAAATCTCTATTAGGCTTTAGGGGTTTAGGAATAACTAGTGAGCAGGGTGGTAGATGGGTAGGTAGAATAAATTATATTTTTAAATTGGTAAGTGGTTTAGGGAGTAGGTTAGTAGGTAAATGGGTTTTTTTAGTGGATTAATGGAGGGTATTAATTGTTTATGGGATGGAATAAGGTTTTTAAGATATATAAAATAGGGGAATTGGATATTAGTTAATTAGCTAGGAAATATAATTATAGATTAAATTAACAAGATTAGTGTAATTATCAGGGTGAGAGGATTTAGGTGCATACATTTTGACCCTCTTTGAAAGGGTTTTATGAGTGGACAGGAGGAAGGGAGTAGTGGAATTTCAAACAAGAACCATAATCATGTGGAAGTAATGTTAGATGGTGTTAGTAGGTATTATGCCCCTTTGAGGGAGCATGCGAGGAAAACTAACCTAGATCATCACTTGAATAGAAGTCCTAGGGGTGAGATGAGACCAGGATGATAAAATGAAATTTGGAATGCCACAAGTAATTATGATTGAGATGTCCCAATTTGAAATATAAAGGGATAAGGTGGATCAGTTTTGAGATGGGTTTTAGACAAATGACCAATGTCTAGAAAGGAATTTAATTGATAAGACTAAGTTCCTAAGATAGATACATTATCTGGGAAATAAAAGAGATGAGATGGATACAATCCTATGATAAGTCCCTTAGCAAGGACACATGATAGGGAGGGTTTGGAAACTGATAATGATGATAAAATGGGTTGATTGATGATAAGGAACCACTTTACATAAGATACATAGCTTAAAATGAAGTGTGATTGTTGAGTGGTTAGTTTGGTAATGGGATGGGGATAAGGGGTCGATAGTGGTTAAGCTATACTTGGGCATAAAATCATGACCATATGTTTCCTACATAGTCATAGGATATCTAAGGTCATTGTAGTTCTAATGTGAGTGTAGGTTAGTGGGGAAATGGAAAATCCATGCCCTATATGACTTAAGAGATGATAATGAATAACTAATTGGGATATTCAAGGGATGGAATGGGATTTAGATGTGGCAAGGCTGTTAAAAAAGAATTACTAGGGATTAAGGGGGTAAACAAGGGGTGTTAAATAGGATAAAATAGTAAAAAGAGAGTCATTTTAACTTTTAATCATGTGAAAATTGACTCTAACCTAGAAACATGGACTAAATTCCCCAAGCTTCCCATCATGGTGAGGGAGTTTGAAAGTTCCAAAGACTTGCAAAGGTTGGACCACCGATGAGTAATAAGCCTTAATCTTGTGTTTTTATGAAAATTTCATTAATTTTTTGGATTTTTGGCTTTAATTTAGGCCATTAGCACCATGGGTGCAATACCACGATTGAGAACAATGCCCTTAGTTGTGATATTTTAGTCGTGACTTGTGGTATTATGTAGGAAAAGGTAGTATTAAAATACCACAAGGCTAGAGCTATGGTATTACAATACCAAAAATTTAGGGTTGTGGTATTGTAATAACTCAAGTGTAGACTTGATTTTTTTTAAAACCATGAGTTAGGGAATCATGATTTTGCATAACCGTGTGGTTATTCAAAACCATAGGATGTAAGTGGTGATTTCATCAATATCGTAGGTTAGGGAAAACATGCAAGTTATGATTTTGTCATAGTTAGGAAAAATGATTAAGGGATGGGGGTTGGATGAATGGATTTAGGTGGGATTATGAATAGTTAGGGTTTTAGATATAATTAGTAAGGATTAAGTTGATAAAGAGGGTGGTGGTGGGGTAGTGATTTAGTTAGATAGGCTAAGGGGTAATAAATTAAAATGAAATTGGTTAGGGTTAATGGAGTTAATATGAATGTGAATGGGTAAATTAGTATAGGTTAGTGTTAGAGATGATTATGGTGTGTTGGATTTAGTAAATTTAGGATTAGGGATGTTTATGATGAATTAGGAAAGGGATTATGGGATAGGAAGAGTAGTTAGATTATGAAGGGAGTTAGGCTAAGGGAGGATGAGATTAGGAAGAATTAGGGTTGGGATTAGGCCAAGGAATATGGTTTAAGGGTTTTAGGGTGTTCAATTTAGGATGAGTAAGGGTTAGGATGGTAGTGGGTTATAGGGAGATGAGTTTATTTGGGATGGAGTAGAGTAAATGATAGGTTTATGGTGATTGGTGAAGGAGGACTTATGTGTGATGGCTTCATAGCTACAATGACTTGAGGTGATACATGAGATGTAAATTTTGATAGATGTTGATTATGGAGTACTAGAGATGATAAGGATTCATTACATCATGATGATGCTGATGGTTTGCATTGATTGGGCCTTGATCATAACTTTGGTGGAGTGATGACACTTGAAGATGAGTACCTTTAATTTTATTACTAGGGGGATGACAATGACTTTTGAAGACATCTAACAAATTCTTCATTTACCAATACTAGGGGATAGGATCTATCAAAGATCATACAACTCAGTGTGACCTTACAAAGACTAGCAAGAGGATTGCATGTTAGTATGCATGATATATGTGTGGATATTGATAGATGCCTCTAAGAGGGGACTATTGATTGAATAACACTTGTAGTTATGTTTCTTGTTACTAAAATACTCCTACTAGACAAGAGTAGGTGATGGTTTCACTTGGGCCTAAAAGATGTGGTAGTAGATATGGTGTAAGACTTTAGGGTGTTTGCCTAGGGGCTAGTGGTATTAGACCATCTATATTGAGAGCTACATCTGGGGGCATATAGGGGAGCAATGAGCCTAAGTCCACCTTTGTTATTATAGATCTAGATTTGGGAGCACATTATGATCTAATAACCACTCAAGACTCTAGAAGTGAGGGAGCCACATCAGCTTATGGTGTTTAGATGGTATATCTTATTAGGTGTGTAGAGGGGCCATGCTAGGAAGATGTGGTTTTATCAACATTTGATAACTTACATTTGGAGCATATCACATGGATGCCATATAAGGGATTATAGTTTGGCTGGGATGATGAGGTTATAATGATGTAGTATATGCTGACTAAGTATTACTTGATAGGTCATAGAGATTTAATTATAGAGTGTTACAGACCTGACCGTGTATATAGGTAGTTTAGATTTACTCAATATGTGCTAGGGGAGGAACACCTATTTGCTAAGAGTGATAGGGAGAGGGCAAAATGGGGTAGACAAGTAGATAGGATCCTATCCCATGTAGATTATGATAACATTGACTCAATCCCATGGGATTTTAAGACTTTGATTCTTGATCTAGGAGTTACAGTGGCCTATACAACATGGTGGGCATAGAGGGTTCCATTAAGGTTACTCCAACATATAGTTGTGGTTTAGAGAGGGTTAGTGAGGAGAGTGATATAGGTACAAGTGAGGTTGTAGAGGAGGAGGATGTAGGCACTAGTTCAAGATGGGTAGGATGATCAAATAGATGTAGATGCCATAAATATCAACAAAGGGGATGGGGATTAGGGAGTAACTACTAGGCATGCTAGAAGGAGTGGGATCCAGGTTAGGGGTAGTGGAATATAGGTTGATATACAGGATGGGGGTAGTGGTGTTGGGGATGATGTAGGACCATCTCAACAACATCTAATGAAGGATGAGAGCTCTTTGCTAGTATGTTTGTAGATGGAGATATAGGCTTGACTTACAAAGATAGCTAGGATCACTCAGGAGAGAGATCAATTATAAACACATCTACATGCTTAGATAATGTAGAGGGATGGATGATTGGCCTAGGCTCAATAACATGTGATTGGATTACAAGGTTAGGTCACAATATTATAGGCTCAGATAGTCACACTATAGATCCAAATCCATAGATAAGATGTATAAATTAGAGAGTATTAGGTACATATCATGAAGATATAGACACATTTTCAAGTTTTGATAGGAGAGGTAGAGGTGCCTGATAAGGCCAAAGAAGAGGCTATTATGATGATGCAAGAGGGTGGGATGGATAGTGTCATGTAGAAAATTATGAGACTGACATGAGAAGCCAAGTACTACAAGAATTTATATGACGCAACAGTGCCACCAAGACAATGTGCAAATTCTTTCAAGGCTAGCTCATCACATTCAATCCATCATCCCCTGAGAGGACCACCAGGAGTACAAACATGAATTTGTGATATATGATATGTATAGATGATTTTTTGTATTGTATCACATTATTTCCCATGGGACCCACATATAGTATCTATTTTTTGACATGGACTCTATGTGGACTATTGATATATATATATATATATATATATATATATATATATATGAATATGATGATATTTTAGATGTGATGTGATGTCTTATGTGTTGTGTGATATGGATTATGTGATTATATGGATTTGATGGATACATTAGTTTTGATTAGATGATAGACTTACCGGTGATATGATTATATGGATTTGATTAGATATATGCTACTTTTATTTGTATGATGTTAGATGTGATGTGATGGATTTGTATGTTTATAATTTTTGTGATATGGAGGATGGATAGATTCTTAATTTATGCTTGAGATTATAATGTAATGGATTTAGATAGATATACTATTTTATGTATAGAATGATGTTATTGATGTGATTATGTTTATTGATTTGTTTTGTTAATGTTTACAAAATGATTTGATTATAATGAGATCATGGTAGATGATGTGTTTTATGTTGATGGATATGTTAGATATGGATTTAATTAATATTATATGTAGATGGTAACTAGATGATAAATTATGTAATGAGATGTTAGTGGTTTTATTTATGGATGCATGCTATTCGTTGAATATGATAGCAATAAGATATGTAATAAAATGTAAATCAATGTACTAAAAATATTAATCCATTTATAATTGTTGGCTATCACAACTTGGGTTTGGGTAGTAATCCTCCTATGCCAAGGAGGTAGGATAGTGAGGGGATGGATGGAGGAAGTACGTTTAGATGGGATAGTGATAGGTTAGACATGATGTTGATAGGTTTGAGGGTAAATGGGATGGGTGGAAATTTTGAAGCCATTAATTATGTATGCAAACCATTTTAATATTACACCAACTAATAAGTACGTGCTAATGACATAAAAGAAGTCAAAGGTACACTTAATCAGGATGCTTAGGTAACTCTATTTTGAAGTGATTTGACCCAAAATAGATTTGGGAGTCACTTTAGACCGTCCTTATTCCCATAAAAGTCATCAAGATAAAATATATACAAGACTATAAGATTTTTTTAAAAATAAACAATCTAATTAAGACATATAAAACTAAATGATTAATCAAACATTCACATAGATTCAAAACATACACACATTTATATACACATAAGATAAAGAGACTAAAGTCAGGGATAAAAAAATATATTTACAACTTGACAATGGTTGTAATGATGAGAGGGATATATGTACATGGGGTATATAGTGCCCAAAACTATTATTTTTTAGAACAAGATTCCAACCAAATTTAAAAATGACCGTATATGGGGTTTAAGATGATCAATTAGGATTTGATGTCATAATGTATGTGAAACCTTGAAGTAAAAACCTATTTTTGACCCTTCCAAAATGATAACATTAGTGGGAAGGTGTGAACCATGGTTTGGGGACAACAAGAGACAAATGAGGATGGGATTATCTTGAGGGTAAGAGGAAACTCACTCATCAAAGAGGATGCAATGGGGAAAAATAAAGGATAAATATAATGATATGATGGGATTGGGGATATATATGATGGAAATAGATAAAGAAACTCCATAGGACTCCACAAAAAACATTCTCTTTGCATAAAAAGTGATGATTTATCCCTCATTTGAAAACATCTGCCACCTTTTGATGTATAAAATCTGTGATGGATGCTGTTATGAAGACCAGGGTCAGGGATTGAAAAAGTGGAATGGAATGAAAAGGGAAAGAAAGATGTTAGATGGAGATGCATATACCCCCAAGAGTGGGGACTCATAGATGGAGATAAATTGGAGCCTATCATGTATAGAAGTGTTTCAAATGCATTATATTCATTAGATAATCAAGCTCTTCACCATATAGTGTAGCTAATTTGTAGGCTCTAGATCCAAATTTGGAAATTATAATATATGGCCCAAGCCAATTGGCTTCAAATTTACCCTTGTTATCCCTATCGACATTAGTATTTTTTAGATTCTCTTTTAGGACTAGATCATCGACCTCAAATGCTTTGGACTTGATATTTTATAGTATTTACCTTTTAATCTATTTTGATATTCCCATAAGTGATTTAGGGCCCTTTGAAAATTTTCATCTAGAAGCTCCAATTCTTGTAACTGTTCCTAGCAAAAATTATGATCAATGATAATGCCCCATAATGAGAGTTACAAGGAGGGGAGCTCCACTTCCACACACAAGATAACTTCTATCCCATATACTAAAACCTATAAAGTGGAACAAGTAGGTGTTTTAACTCTTGTTTGATAAGACCAAAGTATAATATATAATTATAGGTTCCAACTCCTACCTTCATAATTGATTATTTTCTTAAGAATCTTAATCAGGATCTTATTTATTGTTTCAACCTATCTATTTCCTTGGGGGTAGTAAGGAGAATAAAAATGCTATTTGATGTGGTATTGTTAGAATAAGGCATCAAATTCTTGATTTTTGAAGGACTTGATATTATTAAAGATGATGTTGGTAGGGATGCCAAAATGCAAATGATTTTATTGAGGACGAATTTAGAAATTTGAAGGCCTATAGTATAGGTAAGCGACATTATTTCTACCCATTTAGTGAAGTATTCCATAGCAGTGATAATGAATTTATGTCCATCAAAAGATGTAGGATTTATCTTGCTAATTAAATGAATTCCCCATCTAGATAATGGCCATGAAATCATAATAGGTTGTAATTCTTGTGTGGGTTCATGGATAAAATTACCATGTTTTTGACAAGCTACACATTTCTTCACATACTGGTAGGCATCTTATTCCATGGTAGGCTAATAATATCCATTCTAGATAAATTTCTTGGCCAAGGCCATTACACTAACATGGATGCCAAAAATACTATCATGGACCTCCTTGATCATGAGAGAAGCCACTTCCAAGGTTAGATATCTTAACAAAGTCCCATCATAATCTCTACATTAGAGCATGCTACTAAGGATAGTGTAATGGGAAGTGCATTGAATGAAGGCATTACATTGATGGTGATTGAGGTTTGGTGGTAAACTATTATTATGGATGTAATTATAAATGTCATGGTACTAGGGAAGATTGGGATAAAAAATGGCACAAATTTGTAAAGGATCCATAGATTGATGAGCAGGTAGGATAAGATGTTCTATTAGAAAATTCCCTTTGAGGACATCTTTTGAGAGATCAATTAAAGATCTAATAGTGGCCATGGAATCAAATACTTTGTTACTCGATCTTGGCACTTGTTCAAATGTAATAGACTAAATTTTTTACTTCAATTGATCTACCAATTGCTTATAAGGGAGTAATTTTTCATCTTTAGTTTGGAACTCATCGTTAACCTGCTTGATTATAAGCTATGAATAACAAAATACTTGTAAATATTGGATATTCCATTATATGGCTAAGTGAAGGCCATCTATTAAAGCCTCATATTCAAATATATTATTAGTGCATGAAAAAGTGAGGCAAAAGGCCTTTGGAATAAGGTCACCTTGTTAGGTAACTAGAAGGATTCCTACTCTTGATCCATGTGGGTTAAAAGATCCATCAAAATATAGCTTTGAACCATTAGGTTATAAAGTATTCATTATAGATTCATCTGAGAAGGTTGTGGTGAGAGACTTAATTAAAATAAGAGGTGGTTCTACTAGTCGATCTACTATCACTTATCCTTTAATGTCCTTTTGATGAACATATTCCATATCAAACTCACTGAGTAACATATTACACTTGGCCATGCATCCTATGAGGGCTGATTTTGATAGTAAATATTTGAGAGGATCAACTTTAGCAATAAGGTGGTTTGATTGTTAAGCATATAATGCCAAAGTTTTTTCAAATCAAAGACTATGGCTAATTAGGCCTTTTCAATTAGAGTATAATTCAGTTCATAGGAGATTAAAGTGCCACAGAGATAATAAATTTCTCATTATTTTCCCTTGTCATTGTGTTGTGTAAGGAGGGTACCTATCACACATGGATTTACAAAAATATATAAGAACAAGGGCCTTATTATGATAGGGGGTGATAACATAGGTAGATTTACCAAATATAGCTTGAGATTATTGAAGGCCCTTTGACATTTAGAGTTCCAATTAAAATTGATCCCCTTCTTCAAAAGATGACTAAAGGGGTGACATTTATCTATAAGCTAAGAAATGAATAATTGAATAGCTTGAAAATTTCCCTAAAAAATCCTAAGCTACTTTAGATTACAAGGGGGAGGTATTTCCATAATAGCTTTGAATTTAGCTAGATCTACTTTTATGCCTCTCATAAATATAATAAGACCTAGTAATTTTCCTAAGGTTATGCCAAATACACATTTCTTCAGATTCAATATGACTTTATACTCTAGTAGCCACTCAAATATTATTCTTAAGACTACATGATGTTTTGATCTGAGTTGAGACTTCCATAGGATATCATCCACATAATATTCAACAATATCATGCATCATATCATGGAAAATAACTATCATTTCTCATTGATAAGTAGCCCCAACATTTTTGAGACCAAAGGGCATAAAATGATAGCAAGAGGTCCCCCATAGAGTGATGAAAGTTGTTTTATGTTGATCTTCAGGCATGATTTTGATTTGATTGTAGCACAAAAAACCATCCATGAGAGATAACATTTCATATCCAATTATTGAATACATGATCATATCAATCTTCAAAAGAGGGAAGTCATCTTTGGGAAATACCTTATTGATGTCAAAAAATTTGGTACAAATTTAGATTCCTTTTTGTGGCTTAGACATGAGAACAATATTGGATATCAATTAGAATAATCAATGGGCTAGATAAAACCTGCTTCCAAATGTTTTTGTAGTTCTTCCTTAACTAACAAGGCCACTTTGGGGTGTATATTTAATAATTTTTGATTGATTGGTTTAGCATTAGGATAAATAACCAAATGATACACAATTAAGGAGGGATCAAATACATGCATGTTAGAATAACACCATGCAAAAAACTCTATAAATTCCTTAAACAACTCAATAATAATTTGACGCTCCTCAGGTGTGAGATTTACCCCCAATTTGACAATTTTAGGATTTTATTCAGCTCTAATGTTAAATTTTATCACCTCCTTAGTGAGAGAGGGTGACCAATCTTGGAGATAAGGGGGAAATGATTAGTCCAAGATATCTAAAGAAAAGCAATCTAGGAGTTTTATATCTATTTCGATGTATTCTTCTAATTTAGCTGAATCATGTGGAAATTATTTTAAACTTTAAGGTGGCTCTTCTTCTTGATAATGATCTTTAATTTGGTCAAGAGGATGTTGTTGTTCCCAAAAATAAGATGATTTACAAAGATTAATATAAAATCCTTTCTTATGGTCACCAAAAGGCATGAAATCTTGAGCTCTTAGAAATTTTAAGATTGCAACATCATTTTGATATATATCAAAATATGGCTCTTGATGTTGATCCTATAATATTAAAGAGGGATATCAGAGTGATATGTTGATGGTTTAGATAGTGGTATAAAAAAATGGTTTGTGGAACCAAGATCCTCATAGCGACTATAAATGGAACCTGTATCGATGTCTTCGTTAGAAAGAGACTCCTTAATGATCAAAGTAGTATACACAATAATATTGTTTAAGTCATTATCAATCAGTTTGTACCCTAAACCAAGATATTATGGACATTATTGAACTATTATGGTTTCAAACCTACCTCGATTGTGTCTCCCTAGTCTTTTCCCTTGATAATTCATATTCTATAACATTTTTTGGATGTGGGGGTATCATTTCTAGGAGATATGAGGGCCTCATCTTTTGGGATAAGCCATGATTCATCTGTTTAATAAATATATTCTTTGAATAATAATCTTGCACTAGATAAGGCCATCGGTCCAAATTGATAGCTAATAAGAATGGTCTTCTACATAGCTAGGGATGGTAACTGTGTGGGGAAAGAGTTAAGTCACACACACAAAAGGTTTTATATTAATATTCCCCACACCCTATGGATGCAATTTTTAAGCAAGTGACATTAGGTAATGACTTAGAGGTAGACATAAGGTCATTAGGATTTACATACTTAGTAGTTGGTGGGATTAAAATGGAATTATTCATGTCAGGATAATAATATGAATATTGGGATTGACCCATTTGAAAACTACAAAAATGATCAATTTCTCTAGGAATGGTGACTTCCATGCTTGAGAGGAGTAATTTTAGACATTGATGAAGTGTAGATGGGATAACTTACATCTCATAGATCTAGGGATGACCTAGCATCATATTATAGGCTAAATCAATGTCTGCCACATAGAATAGGGTTTGATGTATCATAGGTCCCATGATAATGGGAAGGTAGATAGTTCCTATAGATAGCCATTCATTATCATAATATGCTTTTACCATAATCTGAGTAGGTCCTAAAAAAGCTTTGGAATACCCCACTTTCTTTAAGAAATCTAGATTACATAAGTTTAATGCAAACCCTCCATCTATGAGTACTCTAGGAATGCAGTGATTGGATATGGAGACCTTTATGAATAAGGGGTAGTTATGATGAGGGCTAATGGGAGGCATGTCCTAGGCACCAATGGTGATTTGTTGAGAAGGGGATAAATGACCCACTAATGCCTGGAATTAATCGGTGTCAATATCTCTAGGGACCTTTAGGTCATTTAAAATTTAATTGAGTATATTCTGATGCAGAGGGGATGTTTTGAAAAGTTTCATTAATGAGATTTGAGTGGATGTTTTCTCAAGATATTAACTTATATCATAAGATTTATCAAAAGATACCAAAAATTTCTTAGAGATATTCCCCTTTTGAGTTGTAGAGGTGGATGGGTCCTTTGGGGGTGCTACCAGAACTATGATTTTATTATGTTTGGTAGTAACCACATAATCAATAATGGCCCAGTTAATATATAATATGGTGGATGATGGTGGAGTAGGCTCTTGGGGGCTATGGATTTTTATCATGTTGATGTAGTGATATAAAATGGCATGATAGCTAGTATGATTGGAAGAGGATTCTTGATCTTGGTCTCTTGGTGGGTTCTTATTTCTCTAATCACGCTTGGGTAGGGGGTCCTAATAAATGCCTAGCTACTGATTTATAGATTAGTTTGGAGTACTCTCCCCTTCTATTTCAATATCATACTTTTTGATGAGGTCTTGAATATAATTATTTAATTTCATACAAATTTCTATGTCATGACCTTTGACTCTATGATATTTTTAGAATTCATCCTCATGGTATCAATCAGGTTAAGGTTGATGATCATCCAAAGGTTAAATTTCAAGATGAGTGTTCATGTTAGCATAAATCAATTGTTCAAGGACTATTTCAATGGGTACTCCAAAGCTGTTGAGAGGTCTTTTTCTAATTAGAGGCTTAAGTTTACCTCATGGTATTCAAATAGAGATTTTATACTAATCTATGGGATTCCTCTTTTTTACCATTTGAACATGCTGTTTGGAATCTTTAACCCCATCTCCCACAACATTATTATTCTTATTGAAGATTTTTAACTTACCCAAAAAGGAATTATCTTGGTTTTGATTATGTTCATTACAAGAATATAGTTTAAATGTTCCCTTTTCAATAAGTGCTCTTTCAATTTGCATCCCTTTTTCAATAATTTCATCAAATTTCTTGGCACATTAGAGTTTTAACTGATATTTTAGCTTAGCATTACATCACCAATAAATATTATGGCTAGCTCCTTTGTAGGTACTGTGTATCAAAGGTGACTTGGTAAGCTTCTCCATCATTATAAGAAAGATGCCAAGCTTTCCCCACTTCTCTATTTAGTGTTATATAGGTATATAATGGAGATATCATGCTTAATATTAAATGAGAAATGTCTTCAAAATTGTTTAGTTAATTCTCCAAAACTAGATATTGACCCTTTTGGAAGATGCATGAACCATTCTAGAGCTGGTCCAATGAGAATTTTTGGGAAAAGTCTTAGTAAGTAGGCATCTTCATATGTAACTTCATGACAAGCCACATAAAAATCATGTACATGGTTATGGGGATCACCCTTCCCTCTATATTTTTCAAGCTTAGGTACCTCAAAATGAGGTGGGAAAGGTATTTGTAAAATGCTCATATCAAAGGGAGAAGAACAAAAAATCTTCATATTTATATTTCATTACTTGTAAGCATGGGTCAATTAGTTAGAAAGTCTCTATCATCACTTTCCATTCTTGTGAAAATGTTGGGTACCCAAGGGGATTGGAGGTTTGGTCATGAATATCATGGGGTCTATTAGAGTTGTGGGCATTTTGATGTGGAGATGATGGTCATTGATTTTGTGCACAAAGTAAGAGATTTATTTGGTGTGTAAGCTGATCTAGTCAATATTCTAAGATAGTTTGCCTCTTTTTAACTTCAATGTAGTTATTTTGGAGTCATGTGGGTCATTCTTCTTATTCAAATTCTTGGTCTACACCTTCCTTTTCCTTGAGTACTTGATTGGTGTGTGTATGTTAATGTGGTGTATTGGGCTGGGTAGAGGGATGAACTAACTACTATAGGATATTATGATCAAAATTTAAGGGTAATGTGCCCCCCATTTCAATGGCTTAAGCTATAACTTGGTTGTAGTTTTCATAGATGTACTAGTCAATTAGGTTATTAACATCATAATTATAGAGATGATTAAATCAGTCATCTTCTCCTCTAGGAGTATGAATAGCACTATGTGTATCATCATAATCTTGAGTTTAATCACCCAAATTCCCTAATGAATCATTATCTTAGTTGAAATCTTGTCCTATCCTGAGTTATTGGGCACATGTTTAGATCACCATATTGGATGAAGAAAATGGATATTATGATGAGGTATGATAGATGATGTAGAAGTTTTTAAATACTAATTCAATTTAGGAATAAAATAGAATAGTGGTCAAATAAAGTGATGTGGTGATTTTTATAAAGGGATGTAAAGATTGAAATGACTAAGAATTACCAAGAGACAAAGCCTTGTAAGAGTCCAATATAGCAAGAAGAGAAGCGGATGATGAGATCAAATACCTTTCAAACTAGTAGAGTAGTGATTGGATGGGTGTTAAATATGAAAGCTACTAATAGGAAGAAGTGATGGGTGCTAGATTAAAATATTGATAAGGCTATGTGTGTGGATAATAACTAGTCCAATGCTTTAAAAAGTGATAATGGGGATTAAAGGGATGAGTGACCACTAGAATTTGGTTCCAATACTAAATATAGTATTCAAAGATGATAGATTGGAGACTGAGAGGAATGTTTGAGATTATGGGATATGGAAGATGGGAGGCCTAAGGTAGATATTAGATGTTATGTAGGGGAGGGAATGAGAAGATATAATATGGTTATTGTTTAGGATATTGAGATTGATATGAGGGGAATGGAAGATTATAGGATGGGTATTAGATGGATAAACTAGAGGTTAAATATTAGATATTGTTTAGGATAGGGAGTAAAAGATGTAGGATGAGTGGACAATATAGGATGGGTAGATGATATAATATGGATGTGGTTTAGGATGATGGGATGGATATGATGATGGTGTATATGAATGGATATTAGTCTAAGGGTATCTAGGATATCAAAAATAAAAAAGGTATGGCCAACTCAGTTTACAAATAATATGGGTCTAACACGACACACAAATAACACATGTAACAACAAATCCTAAGCTAATAAACTAGAAAATGTGTGTAAACTAATTTTCACACCATCTAATGGCTTAATGGTTGAGGATGTAGGCTAGTAACCTATTATAGAAACAACCAAACCCTCTCAACCCTATGTGCACTTAATGACTTCTTAGGAGTTGATCCTAACTCTGATAAAAAAATACTTGTTATGGCCAAAAGGTCTTATTATAGGTTTATACAAGGGTTTCTAGGGGAGTCCTCGATATACATAAATGTATAGTGGAGCCCAAGTCTATATAAGATTTTATCTAACCACCTTGCGTATTAGAACTTAAACACCCCTCACTCAATGGAATCCTTTATGGGGAGTTCTACTTTGACACCTAATGACAACTCTCATGATTAGTATAATCTACTAAAACATATAGTCTATTTTAGTGCATGGTGATGAAATCCACATCACCAAACGCTAATTAATAAGTCTATGTGTAGGGATGAATTCCACATCACGTGTTATCCTATATTAAAAGGGGATAACAAATAGGCAAACATAATTGATTTTTTCCCATTTAATTACCTATGTAAGGAAACACAAATGTATAAAATCAAGTCACATAATAAGAAAATATATACAAGTAATGAAACTAAAATGTTATATTTTTGGCATCCCTCTACAAACACAAAGGATAGAAAATAAAATGGGGTGCCTTGATCTTGAGAGGTCCTGCACATAGGGGTTAGTAATTTTGTTTTTTACAAAACCGTAACTTCTTATAAAACCAAAATTATATAGTTAGTTATATACAAAATCATAAACATAAAAAAAAAAAATCAACTCCAAGGAAAAATAATAGATTGTAACTTGTGATATTACAATAGGTAGCTAACCATGATAGTTGACTTGCAAAACTATGATTGTTAAGCAAAATCACAACTATTAATGCAAGATTGCAATTCTCAAAAATTCATGATTTATGGTTTTCGAATAAAATGAAAAATTCTAAAATTTTGTATGATGTAGATGTATTTAATAAATACCAATGAGATGATATAACCTTTAGAATGTTCTAAAATAGACAAGTCAAATTAAAAAAACTTTTGGCAACTAGTTTATAACAATTTACAAATTTTGGGACTATAATATTAAAATGTTTAATAAAATATTTCCCTAGATGATGTATATTATAATATTAAAATATAATTATAATGTATTGACTCTAATGATTATATAAAAGATCAGTCAAATGACTGAAATCACACCCTATTTCTACCAAAACATAAAATCACTACTTATATTATAAAATAGATAATATCATAGATCTAAGAGTTGTGATATTGAAATAGGGGTTTAAATAGGTTAACACTAAGGTATTTGGTTTGTATTATCCTTGCTCTTCCTCTTCTACTTGTTGTCCTACACACACAACAAACTTAAAATATCCCTTTTAAGCAAATAATTAGGCAAAATGATCAAATTCTAAAATAGTTAAGATGGAAAAGAGATAGGCTTTGGCTTATTAAGGATGACTTATAAATTTTTAATAGAGGCTAAGAAATCCTTACTTGGAAATGAAAAATTGACAAGTTAGATTTTTACCAGCTTGGCCAAGAAAGGCAATACCATAATTCATGATGGCAATACAGTGATTACCAGGCCAAGACTGTGAATAGGAGAATTATGATATTGCACATTATTTAATAATGGTTAAATGATTGATCAATTATTCCTTTCCTTGCACATAAGAGACAAAAATACCCCTCTAAGAAACATAAACAAAATAATAATAACTTGTAGAGAAGTCAATGATAGATGAGAAACAAAGATATAAAGCAAACTAAAAACTTGGTAAAACATGAATCCACCTAAAAAACCATAATTACTAGGGCAAAGTCACTAATTCAAAAGTCATGATATCATAATTTGGTTTGAAATAACTAAGATGCTAGATTAACTCTTCTTTTTCCTACACATAGGAGATAAAAAGACTTTCAGATAAGATAAATATAACTTGCATAAAGGTTAGTATAAATGAAAGATAGAGATGTCACTCCAACCAGTAAACCCTACAAACCACAACTTGACCTATAAAACCATAAAGTAAAACCATTACTTTTGAAGTAGTGATTTTGAACTAAAGGTCAAAACCTTGTAAAAACCCTAAATCATTAGCAATTAAGGCTAAACTATCATGAAATATCACTATTTAATCTGCAAAATTACAACTACAATATCATAGATACCAGCACAAAATTATAAATCCCCTGTATGAGATAATTTAAAAAAATCTAGTGTTCAATTCATGTCCAGTTGTTACTAAAAGCCTCTAAATCATTTACAACAAGATTAAAGGTTAGTTTAGTGAGTAATGTCTCATCATGGTTGCCAAGATGTATCCTAAATTTTAGATTCACTCTATATTACTATTTTTATCAATAAAAACCTAAAATCTAAACAACATCAAAAGGAGGGGATAAAAGAGATAATCAGATTGATATGGGAGTTTTTACCATCATTTTACCTCTTTATATATCCTCTTCAAGATTTAAAAATAGATGCTTGATTTAAAATAGATGGATGTTGGATTTTTTGTCTTTTAATGATAATGGCTTTGATAATGGTTGTATGAATGCAAGGGAGATGATTATGGATGCAAGATGAAAATAAGGTTTCAAGTTTTCATGTTGGTTTCATGGAGGGAGTTGGTTTAGTTATATATGAAATTGAGGGAATAATCAATGACTAAGATATTTCCAAGGAATTTTATTTTTCTTGGAAATATCTAGGATGGAAAATTCTAGAGGAAAGGGGATAAAATAGAGGATATTTCTAGAATTATCTATTTATAGAAATCTCTACTAGGGGTTAGGGGTTTAGGAATAAATAATTAGTAGGGTGATAGATGGGTAGGTAGAATAAATTGTATTTTTAAATAGGTAAGTGGCTTAAGGAGTAGGTTAGTAGGTAAATGAGTTTTATTAGTGGATTAATAGAGGTGATTAATTAGTTATGGGATAGAGTACGGTTTGTGATTTTTAGGAAATAAGGAATAGTATATTTGTTAATTATTTAGGAAATATAGTTATAGGTTAAATTAGTGGAATTAGTGTAATTATTAGGGTGAGTGGATTTAGGTGCATACAAGGACATCAATGCCTACCTTAACCACTTCTTCAAGAAGGGGGTTCATGTTGGGATGCTCCTACTAAGTTACTTGTTCTAATATAGAAAAGCCATGCATTTGAATATATTATGGGTGCCCTTGTTAATCATCATCCTCAAAGGAGAGGATGTCCTAAACCTAGGGAGCATGATCAATTTCAACCTCATGAGCATAGTATCATATGCTCAAATGGGGGAAATTTATATATGTTGAGTTACATGGTGGATGTTGTCTATGATAGCATTGTGTTCAAACCTTTCATATTTACACGTTGAACTCTAGGGGAAACTATGGTAAATGTAGTTCTATACAAACTATATGTCCACCAATACAAAAACCACATTCAAGAGACTTTTGAGTCATTCTATTTGGTGGTCTACATGGCCATAAATGAGGAAGCCATGCCTTATCTCTAAAATAAGATTATACAATCCCTTACCCCCATCAATGATCACTACTATTATAGGGATGACACCGTAATCTATGTAGTGGGTATACAGACCCTAGCACCTACCCTATCAAGTCTTGGACCATCTAACTGAGTATGAGATAGCCAACCAACTATTGGATATAGTGTTTGACCACTACCTTAGTTATTAGTAGAAGGCTTACCCAACCTTCCCTATATTCATATGATTTAATGCATATAATATTTTACCTCCATTGTAGAAAATGGCTATGGGTAGAGATTCTTATGCCCTCGATAGAGTAGAGCACTAAGAATGGGACCCTTATGGTGTTGTTAGGGCCCATGTGATAAAGTATCAATCTTATCTCAATATTAACTACAACCATATACCTCACTTAAATTATGAGACTCACCTTAACCCTACTAATGATAAGGAGGTGTTAGTTGGGATCAAGATGAAGGTAAAGTAGGCCCAAGATGGGCCATCTCTTCAGAGTAGCCTCTATGACTGCACTATAAATTTTAAAGAAGATCATTCAGGGTTCCCAACTCCCTCTCTTCCATAATTTTTCCTCCTCTAGTATCCACTCCAGCTTCACCACCTTCAATAACTCAAGATACTTGACCACATGTTATGTATGTGATGTAATTAAACATAAATAGTAGCCTTAATTCAAGCTTGAAGCATGAACAATAATAGGCATTTGTGGAGATTCCTTCCCCTACTCCTTCCATCCCTTAATAATCTATTTATCTCCACTCAACACTCCTGTATCTCTGGCTTCAAACATGTATAACATCTTTACATCCAAATTTATCTCCACTCAACCCATTCCATCCATAGGGATCCTTATAGCTCACCTTTGGTCTTCAGGAGATTTTACTACCTAGACCTCAACATCCCATTTGGTTCTTTCATAGGTTCAACCATATCCGTGTACTCTCACTTCAAAAATATCAATGCCAACCTTGAAAATAAGTATAGTAGTGTCTGCAATTTATATAGTTCTGGCCACCTTAATGGCACTTATAGTTACTCTGTAGACTCCTTAGTTGGCCCTTATCACCCTCACTGCCACATCCCCTTATACTAATATGGCATAAGCTAACCCAGGAAAAAGGACCAAGAAGAAGCAAAAAGTAACTCCCTCTCAACCTTCTACTTAGTCCCATATCGGTCCCATAGTCCCTCTTAGGTATTTTTTTTCCATCATCCTAGGTTCCCAAGGATTTGGATTTAACCATTTAATTTTTTTATTCCTTTTGAATACTCCTCTCCCTGGCACTGTGAACCTAAATGTCAATTTGACCCAAAGCCAATGGCATACCCAAATGTTCCCACAGGTTTTCCCATTTTTCCTTCCCTATTTCACTCCCATGCCTCCTCCTCCTCCATTTCTCTTTTCCTACATTCCCTCCACTTCATCCATTCCTCCTCCTCAAATATATCCACCTTCCACCTCTATATATACTACCCCACCTTCATCCTCTTCTACCTTGGTAGTTAACACATGAGCATAGGGATCTTATATGATCTTACAAGGTGATCTAAAAGCATAATTAAATTTTGACAGGGAGTCCAAGAATATGAGGAGGATTCTCACATAGAGATTCAATCAAGAGGAGACCTAGTGGTGTGATATACCAAACAAGACCTCTTCTCCATCACCAAAGAGAGGGAATTTAGTGAAGAAGAGAAGAGAAGGTGTCTGAGGATCTGGTCTCTTTGATCTAAGATATTGATAACATGTCTGATAAACTCATAGAGGACATGAAGGAACAAGTTTGGATGCATGTGCAACTCTTCATAGTTCTCAAGGAAGTGGTTAGAACACTAACCATGAGTACGTAACACCTATAATGAGCAAATGAATACTTAGATAGGATCACTTGCATATATAACAAGTGAAAAATTCTTAGTATGGTTCTCCATAAGGGTATGTTTATGCATCTCAAACTCATGCCTCTCTTAGATATGAACATGTATCAAAACTATGCCGCAAAACACGAGATCCTAAATTTAAGAGTGGTTGGTAGTGGCACAGATAGTCATGGAACCTTTATAAGAGGCAAAGGAACATATGTTGACTTACTTTAAGGAATTCAACATCACAGTGTTATTCCATCAAGATGAAACTTTCTTAGAGAGATGAAAGTTCAATGTTCACTTGGATCATTTCAACAAAGTCATGAGGAGAAAGGTTGAAAAGTCTAATCAGGCTAGATCCAAGGAAATTCTAGAGATCTTGACCCAATCCATGGTGAGTATTAGCCAAGTGTAAGAGGTGAAAGTTTACCTTGAGGCCCCACTCCAAGGGTACCAACAAATATTGTCCCAGTCTAGGATGATCTTTTGAGAGCCTCCCATTTACTTGGCCAAGATGGATATGGAATTAAATTTTGTTGCAATTTCATTAGTATCCAAGGAGGTGCACCCTAATAAATTGGGAGGTGGATATTCTTTATCTCCTTAATGTATTAACTAAGTGCCCCCCTATACATATTTTAGGGAGTGGGGAATCTTCTATTTTTTGAATCTTTATACTTGTAAAAACTTTGGGTGGCCATCATGGCCAAGGATAGGAATATCATTATACTTGGGGGAAATCCCCATCCTTTTATATCTATTGTAGATAAATTTCTTTTTGAAAGGTCAACATTTTCATGTAATGAAAAATTGTTAAAACTATAACAAATTCCTTTTATTTGTTTTGACCTTGTCTTTTACTCATTGAATGTTGTCCATTATTTCTAGCTTAGAGTTCATGCTTATGCAAAAGGAGTGATTTTATGATTATTTTATAGAGATAAATATGGTAGTTATATTGTGCATTTACTGATCCAATTCCTTATGTGTTATTTTTATTTTCCTTGTGAACAATCCATGTTTTATGTGCTTTTAGTTATAAAGTATTTCAAAATATTTATGTGTCATTAATATAATTATTTTGAGTATATACATTTTTTGAATGACCTTCAAGTGGAATATTCATATTAGTGTCCCTTATAATCTTACCCACTAAGTGGATAAACATTTGTGCAATTTTAAAACTAGGCACATAGTGGTATAATTATGGCTTGGCATGCTTTAATCCTCAGACATTAGCATTCTCTTCATTAGAAATCTATTTTTATTTTTCCTTTCCTTCTTTTTAATGTTTATTTTAGAATTAAAACACTCTCACTTATTTATAAATTGGCAAGGTTATGAAAACTAGTAACCAAGAACTAAATTCAATCAGTTTTAAGAATTCCAAACATTCATGAAATGACATTGAGCCTCTTATGGTAGTGGTTCATGATCTTTGAGTAGAACAGGTTAAAATACTTAGTACTTGGACTAAAATAACATAAATCTTAAGATTAACAAGGGGATATCTTTATCCCATGCATTTCCCCATAGTTTTCTATATAGAGTACTCAACCTCATGAGTGATTTCAAATGCAATATTTTGGGGTGAACAACATCTGGTGCTAGAAGGAAGGACTCTTGGTGAATAAATCCTAACTCATTAGTATACCCTTGAAAAATCTAGAGCCTATTAAATGGATCACCAAATTTAGGTCCAATTATGGTAGATTGGTTATCTCTCCATTGTAATTCCATAAGAAATCCTGATTTCCATGACCTTCTTAGAAACTAAGAAATGTACCTCTTATATTTCATACCTGGTATGGGATGGACAGTGGAAGAGCATGTGACTTCATATAAAACCTACCTCATGCTCCTAAATTTTGAATAAGATTATGTGGCCTATATAATATTTTTGTTTACTTTGATGGATGCAACCTATGATTGGTTCATCAATCTCCTTGGAGACTCTATCATGAGATGGGAATAATTTAGCAACACCTTCATGGCTCAGTTTAGGCAAGTAATTGACCCTAGTGTCCTTTACCAATAATTAACCTATATTAATATGGATATAAATGAGTCCATCATAAATTTTAATGATAGGTTCCAAAAATTTTATAGTTAGGTCACCATGTTTTATCAACCCAATGCTCAAATAGTGATTGAAATGTATAAGAACTCCTTAGATCCCTGGATGGCCATGTTTTTGAGATGGGATGTCATGATTGTATCCCTACCCTTGGATTATGCTAAATATATTAAGGTTAATGGAAAAATTGACCCTTAAGGCCAAATAATGACTCTCATACCTAATGCATTACCCAACATGCTAATATTGAGCCTTCTACCTAACATAAATCAAAATGTCCCAATGCTTAAGCCTCTACTAGTGACAAACCAACTCCCACTGAGGCATGCCACACTGAACCACCACATGGGTTTTTTTCACCCAAAAAATACTAAAGTAACACCTCAAGCTTATAGCTAGACATTTATCCTCACTGTGAACAATGTTTAGAGCATACCCTACGAGTGTACCAAGAACAAGTTGGATGTTATCCCATGTATATAATAAAGACTAAAAAATGACTTTTGGGTCTCCAAAAATAAACAAGAAGCACTAGTGGTGAGATATCCAACAATAAATTTAACTACCAAAGGAAAAATATATCATACAAACACCCAAATAATTGACTAGAGCCTTCTCCCAATAAATTGCCTAAAATCAACATTTGCCAAATAGCTCTTCTTAATTGGTGCCATGTGTATAACACAATCTAACACATGTAACTTGACTACATAGAATTATGTAGTAACGTAGATATATTCTAGAGGGAGATGGAGGAATATGAGGTGGTACAAACCACTCAAGAATGTTTAATGCTACTAGACCCTCAAAAACATCAATGGTATTAGAGACTATGGAGTTCCCTAGCCAAGAATACAATGATATAAAAGAGAGTAAAAGTGAGGTCCACATATTCCAACAATTCCAAAGGATCAATTTTTCCCTTAAGAACCAGACTTAATAACAACCTCTCACCACATCTACTCCAAATAATGGTGCCACCCTTTATGATTCCAAATCTAAGAATGACCCACCACCTCTAAAACCTAATGAGTCAAAGGATCCTACATGGACCCCACATGTTCATAACAAGTTAGGGTATAACATAGTGGAAGACATGAAGAAAATAAAGTCCAATAACAATGAGACCTACTATTGAAGTCACTTACATAGAAGCTGACCCAACTAAAATAAAAAATTGCCCATGATAACTTGGTTATCCACAAGAACAAAACCATAGTTATCAGACTATTCAAGAAGAACCTATATAGCTACTTAGTTGATGCAAGAGATTAAACTAATGTGATTCCCATTGGAATTTATGAGAACTTAGGGTTAGTCCTTATAAAATTAGATAAAGTGGTGGTCTAGCTAGATAAATTAGAGGTTAAGGTAGTGGGTGAGATTTTAAATGTCAATATGAAGCTGGAGTATGGGCCCAAAATCCAACAATTCATAGATATCCAAGTGGTATAAATCCATAAATCTTACCAAATATTTCTCATTAGGAATTGGTATAAAATATTGAATGGGTACATGGCTACCAAATTTTCTCATTTGTGGTTTCCCTAGAGAGGCATGGCCAATCAAATCATAGTATATAGAGAACCTAAGATCAAAATAATGATCATGAAATATAATTCCCTAATTGAAAAGGTGAACCTGGTAGCCTCAGACCTAGGAATCTACCCCTATCTATAGAAACAACTAAATGTGAAACTTGAAATGATCCCAAGGTGCTAGATTTGTGGTCCCTATTATTCAATGGGACCTATTATAAAAAAGGTTCTAGAGTAGGGATCTTTATGATTGGTCCACAATGAAAGCACCACCTAATCACTTATATACTTTAGTTCCCCTATACTAAAAACTTGGTAGAGTATGAAACCTTGATACTTGGGCTACAATTCACCTTGAAACATAGAGTCAAGGAACTCAAGGTGTTTGGGGATTATGTTCTAGTTATAAACTAAGTCAAGATAAAATTCCAATGTAAAATTTCTTATCTTATGAAGTACAAATATAGGGCATGGGATTTGATATAAATATTCACTACCTTTAATGCTACTTCCATTATGTGAGAAGGTCGATTCACTGATCACTTTGCCATGAAGATATCACCTCTATATGACATAGGAGTAGAGGAGTTATCTATTGAGTTAATCCCTTGCACTTCCATCCTTGATAATATTAAAAACTTCCAATTCTTCAAGGATGACCAACATATCCTATAATTCTTTAGTAGCACTGGGATATTTGAAGATTGAATCATTGATAAGAAGGAAAGAGATGATATAGGAGATACATATTATGATAGAGATGACATCATGAACCTTAGATAAAACCATGTTCCAAAAATCATGATATCATTGGAAGGAGTGTTTGACCTTGATAAATATGAACAACAAACTAAGAATACCTACCAAGACATGAAGTTCAATACTATTGATCTTGGGTCCCCTGACCAACCCTAGATTGTTAACATTGGCCCCAATTCTACATCAGAAGAGATCGAAAAACTCTAAGGATTGTTTCTAAGATATAGGTATGTAATGGAATAGGCCTATGAAAATATTAAGACTTTGACTTAAGTGTAATAACCCATACTATCCCCTTCAAACCAAATTATAAACCTTTTAGACAAAGGTAAAGGCATATGAACCTAATTCTAGAACTACTTATATAAAAGGAGGTTCACAAGATCTTGTTGGTGAGAATCATTTTTCCAATCCTCCACTACACTTTGGTAGCCAATTTAGTACCCTTTCATGATAAAAATGGAGATATTCAATTTTTTAGAATTTAAAAATTTGAAACAAGCATCTAATAAAGATAATTACATATAAATTCCTTAGATGAAGTGATTTAGATGGTGAATAGATCCCAAATGATGTCTTTTTTAGATGGATTCTTGGCATATAACCAATTTCTCATCAACCTAGAAAATATAATGAGGACTGCATTCACAATGAAGTGGTGCACTCTCACCTAAAAATGGATGCCATTCAACCTGATTAATATAGGAGATACTTTTTAGAGAGTAATGTATTTCACCCTAGAATGTTTTATAGGGAATTACATTGTTATTTATATGGATGAATTGAGTTTAGTCTTAAAATAAATATCAAATCACATTCATCAACTACAAAGGATACTTGAGAAATGAAAAAGTTATGGTATCTCTTTAAACCTAAAGAAGAGTGTGTTTGATATTACCTAAGGTAAAATTTTTAGTATCATTATCAAAAAAGAAGGTATCTCTATTGACCTTGAATGTGTTAATGTTATTTCTAAGATACCTCTCTTGAGTAGTAGAAAGGAATTACAATTTTTCTTTTGAAAAATTATTTTCATGCACAAATTATTTCTTGATTTACTAAGATTATTAAACCTATAAACACCATGCTGAAATAAGAAGATAAAGTGGAATGGAAAACTAAATCCAAGAAGGCATTCCAAGAAATAAAAAGGGCCATCATGTAGGTGGTAGTTTTAACAATCCAAGACTACACCAAGGACTTATACAACCTACTCTTTTACTTTTGAGCATACCATTATTGTATTCCTCACTTAGAAGTACAATAAAGAAGAACACCCAATTGATTTGATGAGTACAAACCTCAAAGATGTAGAGCTAAATTATTCTACCCTTGAGAAACATACTTATGCCCTGGTCAATGTGGTGAATAAATTTTGGCATCACATTCTTAGGAATAAGTTGCACACCATTATTTTGGACCTAAAAATGAAACTTATGCTCGGGCAAAATGAGTTAGGAGAGTGCAGAGACTAGTGGATAACCAAGTTACAAGAATATGTCCTAGAAATTATACATATTAATCTTATCTAAAGCTATGGTCTCATTAATTTAATAATAAATATTGATCCCCATATTAAACTACATCACTTGGACTAAAAGAGGTACTTCATCAAGATTAGCATTCTTTGATCACCCACTACCTTCTATATTGAAGTCCACCCCCTAGACTAAACCAAACCCAAAAAGGGTCCTCAAGATGAAAATAACCCATTACATGCTCAAGAAAGGGATATTTTATATAATTAATTACAAAGGCATGTATCTTAGGTGCCTATCTGAAGAATAAACCAAATATATTATGACTAGTTTCCATGAGAAGCTAGGTAGTGACCATCCCTCTAGGAATGAAATAATACACAAGATCCTATGAGAAGGATATTATTTTCCCAATTTATATAAGTATGTACATGACCATCATGTACATGCATGTCACTAGTTCCAAGCCTTTTCCAAATGGGAGGTTTATGCTATAATGCCATTCCAACATGTTATTGAAGGGAAACCATTTACATAGTAGGTGTTTTAGTATTTTTTCACTTTTTTCAATGTTATTTAATTAGCTACTAAAAATAAAGTAAATGTAGGGTTTTAAAGATTACATGGATATGGAGATATGTTATGTACCATTGATCAAGCTTATGGAACTCCTTTTTCAATGGGGAGTAATGACTTGCAAATCACACTAACTCACAAAAAATTGATTAATAGAAAGATGAATGGGCTGCCTGGTAAGAAACCAGTCCCAAGAAGTGATCTGATTATTTAGGTGGATGTCAGTGCACATTTAACACTCAAGTTTATAAATAAACATTAAATTAAAAATATATATAAGGATATGATGAAAATAGATAACAATAAATATGTATAATCTACAACAGGATTAAGGCGATCAAAGTAATCATCCTAAAATTTAGTAGCTATATCAACATCCTCTTGAATTATAGCCAATTGTTCATTAATGATTTCTTAATTAGGTGTGAAAACCATAGTACAAAGACCTAATTTGAATTCAATTTCACCTTGATCAATGAATAAAGGTTGTGAGATAATGGGGAGATCAAATATGCTAACAATATCATACTCTAATCTAGGTAGAGTCATCTACATGTGAAAGACATATTTTTAGAAAATAACATGCAAGATTTAACAAGTTTTTAGGACTGTGAATGTTATGAAAATAGACTTCAAGGCTATTTTAATAGTTTAGTAGGGATCGATGATGATCTTGTAGGATTGATGTCAATTCAAATGGATCAGTGTCGATTCTGAGTAAAAATGCTAAACTATAAAAATAGGTGATAATAATGACTTGTAAAATTGATAAAATGATGAAAACCAAATGTAAATGTTGACATAGAGGTGCAAAATTTATAAAAATTTAAATATGAATTAATTAATGTAAAATACTAACCTTGAATAGATTGAAAACACACAAATAAGGAAGACTATAAAAGTATGCTAAAAAACCTTTGAAATCCCTTGATAGTTGCATGAACAGAGGTTCCACAAGGTGGAAAAGTGTTGACAATGTCTATAGGTAGGTTCTAAGAAAATATCCAATAGAGGTTTGAATTCAAAAAAGTGATGTGAAATATCTCTCGATTTGAGGAGGCTCGCTATATATTTATGGATTGATGCCATTCTGGGTTGATCGATGTTGATCTCAAATAATCAACATCGATTTGTCCAAAATGAGTGGAGGTGATATTTAGGCCATTCAAAAGGTTTGTTTATGGGGGTAAATATAGGTTTAAATGATGTCTAAGTTGTTAGGTTGTTTAAACCATGGGATGGGTTTGTTAAGAGGTTGGGATGGTTTTTATTTTTTATTTATTTTTATTATTTTATGGTTAGGGGTAGTAAAATAGGGTTAATTACTATTTGACTATAGTAATTAACTTAATTAACTCATGTGGTAAGGGTAAATGGGTAATTATTTCAAATAATTATGAATGGGGCCATTATATTAAAAATGAAGGATAAACATGATGATGCACCATGTTAATACACAAAGGTGTATAAAACTAGCATCTACATTTTCCCCTTTTTGTGGAGCGATATGAAATAGCGTGCCATGAGACAAAAACTATAAGGTGCCTAGTTCCCCAAGTTTATTTTGAGGAGGTATTCCCACTCAAACTGGGCATTGAGAAGTAAGATGGAATAGATGACAGGTTTGAAAAGATGAAAGGTAAAAACAAATGTGGATGAGTGGAAATAGACAAGTAAAAGATAGAAATGGACAAATAGAAGTGTAGATGGCTCAAGTAATTTCTAAGGTTACACTTAATGGGATAAGAAGTGATGTAATCAATAATGCCCCAAAGACCTAATCGAGTAATAAAATGCTAGAGCTAAAAAAGGTAGGCTTAATAAAAGGTTAGAAAGAGAATAAAAGATAGGAATGGTAGACCATCACATCTAGTGTGAAAATGATGTATGAATTACCTATAGACAAAGGTTCTAGGAGAAAATATACCCTTAGTGTCTTACAATGACAATATGCCAAAAAAAAAAGGCATGCCTTAAGGAGACTGGGGAACTGATAAAGGGGTCAAAATCCTCAAATCTAAAGCATAATATGACATCAAAATGGGATAGCTATGGCAAAGGGAAGAAGATGAGGCTTGAGATCTAGACTGGGAGCATGTGAAATGGTTCATAAGTGTAAAAATTTCAAAAAAGCCAAGACAATCAACATCAATCCACAAGGGATTAATGTCGATTTAGGTGATCGACATCAATTGGAGTAATTGACATCGATCATGGGAAAGGATATAAATAGGCATTTGATATGGCATAAGGCTCATTTAGCTATCGATGTAAATAAGTTTTTGAGAGAAAAAATTGACATTTTTCTACCTTTCAAGATTACTTGAGAGACAATGGAGGTGAGTAGGAGTGGATGACAATGACGTCTATTTCACTATGAGGTAGGTAAAATACACTTATGGTAAAATTTATGATTTTAGTTATTGGGTTGTTTTTTGATTAAAAATTGTGTTTATTTTTGTTTTTGTTATGTAGGATATTTTTGTGGTTTGAAAAATTTGTGGGTAGGGAGAGAGGTTATGATTTGTTTTAGGAATGTACAGCCTAGGGGAAATATTTTTAGGGGGAAGGAATCAACATTGATCTATATGGATCAATGTTCCCCATGCAAATCAACCATGATCTAAAAAGATCAACATCGATTTTTTAAATTGACATTGATCCTTATAGGATCGACAAAAATCAAGAAATCTAGGCTCTTAATTAACCAGAAATATGTTATTTATAGGCACGAGAGCTATTGATGATGAGGGATAGGATCCCATCACTATTAATGTAGTTACAAGAGTTTATGGGTAATGAGGATTGGGCTCATCTAGATGTTGTTAGATTTAGAGGGGTTCACCATTATCACCATATCCATCAAGATATTGGCATCATAGTGGATTTAGTAGAGCAGTGGGATTTTACCACCAACATATTTTGGCTATCGATCAATGAGATGACCATCACCACAAAGGACATCCATCAGGTTCTATGAGTGCCAATCTAGGGAGCCCCTAATTATCCTATTGATGAGGCTAAGAGAGCAATAATGCTATCACAATTATATGGTAAGGATGCATTAGACATGAGATTCATTTCTGGGGGGTTCTCATTCTAGTCATTATATGATCAGGACCTTGTGGAGAGACTAGTTCTACTAATGATGATGTTGGCATTGACTTACTATGTGCTACATAAATCTATGAGAGGGTGATTACCATATAGCTTCACTGGTGTCATAGTAGACATGGTGGTGTTTAGTAGTATTTTTGCTTGGGTGCCCACACTATTGGGGTAAATCTATAGAGAGTTATGGGGATGGCAAATTGAGCATATATCAAGACTCAACATCAATTTTGTATTACATTATTAGGCATATGAGAACATTCATGTGATTCACCCCATAGGGATTGCATGGATCAGTTTCAAAGACATGGTTTATAGTGTAGGCTTTCTTTGGTGGAAGGAAGACTTAGTGGTTCTATACATAGACAAGATAGTACATAGTATAGCATACTATAGATAGGTTTTCAATGACTTACAGATAAGAGATGTTATTTAGAGGCTATATGTACCCTTCCAAAATGGTATAATTTAGTTGTGGAGATAGGGGATGCTGCCTAAGAGTTATGGGTACACATATGATGGTTGGAGCATTTGAAGCTATTCTATTTTGATACAATATATCATCAGTTTAGGTTTCTTTAGGATATACCATTAACCATATGTGTGTATAGGCGAGATGATACAAAGTTTGACTAGCCTAATCCAAATATTATAGTGGTCTTGATGGGGCTATAGGAGGATCTTGTGGCTACTAACCTAGATGATATTGGTTATATGAATGATTATGTAGCATGGTTTGTAGCAAAGATGGGGAGGAGACATGATAGAGTAGTGAGACCTTAGCAGGAGGTGGTTATTAAGGAGATGAGGGAGGTTGAGTAGGATGCTCTAGATGCACACATGGAGGAGCAAGATTCCCTTGATGCACATATAGAGGATGTACCACTATAGGATGACCCTACCCATTAGCATATAGATATAGCTACAATTATTGTAGAGAGGAATATATTGAGAGCCTAGCTACAAGAAGCATGAGCAGCCTATGATACTTTAAAAGATTAGATTGCCACATTACAAGGTTATCTAGATAGCATGAGAGGTTAGTGTGACTAGGACATATAGGAGTGGGATAGGTATCAAGTAGAGTTAGAGAAGATGAGGTCTACTTTGGTAGAGAGACTAGCTCTAGATATTTCAAGATCTAGTACTATTCCTATAGATATGGTATCACTCCAGAGGTATAGTATTTTCTTGTAGAGATGTCATATTATGACTAGATAGTACAAAGATGGATAATAGATGTAGCTCAGTTTGCTTCATATGTGGCTAGCCATAGAAGATCATTGAGGAATCTTGGGGGGTCTACTAGTAGAGGGAGTGTAGTGAGTCAAGGAGGAGATGATGAGGGAGGTGATAGCATTCACCTCATCAAGATTGATTTTATTGAGTAGATAACATTGTATGGGTCAAAATCCCCATTTTATTTGTGTTATGACATTTATATAGACACTTTATGTATATACATATAGATATTGCTTATGTTTATGGATGGATCATGTGTGTTTGTTTATGGATTTATTGATGGATATGGATATGTTATGTTTTTATTGATGATGTGATGCGATGGATTATAGATTAGATGTTATGTATTTTAATTTTGACAATTGATATCATATATGCTATAGATGTTTATGGATTATTGATTATGGATTTTACATGTTATGAATTATGAATATTATATAATGAGATATGTTTTTAATCAATGGATTATGAAGATAGATTTTAATGTTTAATGGTTGTGATTTTATGGGTTTTGATGATTATATATTATATATTTTCTCATTATTAACTTGGACCATAACCAAAAGAGATCCTCTCATACACATGGCCTATGCATCCTTAACTAGATAGTAAGAGTTATTGACACAACCTTAGTTAGCTAGAGCTTCGACCTTGGTCATTTTTTTGGATTATATGCTTTTGGTGGGATGGAGGATCGATTCATTTAGAGATAACCTTCTTCACACCACATTTTAAAATTAGGATTTATCTTTCAGGGATCATTTTTATGCCAATGGGTAGACTAATCAATATAAGAAGCCTATAATTCGAAAGCTAATTGATACGAGAAGCTTTCTTGGGATATTTTTTTTGACAATTTATTTTATTGATTTGTTGATTTTTAAGGATTTTAAGTGGAATAATTTGAAAACTGATCAATGCAAGAAGTTTTCTTCATGGTATCCATCCTTTAAGGGAGTGGTCTACATTCAGCTATTTTTTCATAGCTGTTCTTCAAGGGATCAATCTATTATTTACCTTTATATTTGATTACAGTTGTCCTTCAAGGGATCAGTCTATTTATATAGCCCATTTTGATACTTTTGATTTTCAATGCTTACTTGTTTTTTGGATCCCAAAGATAGTAATGCAAGTTTACATAAAAAGATACCTTAGGATAGTTTCTATGAGTTCATTAAATGAGGTGATTTTATTATCTTGGAAAATTGACAGCGTTTAAGAAATAAGGGAAATAATGATATGAGGTTTCTCCTATTACAAGTGAAATGTATCCATGAGAGAATGCTATGAATAGAGCTGAGGTATTCATATCAAGGTTAAAGTTATAGTGACTACCAGATAACCACATAACTCTCATATCATTATTTGCTATTTTTGGATAAGGGGATATGATAGTATTTTAAGATAAGCTAACCAAGATGAGCCAAGAACTATTAACTATATAAATTATGAAAATTCAATGCATTAAGAGGTTCTCATTTTGGTTTACCATCAAGAGAAGCCAAATGGTATGCCCCAGATCCATATTTATGGGTTATGATGTATGGTCCAAGCCAATTAGGAAAAAAATTGCCCCTTTTACTTCATTTCATATTAGTGACATGTTGATTTTATTTAAGCAAAAGGTCTCCAATGTTAAATTATTGTTCTTTTACATGTTTATTATATGCTCATTTTAGTCATTTTTGATATATATGAAGGTGATCAAGTGCTATCACACGATGCTCATCTAAGAGCTAAAACTAGGATAAATGCTCTTGATGAAAATCCTCATAAAAAATGATGTCTTCAAGGGAGATACGAAGAGAGGGAATTTGGACTTCTAAAATAAGTACAACTTTCATACCATATACTAGGGAAAAAAGAGTAGCACCCATAGGGGTTCAAATACTAGTTCGATATGCCCACAAGGCGAAAGGGATACAAAGAAGCTAATCCTTCCCAGCTTCATTGATGACTTTGGTTAGGATTTTGACTAGGGTTTTATTAGATGATTCTTCTTCACCATTGGGTCAAGGATAGTAAGGCAAGGAAAAACTTAATTTGATTTTAAATGAGTCACATAGTGCATGGACTTTCTTATTCTTGAAAGATTTTCCATTATTTGTTATGATTTTATATGGAATTCCAAAATGAAAAATAATATGATGGTGGATAAAATCCATAATATTTTTGCCTTGGTAAAGATAAATAGCACAACTTCCACCCACTTGGTGAACTATTTTATAGTCGTAATGATGAAGCTATGATGCTAAGAGGACTTAGGGTTGATTTGCCTTATAAGATCGAGCCCCCATTGGGAGAATGGATAGAAGTCTCTGTCTACCTATAAGGATTTACTAGGGACATGGGCTAATTTTTCATGATTTTGAAATTTCACACACCTTTTAATGTATGTGCAATAATCTTGATTCAGAGTGCACCAATAATAGCCTAGACGTAAGATTTTTTAGTGATTGTGCAACCACTAAAGTGTCCACCACATGAAACATTATGTACTTCCTATATAGCTAAGGTGGCTTCATGATTTTAGAGACAATGAATAAGAATTCCATTAAAACTATGCTTATAGATAACACCCTCTAATATAGTATAGCAGTCAACTTTCTATTGAAAGACATGCCTGATACCTTTGTATAAATGGGGAGAAGATAATCTTGTAGACAAATAAGTAAATATCTGTGCATACCATGTCTCCTCCAAGTTTTCCTCAATATTATTGATAGATGGAAGATAATTTCTTGTGTAGGAAGGATGGTTAACTCAATGGATAAGGACAAATAGCTTGGACTCCTGAGATGAGGATGGGATAAAAGAGTCAAGAGATGCCATAGTATTAATAAACTTATTAGTTAATCTAGAAATAGTTTAGATGGCGTAATGTTTGAAAGTGGATAAGAGATGATCAGATAAGGTCTTATATCTTTGGAGGATATCATTTTTACATTGATATATACCATTAATTTGATTGACCAATAGCTGAGAATCACCATAGATATTAAGGGATCCGACTCTTAGTGTAAGGATAGTTTGGAGGCCTATAATCAATGCTTCATATTTATCCATGTTATTGGTACAATAAAATTCTAATTTAAAAGATAAATACATGGGAATACCTTGAGGAGGGATTAATATAATTCTTGCATTGCCTCCATGCTCACATTTGGACCCATCAAAGAACAGAGTCATTTGATATTCTGGGACTAATTGGGAAGTGGATGTGATAGATTCATCAAGAAATTCATAATTGATTGGTCGATTATCACTAAGAGGTGCTTCATCAAATCGATCAATAATAATCTATCCTTTAATAGACTTTTGATGGAGAAATTATAGATCAAACTCAGCTAGAAGCATGATCCATGTGGCCATTCATTGATTTTGATAAGTCTTAGAATGCATAAACTTAAGGGGGTTAGTAGCTGTAATTACATACTTGTGGTTAAGTAGGTAATAATGAAGCTTAGAGGCTACAAGGACCAATGCTAGGCATAATTTTTTGGTAAAGGGATAATGTGTTTCATATTCTATGAGGGTATGACTTATATAATAAAAAGTCTATTCCTTGTGATGATCATCTCGGTGGGCAAGAATAACACCTAGAGTATGGTCAGTAGATGAGATATAAAATAAGAAAGGTTTCCCTTCCTTAGGTGGAGTGAGGACTGGAGGTGATATAAGATAGTCTTTAAGTGCATTAAAGTCTTCTTGATATTTATAATCCCATACAAAATGACTATCCTTCTTTAATAAATGGTGGAAAGGTTGACACTGATTGAAGAACTGGGATATAAAATGATGGATAGACTAGAGCTTGCCTTGTAAATAACAAAGTTTATTAAGGTTGGATGGAGGAGGCATCTCTATAATGGCCCTGATTTTAGTGAGATCCACTTCTCCTCCTTGAATAGAAATAATGAAGCCTAGAAGTTTACCCATCAAGACACCAAAAATGCACTTTTTTTGGATTTAGATGCACATGATACTAGAGTAAATGATCAAAAATAACCTTAAGTATAGATAAGTGATCCTTTCAGAATTTTGACTTCCCAAGGAGATCATCTACATAGTCTTCAATAATTTTGTGGAATATGTCATGAAATATATAAGTCATGGCCCATTGATAGGTGGATCCTATATTTTTTAGGCCAAAGGGCATAACATGTAGCAAAAGGTCCCCCAAGGAGTAATAAATGTAGTTTTATGTTGATCTTCTAGTGTAATAAGTATTTAATTGTAATAAAAAAAACCATCCATAAGGGATAGCATTTCATGGCCAGCTATTAGGTCCACTAATTGGCTGATATTAGGGAGAGGGAAATCATCTTTTAGACAAACAAGATTTAAATCATGAAAGATAGTACAAATGCAAAGTCCCCCTATAGGCTTAGTGACTAGAATGATGTTGGAAATCCACTGAGGATAATCAATAGGTTGAATAAAGTTAGCAGATAAGAGGCACTAGAGTTCCTCTTTTACTAGGAGTATAACATGGGGATGTATTTTATGGAGATTTTATTTTACTGACTTAGCATCAGGAAAGGTGACGATATTATGGATAACTATTATGGGGTTAATACCAGGCATATCGTTATAAGACTAGACAAATACCTCATTACAGTCTAATAAAAATGTGGTAAAATCCTAGTTTTCTTAAGGATATAAGGATTTACTAACTTTAACAATCCTTAGGGGTTCTTGAGACCTGATATTAATATCAAAAGTAGATTCATTTAATAAGCTAAATGTTTCAAATGGAAGATAATTACGTAGATAAAAATTTTCAATGCCTAGATGAGTTCATATTGACTCATCATCTTGACACTAAAGAATAGGGATGGTTAACATATCATGTCCTATTAAATTAGGATATACTAAAGAGATAATTTGGGTCTCTCTGCCATGGTGAAATATGAGGGGTTCTATGGAGATTAAATTGACTAAAAAAAGTCAGAAGGGATGGATACAATGTCATTGGTTGAGGAAGAGGTATCAAATGATGAAGAATGCTCTTCTTGTTCCAAAAATGGTAGAAGAATGGGTTTGAGAGAGGATTTAGAATATTTATAAAAGCCTAAGCCATGATTTTTGTGTGGTTTTCTAAGATCTCCTAATGTGATGTCATGAGGACCCTGCTTATATCTACCCATGCTAAAGCCCTTCCAGGCACAACGATAAAGGTAGGTTTTTGCAAACTAAGGTTTATTAAGAAATGAGAAATTGGATGTAAAGGGTTTATCATAGGTGTTGTTGTCAGGTCTTAGGGCGGCTTGTTCAATTCTACCATATATCAAGTGGGTGCATAAGAAAGGTGGCCTAAATGAGATGAGATCATCTAGGTTAGGTAAATACATGGGTTACTTGTTAGGATAGATGTATTCTCTAAGAGTTGGTAACATGATAAGGGTTAATAGCTAGTATTCCCCCATCGAAAGATGTTGCATCATGGAATTAATTGACTCATGAGCTTGTAATTTTAAAGTAGGAATAGTCATGCTCATCAAAACTTGATTAGAGGATGAAGATGGGATTATGTTAAGCGAGGGTATTATGAAATTGCTTGGTCAAAAAGTGTAGTTGTATGATTTGAAGGGATGAGGATTAGTGGGGATGATGTGGACTTGGCCTTCATGTTCAAACTTAATACACTGATGGATGATGGAGGGGATACATCACATCTCATGAATCCATGGATGTCCTAATAAAATGTTATATTAGAATGTCCCTTCTATGACATAAAAGAGTTCATGGAGGGTGTGAAGACCTACAAAAATGGGAAGGACAAACATTCCTATTTTGGGTGCTACCATGTCATTAAATGTGTAGAGAATTGTTGGGGATTTGGAAACAATGGTCTTTGGTGGATATAATTATTAGAAAGCATGTGAAGAAATAATATTGATATTGGTCCTATTATCAATCATAACTCTTTTAATATAAGTTTCATTTATTTTATTTGTGATGAAAAATGTAGGATCTTGGTCTTTAGGTGATAAAGGAATGACCTAAAAATCAATGAAACTAACATCTAACACCATTTAGAGAGCCCTTATAAATGTTGAAAATGGTTGAGGCTCATCTGTTTAGACCTCAATAGCCTGGAGTGCTTTTATCATTGCTTATCGATGGTGTAGAGATTTTTTAATAAGTTCATACAATGACATTTTTACAGGAATTTGGTAGAGTTATTTTAATATGGATTTTTCCTAGATGGTTTAGGTGTATTATAGGTAGAGGCACCTATAATTTAAACTTTGGATTTATTAGGATTATGATTTTGAGAGAGGGTGGTTACATGGACAACATTAATGTGTAATAATAGAGGGTCCAAAGAAGCCACTAAATCTTTTTTACTTATAAGATTAGCAGGATTGTGGGTAGGTGGAATATTTGGGATGGTGACTTTTTGATTATATTTTTTATCATTTAGATCATCAATTAATAGATCATCATCCTAGATTAGCTATTGGATAAGGGCATTACAATTTTCTATATCATGTCTATGTACTCTATGATATATGCATATCTCCTAATTCCTATACCAAGTAGGTCTTTAGGGTGAAGGTTGATGGGCCGTATAGGTGGTAGTATTATGAGGGATGTATACAACAATTATTTTAAGATTATAGTGTAAGATCCTTTCAAAGGGTAATTTTGTGGTCTTATAATAGTTGGGCAATATCTCTTGGTAAAGTATTGATCATTTGGTTTTCATGTTTAGATTTTATGGTAGGGATGACCTTAGGCACTTTTTCTTTAAATTTATCTAATGGTCCTTTAGCAGAAGATGGTGGATATAAGGATAGAAGTGTGTTTAATAATGGAGAGAGACTTTGTATTTTCCCACACGTTTGAATGGAAGAACCTATGATAGGGATAATTACTTTAGGATACAAATGAGGACCTAAAATAGATGATGGAGATGATATAAAAGGGGTTATCCCTTTACTCTTTCATGTGTTAAGAATAGAAGGGTTATTCAGATGAAGGTTTTTATCTTTTAACATTTGAAAAAGATCAACCTTGACTTGAGGATGGGCTAAGGCTTTCTTTGATGGAATACCAAGATAATTGTCATAGCTATTGATGATAGAAGCTTTACCCTTTCCATTAGTATATTTGGGGTAAGGAGGAGTTGTGATAGAGGATGATTTCAAAGGGTCTTGATATCGAGTGAATTGATAGGATCCTACTATATTACGAGCTTAGTTGATATTATGAATAGGTTTTATAGGGACCAAAGGAGTGGAATGTTTGACTCTAGAAGTATCAAGATGTCTATCTATGACATCTTGAGGAGGGGTTTCATTTTCCTTTTTAGAAGATTCAGTTCAAGAAGATGAAGGGGATGTCTTATGTGAACGATCCCATGTAATGAGATTTGGGAGATCTATAGAGGTTTTAGGATTTGTCCCAATAATTTTAGGCTGACTTACATTGAATTCATCTCCCATGAGGAGATCTAAGACTGACAATTACTCTAGAGTTTATTTAGGAAATAATTGGTCATAGATTGTATCAATCATATGTGCAGCCTAATTTTTTGTTTCTTTAGGGTTATCTTAGACTATGTTTGATGTGGATGGATGGTTTGGAAATGACTTCTTGAAAATATCTAAAGATTAGTTAGGAGGAGCATTTGGATTTTCTAAATGAAGGTCCCCCTTATCGATGAGGCCTTGCACCAATCAGTTAAAGGATTGACATCATTCTATGTCATGTCTTATTACCCTATGATAGGAATAAAATTCATCTTCTTTATACCAATCAGGTTTAGGATGTGTATCATCGACTGGTCTAATTAGAGGGATCTCAATAACATTTACTTGTAGGAGTTTATCCAATACATAAGTGTAAGGTTCTCTTAAAGGGGTATATTTGTTAGGGGGAAAATGAGTAAGGCCCCTAGGTGGTTGTGTTTGAGAAGTGGATGGTCCTGAATGATTGGGTGTTGGAGGAGAAGACATTTTTAGAATAATATAATTTTCTACCCCTTTTAATTTATGATTATTTTTATTGCTTTTTATGGGATCAGGTTTGAAGTTTTTATTGTGTAACTTAATTTTTCCCTCTTTAATGCCCCAAATTTTGAGTTTAAATGCCATGGTAAAGGCTTTATCAAAAGTTTTAAAGGTTTGAATTTGTAATATGGATGAGATATGTTTTTCATAAGAGCATGAAAATAATTTAATTAATTTAGGTTGTGCCAAGGAAAATGTTAATTGGTTGATTAGGCTATGCTAACGAGCTACAAAGTCTGATATGGATTCATCTTCAAATTGTTGAATGGCATATAAATCCATGATACTCACTTTTCAAGCAATGTTGATTGAGAAGTGTTCTAAGAAAATTTGGGCCAATTGCCCAAAGAAAAATAGTGAATGCTGAGGGATGGAGCTATACCAATATAATGCATCTCCTGCTAGTGACATGGGAAATGTCCTAAGTAGTAATGTATTCTCATGTGATATAAGGTAACATGCATATCGAAAGGCTCTAAGATGTTTCTGGGGATATTCCTTGTTATGAAACTTAGTAAACTTGGGAAGTTCCCATTATAAGGGATATAGTTGGATAAAAATAGATGGGTAAATAGGCTCCTTACAAATTTGCTCATATGTGGGCATAGTATTATGTCCAGAGGTGGAGACTTCCAAATTAGCCATCCTATTCATAAGGATGTTTATGAGGTCTTCTTGGGGGTTATTCTAAGGTACATTCCCTAAGACACCTTGATAAAGAGTAGATAAGGGTTGTGAGGAAGGGTATCTAACTACAGTGGACATAATGGGTTGGGATGCTGCCATGTACTATGGGACCTACAAAAGAATTTTTTTTGTGTGGAAGATTGGAAATAAGTGGCCCCCAATGACTACAATGGAACCATATATTTAGTAGTCATGGAGATAAAAATTTGGGGAGGTTTCATTAGAGGAATTTATTGCATATGTTACAAATATTGTGAACTATATGCTAGACTCATTTTGATAGGTGGGAGACTTATAGGGATTGATACTACTAACATTTGGGGAGGAATAGTGGATATAGGCTAAATGGTATAAGCACTTTGAACCCGCATAATGAGGATTGGATAATTGATAGATACTACAAGTGGTTGGCTTTATAAAGGTTGTGTCATCTAAGTATTAGATCCAAATGGAAGAGAGTCAATAGAAAAGGATACCATGGCCATGGTAAATCCTTCAATTTTCTCAGTTCCCTCAAAAGGCATCCCATATAAATATTGAGAATATTGGGTATGGGGGGAAGGAGGAATGTGTATTGCTCAATTAATAAGGTAGTAATTGAGAGAAATAGGGTTATTATCTAATATTTACATAAAGGAAGGATCTCCTTGATAATAAAAGTATGAGAACATAGGATTTTCAAAGGACTCAGGGGTAGAGGAGGAGCTAGGTGTATGTTCCATAGGAGAGGACATGACACCTACTTCAGATTCTTTTTTTGATTATTGCCTAGTCAAAACCATGAGATGGAAAATAAAATTAAAAACAAAAAAATAATTTATTTTTGAATTATCTTGATTTTAATTATGGATGAAAGATACATAAAATAAAGGCATCCCAAATTTTTTTATCTCTTTTTAATTTTAAGATGTGAAAAGAAATAATGAAAAAATGATAACAAGGGTCCTAAGAAATGGTAATCTAAGGATAGTTTTAGGTGTTTTGTTTTTGGTGCTCAAAGGAAATTTATATTATTATTGGTAAGTGGATTGATACTTGGGGCTTTCTTCCCTTAGATCACAATCCCACAGCTAGTGCAAGTGCTTAGCCAAGATATACCAATAGTCTAGAAATTATACTTAGCCAGAGAACTGAGTTGGTCTTCCCTTTGGTGGTGAAATCCAATTGGGATCATTGGGAAGAAGGTTGTCATGAGGTGATGAAATCCCCATCAGTTTCCTTCTATCAAGTGTTTAGATGAGTTTTTTGTGACTGTGATTTGGCTTGTGTGTGAAAGAGTGATGACTATGATGAATTCACCACTTTGATTATTCTCTGTGAATTACTTAAGTAGGAAAAAAATGAGTGTAATTTATTTTTACCTTAAAAAGGAAATAAAATTCAAACCTATTGTTATTTTTATGAATTCCCATAAAGGGGAAGAGAGAAAATTCAATAATTTTGAATTTTAAAAAAAAAATGAGACTTGTGTCCCACCTAGTGTGCCAGAATGTTTTAGTATTTTTTCACTTTTTTCAATGTGATCTAATTAGCTACTAAAAACAAAGTAAATTTAGGGTTTTAAATATTACCTAGGGATGGAGATTGGTTGTACATGATTGATCAAGATTTTGGGAACTCTTTGGCTAGGGAGGAATGACCTGTAAATCACACTAACTCATAAAAAAATGATTAATAGAAAGATGAATGGACTGCCTGTTAAGAAACTAGTCCCAATAAGCAATTTTATTCCTTAGGTGGATGCTAGCCCATGTTTAACATCAAGTTTATAAACAAACATGAAAATATATATATATATATATATATATATATATATATATATATATATATATATATATATATATATATATATATAAGGATATGAGGCAAATAGATAACAATAAAAATGTCTAATCTACAACAGGATTAAGATGATCAATGTAATCATCCCAAAATTTAGTAGCTATATCAACATACTCTTGAATTATAGATAATTATTCATTAATACTTTCCTAATTAGGTGTGAAAACCATAATACAAAGATATAATTTGAATGAAATGTCACTTTGATCAGTGAATAAAGGTTGTGGGACAATGGGGAGATCAAATATGCTAAAAATATCGTGCATTAATCTAGGCAGAGTCATCTACATGTGAAAGACCTATTTTCAAAAAATAACATACAAGATTTAATAGGTTTTTATGACTATGAGTGCTATGAAAATAGACTTCAAGGATATTTTAATATTTTAGTAGGGATTGATGACAATCCCATAGGATCAACATTGATTTAAATGGATCGATGTAGATAATGAGTAAAAATTCTAAACTATAAAAATAGGTAATAATAA
This sequence comes from Torreya grandis, assembly GCA_037957365.1. Classification (NCBI taxonomy): domain Eukaryota; kingdom Viridiplantae; phylum Streptophyta; class Pinopsida; order Cupressales; family Taxaceae; genus Torreya; species Torreya grandis. The sequence continues at coordinate 1,356,399 of JARHVA010004391.1, forward strand.
TGACTTGTAAAATTGATAAAATGATGAAAACCAAATGGAAATGTTGACATAGAGGTACACAAGATAGAAAAATTTAAATATGAATGAATTAACATAAAATAATAACCTTGAATGGCTTGAAAACATGTAAATAAGGAAGACTATAAAAGTATGCTCAAAAAACTTTGAAATCCCTTGATAGTTACATGAACAGAGGTTCCAAAAGGTGGTAAAGTGTTGAAAATGTTCATATGTAGGTTTTAATAAAAAATATAGTAGAGGTTCGAAGTCCAAAAAGTAATGTGCATGTCTCTCGAGTTGAGGAGGCTCATTGTATATTTATAGATCAATGTTGTTCTAGGCCGATCGACATCGATCATGGAAAATCGATGTCAATTAGCCCAAAATAGGTGGAGGTGATATTTAGTCCATTCAAAAGGGTTTTTTATAGGGTAAATATAGGTTTTACCAATGTCTAAGTTGTTAGGTTGTTTAAACTATGGGATGGGTTTGTTAGGAGGTTAGGAGAGTTTTTGTTTTTTATTATTTTATGGTTAGGGGTAGTAAAATAGGGTTGATTACTATTTGACTATAGTAATTAAAGTAATTAACTTATGTGGTAAAGGTAAATGGGTAATTATTTTAAATAATCAAGAATGGGGCCATTATGTTAGAGATGAAGGATAAACATAATGACGCACCACGTTAATACACAAGGGTGTATAAAACTAGCATCTATAGTGGGAGCTTGATTTCATAGGAGTTATCAATCCAAAATCTTTAATTAGCCATATATTCATTCTTACAGCCACTAACTATGGCACAAGGTGGATTGATGTAGTATCCACCAAGACTAATACAACCAAGGTGGTGATCAAATTTCTAGAAGATAATATAATCACATGATTTGGCACACTAGTGTCATTGGTTTGTGACAATGAACCTGCATTCTTATTTACAAAGTTTGCTAAATGGGCATATGAATATGGAGTTACATTGAGGTTCTTTTCTAATTAATAGCCATAAGGGAATGGTCTAGAAAAATCTAAAAATAATAACATGATCGATGCAATCAATAAATATACTAAAAGTAAGCCTTAGGAATGACACTCATTACTAAAGTATGCCCTTTAGGCTGATCACACCTAATACAAACAAGATCTCAATTTTTTTTTGTTTGTACTAGTGTATGGGTTATATCCTATCTTCCTAATTACCCTTAGATTACCTACCTACGAGTTTATGAAAGAGTACATGGAAAATAGCTATAAGGTAGACTCAAGGCTATTGGACATCATCCAATTAGAAGATGCTTAAGAAGAGGACCTCCATAATTTCAATAAGCAGCAAGGTGAATTTAAAATATGGTTGGACAAGAGTGTGAAGGTGAAGTATTTTAGGATTTTTGACATTTTACTACTATGGGATGAATCCCATGAAAATAAAGGCCAACACTCCAAGTTTGACTTATGGTGGATTGGCCCATATCAGAACTCGGAGTCACTTAGATAGAAAGTGTTCTGCCTCAAGGACCTCAAAGGCAATGACCTCCCATTGCCTATGAATGGGAAGTTCCTAAAGCAATAATTCTTTAATTTCCCTTATAATACAATCTTATAATAGTATTGGCAAGGGTGGTAATATATATATATATATATATATATATATATATATATATATATATAATCCTATGTTTGATTTTGTTGAGTGTTTACTTTTGTGGTGTGTTTTGGTTCTTTGTTTTGTGTGTTTTTGTGCTCTATGTTTTTTTCCCAACCTTGGCACATTATTAATATTAAATCTACCCTCCCAAGAGGGTAGTGTTTGGTAATTTCTCCCCCCAGGCCAAATTCCAACCCTTATAACCAAAAAAATTTCATGACACTTCCCCAAGATTGCACATGGTGATCTCCTACATGGTGATGTCCCTATTGATCTCATTTTGAACCTTGTTAACACTGTTAGAGGTTTTAAAGAATATGATTGTGAACTCATGTGTCAAGGTTACCTTGGGTCTAATAGTGATATGTAATATGTACCCATGGTGGTCATTATTAAAGTGGAAGGGTACCAAATTCTTTGGATGCATAAAAGGATGGTCTTAAGTATGTTTGATAAGCTTAAGGACCCTCAATAGAAGTTGAAGTAATTTGACAAGATTGAGACTTCTATTATTCATGATTTTTAATCCTATTTGGGTCATTTAAAGATGAGAGAGAGCCTCCAATATCAATATTTAGGATGTCCAAGCTTCATTTGGTTCACAGTGTGGAGCCTAGTAATGTGTTTAAAGTCATTCTCTATGCCTATTGGTTCAAGCTTTTTTCAAACCTTGGGTAGCCCTTTCAAAGCACTAAATGATCCTCAAACATGCCACATGAGTAAAATGTACTATAAAATCTTTTTAAAGGGGAATATTTCAAGTGTCTCATTATTTATAAAGGTCTTAAAAGATTCCCTAAGCCATCACTAAGTATTTCATATCATAAAAGGTACATTTTAAGACTTATTTTCCATCCCCACTCAAAAAATGGACCCCACACATCAAAAAACATGACCCTTAAACTTAATTATTGTCCCACTAGTTTTCAAATGTCATTAAACTCATTTTTTCCCTCCCTCTACCCTCTAATGGTGGTTCAAGTTCAGAAACATGGAGAAAATATAGGAAAAGGTGAGTTTTCAAATGCTTTAGCAGGTTATACAGACCTGTACAGTTAGGTCCATATAGATGGGAGTTAGGTATTGAATATGGACTCATGTAAAATGTATTAAAGTAATTTTAGGTCAAAAGGATGTAAGAATAGGTCAAAAACTACATTTCCCTTCTACCGAGCTCCTTTGTAACCCATGAAAGATTTTAGCTTTGTGGATAGTATGGATAAGAGAGAGAAAATGCGGATCTAATATCTTGGGTAGAGGAATGGGTTATTTTTAACTTCTCATACATGGCATTTGTCTATAGTTTTATGGCTTATGCTATATGAACAAATGTTAACAACCAAGGCACTCTAGTGATCTTCTTCATTTGTGTAAGGGTTAGAAATGACATTAATTTTGGTGCATATTTGAATTATTTATAAGAAATAATGCTTAATACATGTTATATAGGTCATCATAGACCATATTCATCACCCTCCACCCCTGGTTCACATGTTTTGGGGTGTGAAAGCAAGAAAACATTCATGTTCTCTCTATTTGAAGACTGTAGATTAGTTTCCATATACTACAAGGTGTTCAATGCTTGATAATGTAAGTTAATTGTGGATATGGGTTGTGTAATATTTAATTGGAATCCAATTGATATTATCTACCTCCCATGCTTAATCGAGCCACCCTCAGACCAAATAACCCTTTCCTAATCCTATCTCAGAACTATGACTCATGTGTATGTAATGTGAGGTTCTTTACTAATACTTGTAGAGAGTCTTAGGATTGTTTGAAAGACACACATAATCCCATATTTAATAAATTATTTGTTTTTATGTCCTATATTCATATTTTCCATATACACTAACCATATCTATCCTTAGCCTATTCTATAATGTAGACTCTCATTTAATCACTACAAACATTTTAAGCAGACTAAAGTCACAAGATAGTCACTATTGGAATGGATTATATAAGGGTGAGGGACATCAAAGATAATTAATAAGAATAAATGAAGACAAAGTGAAGGGTAGACAAGGTCAAACCCCATTTCAACTCTCTCTAAGAGAAGATAAGCCACAAGCAGAAGGCCTATATACAACACATATAGGCTGACTATTAGAAACAAGGCATATTAAATGAATAAGGCATCATGTTTCCAATTATATGAGGTGATAAAAAGTTAAAATGATACATGAATAGGATTATTTATGTTATCAAAGTGACATATATTAGTCATGTAGTCAGAGGTATTAAATCTCACCTTCTCATATAGTCTAGGTAAGCCAAGCAGGCATGGTTATGAAGAAGAAGGGTTATGTCATGAAACCCTAAAAAGGGGTTTAAAACATGAATAAGGATAGAGTTTACTAAATCATGTTCTCATCAAAAAAATTTGGCCCTTGTGATGGATAAAAGATCCTAATATCCTATTAGGCCTATTAGGTCTCAAGATAGATAAACATGCCTATGCCCATAACTTGGAGATTTATACATGGTCTAAGATTGTATAAATATTGGAAACTCCTAAGTAATGAGGTTATAATGTGGATAAATTTTCCAAGTTAAGATATCCTTAGAGTGGTAAAATAACCTAATGATGTAACTTGGTGAAATAGGCCTAAAACTGATACACATAGGCCTATATATATGCAGTCATAGGAAGACTAGATGATTGAGTAGAAGTGTGGTATAATATGTGGTTTAAAAGTGTATAAACTAGTAAAGGAACCCATTTCATTTTTATCCATAAAATTGTTGATTGAAAGTACCATGAATAAAGTTATCTGTATTTATAGCTCAGGCAGATCCAAAAAGACCACCTACAGACAGGGTCTTGGGTTAAACATTAAGGTTGAATGATGGAACATGCTTGGTAAAGAGAGTGTAGAGAGGTAATGATAAATTTTTACTTGTCTCTTAAAGTTAATATCCTACCTTGAGTGTTTGACTCATTATATGAAACAAAGTCCTGATAGTTTAGCTCTTTTAGGCCTAAACTAGGTAGCTACAAACCTAAGTGTAGAAGTGAAGGGAATATACATGTATAAGTGGTTATAATAAGGATAAAGACACATAATAAGGTGAGTTTTGAAAATATATTAAGGGTATAAAGTGATGAGAACCTATTTTCAATAAGCAAAAGCGCCTAATGGCCTATTAGACTAATTAGGCTTAGACAAACCCAAAGCAGGCCTGTACACACCAGTTGGAGATATATGCATGATTTGAGGTTATGTAAGGATTGGAAAAAATTAAATAAGGAAAGTGAGAAATTATAACAAGGTTTTAAAGTGATATAATCTTAGGTCTAAGAGAGAAAGTGACTCAATGACCTATTAGGCGTTTAGGCCTAAACTGGTGCACATAGACCTGCATCAGAACTAAAGGCATTTAATTTTGAGTTTATCTATAGATGGAAATATTTGAGGGTAGATACATGATAGTTTTTTCAAATGTTAAAATCCTTTAATTCAGATAAGAAGACACTAAAATCAAGCCTAAGGGTTACAAAGGCCTGACCATGTATAAACCCTAAGACTAACTGTGTAGGGTATATAGGAACATAATTGAAATAAAGCTTGGCCCTAAGGGTATTAAAAACCCTAAAATAATAATATAAGTATTATAACTCCATGCACTCCATAGTTTATAAATAAAGAAACCACTCAGGTCCCTACACTACTACCAAACACTCAGGGTAGTAGTGAAACCTATAGACAGTTATATGAGGAAGGGGAACATAGTTAGAGTTTGAGAATTTAAAGGAAAATAAAGTGGTTTAAAATAGGTATAATAATGGTGTTATAAATATATTGAGCCACATAAGTCACCTAAAAGTTACTCAGACCTCTAATACTTAGTTTAGGCCTGTTAGGCTTAAAAGCCATGACTAGGCCTCAAGCTCCACCATCATATTTGAAGCATACCCAGACCCTCCTTATCAAACTTGATATTATGAAGAGGTGTGATAATATGATACAGGCCCTGAAGAAAGTGTTTGAGGTAGGATAATACAAAGGAAGGGCCAATTTAGTCTTTAATCATAACTTAAGTAACATAGTCCTAGGGAGTCAACTTGAGTCATCACTTCAAATGCTCATAACTTTCATATCAAGGGGACTCAAAGAAGATGATCCTATGAGAAGTTGGGAACCCATATAGATTAAATATCCATGAAGGAGTGAGTTATATTTAGGGGACAAACTCTATGAATGAATTCTAAGACTGCAACCTACATAGACTACCTGACAAAGAGCTCAAAGTCCACCATCTCTTGCTCATATCTCTCTGTACTAGTTGCATGGGACCCAAAGATTTTCATGAGTTTGAGAGGGGTATATGGACTAAACATAAATGACCATAAGCTTGGGATTGGATGTCTAATATTTATGAGCCATCATTAATATGGTAGACCTCCAAAACCTTGCTTAAACCCTAATAATGACCCAATTGAGAAGATAATGAAGATTGACATCCAGTTACAATGAAATGACCCTAAAAATACCTAAACCACAAAGTTGACTCATAGAAGACCCTACCCATAGTACTGATATGTAAATACACTATAAAAAATTGTCAAAAAAGGGTATTTGTTCAAGGTTTTATGATGTTTATAGGGTTAAAATTTATTTGGAAAGTTACCAATCATTGGAGGGGTGGTTTAGGATGTAATGTACCTAGAGAGGGGTATAATAGTATAATAGTTAGTATAAATAGTAGCATAACTAGTGAAATGTAATATTAGTAAATATTAATGCATTATAAGAATAATCCCACATGCATTATAATGAGGAGTTGGGTAGAAGAGAATTATTATAAATAAATGGGCATAGGATATTGTAAGGAATCAAAGAAGAAGAATTATATTTTAGCCTTGCTCAAATGAGGTATCCCCATCAAAGTGGACTGTGATTGGAGTTATTCCTTCCATAAAAGGAATTATTTATGTAATCAACATGTTATAGTTAATATATGAGTCATTTGGTGTTGTTAATAAGCTATTATGAGAGTGAGGTTCCTAACATCTGGTATCAAAGCCCTTTCCAGGGCCATTTTTTTCCATTAGAATAGACTATAAGGTCCAAGAGATAATTTTTAGTCATTTAGTTTTTTTTCCAATTAGTTATTGTGAAGTTTATAATAATTTGTAGCATTGTATTATTGTTCCTTTTGAGGTCTCTCAATGTGATTTATAGATCTATATCATCTTATAGTTTGCAATAATTTACAATATTCTAGTTTGTGGTATTGTGCATTTGCAATCTTATTGTTGTCTTAGGGCCATAACACCTAGGCCATATACTATCTACCAAATATTCAATCTTACTTGAACACCCAAGACATACACTATCTACCAAATCTATATGTTTAAGTGACACAAGTGTTAGGCCTAATTTCACTACATAAAGGTCTAACTACCAATCTCAATTTAATCACCTTAGATGAATAAGTTTTTATTCAAATCCAATATCTTGGGTTTACTTGATCTGGTTTCTGAACTTTGTTAACTCTATTTACAAGCATGCTTAACCACTTTGATAGCTCATCCATAGCCCCTAGATATTTTATCTCACATCCACATTGGCATCCACCATTATTCTACCTATGAGATCTCATTCCATTATGGTTTTGTCACCTCTCATGGCATACCTGTGTAGACCTGTAGATCCACCATTTGCATCGATGATTCCATAGCCTACCAAACTCCATATTCAACTACATATGGTATATAAACTCTAATTTATAACTAAATATATCCTTATCTATATTTTACAGCCTATGAATACTTGACAATATGGTGTATAATGGTTTTATTTATGTAAATTTTCTATGGGTATAATCCCTCAATTTTATAAGTTTATAATATATATTTCCTTAGACATACGAACAAGTCTTCCTCATCTCTAAACATTCAGGCATTCAACATCCACATGCCATTCTCTCACCTTGGTTCAAGTTTACCTTGCTTGCCATGTTGTTCTCCTTATCACCCTTGAGAATATAAATTGCCTTAGATATGTCCATGACCCATTCATATATCTGATGGGATCTATACTTCTTAGCTTTTGATCTTAAACACTAGATCTATGGATCTCCTGAGCATATCAACCCTAATATGCACTCCATCTACACCCAATCACCAACCATTCCTAGCTCTAATTTTAGCCTTGGATCCTTCATATACTTACATCCTCTTATCAATTAACACATCTCTACCCATCTCAGATCTATGGTGACCTCTCTTTCCACTAGTTTTGCAACAAGATCTTCCCTGATCTACATCCAACTCACATTGACTTCCTCCACACTTTGTATATAGTTTGACTTTAGTATTTTTCATATAGTTCAAATTTAGAATTTGAGTATTCTCAAATCTATGTGAGATCACCTTAGTTGGCTCACCAGGCAATAGCTCTAACCACCTCCACCTCCCAAATCTATATTTTTCCTTTTTGCCACAACTTTTCCATCCTTCCCATAGTTTTTTTTTCCATTTTTATGGTTTTTATAAATCACTAAATAGTTTTAGGTTTTAATTTCCATTGTTTTGTTTCATGTTATTAGTTTTAGGTTTATGTTTTATGTAATTTGGTTACATTTGTTTAGTGATCATTTATATTTGGTTAGATTTTCTAGTATTTGTTTATTATTTAGTACTTTTCATGTTTAAGTTTATGTTATTAGGTCAATCTATAATATTATTTTCAACCGAATTAATAGTCATTTTTAAGGTTATCTTTGTCATCACTATGTATTTAAGTTAAATATTGTCTTATTTCACTGCTAAGAGCTAGTGTGTCCCAAAGTGTTAAGTGAATTTTTAGTTACTAAGTCTTTTGTTATTTTAGTATGTTGGGTTACTCATGTCACTCAAATATATTGGTATTATGGTCATCACTAGGTGTTAATTACCTTTAATAGTTAATTCTTAGTCTTATTGTATTAATTATTTATAATGTCACAAAATTAAAGTTGTGAGTTTTTTTAGTCTAGTACACATCATCTTGTCATGTGTTAGTGTCAAAAAAAAACTCAAAATATTGGTTGTCTTGTAAAGGACACATTTTTAGTTGAAGCCAATGTCCTCTCCTATTACTATATTTAAATTTTTGTTCTCATGGGGTTTATTTCATGTTCATCTCATCATTGACTTGACTAACCTTCATCAAATTGACACAGTATGAGAATACCAAGAAACATTTGGAGAACTCACCAACCAGACTATAGGCTTGTCTGAGAATTTCTTCATAACTTGCTTCATCACTAGACTCTATGAGAAACTTAAAGAAGAGGTTATGATGTGACAAAATCAAAACCTAATGGAAGTTTTGGGCTTAGATAATATCATAGAACATTGCATCTACTATGATCAAGGTGAGACACCTTTGTTTTTGGTCTTGCATCCATGCAAAACACCACCTCTTCAAGCTGTCAACAAACTATATATTGATTCCCTTTTGGATGTACCTCAACAAATTCTAGATGGGCCCATTCAAGAAACCACCATGATTAAGCAATCCCCTGATGAGCCCAAACCAACAATCATAGAGCCCAAGTAAGGAATTGGTTCTTCAAATCCCTTAGAGAATAATTCTAAGGTGGATAGCATGTTGGCTCACCAAGAAGCATATTTTATGCACCCTTGTTCTAACTTTGGGGTACTAATTATCAACATTTAACTTTTAGTGATCGATTCTAACCTCTTATTTCAAGTTTAGGTTAATCTATTGATTGATATCTATGAACTTCACTCTCATGTTCTAGTGTTTGAGTTTACATTGTTTTTATACATGCTCACATCCCAACCCCAAAGGAATAAGTGGAATCTTAAACAAATGCATGGATGGGCCTATATTTAGTTAGAATCATATTTTATTATGTAATTATTATCATGTTTTGAGGGTGAAATTTTTTGAAGGGTGATGGAATTTAATGTACTTAGAGAGGGTTATAATAGTATAATAGCTAGTAGAAATAGTGGAATGTAATAGTAATAAATAGATTAGAAGAATAATCCCACATGCATTATGATGTGGAGTGGGGTAGATGAGAACTAGTATAAATAAATGGGTATAGGATATTTTAATTCATCAAAGAATAATAATTATAATTAATCCTTACTCAAAGGAGGTATCCCCCTTGAAGTGGCCTGTGATTGGAGTTATTCCTTCTATAAAAGGAATTGTTTATGTAATCAACATGTTATAGTCAATATATGAGTCATTTGGTGTTGTTAATTATATATTATAAGAGTGGGGTTCCTCACAAGAATTTTTTCGTCTTCTCAAACCCTAATATGTCTAAAAATCTACCTCAAAATTCCTTTGCAAGTCTCCTCCAAACAGCCAGTCTGCAGATGCTAAAAGTAAATGGTATAGTCAACTAAGAAAGGTAAATTTTCAAGTGTGAAATAATAAAAAGTGATTATGACATGATGTAGGATGTTTATTCAGACATGAGACTCACCTATTCATAGGTTCCTAAAGTCTCATATAGGCTTCCATGGCCACCAAACACAAGCAGTCAAGTAGGCCTAGTAGGCCTACTTGGGTCAACAAAGAGAGTTGAGAGTTGGCATATTGAGGATATTAGAAGAGTTAATTAAATTCAATTTAAATTTTAAATTATGCATGAGAGTGAGTAGAAACTTCTCATGGGCATTATGTAAAAATAGGATAGTTACCAAGCTTGGTCAACATACACAAAATGAAGATAGGCTGCTATATGCTTCATGGTGGCCTAGTTGAATCTCTTAATAACTTGTAAATATAATGAGAAGGAGATAATTAAACTAATGAGGGAATGTATATGATTTGAAATAATTCAAATAGGTCTGACCTAGATTCTACCACTCTACTTCAATGCTTAAGGGCTTATTCAAGACCATCAATTTGAAGAAACCAACACATGAAGGGGATTGAAGGAAACTTGTAACTATTTTTAATTAGAGTATGAGTGGGATATGGTAATTTATGACCCATAAATATTAGACCCATACCATTATCCCACTTTTTCCCTTATTATTTTTCTATATATTCAAGCCATAAAGCCATTATTTATATCCCTCACCTAGGTATGAGGAAACTCTACCTAGTTTTGTACTTGATGAAACTCTTGAACTATTAATGGACTATTGTAGATTATCCATGATTCATTTATAATGTGTATATTATTTTTTTAATGTGCATAAGTGGTATAAATCTTCCCTTAGCATGTCTTTTCCACACATATATGCTAATAAGTTATCATTTGTAGGTTACATAGTGTGAAAGAGTGTTGGTGATTGAATCTGAAGTGTGATATGACTGGTAAGTGCCTCATAATAGACTTTATTGTCATGACCTTCATACTTTAACTACCTAATATATCCTCAATGTGAAACATTATTGGATAAGAAATCTTGGAGATGGTACTTTAGTTCATGATAAGTTCACTAGTGTTGTTATGAGTTTAAATTGAGTGGATTAATGATCATATTGGTGCATCACCACCCCTAGACTAGGTTTGTTTTATGAAATATCTATCCCTTTTCATCTCAAAATTAGTAGGTATTATTAAAATGATCTAAATAGATGTACCAAGGGAGCTAACACCATAATCTAGAGGTCTAGCCCAATCATAAGTCACCCATAATCCTTGGTTATCCCCTTGTTAGTCCAGACTTGAAGGTAGGCTTGAACAACCTCCTTCAAAGGGTGTAGATTGGAGTGATAATAGTTATGGCATGCTAGGTGGGACTAGTTTCAAGCATCAAATCACCCACTTGCAGCTTTGTAATCATCTTAGTGAGATTTAAACACTTGGTAAAAGGATTTATTATCAGAATTCATACTAGAAGGTGCCACAATGTCATCATTATAGGGCTAAGGAAGGCTCTTATTCATAATTCACATTGTTTTGGATATTTGACATGACAAGTTATGGAATCATATGGGGAATACCTCTATCATACACTTCATTATCAATAGCCCTATGACTCATATCATCCATATTATGAAGCTTACCAGCCCTACATTCACCCTTGTTAATGATATGAGAGCCCCCTCATGACCATGATCCTATTTAATGCAAAGGATACCACTCTAACCCCCATTATGAGTCCTATTCAACCATTATAAGCCCTCTTATCCTCCTAACCAATCATGGAACCAACCTGATGTTACTTATAGTCAACCAAAACCAAGTAATGGCAATTTGAGATTAGAAATTGAGAAGCTAAAGGAGGAAAGAGATAGGTTGAAAGGATGTCTTAGGTAGCAAAAGGAATTTGCACACCAAGCCTTTATCCATCAACAAAATTTCCTTAGAAACCATGAGCAACTAGAAGAGTTAATCACTCCATCTCTTTTTCTTACCTCTCTGATCATTGGAGACTTCTTGGTCCATAGTTATTTATTTGATGATAGGGTAAGAAGTTCATTAATCCCTAAGATAATGGTTAAAAACTTTAATTTTGTGTATGAACCTACCTCTAACATTGAATTTCAATGGATTAGATCAACTAAAAGGACATTTGGCCTCATCAGAAACCTACAACTTACCCTTCATGCTTACCCGAAGCTCTCAATTGCATAAAGCATCATTATTATAAACTTACCACCTTATTTTTCCTAATGTTTATCTAGTGATTTTATGGAAAAAATTGTGGAATAATTATCCTTAGATTTGTCTTACATGGTCTCTAAGTTTGGGTATGATTTAGGAGTCATATTAGACCTAGACCACTCTCTAAGTTTCACCTTGAGACTTATACACCAAACACTTCAATTGTAGATTGTAATCCACCTCCTGCCCCTAATCAACCAACTGAGTTTCAAGATCCCCTTCAATATCCACCCATGCCTTCTAAAGATCCTACAATAACTTCAATTTGGAGGCCTTTATGGGCTAGAACACTAGACAATGTTATGCCTACCCTTGAAAAAGAACCTTTTTCTCACTCATAGAATTTGGAAAATAAATACGCGACTAAAAATTTTAGTCACAACAACTAAAAATCACTAAATTCTACTAATTTTTTGCAAAATAGTTATAAATCACTAAATAAATGACTTATTTAATTTCCAGGTAAAAACACAACTAAATAATTAGTCACAAAAATAAAAATTAGACAATATGATATTAAAATGGGTAATTAAAAAAAATTGAATTGGGAAATTATTGGTAGGAGTGGGTTGTATTACGTGCACATGGTTAATAGGGGATTGAGAAATTATTGGTGAGAGTGGGGAGTATAGTAGAGTGTAGAATTTGGTATAGGTAATTCAATGGGGGAGTGGGGAGTATAATTGGCATTATTTGTGTAATGCACCTCTACAAATAGGAGGGTTTGTTAATTATTAATGAAGCTAGAGCCAACTAGAGAGGGTTTGTGTGCCAATTTGATGGCATGAGGTATTTTGAGTTTTAACATATAAGTATAGTAGCTACTTGCATGGGTAATAAAGCTTGTTTGGAGAGGACCTAGAGACTTCTAAAAAGATAGGCAAGGAATTTGGAGTTTGCTACAATGTATTTGAAGTCAACAAGGCCCTTTGTATTAAAGTTGAATTTGGGGATGCCCTCTATAGTGAATTTAGAGCTAATTTAAAACCCTCATTATATTAAACACAAAATCTATAGCTTTCTGATTGGTAACTATATCTATTTAGGAGAATAAAATTGGTGTATTATAAGAGATGAGTTACATAAATATGAGGGTATCTTGTCATAAGACATTGACTACCATGTAAAAATTTGGAGTTATTGAGATTGTGAAAGAATGGATGCTTTTATTCATTGTATAATCAATACAATGTAGTGACCATATATTGAAGTTATGTGTTCCATTTTATCATACATGTGTATGGTATTAATTTCTAATTTTGTAACTAATTCACCAAACTAATCCCTAAGGATCCTTTTCACTAAGTATTCATGGCATGGGTATTTAATGTACATCATAATTAGTTTGTTATTAGTTGGTGTAACTTGCATAGTTATATAGGCAACTGAGTACCCAAACCATACAAGTAATTCTAATTTTAGCAGACTATTTTTTCATTAGTTTCCTCTATGCATTTTGGATCATATGGGAATTGAATTTCTAACATGCATCCAAATTTCAATTCCTTTGATCACTTTGCCTTAAACCATGGGCTCATGTCCCTAGCTTAGACCTCAATGCTTGGGTAACATTGTGTGCAAGCCTAATCTGTTAATTACATGGAATATTAGAAGATGGTCTCATATGGCATAGTTGAAAGTTATGATAGTTCATAAAATCAATGTGGGCACCAAGATATTTTAATTGATACTATATGTCCACAAATAGGAGTATATCAATTGGTAGAACAAGTCATCTTATCTCAACATGTTAATAATTTATGCTAGTAAGTAATGCTCAAAGTTACAATAAAGAATTAATTAATCTATTTGTTAGTGTTTGTGTATTCATTAACATTGACAAGATTTCCATATGTTTAAATGCTTGTGTTTCATCAATACAACATGCATTAATTCCATTTTCCACTGGTAAATAATTTATTTAATTATCATTTAGATGAGGAAGACCCTCAATAAAACATGGATAAAAATAACATTTGTTTATTTCCAATCATAAAAAGAACATCTAATTTTGTAGAGTGATGCCCAACTATATTTATTGAATTTGAATTCCTGTAGAGTGCTTTGTATCCTATAGAGTTCTCTAATTCTAATCTTTTAGAGTTCTCTATATCCTAATTCTGTGAAGTGCTCTAAATTTTGGGTAAGTGATGAAGAGAATGAGTTTACATATATTAGATTTTGAGTAAGTTGAGTTTTTCATATTTCTATTTTTTTAATTGAAATAGGAAACTAAATTAATGTTGGAATGTAGAACATTACAGATGGATCAATGTTGAAGGTTGACTATGGATCAATACCATGAATATGATGAGAGAATATCCAATGAGAGGGACATGGATAAATATCCATGTCCATGTAATGACCATCTTGGTGCAAAGGTGAAAAAATAAATGTAATTTATTAACATATGATACGATATGGGCATAGTGGTATAAACCCTTAGGATTATAATTATTATGAAGATATGATATAATTGTAGAGTGCGAGAGATGAAGGGGCAAAAATGTTGGATGAAGGGTTTGAAGTTGATGGAATGTTGAATGAAGGTATAAATGATGATTGATCCAAGTTGATGGAGGATGCTTTAAAGACTATGTATGCTAATTGCAAGTTAAGTCATTTGACAACAATCCTTCAAATTCTTAACTTGAAAGTGGTGTTTGGTTGGACAAATGAGAGCGCAGATTCATTATTGGCATTATTAAGTTCATTGTTACCACTTGAATATACATTTCCAACAAAAGGAAGTCAATGTAAAAATCAAATCAATAAGCTAGGCTTAGGGTATGAAAAAATCCACACATGTGTGAATGGTTGTGTATTATTTTGTAATAAGCTTGCAAGTGAGAGTGAATGCCCAAAATGTCATGAAGCGAGGTATAGACAAGGGTTGAAATCAACTGTGGTTCCTAGAATGGTTCATTGCCACTTTCTGATAATCCCATGATTAATTCAAATGTATAGGTGTAGAGACATTGATGAACTTATGCAATGGCATGCCCAAAATAAGAGCATCGATGGAAAACAATGACATTTGCTTAATTATAAGATGTGGATCGAATTTGATAATAGGTGGCCTAATT
Source organism: Torreya grandis (assembly GCA_037957365.1). Taxonomy (NCBI): domain Eukaryota; kingdom Viridiplantae; phylum Streptophyta; class Pinopsida; order Cupressales; family Taxaceae; genus Torreya; species Torreya grandis. Next base: position 1,371,722 of record JARHVA010004391.1, read on the forward strand.
TTTCTCAAGATCCTCATAATGTAAGGTTGGGTTTGGATCTAGATGGGGGGAACCCATTCTAAAATCAAAGTACTAAATGATCAACTTAGCCAGTATTTTTAATAAATTATAACTTGCCTCCATAGTTAGCAACTAAACCATTTTTCTTAATGTTATCATTGATTATACCAGGAGTGACTTCAGATACAATCATTGCTTATCTAGAGCCATTAAATGATGAGTTAATAACATTGTGGAAAGGAATTGAATAAATTCAATCTTTAAGGGATGATCATTTAATCAAATTCACTTAAGAGGTTATTTATTGTTTATGATTCATGATCTTCCTACATATGGCACATTATATGGTCTCATTGTTCATGGATACCATGGATGTCCTATATGTAACTTTAAGGATTTTTTGAGGCACTAAATAAGTTTGGGTAAATTGTTTTATTGTCAACATTGTGCTTACCTTAAAATAAATAATCCATATCATTGACAAAAAACATATATCAATGGTCAAGAAGAGAATCATGAAGCACCATTTCTAGTAACCGGTGATTACATTATTGAGAATGGATAAAAAATAATGCCATTTATAATTGAAAATGATGGGATTACTAGTATTATATATGATCCATGTAATGAAAGTGGTTTAAAATAGTTGTGCATATTCTATAAGTTGCCATACTTTAAGGATATAGCCATTAGGCATACTGTTGACTTTATGCATACTAGAAAAAATATAGACTATGATATTAAAGAAACTTTTTTTTGTGATTTTGATAATATTTCATCATATGAATACTTTTGACAACTAAATATTCATCAAAATATTTGGGTTGAAAAAAATGATGATGAAAAATATAGAAAAGCTAGTGTTCCTTATGTCTAGACAAAAGAAGATGCATAATTCTTACAGTTGATGTCTTAGACTCGGTTTCCCACTAGATATGTAAGTAGTAGTATTAGAATCCAAGATGATATTAATAGATTAAGAGCCCTCAAGACCCATGACTATCATGTCATAATCGAGAATATTCTACCTATTATGGTAAATATATCAAGTTTGGTAAAGGGGCCAGGATTGGCAATTATAAGTTTGGGCATAATATTAAAGAGAATGAATTTACATGTATTAGATCCTTAAAAATTTGATAGTTTGAGGGAGGAGGTTCTTGAAGTCCTTTGTCTATTATAATAGTAATTTCCACCAAAATCTTTAACATTTATATGCATCTTTTGATACATCTAGAATATGAACTAGAGCATTGTGGCCTAGTAAGAATGAGACGGATGTATCCTATAGAATGATATATGAAGGTTTTAAAAAAAATTGATTATACTAGGGAAAAATTGGAAGGTAGCATGTTTGAGGGATATTCAATATAAGAGGCCATGGGATTTTGTACAGAATATATGAAGGATTTTAAAAATATCAATCAACATGTATGGGATGATGATGGAGATGAGAGAGTTACATGTGAAGTATTAGAAGGCCATGAATATTTCTTCAAGCTATCACATCAAGAAATAAGTGTGATACATGCCTATATTCTTCAAAACACATCTTTGTTTGATAAGTGGCACATGTAAAAAATATTTTACACAATAAATTATTTACTCAATTGCATTTACACATTTATATTATTAATATTACTATTTGTATGTTAATATTCTATGTATAAAATATGAAAAAGATAATCAAACTTGGATGCAAAATCAACCTCAAAAGCATAGACATGATGATTTGATTGGAGGCGATTCTTTTCCAAAATTTGAAGAATGGATTGCTAATGCAGTCAATGATGCAAAAGAATAAGGTCAAGATATAAAAATAGAGGAAAGTGAGCTTTCACAATCTCCACATTTATGGGATATGCATTTCAATGGAATGTGGGCCTATGGTAGTCATTTAAGAGTGGAAGAAAAAGATAAATTGTGATTATGTTGTTAGTGATGAATTTCTTCATGAAACTGAGAATAAATTTTATGTTGGATTCATCCAAGAAATTATTCAAGTGGATTTTGGTGAAAATAGTCCTATATTATTAAAACATAAGTGGATATGACCATCAACAATATAATTTGATGAGTATGGATTTATACACGTAAATAAATGATAATTTTTATCAGAGATAGATGAGTTGTATGTTTCACCTCTTAAAATTAACCAATCATTTCTAATTAATGATGTAATAAGCCCAAGATGGTCATATGCCATTTAAATAGAGTCTAATTTGAAATGAAAATTCATGGAAGTTGTTGATATAATGCCTGATGGGCAATATGTTAATTTATAAGAAACATTCGAAGAAGTGGATGAAGATGATGATGGAGTGTTTGAAGAAGAGATTTTGATTACCAACAAAGAGATTGGGAGAGAGAATGTATTACATGTCATAGATGAGGATAAGGAAGAAAATTAAGTAGATGTAGACATGAGTGATCAAGATTCTAATCTTGTTGGCAATGTAGATAATTATGATGATGTTTTGTCACCTTAACTTGTTAGATTGTCACCTAAAATTTGGTTATATGTATGGTCTAATTTATTATTGAATGTAATAAAGATCTGAGCATAGGTGTGCTTATTCACCATTGTTTTATTGATACATTTTTGAATGTAATCATCATTATTCTACTGGTATATTGTATACAAAACTTGAGATGTTCACTGTTAATTTAAAGTGTATTTAAAGTTAAGTTCAATCATTTTTCTTAGTTTTCTTACTTTGGTTGAAATTAAATTTGTTTAGTTATAATATAATTTTTTGTATGTCCTATGTGTTTTCTAGATGCTAGACTTTTTTAACTTCTCTAGAACTACTAGATATGAAAAGAAGCAAGCAAGGCTAAAGGTATCAAATAATGCAACAACATACTTGTGAAAGCAAACAACTCTTTAAAGTCCTGAAAATAAATTGTAGTCATTTCTCTAATATTTGAATAGCTTTAGTTTGTAATATAGCTTCTAGCCTCCACATGCACTGAATATTCTTGTGTGAAGGAAATAATAATGAACATTTGTGATTTAATAATACATATAAATATCTTAACATTAGGTGAAAAAACTATTTAACCTATACTATTAAATAATTTGTGTGAAAAGACAAAAATAATTCCCTATCATTCTTCCCCTTACTGTTATGATCCCCTTAACTTTAGTACTATCATGTTATTTTGTATCATGCTATGTTTTATTACTTTAATTCTCCCCCTTTGACATTAATGGAAAAGGTGCCAGTTAATTAACCCCCTAACTTAAATCTCCTCATCTACTTGTAGTGTGAGAACTTTAAAAGACTAGAACTAGAACAAGAGGTTAATGATGAATTATAAGACTAAAATCTTCAAGGTATAAGGGTTCCATACTTAGGTAAAATTTTGAAAAATGAAAACCCCTATGTTAGAAACTCCAAAATTTTTCTAGTTTCATTATCATAACTACCCTTGATCCCAATGACTAAAGCCATGATTCCTATGTTAAACATCCCTCTACCTAACTAAGCCTCCTCATTACAAATAAATAAATGATCTCATAGGTCTGACTGATAATAAAAACTAAAAGTAAGAGACTAAAAAATTAGAAAAGTGTTCAATCTTTTCCATAAAATGATATCTAAAATACTACATTCATAATATACCCCTATATTCCCACCTAAAATACATAAAAAATCCAATACCATAGTGCCGCAAGGGGTAAATAGTGACACTATGACATGGTGGTGAACAATCACTCAACTATTAGAATTAACCCATCATCCCATGGGATTCCAAAGGAGTGTGTGCAGGGTGAAGGTATGAGACTATCTAACCTGCTATCCTACAATAAGCAAAGTGAAGGTGTGTAATATAGTGGGGAGAGTAAAATTCTAACTCTACCATACCACTACCCTACAACGGTCTTGATATGATAGAATGGTACTATGACACAAGTTGTCAAAGCATTTAAATCATTAGTGGTAATGATTACACCTCTAAACATGAATCATTTGATTTCCTAAGATTAAAGGCATGTATTCAAATGCAAAATATGGGTAGATTATGAAATATTTTGTATGAATTTACATTAATAGTGAGGTAATCGAGATCAATAGAAAATATACTTGGGATTCGATGCCATTTTTGAAATCATTCACATAGCTTAGCATACCAAAGGCAAGGAAGTTCAAGGAAGAAGACTTTGTAGTTATTATTTTGATGGGTAAGTTTACAAAAACCCTCTATAACAAGTGTATAAGAACTAAATTTGCTCAATTATATAAGTAGACACTAAACTAAGAAAGGTACAAATACTTTGCAACTAACCCAGTTAGCCTTTAGGTGGTTAGTAACTTAAAGTTACTTATTTTTAGCCCTGACTGGGTAAAGGATAATATATTCTATTTTTCTATTTTTCTTCTTTTTCTCTTTTCTATTGTCCTTATCTTATTCATATTTTGGAAGCACAACCAAGTTTCTATGCATGTGAGGGATCCATATAGCTTCTATGGAGGATCCTCTTCAATCATTTACTTTATTTTTAAGATAGCTAGATGTGTCTTTAAAAACTAATTACTTATTATAACAACAATAGTTAGTTTTGTGTAGTGGCTGCAGGCTCCTGTAGGTAAAAGTTTGCAATTGCTATGGGTAGATTATAGGTGAAAACCTATAGTCTCTATGGGTATCTTGTAGGTGGAAATCTTCTAGATTGGTAGTTGATATGGGAAACTTGTAGGTGAAAGCTTGCATTTGATACGAGCAACCTATAGGTGGAAACCTTCAAGTTGGCAACTATTATAGGCTATAAGTCCCTTTCGCTATAGACTTCTCTATAAGTGTTGTGACTAAGTAAGATTCCTATAGTCTTATTCTACCCTTCAAACATTTATTAAATAAGGTTACACAAGTATAATCTAATCAAAGAAAAAACATCATTAATCTATAACAAAACATGTATATATTAATGCACACATATAATCATTAATTCATTCATTTACATGAGTCATGGATAGTTATAGGGATTCATATAAGAAAAAAGATATATAACTGGGTATAGATGAGGTTATAAATAGAATAATTAGTGGCCTCATCACACCCCCTACTTAACCTCTTGCTTTTCCTCGAGCAAGCCTTTTTTGCAATTTTGAATCCACAATATTTATTGAAATATAAGGGCTTAGTACAACCCATTCCTTCAAAGATATAAAAACCTTTAGCATCATCTATGCTTTTCCACCTTTTCTTTTCTACCTCTGTCAGCTAGCACATTCCCTTCCCAATCAGGAATTGGGAACCAAAACATGGGTGGATGAAACATCAACCACAACCAACTTATCCTTATTTTCCTAAAAATCTCAACGTACATATATAATCTATGTATTACCTCTCTGAGGTTCTGAGAGGAATAAGGTTATTTTTGTTTTAGGGTATTTGAAAGCTCTACCCATCTATGCAAACATGAAATAAAAATTTGTTTTCCATCTCCCTCCATGAGGCTCAAGTAGTGGTTATGGACCTCTACTTGTTTGTTTGTGACCCATACTCATGGAGTATCTGTATTCATAAAAGTAGCAATTTCTTCTATTATAGCTTATAAATCAGTAGATTCACCCCTTATTATTACGATAGCCTCTTTTTCTTTCTCTTAATAGTCCTCAACCTATTTATTTCTTCTTGTTTCATTGAGGATGTATTAGGTAGGTATTCAATTAGACATCCCCTAGGTATATATTGGGATTCCACTTTATGTCATGTGGCACATCATACTGATGCATGTAAAACTCACTCAATTGTGCCTGAATATCAGGGTCAACATGCCTATAGACCTCAAAGAAAGACTTAGAATCACATACCATGTAGGACTTATCACTGTATATCATATCATATTTAAATTTGAGCCACCTTTATTCTAAATGTACATCATATACCCTAGAGGGTGATCTGCATTCCATTAACATCTTAGTGGTCTCATGTATGTTAGTGATCTTCTCTTTCGAGTAAGTGATCCTAGTCTCAGCCCTTTCTAGGTTTTCTTTTAAATCTTCCTACTTCTCCCTTGTTTCAACATATACTATAAACCTTTGTATTAATTTATTATGATAAGTTTCATCATCACTAAAATTTTCCTCAATAAATCTCAAAAGGTCTTCAATTTCTACTAGCCTAGCAGTTGAGAGGTTTGCATCAATTACTTCTTCTACTGTAGGTACTTTTACAATGGTCTATGTAAAATAAAACCTATTGTGGAATGGTACCAAAGTTAGAGCATTATCTATTATAATTTATTCTATGGGTACACTAATTCCATCTATAGGTAAGGTGGATGAAGCTACTACAGGTACTTCTAAGGGAGTTGTTGCAGGCTCCTCCAATGTCCTTTCCTTGCTTGACTCTTCTTCCATAAATGGCTTTATGATTTTTTCTACCCCTATAAGTGTTTATAGGCCTATTTTACCTTTTAAATCTATTATTTTGTTCTTCAACCTATATATCTCTTCCATGGCTTGTTGTAAAGTTTGGAACTCATAGTCATGAGCAACCATGTCCTTCTTTTATGCTTCTTCCATGGTCCTTTCTTCAAGAAATTATTACTCTTTTACAAGCTAATATGACATTATTATTTATTCTTATATGTACCCTATTTATTTGAGTAATTCCATGTCTTCTTCTCCCAATTTGGGTTGCTCAGGTGACTATATTTCTTCTTCCTTTGTAGACTCTTCTTTAGTAGACCATTCTACTATCTCAAACCCATCAAAGGTCTTATGAATTCTAGGCTCCTTTTTCTTCTCTTCATCCTCACTGATGTCTATAAGTGAGGATGCTAGGGTTAACCTTTATCTTTTAATTCTCTAAGACCTCTTAGGAGGAGGTCTCCTTCTCTTTGATGCAGAGGGCTTCTTCCTTTTAGTCTTATTTTTATTTTTAGGAGGGGGAGCTATTGAAACCTACTTTTTCCTATGTAGCTAGTGATAGAAGAACTTCTTTCTAAGGATCAAGTTTTGTGGCATCCCCTTCTTCTTGGGCAACTAGTGATGGAAGAGCTTCTTCTCCTTTTGAAGGAGCCATGGTGGAAGAATCTACTACTTGTGCTAAAATAGTTGGAATAGTAGGAGAAGGAATATCCTGCCTAATTTTTTTGGGTGGACTTTTCTCCTCTATATCTTTGAGAGGTAGCACTAATTTTCTTTACTTCTTTTAGCCATAACAACTACAGGTAAGACTGTAGTAGCTATGGGTTGACTAGTTACACTAGTGCTTATAGTATCCTCTTGTGATATTTACTAAACCTGTCCCTTAAGAGATTCCCCTTCATTGTTTCCCTCCTCTTGTTGAGGTTCACCAGTCCTTAAGGTTAGAAATTATTCCTAGTTAAGGTCAAGTCTAGTATTTCTTATTTCTTGTTTAACTAACAACCAAATTAGACAATGATGAGACAAGACTTTCTCTACCCCACTTTGGTATTATTTATAAATTTTCTTTAGGATATTCTACAAGTGGTTTGAGGCATTAATAGTCCTACCATGCCTTAAATGATTAAAAAATTTGAATTAGAGAGTATAGATCAAGTAATACCTACTTTCATATGTCAAATATTTGATGATATACGAGGCCACTTATCTCTAGAATAGAGGTAGACTTAGTCTTTCCAAACCTCCTTTCTTAATCACTAGCCTTTCATTTCCTTGAAAAAATAATTATCTAGTTAGTTGGCCATTAGGTTTCTCTTCCTAGTTTTCCCTAGTTCTTGGCAACCCAGTAACCTGGGTTACCATTTCTTCTATAACTAGAAATGTGATGCCAAATACTATCACCTATTTTCTTGTAAAAGACTCTACAAATTCTTTAGTGAGAGGCTATAAAAAATGTTGTAGTTTCTCAAAATAGGTAGCTCATCCACCCTACTAAAGATGACCCAGTTGTCTGGGTCTCCTTATAACTACCTGTGGTCTGAGGGTTCCCTTCTCACTATTGAACCTCCTATTCTGTCTAGTTTATCTTCATGTCAAAACTTTAAAATAGACATCTCTTCAAAACACCCAGTTTTACCTTTAGATTTTTACTTATAGTGAAGCAAGTTTCTTCATTAATGGTAGTTTTGGTTGTAAGCTGTAGCAATGTCTTGCTTAGGTATTTTTATGAATGAGCTTCAATCTTGAAGTGGAAAATAATAAAATTGATTATTTTACCCAATAGAATATGGGTGTAGTTAAGTCATAATCATGGGATTTCAATCCACATGAGTATATTATCATGTGATTGATTGCCCACAACATTATTCCGCCTCCCCCTCCCCCCCCCCCCCCCCCCCCCCCCCACATGAAGTGTCACTTGTCCTCAAGTGATGTGGTACGTGTAGGATTAAAAAAGATAAGATGGGTCATAATGAGGGTTTTGAGAGGTGAGTTAGCATAGCTCATGACATGAATTGATGAATGATTTTTTAATGATTAAATATGTTTTTTAATATAATGCATGTTATATTAAAAAATAAAGTACTTTTCTATGACTAAAAGATACACTATACCTTTATAATCATTTGTTGTTAGGGTTGTGGCATAGGAAATCTGCATGTGAATGTTTGCAAAAATGGAAGATTAGCTTATTGTTTCCTCATGAAATTATTACCTTGGTAGTCATGATTTTGTTGTATTATTACCCTAGGGTAATTATGTGATCACAGTGTCCTATTCTTTAATTATTCCCTCAATAACCTACATGCAATCATGATGATCTACAAAACACTGGAGCAATGGTCTTGTGGTGGTATGAGAGATTATTTCCATCCTTCTACAAGGTGGTTATTTTATATCTTTGTTTGTTGTCCAAGTTATATATTTTATAATCATGAAGGAATGTGGGTGATGACATTTTATACTCTTGATCTCCTCTGTATGAGCCTACTGATGGCTTGTTTCTCTTCTATCTTACTCCCAAGAAATGAGGATGTTTACTGATGGATTCTTTGTTTAGTGAACTTTTAATTTGGTAATCAGCTAATTTATCAAACTTGGGACCTATGATCCAAAAAATATCCCAAATATCTCTTATTAATAGAGTGAAATTATTTTCCATGAAGTGATCAAAAGCTGAAAATGGTTCTTTTGTATCCCTGTAGTCATAGATTCTGGTATGTGACTCTCCAAATGGAGATTAGAAGTGTATACCTTTTTGTAACACTTACTTTTTTATTTAGGGGTATGGTCATTCCTTAGTAATGTTTGAAGTTTTTGATCTAATCTTCCTTCACTCCTTGAGCTTTTCTAGTGTCTTCCATGAATTTCTCAATAGCCCGTAGCTAAGGCCATAACTCATCATTTATAAAGAATTAACTTGCAGCTTCTAGAGAGGTATATATAGGGGTTAGAATGTACCTAAAGAAACTATAGGTTGAGCGCATAACCACTAAAAAGTTATGCCCAATGGTGAGGAAGGTGCCCGCAACAACTACAAAATAGCCTATAACAACTGGAGGAATGACACTTGTTGTCCTTGTAGCATCCACATCTTCATGGCACATGATTTCTAACTTATTGACACCTTTTGTATCTAACATCCATTCTATATCAAATAGCGAGAAGTTAATTTTGTTTAATATGTTAGGTGCATGGTTTGAGGTTTTCTATCATTATTTTCTTGTTTCTTATAATATTTATTGAATGTTTTATATCTCAATATAATGTGTATTTTTTTTGTTTTTGAAAAAAATTATTGATAAACTCCAAGAAGGGGATAAAGTTGGGATGTTAGATCTATTTGATGGTGCTACTATGGACATTGTGTAAATTCACTCACTATCTATTGTACATGGAGTTAAATTGAAAGGAATAGGAGATGCAAATATAAATATTTTGAAGGCCACAACTACCCCTTGCTTATGAAGATAAAACAGATGCATTTGTCCATCTGAAAGAGAATGAAGGAACCTTCACATGGTACGTGGCCACTGAAATATTTACAAAAAATGATATAGTTTATTTTTATCATGTACTCATTGTTAGATAGCTTGGCCCACTATTTTATGTAGTAGTTTGAATGTGTTGTTCAAGGGTCTTTATCATGGTGTATTTGCAAGAGTTGAAAACTCTTAGACTTTGATATTTTTGATTTTTATATATATATATATATATATATATATATATATATATATATATATATATGAACATTTAACAATTCATCAAAATTGCATTATATTTTTTTTATTGTAGATTACCTTTTTTATCATGATGTTGAATCAATCTTTTAACTTCTAGCATGCTGTAGTTTGTTCATATATGTAATATTTTAATTTAATTTTATGTTTTAATTCAAGTTTAATAATATGTTTATTTTTGTATTTTTATTTTCTTTTATGTTTTAATTCAAATTTAATAATATGCTTATTTTTGCATTATATAATTTATGGTATTTAATAAATTATTCATATCATATAAATGAAAATTCACTACTAAACTAGTAGTAAATATAATGAGTATGAAATTAATAAACATGTATCAATATACTACCAATTGACATAAATCAGTGAATAAAAATAATTAAATAAACTACCAAATGATGGCAATTAAAAATTAAAATGACTAAATTTACTACCAATTGATGGAAATCAGTCAATTAAAATGACTAAATATAATACTAATTGATGTCAATTAATAATTAAATTGACTAAATATACTATCAATTGATAAAAATTGGTGAATAAATATGACTAAATATATGATCAATTAACGACAAAATAATGATTAAAATGACTAAATATACTACCAATGGATAGAAATTATTTAATATAAATGACTAAATATACTACCAATAGATGAAAATAAATGAATAAAAATGACTAAATATACTACCAATTGATGGTAATTAATAATTACAATGACTAAATAAATGACTACCATGACTAAATAAATGACCAGTTAATAACAATCAATGACTAAATTAACAACTAAATATACTATCAAATTGATCAATCAAAATGACTAAAAATGGTTTAGTCATAAATTTGGTCACATTATAAATTACCAACAATAAACTACTAATGGTCACGTGACCAAGCTTAGTCATTTATATGCAATTTTTAGTAGTTTTTAAGTCATTTATTGTTGTTTTTTTCTAGTGTCTGTGAAGATTCAAAGTCAAGAAGAGGAGAAATGTATGGAGTCTAGTTCAAGAGATGTCCTAAGTTTCCTACATTCCCCATCCATCCTTATACTAAATCCCTTCATAAGGATCAAGGTACATGAATTTGACAAGGTAATTGAAGAATGCAAGAATAAGAGTGTGGTGTCTATGTTTGATATTCCTAATGCTCCAAGTTAGAAAAGCACCCTAGTAGTTGTCAAACAAGATAATGAAGTAATTTTACCTCCCACCCTCTCCTTTTTTTAAGAGGAACTAAATACATTAAAGATAGAACTTGAGCATCTAGGTGTGGGAAATAGTTTTCCAAGACTAATTAGTGAGGTGGTATTCCTTCAAGAGTTGGGTCATGTTATAACTACAATTGAGTTTCAATAAAATTTTGAAGAGGATACTTTAGACACATATGATGAATAGATACATATTGGTACCCCCATTCATCTTAGTATATCAAAATTTGATCATGAAGGAAAGTTGGATGATGTGAAGCAGTCGCAATCTCCTGATGATGAAGTGGATGAAGACAAAAGTCATGTAACTTCTCCTTTAGGAAATAATGATGGAAATAACTTACATGATATTATTTTTGAAATTAAGAACATTTCAAGTGAGTTAGATGATTATTGGTAGTATTTGTACCTTGAAATTTGAGGTGAGATTGAACAACTCAATGTGATATCTTGGAATGGTAGAGTAGGACAACAAGTTGAGGTTTTAAATGAAGATACCCCTAATGCTTTGGAACTTGAAGAAGGAACTGTAGGTTTAGAAACACCAAGACAAGATGAGATGGAACTTTAATGTATTGAAGATCTCCCATTCTCCATATAAGATGAGGATGAACAAGTTGTAATAGATCAAGAGCCTTTTTATGACTATATGGAAGAGTTGAAGATACTTGATCAGCATAGTGTTTCACAAGGGAATTATAAGGATGATAATGAATTAAATGAATTTTAAATTAATATTGAGATATGGATTTTTGGGAGGACTTGGGGAACTATTGTTTAAGTTTAGATAACCTAACTCTACCCCATGAGGATCTTGAGAAGGGTCTTAAAAAGAACACTATGGTAGCTGATTATTCTAAGTCTCATAGGTAGAACCAAAAAGATCCAAATGACATATGACAACCATAATTATACATAGGTAAATAAGTGGAAGGCCTTGATAAATAAACATCTCAAATAGAGTGGGATGAATACACTAACCAAGGCCTACCAGTTGAGTTATTAAGGCAATCAGTACATGAGAGAATGATGAAGTAGGAGCAAGCAAGGACTGAGGTAGAAATCAGATTGTTGATGCAAGGAATGCAAGTTTGGAATGAGTATGATTGGGTGTTGGAATAATATAACCAACCCATACACCTACGGATAGAAAAATAAGGTCTAGATGCTCTTTCAAGAGGCCATGAAAATGCTAATCAGCCCATTTACAAGTGGGAGTCCTCATATAGTGAGTAATGCTTGATTATACTCAAATCAAGACATGGAAATTAGACCTTATGGTGCAATAGTGATTAAAGAAGTTTTCCATTTATTCTTGGAGGAAAGAGTTTGATCTCAAGTTATTTGTTTATAGTGTTTATTGTCTTATTTCAATAAGTGTCAAAATAAGTGTGGGTAGTATGTTGCCTTGTTATTTTGGTGTCTTATCTTGTTGCTTTCCTTAGGTGTTAGGTGTATTTCTTTAGTTATCTTTGTTATGTATTGTGACTTGTTTTAGTCCTAATAAATGTCATTAAGTGATAAGTTTCTTTAGCATTCCAAGACAATAATCCAAACTATGATGTCATGTTTGAGTCATCACTGTTATAGAGAGTTAGTGGGTTATCTTGACCAATAGGCTAGTCACCCTTGTGATTCACCAAAAATGTTAGTAATTTGGCCTCCCAGGCCAAATTATAACCCATATAACTGAATAAAATTCATGACACCCACATAAGCTTGTATATAGTGATCTCCTACATGGTGATGTCCCTATTGATCTCATTTTGAACCTTACTAACACTATTAGAGGTGTCATAGAATCTACTTGTAAACTCATGTGTCATGGATATATTAGGTCTATTAGTGATGTGTGATATGTCACCATGGTGGTAATTATGTAAGTGGAAGATTAAATTTTTTTCTGGAGGCCTAAAAGGATGGTCTTAAGCATGTTTGATAAGCTTAAGGAACCTCAACAGAAGTTGAAGTAATTTGGCAAGATTGAGGCTTCTATTATTCATGAGCTTTAAGATAGTTTGGATAATTTTAAGATGAGATAGAGCCTTACTATAAATATATAAGATGCCCAAGCTTCATTTGATTCATAGTGTGGAGCCTATTAATGTTTTAAAAGTCATTCTCTATAGCCTATTTGTTTAAGCTTGTTTCAAACCTTGGGTATCCCTTTCAAAGCATCAAATGATCCTCAAACATGCCACATGAGTCAAAATAAATATAAAATATTTTTAAGGGGGAATATTTAAAGTATCTCATTGTTTATAAAGGTCTTAAAAGAGTCCCTAAGCCATCATTAGGCACTTCATATCATTAAAGGTTGATTTAAGACTCATTTACCCTCCCCACTCAATAAGTGGACCCCACACATGGGAAAAACATGACCCTTAAACTTCCTTACCATCACACCAATTTTATAATGTCATTTAACTCATTTTTTCCCTCACTCTACCCTCTAATGGTGGTTCAAGGTTACAAACATTGAGAAAATGCAAGAAAAGGCAAATTTTAAAGTGTTTTAGTAGGTTGTATGAACATGTACAGTCATGTACATACATAGGGGAGTAAAATATTGTATATGTAATTATTTCAAATGTCTCATATGAATTTAAAGTCAAAAATATGCAAGAATAGGTAAATAACTAATCTTTCCCTTCCACCAAGCTCCTTTGTAGCCCAAGAAAACTTTCAGGTTTGTGGATAGTATGGATACAAGAGAGAAAATGGGGAGATGATATCTTAGGTAGAGGAAGGGGGTATATTTACCTTATAATCCATGGTATTTATCTATAGGTTTATGGCCTATTTTATATGAACAAATGTTAACAACCTAGGCACTCTGGTGGTCTTCTTCATTTGTGTAAGGGTTAGAAATGCCATTAGTTTTGGTGCATATATGAAGTATTTTTGAGAAAAATTATTGATGCATGTTATATATGTACTCATATACCATATCCATCACCATCCACCATTTTTTCACACATGTTATGGTGTGAGAGAAAGAAAACATTCATATTTTCTCTATTTGAAGACTGTAGATAGGTTTTCATATGTTGTAGGGTGTTCAAATATTGATAATGTAAGTTAATGGTGGATATGGGTTTTTTAATATTTATTTTGAATCCAATGGATATTATATACCTCCCATTATTTACTAAGCCACCCTAAAACCAAATACCTCTTCATAATCCTATCTTAGAACTATGACTATTGTGTATGTAATGTGAGGTTCTTTGCTAATAATTATAGAGAGCATTGGGATTGTTTTAAATAAATAAAAATAATCCCATATTTTATCCATGATATGTTTTTATTTCCCATATTAATATTACACATATACACTAATAATCTCTATCCTCAGCCTATTCTATAATGCAAACTCTCACTGAGTCACTACAAACATTTCAAGCACACAAAACACACATGATAGTCACTATTGTAAAGATATATATATATATATATATATATATATATATATATATATAAGGGTGATGGACCTAAAAGATAAGTAATAATAACATATGAAGACAAAGGTTAGGTTATAAAATGTCAAACCCCATTTTAACTCTCTCTAAGAGAAGATAATACACAACCATCATGCTTATATAAAACACCTATCGACTGACTATTAGAAACATGAAAAATTAGATGAATAAGTCATCTTGTTTACAAGTATATGATGTGATAAAAAGTTAAAAGGATCCATGAATAGGATTATTTATGTTATCAAATTGATATATATTGGCCATGTAGGCATGGTTATTATATCTCACCTTCTCATACAGTCCAGGCAAGCCAAGCAGGGAGGGTTATGGGCAAGAAGGGTTAAGTCATGAAAACATGACAAGGGGTTAAAAAAATTAATAATTATAGAGTTTACATGTTATTTTAATAATAATATTAGTGTTACCATCCAAATATTTAAGCCCTTGAGATGGGAAAAATAACTTAATAGCCCATTAGGCCTATTAGGTCTAAAGTTGGATAAACAAGCATGTGCCCATAACTTGGAAATTTGTACATAATCTAGGATTATCTAAAAATTTGAAAAACCTGATTAAGGAGGTAAAAATTTGGATAAATTTTCCAGGTTATAAGAGCCTCAAAGTGTAAAAATAATCTCATGACCTAACTAGGCTAAATAGTCCTAAAATTGATACACACAGGCCTATATACATGCAGTCATGGGAAAACTAGATTATTGAGTGAGAAGTGTGGTCTAATAAATGGTTTTAGAGTGTCTAAACTATTATAATAACCCCTTTCATTTATATACATAAATTTTTTGATTGAAATTACAATTAAGAGAGTTATCTACACCTATAACTTAGGTAGATCCAAAAAGACCACCTACATGCAAGGTCTTGAGTTAGAAGGTGAAGGCTGACTCATGAAAAATTCTTGACAAAGAGAGTTTAGAGAGGTAAGGATAAATTTTTAATTTTATATTAAATTTAATATACTACATTGAGTGTTTTAGTCATTATATTAAATAAAGGTCCTAATAGTTTATCTCTTTTGGGCCTAAACTAGGCAGCTACAGACCTAACTTTAGAAGTGAAGGACATATACAGGTCTAAGTGGTTATTATAAGTCTAAAGACATCTGATAAGGTTAGTGAGGAGGATATTTAAGGGTATCAAGTGATGAGAACCTAGGTTCAAGAAGCAAAAGAGACTAATGGCCTATTAAGCTAATTAGGCCTAGATAGACCTAAAGTAACCCTGTACACACCAGTTGGAGATAAATGCATTGTTTGAGGCTGTCTAAGGATTGTAAACATAAAAATAAGGGAGATTAAAAAGTCTAAAAATGTTTCCAAGTGATATAATCTTAGATCCAAGAGAGAAATAGACTCAATGACGTATTAGGACTTTAGGCCTAAATTGGTAAACACAAACCTACATCAGAATTGAATGCATTTAATTTTGAGGTGATCTGAAGATGGAAACATCCAAGAGTAGATTCATGATAAGGTTATAAAATATTAAAATCCTTCAATTTAGATAAGAAAGCAGTAAACCCAGGCTTAAGGGTTACACAAACTTGACTATGCCCCTAAGCCTGACTTTGTAGGGTATGAAAGAAAAAAATTAAAATAAAGCTTGGCCCTAAGAGTGTTACCAACCTTTAAAGCATACTATAGTTATTATAACTCCATCCACTCCATAGTGGATAAATAAAGAGACCACTCAGGCTAGCAGTGAGATCCACATGTAGTCATATGAGGAAGGGGAATGGAGTTAGAGTTTGATAATTTGAAGGAAAATATAGAGGTTGAAAATAGGTAGCATAAGGGTGTTATAGATATATTGATCCCCCCAAGTCTACTCAGTCTAGGGCCTATTAAGCCTAAAATCCATGACTAGACCTCAAGCTCCACCATCACATTTGAAGTATACCTAGACCCACCTAAGCAAATTTGACATCATAAAGAGGTGTGAGAAGATGGTACAGACCTTGGATTAAGTGTTTGAGGTAGGAGAATTAGCAGTAAGGGCCAATTTATTCTTTAAGCCTAACTCATGCTACATAGTCCTAAGCAGTCAAATCAAGCCATAACTTCAAATGCTCATAAATTTCATAGAAAGGGGAATCAAGATAGATGATCCTAGGGGAATTTTATAACCTCTATAGACTAAATATCAATGAAGGAGTGAGTTGGATTTAGGGGACCAACTTTATGAATGAATGC
Source organism: Torreya grandis (assembly GCA_037957365.1). Classification (NCBI taxonomy): domain Eukaryota; kingdom Viridiplantae; phylum Streptophyta; class Pinopsida; order Cupressales; family Taxaceae; genus Torreya; species Torreya grandis. Next base: position 1,388,750 of record JARHVA010004391.1, read on the forward strand.
TAAGACTATAACCTATACAAACTTCTTGGTAGAGAGCTCAAAGTCCACCATCTCCTACACATATCTCTCTATACTAGCTGCATGGGGCCCAAATATTTTCATGATTTTTAGGGGGGTCTATGGACTAAACATCCATGATCATAAGTTTGGGACTAGATGCCTAATCTTTATGAACCATTATTAATATTGTAGACCTCCAAAACCCTACTTAAACCCTAGCAATAACCTGATTAAGAAGATAATGAACAATTAGCATCTATCTATAGGGGAATGACCCTAAAAACAATTAAACCATAAAGTTCACTTAGAGGAGACCCTTCCCATGGTACTGGTATGTACAAACACTATACACAATTGTATAAAAGGGTACTTTTTCAAGGTTTTGTGATTTTTTTAGGGTGTAGAGCTATTTAAGTTGCCAATCATGAGAGGGGGTGGCTTATGACTTGTTTCATCTTCTTAGATCCTATTATGTCAAAAAATATAGTTAAAAATGCCTCTAAAATTCTCATCAAAATGTCCAGTCTATAGATGGTAAACACAAGTGTCCTACTCAACTAAGAAAGGTAAATTTATAGGTGTGAGATACTAAAAAGGGATTTTGACCTAGTGTAGGATGTTGAATGAAAATTGAGACTCACATATTCATAGGTTCCTAAAGTATCATTTTTTTCACTTGGTTTTTCACCCTTTTAGGAGATGTCTCATCTCTCCTCATCCAAGTGGCACAATTGAAACACCTCTAGGCTTGTGGGAAACCTAAGGATGAGGTGAATCTATAGGTAGGACTAGCTCTCTTGATGTACCACTTTGGATCATTACTACACCTAAAATTTGGGGTGGGGGGGAGAAATGGAGAGAGAATAATAAAATAAAACTATCTTCAGGGAGATGATACACCAAATTGAATGATGACTTCCAACTAGCTGCATGTTACACATGAAACCAAGAGACTAACCAAATATACACTTCTCCAATCTACATATTCTTACATCAATGTTACATTATGAGGTTATGGATGAATGTTTAGGCTAGGAGGACTAGATAAGATGAATTTAATGGAACTAGTGAATAGACTAACTCACTCAACCTTGACACTTCCAAAAACACTTCACATGCCTTGCAAGAAGAAGCTTTCCAACTACAAATAGGATGAAAAAATGAGATAACATGCTAAGGAAATCATAGTTATCACTAATAAATATCAATAATATAAGTAAAACACACTATTAATAGTCATTAAGAGGTAAAAATTAGAAGTCTAATTAATCAAATGGTATGCAAATGATCAGGGCTTTGCCATACTTAGGTGAAGCATAAGTCACAATGGCCAAAATGTCTAGTTCTTATAGAACTTGAGAGAGAAAAGAGAAGATATAAGTATAAGGGTCATAAGGAAACTTGTAAATTTGATAAAAGGAGTTACTTGTGAATGATAAGAGGATTTGGGATGAACCATGTAGGTTAGAAGGAACAAGTGGCTCTCCAAGTCATGAAACTCTTGCAAAGTGCCATAAAAGTTCTCATTCTAGATCATAAAATTGCCTTCATAATTTGGACCTATCTGAACATTAAAAAACTAAATAGTTATTTATTATTATTGGGATGAAGGGGAAGTTTTTTAAACATGTCTCTCCATGCATTGGTTATAAGCCTGGTCATATGGAAAGGAGCTATCACTACTTGCACTCTAAGAAACTCCTCTTTCATGTACCCTATATACTTGGTTTCAAAAAATGTATCCATTTTCCATGAAAATATGTGGGAGGGAGTGGATAACACTTTTAAATACCCTCCATGGACTTAGAATCATCAAACACACCTTAAAATCAGCTCGCTTGAAGTTTTCCACCCTTCTCACTAGCTTGTCCACTATGCCAATTTTGACTAGCTGAGATGAGAGATATTATTTGAATAATTAGTTGTGATGAATAAATAAATTATTATATTAAGTTATTGAAAGTCCTAATATTTCCCCCAAACTTTATTTCATCTCTTGAATGTTCTTAGAACCTGCATAATGCATAAAATAGTTAAGAAAACCTTGTTTATACTCTGTCCATACATATTTTGTACAACTCAAAAGGGTGGGGAGTATCCTAAGAGATAACTATATAAGTTATAACCACCATTATGGACAAAATATTCCATTATAGTAGCTATCTAACTCCATTTTTCCAATCGGGTCACTAGTAGGGATTTGCAAGGGTTTTGAGTGCTTTAGGATCTTAAGGTTTTTTCATAAAAATCTAACATTGGAAATGCCAAAAAATATCAAAAAATTATGTTCAAGGGCCCTATTTACCTCCTTTAACTCCATATATCCTCATTCATAACCTCAAGTGAGATGTGAGCATCTCAAGTTATTTACTCGAGCTCTCTTTACCATTCCTACAGGCTTAAAGTTATCTTGAGCCTAAAAATGGATTCCCATGCAACATTTTTTACTTACATAATATTTATCACCTATATAGTGACCCAATACACATTTCCAAATGAGTTATAATACTTACCCAATGTTGGAAAGGAAGCTGACCCCTCATTTGGCCTCTAGGCCTCACCATGCTTAACAAGTCTGCTTGTAGACTTTGTGTTATAGGCCATCAAATTTTAATTATTTTAATTATATAATATTATAAATGTCTATAATGAACTTAAAAACATGTTTCAATATGTTATAAATCTCACCTCATGCTAAAATTGGATTTGACCTTTCATTTGTACCTCAAGCCTAAAACTTGCCTGGTAAGCCTGTCTACACATTTAGGGGTTTAGACCTCCCTATTTAGATTTATAATTTAATAAAAGGTCCCTTGTGTTTTTATGTATTTATTATAACCTAATAAACATATTTTAAATGTTAAAACACTCCTGGTATACCCTTTTGTCATCTTCTCCCCAAAACCTGCCAATTTCAATTAAGGGGAGTGCCCTCTATCTAAGACAAAATAAAGGGCACTTCCCATGTTTGTATATTAAAAAAATAATTTGTATGGGAATATAAAATACATGAGTATGATATTTACAAAAAATTATTATTTTATCAGGTCATTTTATCCTTAAAAATCTTTGAAAACCAAGACAAACCTAGAAAAGAAAGACTATGTTTATGGTTTCCTCATATGGACTATGTGATACCTATCTAGAGCCCTTTCTCTACCTATTTACAAATAATGGGGGTCCCATGACAATAATATATTAATTATTATAGTGTTTTTATATTTAAACTCACTTCAACCTCCTATGATTTCTCCTCACTCTTTGACTGGGACAAGACTAAGTTTTATTTCTAACCGTGCTCTTACTTATTGGAGTGTACCTATAGGTAGAAATGCATGGTTTGACCTCAAAAACAATGTATAAAACCTTATATACCTCCCTTATATTAATTTTATGTTTTTTAGACTCACTTAGAATCATTTTATGCATTTTTAACCCTCTCACTTCACTCCTCAGCCCACTGCTTGCTCTCAGCCATCTACAATTGGTTGTAGGTGGACATTTTCAAATGAGGGGAAGTATGTACATGAAGAATCTTTATGAAAAGTTATTAAATCACCCTTTAGTCTATTGAGACACTTGTAATCACCTTGTATTGAGTAAATTATGTGTTTCCCCACTTAAGCCCTTGTTGTGGATGGTATAGAAGTGAAGGTCTATTGTAGGTACACATTTATGAGAGGAAAGGGTACTTGTATGTTACCTTAGGATCCCAAATAGTCTATATCAACATTTATTAATGGTTATTTAGATCATAAATTATATTTTAATCATTTGGAAATATTTCACTTTGATGACATGGTCTCTTATGCAACCTTGGGTTGAATAGGTCTCTTTTGGACTCAGGCCTGTAGATAACACTGACTGCAATTAGTGCATAAATATGCAATTTTAGGCTTCTCAATAACCAACCTCCAATTATATTTTTCACCTCAAACCTTGTGGATTCCTTATTATATATGGATAATTAAAAAAAATATATGAGGATGCATCAAAATAATTGGCAACACTATTACAAAATACCAACAAAACCTCAAAGAACTCTATTTTCATCTTTTGGGAAAAAAGCCTTGAACACTATCATTTGAAATTTTAAAATTATTTACAACTCCATTTGATAACCTAGTCCCTAAATTGGTTCTTCCACAATCAATTTAACTTACCAAAATCCCAAGTAAAAGTTTTTTTATGTTCTAACCTCCTATACAAGGACATGTATACCTTTTTTAGGGCCACCTATAGGTGGTTTTTTGTCACATACATGCAGAGAAGTAGACTGGGATAGTATGCAAGATAATTATGTTTATGAAAACTTTATATACCCTAAAAAAATGTTCAAATTCACTTAATTTCACTCTAAGATATTGACAAAACTATCAAATCTTCCACCTTAGTATGATGTCAGCAAAGAGACTCCTGTAGATGAAGATGAGTTGCAATAGGTAAAATGTGAGCAATATTGGTGTAATGGGCATAAAATATGTCATTAATGGGTTATAAACTCATATCCATAATTTTTAATACATTAGTCACATTGTAAAACACCTGAAATAAGTGCATGTTCATGGTGACTATGTGAGGATGTTTCATATGATTGTAACAATTATCTTTTTTCATTCTTTATATGGTCTCATATTATTTTTATTTATTAGTTTATTTATTCAACCTATCAAGGATATAAATATACCTCCATGGACATGTTAAATAGGTTCTACACACATGCTTTAACATGGCTGCAAGTGAAATTGATCAAAGAGTTAACTGTGAGCATAATAAGACTAAAAAATTTATCCAAACATGGTGTTATGGGAATAAAGATTAAGGAAGGATGATAAATATGTAATTTATTCATGATAAAAATCACATCACATTCTTATTATATGTCTTCTGAGAACCAAACATTTTGCAAACAAGGAAAACTGACTGAGACTGCACATGGTGGCACCTTCCTAAAACATGAGATAAATTGCTCATCCAAACACAATGAAACATGAAAATAAACATGGATAAAATTTTATAAGAGATCTCACATCCTCTAGATTCAAAATCACTAATTGATTTGTATGGACTTTCTCAAAATGGAGCAAATCCTATATAGGGTGCATGAAATAACAAGCAGAAAAACACAATCAACTTCATGAGGATGGTTCATAAAGTAAATGGCACCATTATTCAAAATATTTTTATTTAAATTAATATATTTGAGTTTAATTTCACCTCACAAAGGTGTTTGACCTAAAAATTCCCCTGTTGACCATACCAATTACAAACCTGAAGACTAGTTATGTGTGTTTAGAAGGGTGAAAAAAGAGTAGAATAGTTTTAAAAAAAATTAGAAATTAAAAATAATGTAAATAATTTATATGGATCTAAGGAAGTTTAAGAGTCAGTCCATGACCTTATCCCACATGGAACACTTCCCTATGGGTTTTACAAGTGCCAAACTCTTCTCTTTTCCCAAGAAAACTACTCTTTCTTCTAAAGAACCTACCACTTTTAGTTATAAATAGTTACCTAAGACATAAAAGGACACATATCATGTGACATAACCTTTTTAAACCTTCAAATTTCTCTAGGAGGTTGTACAAGTCATTAAATGCCCTTTTTTTGACCTCAAAAGGACTCAAAATGATATAAGGACTAAAATGACTAATGACCAAGGCTAGTATAACATGAATTAGCAATAAATGGCCTATCATACACCTTAAGACATATATATTTAACCCATAAAACACTTAAAAATAAATATTTTAACTATAGGGGTCCCAATTTGACTTGTAGGGTCAAATTTGGTCAATAAATTGGTACCTCATAGGGGTAGTATGCTTGTTATACTGACTAGACTAGTAGCCTTATTAGTCCATTGGGCTTCAAGATTCATTTAAATTATAAAACACAACAAGAGGAATTAGACCATTGAAAACAATCTTTGATCAAGACAAAACCACTTAAATACCTCAACCACATAAAACGAAGGACCCACACAAAACATAGCAAACAAACTAACAAGACACATACACACACATGTGCTCAAGGCACTTAGGAGAAGCAAAAAAAAACTATTATGCACAACTATAAACTAAGCATACCTCATTTTTAGGATCAAAAGGAAAGTTTCTTGAATCTTCTTTTTCATGAGATGAGTCATAGTGCTAAGTATGTTTCTCCTCAAATTGGATGTTTTTTAGATCAAACTTATTCCTTGGCACTTCACTTGATCTGCTATCAAGTAAATAATCCTTAAATAGGTCGATAATGTTGATATATTCCTCCTAAACTTGTATAGATACTTCATACTACTGCCCACTCTTCATCTCATGGTCAACTTGCATATTCTTTATAGGCATGGCTTCAAGAGGATTGGTTTCTTGTTGCTTAGAAGATTGAGGCCAATAGGAACTTATTCATCCTTCAAGAGATGATGTGTTTATCCCAACTACTTGAGAGGATGATATCTCATTTTTATGATTTTAAACATATCATCATGAAATGTATACGCCTCTTGAAAGGGTATATTTGAAAGGTTATTTTTCCTTTGCATACTCATTTGAGTGTCCAAGCTGCTTTCTCCATTCTTTACTAGATCATAGCCTCCTTGAAGAGGAGTATTAATGGATCCAATGACTACAAAAAAATCATCCCAAGGTTGATCAAGAAATTTTTTTCGCCCATCCATGATATCTTGCATAGTGATGGAAGAACTAATGACTATTTCTTCCTCTTTGGTAAAAGGAAAACATTCTTCCATATCAACCCAATCAGAAATTTCAACATAAGAGACCACCTCTTCTTTAGAATTTATGACCTATTTAGGTCTCTCAAGTTGCATCTCAACTATCCTAACTTAAATTTTCTCCTCAAGGACTATAAGATATTCAATCTCCTTCTTTGTGATTCCAAGACTAGGCATATTGAAGTCATGTGACTTAGTCCAATGAGGTTACCAAGGAGCTAGGCTTTATTCAAGAAAGATTTTTGAGTTTTTATCAACCAACTACTCTTCTTTAGGTTCTCATACAATAGGTCCATCAAGGCAAAGGGTAATAGGGTGAGGAAAAGATGAAATATTTGGTGGAGGTGGCACATAGAACTCAAAATTAGAATGAGAGTGAAATATAGGGGATTCTTTTGGAAGCTCTTGAGGAAGGGGAAGGAGAGCTTGGGATAAAATGTCTTGATTTTATTTCTTCCATTTGACAATCATTTCATTATAATTTTATTAGGCTTGAGCATTCTCTTTAGGAAGGTTAAATGTGGTGTGTTGAGGCATATGATCTTCTTTTGGGTTTAAACCTTCCATCACACCTTGACTCTAATTCTTCAATTTGCTTAGCTAGATTTTCTTGGAAAAAATTCTCTTGAAGTTGATAGGAATAATCATAAGGATAAGGAGTATAATAGGGCTCATATGGAAGATAATAGGTTTCTTGAGGAAGGGTGGGAGGGGTTTTATAGGATCAAGCTCCTTCTTAACTTCACACTCTTTTTTATCCTCTTTCTTTCCCCATGACTCCACTATCTTATTCCAACTTCAGATATTGGGGTTAAGAGTCTTTTCTTGAGGTGGTGATGCACTTTTAAGAGTGGATGGAGTACTCAAGAAACTTGGAATCTCCTTAAGCTTGGATTCTCCTCCTTGTCTCCAACTTGGAATCTCATATCTTGAGGTAGAGCTACAAATAGAGAGGGTAATGAGGGTTTATATTCTACTTCTATTGTTGATGACATGGAATGCTTCATATGAATATTATCCAACTCAATTTTCCTATCAATATTGTCTTAAAAAACAAGGTTTCTCTTTTCAACTCTGTCTTCCAACTGATTGGGAAACAAATGACTTTGATAGGCTTAATTGGGTTCATGAGTGGGAACCATGTAAGACTGATAAAAATCTTGGGGAAGTGAATATGAAAGTTGATAGGTTTGGTGAGACTACCTTTCATGAATTCTTAGCCTATCCTCTAAGGATGAAACTAGGCCACTCATATCTAGCATCTCACTTGTGAGCCTTTGCCAATTGGCTCTCTCAATAGGTTCCCACTCTCTTTTGACTAGCTCTAATGCGTATCTCACCTTATGAATGAAATGGATATGAATCTCTAGACCATATCCCCTTTGTGTGTCAAGATCCAACATATACTTCTCATAGATAAAAGTGTTTATTTGAAGGTGGAAATGGATTGACTTCAAAAGTGACTAGGAGCAAGATATGGAGAAGGCTGATTGTAGGGTTGATACACTTCATGAATGGGTTGACAATGGTCATATTTGAGCTAGTAAGAATAATAACAAGGCTGATAGGGACTACCATAGGCTTGATATACCTCACCAACTTATGTCAAATAAATCTCAACACCAAAGAAGAAAACAAATAAATATATTACTAATAATATTCAAATGGAAACTTGGGATGCTTGACTAGTTGAGTTGCCATTGATGCTTTGATATATGTCTCCAAAGGCTGATTGTTGAAAGACAACACCAAAATTATTTCAACCTCTTAAAATATGAGTCCCACTAATCATTCCAAAAACTATTGTCACTTGGATTTGTACCCTTTAAGGAGATGTCTTAACTCTCCTCATCTATGTGGCACAATTGAAACACCTCTAGGCTTATGGGTAACATAAGGATGAGATGAATCTCTGGGTAGGGATAAATCCCTTGATGTAACACTTTGGATCACTACTACACCTAAACTTTAGGGGGAAAGGGGATAGAGAAAACTATCCTAAGGGAGGTGATACACCAAATTGAATGATGACTTCCAACAAGATGTATGTTACACGTGAAACCAAGAGATTACCAAAACATACACTTCTCTAATCTACATCTTCTCACATCAATGTTACATTATGAGGTTATAGATTAATGTTTAAAATAGGAATACTAGACAAGAGGTCTTGAATGGCACTAGTGAATAGACTAACTCACTCAACCTTGACATTTCCTAAAATACTTTACATGCCCTATAAGAAGAGGCTTTCCAACTATAAATAGGATTAAAGAATGAGACAACATGCCAAGGAAATCATAGTTATCACTAAGAAATCTCAATCATATAAGTAAAACACACTATGAATAGTCATGAAGAGGTAAAAATCAATAGTCTTATTGATCAAATGGTATGCAAATGAGCAGGGCTTCACCATACTCAGGTGAAGCATAAGTTACAATGGCTAAAATGCCTAGTTCTTATATAACTTGAGAGAGAAAGGAGAAGAGAGAAGTCCAATGATCACAAAAAAACTTATGAATATTATAAAAGGATATGATTGTGCATGAGAAGAGTATGTGGGATGAACCATCTAAGGTTAGAAGGAATAAGTGGCTCTCCAAGTCATAAAACTCTTGTAAAGTGGCATGAAAGTTCTTATTCTGGCTCAAAAAATTAACTTCATAATTTGGACCTATTTAAACATTAAAAAATGTATTATGAATAGGTTTGATGATTTGGATGAATGGTAAGGGTTGCAGACATGCCTCTCCATGCATTGGTTATAGGCCTAGTCATCTGGAATCTTCTAAAAAGGAGCTATCATTGCTTGCACTCTAAGATACTCCTCTTTCATGCACCCTTCACACTTGGATTCTAAAAAAGAATAAATTTTCCATGAAAATCCATGGGAGAGAGTGTATGATACTTTATAATAACATCTATGGCCTTAGAAGCATCAGACACACCTTGAAATTAGTTCACTTGAAGTTTTTCACCCTTCTCACTAGCTTGTCCACTATGCTAGTTTTGAGTGGCTGAGATGAGAGCTATCATTTTAACACTTATGATTTTTTATGAATAAATAAATTACAATATTTATTTATTAAAATTCCTAATCTTTCCCCCAAACTTGATTACATCTCTTGAACATTCCTAGAACCTGCATAATTCATAAAACAATCAAGAAAACCCTATTTGTACTCTCTTTGTATAGATTATATAAAACTAAAAAGGGTGGGGAGGATCCTGAGAGAGTCTTATTCAATTTAAAATCATCATTATAGACAAACTATGCCATTAGAGAAACTATCCAACTCCATTTATCCAATCAAGTCACTAGCAAGGTTTTACAAGGGTTTTGAGTGCTTTAGGCTCTTAAGGTTTGTGTTAGGTTGTGGAGCTAAAAGCTTCACTGATGCAGACATTGGATGAGGTTGCTGAGTGTCACAGTCACCAATGTCAGTTAGGCCAACCGACATCGATCAGGTGTAGACAAGAAGCTACCAACATCGGTCAGGGATTGGCCGACGTCGGTCATCTCTAGGTAGACAGGGACTGACATCGGTCGCCTGTGCATTCCAAAACTATTTGTTGCACGAATAGTTAGTTGTTGAACAGCCAATTTGCATGTTAAAGGCTAATTTTAGTCTTGGAGCTACGGATCTAATTATTGTAATTAGATGTCTAATTATTGTTTGCATGGGATCTATATAATAGACTCATGGGTTGTATTGTAAAGTGTGAGGGATCAAAGCAGGGATTCCCCAGGTGTTAGATAGAGAGAGCAAGCTTGGCTCCTCATAGTGCCATAGTGCCAAGTGTGTATGATTAGGTAGATCTGTGGGACAACAAGATCTGGTAGAGATCCATAAGGGTGCTGGTATGGAGAATCATAAGGACTTGGTGAGGTAAGGACAAGGGTTCTTCTGAGTAAGTAAGGTTGGTTGATCTGTAGGTGTGTGTGTGTGCGAGGTCAAAGGAGATATGCGAGGTAGCAAGATCAAAGGTGACAGCAACACAATAGGTAGCAAGATCAGGTGAGATCTACTTGGAGTATGTTGTGTACTCAGAGTATGTGTGTATACTTGATCATGGAGTACGTGGAGTACTTGTGTACTAGCAGTAGTGATACTGACTGGTTGGAGGTGAACAACAACTCTGTGTTTGAGTTGATTGTTGGGACCATAATTGAGAGAGTGAGCTCTTAAAGAGATTTACTGTTTATGCCCTAGAGGTGTGGGAGCCCTAGAGGTGTGTAAGGAAGAAGATTGTGGCATCTTCTTTGTTGTATTTCCTTCTGGAAGAGTATTAATACAATTGGGTATTGTCTCTCATATTCTGTGTTGTTTCTGATTCTAGTTACTTATTACTTCTGGTTAATTCCATGTTTAGTTGCTTGTATATGGTAATCAATTATGCTTCCTAGGTCCTATCAAGTGGTATCAGAGCTGTTTGTGGTTCTAGATTCCTGACAAGTTGGTATCAGAGCTAAGGTTGCAGGGTGCAAGTTTGTGTTTGATTATATGTCACTCTCAGGGGTTTCTGATTGAGTGGGGGTACAACAATGGAAAAATAAAGTAAGCTAAGAATGGAGGAATTCACAGGCACGAATGGTCAATTACAGTGTTATGGAAAGAAAGAGCAGGTAAAGAAATATTGTTGGTTGGTAGAAGATCAGCATGAAGTACCTGAAGAAGCAGATGTTGCAAGTATTATTGCACAAGATGCTCTGGTATGTTCCTTGGATAAATTAAAATCTTGGTTTATAGATTCTATTGCCTCTTTCCATGCAGCCCCAAATAGAGGGGTTGGTGAGCCTTGTCAAAGTATTGGCAAAGGATAAGTGCGACAAAAATTGTAGATGGCCAACACATAGGTGTTGAAGGATGTCATGCAGGTCCCAGTTCTGAAGATGAGGCTAATTTCTTCAGGAAAGTTAGGTGATGAGAGATGCACAAGAAATCTCATAGTAGATGCACTTGAATTAGCTGGTGGTAAGAAAGCAGGTACTCTTTATCTACTTTCTTGTATTACTGATTCTTCTTCTGTTACAAAGATGTGGCTTTGTAGGTTTGGTCACATGAGCAAGAAGGAGATGCATGTTCTTAAGAGGAAGTCAGATGTCTTTGACAAACTTAAGAACTGGAAAGCCTTGGTGTTCTTGGAGGATATGATGGACATAAATCAGTGAATGGGGCTGGATACTTCTGAGCAGGGCAGTTTGGACAGGGTTTTGATTCAAAGTAAGCTTGTGGGTAAAAGGTCATTACTCATAGGAAAACACAGTTACTAGCATCGGTCAAGAGGAACTGACATCGATCAGATAGGTACTAACATTGGTCATGTGTAGACAAGTAAAGTTGGTAATGTCGAGCGGGTGGACATCGACATTAGTCGAGTAGACATCGGCATCAGTCATGGAATCGACATCAGCAGTCAGGTCAATCATAGGGAACCAACGTTGATCGGGTGCAGACTGGGAGGTGACCGACATCGGTCACTGTCAGAACATATTTTAGGCAGATAGTAAGCTGTCAAGGAGTCTCAAACGCCCATGTGGAGGACTGAAAGTGTAAGTAAGCCTCAAATTCGTTATTCCCCTTCTTTACACTACTTGTTGCTCACTAATGGTCAAGAACTAGGAAGTTTTAAAGAAGTAGAGTAGGTAGGATCTAGGAAACAGTGGGAGCATGGCATGAATTCTTTTGAAGAGAACCAAATGGTAGATTTGGTAGAGTTGCTAGTTAGGTTAAAGAAGAAATAGAATGGACACGTGAGATGGAAGGCCAGGTCATATGGTCTTGAGCAAGCTGCAGGATAGTGGTACAGGTTTGATAGGTGGATAACAAAGCATGGCTTTATTCAATGTCATTATAACCATTTTGGTTTCTTTACTAGGTTGGATAATGGTCGCTACATTATCTTGTTACTAAATGTGGATGATGTACTTGTTGCAGGTGCATACATACAGGGTTTTGTTGAGCTAAGGGTAAAGTTAGTTCAGTGGTATGTCATGAAGAATTTGGGAGTAGTGAAATTCTTTGGCATGAGTATTCTTAGAGACAGGGAAGATCATAGGTTGATGTTGTCTCAGGATGATTGTGTGAAGGTAGTGCAGGATGCAGAATGGCAAGCGCACCTATGGATGGACAATTCATAGAATAGGGTTCCCAATCACATGATGAGGTTGAGTACATGTGTACTCCCTGATATTATCCCAGTAGTGGGAGTTGTCAATAGGTTTGTGGCCAATCTGGGAAAGAAGCACTGGAGAGTAGTTCAGTGGATTCTCAGGTATATGAGAGGGACTAGCAGTAGGTTAACATGTTATGCAGGGTCAGACACTTTGGATATGGTAGGTTACTTGGATGACAGGTGGAGCACCACAGGATGTGTGGTGGTTGGTCTTCAAAATTGAGCTTGAAGAGGGATACAAGCTAGGAAACAAATTAGATGGTGTATAGGTACAGGTACAGTGTAGCTATTTATCTCCAAGTGGGAGATTGTTAGGTTGTGGAGATAAAAGCTTCACTGATGCAAACATTGGAGGAGGTTGCTGAGTGTCACAGTCACCGATATCGGTCAGGCCAACTGACATCGGTCAAGTGTAGATAGGAAGCTACCGACATCAGTCACCTGTGCATTCCAAAAGTATTTGTTGCATGAACAGTTAGTTGTTGAATGGCTAGTTTGCATGCTAAAGGCTAATTTTAGTCTTGGATCTGTGGATCTAATTATTGTAATTGGATGTCTAATTATTGTTTGCATGGGATCTATATAATATACTCATGGGTTGTATTGTAAAGTGTGAGGGATCAAAGTAGGGATTCCCTGGGTGCTAGATAGAGAGAGCAAGCTTGGCTCCTCATAGTTCCATAGTGCCAAGTGTGTATGATCAGGTAGATCTACGGGACAACAAGATCTGGTAGAGATCCACAGGGGTGTTGGTATGGAGAATCATAAGGACTTGGTGAGGCAAGGACAAGGGTTCTTTTGAGTAAGTAAGGTCAGTTGATCTACAAGTGTGTGTGTGCGAGGTCAAAGGAGATCTGTGGGGTAGCAAGATCAAAGGTGACAACAACACAATAGGTAGCAAGATCAGGTGATATCTACTTGGAGTATGTTGTGTACTTGGAGTATGTGTGTATACTCGATCATGGAGTACGTGGAGTACTTGTGTACTGGCAGTAGTGATACTGATTGGTGGTACTAGCAGTAGTGATACTGACTAGTTGGAGATGAACAACAACTCTATGTTTGAGTTGATTGTTGGGACCATAATTGAGAGAGTGAGCTCTTGAAGAGATTTACTATTTATGCCCTAGAGGTGTGGGAGCCCTAGAGGTGTGTAAAGAAGAAGACTGTGGCATCTTCTTTGTTGTATTTCCTTCTGGAAGAGTATTAATACAATTGGGTATTGTCTCTCATATTTTGTGTTGTTTCTAATTCTAGTTACTTATTACTTCTGGTTAATTTTGTGTTTAGGTGCTTGTATATGGCAATCAATTGTGCTTCCTAGGTCCTATCAAGTGGTATCAAAGTTGTTTGTGGTTCTAGATTCCTGACAGTTTGTTCATAAAACTCTGATGTTGGAACTTATAAAAAATCTCACAGAAATGATTTTATAGGGACCTATTTACCTCACTAAACTCTATATATCCTCATGCATAACCTCAAGTGAGATGTGAGCATCTCAAGTTGCTTACTCGAGCTCTCTTTACCATTCCTGCAAGCTTGAAGTTATCTTGAGCCCAAAAATGGATTCCCATACAACCTTTTTTCCTTCCAAAAGATTTATCACCTTTATATTTACACAATACACATTTAAAAAATATTTATAATACTTACCCAAGGTTGGAAAGGAAGCTGACCCCTCATTTGGCCTCTAGGCCTCACCATGCTTAACAAGCCTACTTGTATACTTTATGTTTTAGGACATCCAATTTGAATTATTTTAATTACATAAGATTATACATGTCTATAATTACCTTAAAAACATGTTTCAATAGGTTATAAATCTCACCTCATTCTTAAATTGAGTTTGACCTTTCATTTGTTCCTTAGGCCTAAAACCTACCTAGTAAGCATGTTTGCACCTTTAAGGGTTTAAACCTCCCTATTTAGATTTATAATTTTATGAAAGGTCAATTATGTTTTTATGGATTTATTATAACCTCGTAAACCTATTTTCAATGTTCAAACACTCCTAATCTACCCTTTTGTCATCTTCTCCCCAAAACCTGCCAATTTCACTTAAGAGGAGTGTCCTCTGTCTAAGACAAAATAGAGGGCACTTCCCATGTTTTTATAATAAAAAATTGAGTTTAATCAGCATATAAAATAAATGAGGATTATTTTTACAAACAATTATCCTTTTATCATGTCATTTGACTCTTCTAAATCTTTAAAATTTGAGACAAACCTAGAAAAGGCAGACTATGTTTATGGTTTCCTCATATAGACTATGTGATACATATTTAGATCCCTTTCTATACATATTTACAACTCATGGGGGTTACATGAGAATAATATAGTCATGATTAAATGTTGAGTTATGGAGCTAAAAGCTTCACTAGATGAGCAAATGTAGAGGTTGCTGGAGTTACACAGTTGCCAACATCGATCAGGGATCGACCAGAAGCTGCCAACGTCGGTTAGGGATCGGTCGACATTGGTCATATGCAGATAGACAGAGACTGATGTCGGTCATCTGTGCATTCCAAAATTCTAATTTTAAGGAAGAACAGTCAGTTTGCATGTAAAGATTAACTGTTAGTCTTGAGTTCACTTTTCTATTTTTGGGAGGATAGATTTGAACCTTTAATTAAGAGGTGCATCTAACAGTGGAGAATGCATGGCTCATGAATCCTAGTATTATATAATAGGGTTAGATCTTCATAGCATTGTAAGAGAAGAAAAAGTGTGAATCAATTCAAGTAGTGGAGTTGGTTGTAATTGAGAGAGAGAGAACTCTTGAGGGAAAGAGATTTGTACATCTGAGAGGTGTGAGAAGACAGAGAGATTTCTTCATTGTATTTCCTTCTGGAAGAGTTTTAATACAAGATTGGTTGTTTCTTGTATCTCCTATTCTTTGTTGTTTCCAATTTCTAGTTTATTATTTCTAATTTAATTTCATGTTTAGTTGCTTATACAAAACTAATCAATTGTGCTGTAAGATCCTAACATTAACTTTTTCTAAGGTTGAAACTCACTTTAACCTCTTATGCTTTCTCCTCACTCTTTGACTAGGACAACACTTAGTTCTATTTCTGACTATGTTCTTGCTTATTGGAGTGTACCTATAGGTAGAAATGCATGGTTTGACCTCAATTTTTTTTAAAACCTTATATACCTATCTTATATTAATTTTATGTTTTTTTTAATCAATTTTAATCCTTATATTCATTTTTAACCCTCTCACTTCACTCCTTATCTCACTACCTTCTCTCAACCATCTACAATTGGTTATAGTTGAACATTTTCAAATGAGGGGAAGTATGTAAATGAATAATATTTTATAAAAGGTTTTATATCACCCTTGAGTATCTTGAGAAACTTTTAATCAACTTATGTTGATCAAATCATGTGTTTCCCCACTTAAGCCCTTGTTGTGGATGGCATATAAGTGAAGTTCTGCTATAGGTACACATTTATGAGAGGAAAGGGTACCTATAGGTTACCTTAGGATCCCAAACAGTCTATATCAAAATTTATTAATTGTTATTTAGATCATAAATTATATTTTCATAATTTTTAACTATTTCACTTTGATGGTATGGTCTAGCATGGAACTTTGGGTTGAATAGTTCTCTTTTAAACTCAAGCTTGTAGATAACACTGACTCCAATTAGTGCATAAATATGCAATTTTAGGCTTCTCAATAACCAATATACAATTATCATCTACCCCTAAATACTTGTGGAGTCCTTTTAATGTATGGTAACTTCAAAACAAACACATGAGGATGCATCAAAACAATTCGCAACCATATTAAAAAATACCAACAAAACTTCAAACAACTCTATTTTCATCTTTTGGGGAAAACAGGTTTAAACACTATCATTTGAACTTTTGAAGTGATTTTACACTCAATTTTCTTACATAGTCCCTCAAGTGGGTCTGACATGGTCAATTTAACTTACCGAGATCCCAAGGAAAAGTTTTGTTATGTTCTAACCTCCCATACAAGGACCTATATATGTCTATTAGGGTCACCTGTAGGTGGTTTTTTGTTACATACAGGTAGAGAAGTAGACTCATAAAATATGAAAGATACTTATGTTTATGAAAAATTTATATACCCTCACCAAGTTTTCAAATGAATTTATTTTCACTCTAAGAGAATGACAAAACTATCAAATCTTCCATCTCAATATGATGTCAGCAAGGAGATTCCTATAGATGAAAATGAGTTATATCAGGTAGATTGTCATCAATATTGGTGTAATGGGCATATAATTTGGACTTAAATGGGTTATAAACTCATTTACATACCTTTTAATACATTATTAACATTTTAAAATAACTTAAATAAGTATAAAAACCTTCTCTTCAATGTGAATTCTTCTTTCATGACACCTGTAGGTGCATGTTCATGGTGACTATGTGAGGATGTTTCATATGAATTAAATAGTTCTATTTTTTCACTCTTTATAGGGTGTAACATACATATTATTTCTAAGGTGATGTATCCAACCTCTCAATTATATAAATATATCTCCATGGACATGTCAAATAGGTTCTACACACATGCTTTAATATGGTTATAAGTGAAATTGAGTTAAGAGTTGACTATGAGCATAACAAGACTAAAAACTTGATATAAGAATGATTTTATGAGACTAAAAATGAAGTTATGATGATAAATATGTCATTTAGGCATGATAAAAATCACATCACATTCCTATGAGACCTCCTCTGAACCAAACATTCTATAAACAAGGAAAACTGATTGAGACTACACATGGTGGCACCTTCCTGTAACATGAGATAATTTACTCATCCAAAAACCATGAAATATGAAACTAAACATAGATAAAATATAATAATATATACCATATCATCTAGCATCAACATCAGCAATTTGTTTATTTAGACTTTACCAAAATGGAGCAAAACCTATAAGGTGCATGAAACAACAAGTAGAAAAACATAGTCAAATTCATGAGGATGTTTCATAAAGCACATGAAAAAATTATTAAAAATATTTTTATCTAAATTAATATATTTTAATTTAATTTCACTTCCTAAATGAATTTAACTTGGAATTTCTCTTGTTGATTGTACTAAGTACAAACCTAAAAACTAGTTTTGTGTGTTTAGAAGGGTGAAAAAGGAGTAGAATAATTTTGGGAATTTTTTAGAAATTAAAAAGAATTTAAAGAAATAATATGAATCTAAGGAATTTGAAGAGTAATTTAATGACCTTTTACCATGTGGCTCACTTCCCCATGGGCCATACAAGTTGCAAACTCTTCTCTTTTCCCAAGAAAGCTGCTCTTTCTTCTAAAGCATTGACCACTTTAGTTATAAATAGTTACCTAAGACATAATAGGACACATGGAATGTGACATAACCTTTTTAAACCTTCAAATTTCCCTAAGAAGGCTATACAAGTCATTAAATGTCCCTTTTTTTACCTCAAAAGGACTTAAAATGATATAAGGTCTAAAATGACTAATGACCAAGGCTAGTATAACATAAAATCACACTAAATGACCTATAATAAAACTTAATACATACATATTTGACCCATAAAACACCTTAAAATAATGTTTTTACCTATAAGGGTCCCAATTTGACCTGCATGGTCAAATTTGGTCAACACTCATACAGTTTTTCATGGCCACCAAACACAAGTAGTCAAGTAACTAGGCCTAATAGGCCTAGTAGGCCTACTTGGGTCAACAAAGAGAGTTGAGAGTTGGAATAAAGAGGTTATTGGAGGTGTTAATGGAATTTAATTACCCTTGTAACTAATTCATGATATTTAGTGGATACTTATCATGGGAATTATGGAGAAATAGGATAGTTACCAAGTTTGGTCAACATGCACAAAAGGAAGATAGGTTGTTATATGCTTCAGGATGGCCTAGTTGAATTTGTTAATGACTTATAACTATAATGAGAAGGATTTAAATGAACTAATAATATCATGAACATTATTTTAAATAAGTCAAATAGGTCTGACCCTACCTCCACCACTCCACCTCAATGCCTAAGGGCTCATTCAAGACCATCAATTTGAAGAGACTGACACATGAAGGGGAATGGAGGATAATTGTAACTATTTTTAATTACATTATTAGTGGGATATGGTAATTTAAAACCCCTAACTCTTATATCCATGCCATTACCCCTCTCTTTCCCTTCTCATTGTTCTAAATATTTATGCCTTAAGGCCTTGATTTGTATCCCTCACCTGGGTATGAGGAAACTCTACTTGGTTTTGTACTTAATGAACACATTGAACTATTAATGGACTATTATAACATATCCAAGATTATATTATCATGTGTATATTATTTTTATATGTGCATAAGTGGTATAAATCTCCCTTTAGTATGTCTTTTCCATACCTATATGCTAATAGGTTGTCTTATGTAGGTTATATGGTGTGTAAGAGTGTTTGTGACTAAATTTGAAGTGTGATATGACTTGTAAGTGCCTCATAAAATACCTTCCTATCATGAATTTCATACTATAACTATCTAATATATCCTCCACGTGAAACATTTTTGCATAGGAACTCTTGGAGATGGTACTTTAGTTCATGATTAGTTCATTGGTGTTGTTAGGATTTCAAATTAAGAGGATGAATGATCATATTGGTACATCAACACTCCTATAATAGGTTTATTTTATGTAATCTCTATCCCTTTTCACCTAAAAATCAATAGGTCTTAGTAAAATAAAACAAATATATGCACTAGGGGAGCTATCCCCATAATCTAAAGGTCTAGCCTAGTCATAGGTCACCCACAGCCTTGGGATATTCCTATGTTGATCCAACCTTGAAGGTATGCCTAAACAACCTCCTTCAAAGTGTTCAAGTTAGAGTGATAATAGGTATCCCTTACCCAATGTTTCATAGAGAGGAATTTAGTTTAGGTAAAGTGATGACTACTCTAAAGGATGATCGAATAGTGAATACCTACTCTAAAATTGGAAAACATAAGGAAAACCTCTAATATTTGAGAAAAGATCTAATCTATCCAAGGCTAACACAAAAACTTCAAAATAAAAAAATAAGGATTTTATGAATAACTGAGTAAGTGAAAAATTTCCTAGATATTAAAGGCCTATTGGGAATACCATCAACCATTGGATACATTGGTCTCCAACCCTAATAGATCAAACATTAAATATTAAATTGAAGGAAGTCTAAATTTTAAAAATATAGATACTAATTATCTTTCTTAGAAATGATAATTTTGACAATCTCTTCCTCAGATCTTGGGAGGTGTTGGCGGGGTGGTAGAGATGGTAGTGATAGGTGGAGGAGGAATGGAAGAAGTGGAGGGAGTGAATGATGAAATTAATGGAGGAGGAGGAGGAATGGGGGGAAAAGGGGGGAAATGAATGGTGAGGACCAAGAGAGCATTTGTGCCCACCAATGATTCAAGGTCATGCACACTTTAGGTGAAATGACTCTGGAGAGGTTTTATTTAGCAGAATGGTTGAGATTGGTTGATTAAATTTAAATCCATGGGTGGTTGAGTTGATGGAAAAGGGGGATAGGGAGATATGAGAGGATCAATTGGGGATGGTGCAATAGGATCATAAGATACAAGCAAGGAAGGTATAATTGGATCATTTAGTACCTTCAATGTGGGCCAAGTGTGAACTACCTTTCACTTCTTCCTTAGCCTCTTATGTGGGTTAACTCCAAACACTGTTGTGAAAGGAGCTGATGTAATAAGGGCCATAGGGGTTGACTGTGGGAGATGATGCATTATTAGAGGAACTAATAAGATAGTCTTAGTCACTAGAGATGTGCACATAGGTGTACTTACTCATAAAATAAGTTAGGTGGTAGAAAAATATGGGGCACTCACAAGCCCCTAAATTTTAGGAATGGGCAAGGGGGCCATTAAGAAATTTCTAAGTTGATAAATGGAAGGGGGAAAATGGAAATGAATAAGTTAGGATTCCATGAATGTTTGGGAAAAGAGTGGAGGAAATGGAATTAGGAAAAGGGGTGGTGCTAAAGGAGGTAGTTGGAAAGTAAAGGGAGTGAGGGGAGGAACTTATACTATTGCCTACTATTGATACTGTTTTAGGATCATTTTTGAGCTACTAATGATTTTAAACCTTAAAGCCTAGGTGATTAGGGGTTGAGGTGCCTAATATGGAGTGATATCTTCTTGGTCCACTTATCATTGAGTCAAATGAGTTTAAATTGGTTTAGTCTGATGTGTTTGAGCTTCTGAAGGTGGAGACAAAGCCATGACAAGGATAATCGATGGCCATTGGGGAGAAGGCAACATGATCCCATATATGATTCTTATAAAAATTATGGGAGGAGTCAATGTGATATCCCATGAGGAATGAGAAAATACAAAGAGGGTCTAAGAGGGCCTAGTCTAGACCTTCTTACCCTTCTCTTTCCTATGGGTTTCAATCCTTATGAGCAGCTCCTGGCCATTCATGGTGTTTAGATATAAATCATCATTATCCCCTAACTAGTGTCCATACTTAAGGTTGAGGCAATATGGATACCTCTCTAAATGGGCTTAGATCATGACCTTAGGGTCTTATTCTCATGGTTTGGCTTTATCAAAGGCTAAAGAGTCCCATCTAGTTTTGATATTCTATAGGGGAAGGAAAGAGTGGTATACATGGTTCTTGATGATGATTAGAAGAGGTAGGCAAGCCTTTTATTGGTAACTAATAAAATGTATAAAAATACCCTCCACCAATTGATAAGTAATTTTTATCTTATCAAAGTGATACAATGCATGATAGGGCAAATAAATGGGATCCTTAATAATGTATATGACCTGGATGACTGTGTCCTCTTAGAGATACCAATAGTCTCTAATGGGAGCCAATAAATATCTTTTCTTTTTAATAAATGAGGCACAGGGGCCTTATTGATCACATTGAATACCACCGAATAGGAACACTCACAAATATTCTAGATGTTGTATTTGTATTTGTGGCCATATAGTTTATAGAAAACTACATGGACCATAGGCCTATCAAGAACCCATATAAGAAAGGTAGAGGGCTTAAAATTGAGTGTCTCATAGACTTTGTCTATGAGATAGATCATCATGTAAAAGTTTTCCCCTACCTGCACATCTATTATGGATCTGACCACATTGAAATTAACCACTCCTCTTAGGTTGTGGACTTGGGAGTGGTCTAGGATCATGTGAAGTAGGGGCACCCACTGTTCATTGACATGAAGGTAATCTAGGGACCTGAATAACTAGTTCAATATAATCATACCATTATAGATCCCCTACTTGAAGGTAAAAAATATGTATGCATTAACATCCTCCTTATTTACCCTTTTAACATTTGATTTCTCTACCCAATCCTTAAGGACATCATAGATTTGGAAGGTGTTGGTCTAGGTTTTCACCACCATCAAGTCATATGAAAAAGTATGGTCTAGAGATTATAATAGGATTTATAGGCTATGTTTAAGATGTCAACAATATGGTTCCAAGATTTGGTTGAGTAGACCCAATCATAAACGTTGTCCTGCACCCATCTAGCAGTGAGGAACAACTTATTGAATATGTTAGTGTTGTAGACACCGCAAACGTGTCTGCACCTTGGTTCTCCCCCTTGGTCCTTTCTCCCTCCTAGTCCTCCTTGGTCCCTAACCCACCTAGGTCTTATTAATTAGAAATTAACATATTTTAATTAATTGAGGCCCCCTTTTCCACCCTACCCTTGCCTCCTTGGATCCTCCCTTGAATCCCTCCACCTTCCCCTAGCATTTATTAGCCCAAATCTCACCATTATAGCCCCCCTCGTCCATTTTGGCAACCTTGCGACCGTTCTACCCATGACCCCTCGCTCGGCGGCGTGCAAGAATGGGCAGAGGCTATTTTTAGCCTCTGTGCCCATCCTGCGACCGCCGACGTCGGCGACCCTTCGGCCGACGTCGGCGAAACTGCCGGCGTCAGCAGCCTTCATTATCCCCTTCTGCGTCCGTTGCACCCCCTGGACTCTTGAGCTCGCAAACAACTCCTCTCGACGCTTTGGCTCTTATTTCTCCTCTGTCTTAACCTCGTGCAGCAGCAGCAACAGGTAAAGCAGGCATTGGATCAGTATCTCCTCCTTGCAGCAAACTCTTCAGTGGCTCCAGCAACATCTCCATCTTCTTCTTTCAGCAGGCTAAAGGTAAGTTAGTTCTGGTTTTTATTTTATTTTCTTTAGTTTAATCCTCTATTTTCTGTTGTCCTCTGTGTCTCTCCCTTTGTCCCTTCCCCTGAGAGGCTGCAAAGCCTTCTCAGGGCCCTTCCTCTGTGTATCCTTCTCTTCTCCTTCCTCTTTGTCCCTTCCTTCCCCTGTATCTCTGCCTGAGACCATCCCTAGACCACAGACCAAGACCCAGACCCGTCCATCAACGTCCAACCCGTCCACGGATAGACCACAGACCAAGACTCAGACCAGACCTTGCTCAAACCCGACCACAGGCCACAACCCCGACCGACGCCGGTCACAACCCCAACCGACGTCGGCAGGATAGCCGACGACGGCAGATCAGATAACCGACGCCGGCAACATTACCGACCTCGGCGACTGTCTTCAGCCTACCCCTTCATTTAGGTAATCATTTTGTTTTCTTCTTTCATTTTTAATCTTTTTATCATTTCTGTATTCTGTCATTCTGTCTTTTAACAGTCCTTATTTTATCAAAACAGTGGGTTGACCTCCCTTAAGGAAGTTTTTACACTTCTGGGAACAAGCCTTTGCTTGGCAACCCACTGCCTATCTATCTAACGTTTTTCTTGTCCTAGTTTCCCTTTTTCTTGCAGGTGTCATTCCTCCACAGCCAAAGAGGAGTGCCCACGAACGTCTGGATTTACGGTGCGCAATCTATAGTCCAGGTACTTCCAAGCCTTGTCCTTCACTTTCTTCTAGTTTCTTTCTTTATAGTCTTAAAAGCAAATTTGAGGTAGAAACATCTCTGGCACGCCCGGTGGGACCCTAGGTTCCTCCTGGGTTCCTTCTTCTTTTCATTTAGGTGCATTTAGGCTCCTTCCTTTTTGTCTCTTTCTTCTATTCCAAATGACACTATAAGCAGGTCTAAAACGAACCCTTTCTTCCTTGCATTCTAGACTAGTCTTAATCTCATACTCTCATCCCTTTCTCCTTCTTGTCTTCATAACAATATCACATTTCGACTTGGGCTTAAAACATATTGCACTTTCATCTCTGCTTGTCCTTGCATTAGTCCACATCTAGTAACTTAGGCGCATATTGAATAAACCATAGACACTTTATGTTACACTACCTAATCACATGCACAACACAAACATAAAACATACCTGAGACAAGGCCCGACTGGGAATTCATCCCCCAGCGGATACCTTACCCGTCCCGGTGACCCCACTTGGATTTCATCACCAAGGGGGAAGCCCACTCCGTTCTCTGGCGGAGTCTAAACTCTAGGCGAGGTATATCTTGGCTAAGCGAGACCAGCTAACCACTGGAATCGTGAAGTGAGGGGAGCTTGCTCCTTAGCACCAGGCCATGTACCAGACCCTAACACAGATCTTTGAGCACCTAAAACAACACCTGAAACCATCCTTAGACCGCCTTCTTCTAGGACCCTTTTTTCAGCCAATCTCCCCCAAACATTCATCTAAGGCATAAGCCACAAGTTTCTAAGGTTAATTTCTAGGATTTATCGCTTAGGCCTGTCTGTCTTCTTCTGTTTTCCTCCTCTCATCTGTTTGTTTGAGTGTGTGAGGACGTTTTCTTCTTTGTTTTTCCAAGAACCTTTTGGCTCTCTAGAAAACACAGTCACCGACATCGGTTCTGACACCGACGTCGGCTTCCCCTGTCACCGGCATCGGTTCTGATACCGACGTCGGCTTCGTCTGTTACCGGCATCGGTTATCTGACTGACGTCGGTCTCATTTCCTACCGACATCGGTTTTTAAACCGACGTCGGTCTCTGTCACTGTCCTTTTTTTTCAAAACCAGCAACCTAAAACCTGTCCTTTCTCTGTCAAGACTTCATCCTGGTCTTCTGAAACTGAACAACACAGTTCCTGAGACCCGAACCTTCTTTGCCTTGCATGGTTTTCACTCGTAGCCAAGCCAAGGCTCTTGTCGACCACGCCTGCCGTCAACCGCTTCCGTCCACCCCATCCGTGACCAAGCCTACAATGGAGTTCAACTCGGAGACTGAAAGAACTCCTGTCCGTCCGACCCCGCCGCAGACTCCCATTGTCCAAGAAGGGGACCAAGACTTCGAGTGATTCTTGGACCTCAATGTCAAGGCTTTGCAACATTATCTCACGCATAGCCGAACGCGGGACTCCTTGGGCAATCCGATCTACGGAATGCCGACCTCCCTTGTCACGACTACAGCTGTATCAACAACATCCATAGTTCAACCTTCGGACACTCAAGCCATTGCTTTGACCACTGACCAGACTTTGACCAATCCTCCAGGTGTGGCCTCTCCCTCTATCATTGGGCCCACTTCCACCGGGGTTCCGACCCCTTGTCAGCCCCAACCCGCTCAACCTCTATCCACTCCTTTTCAAAACCTTGTCGTCTCTATTCCGCCTACCCTGGCCCCTATCAACACCAGGGTGGCTTCTTATCCCTTGGCCCCCGTTACCACAGTTCAACCTCTCGTGGCAACAACGGGCCCAGCTATGTCTTCTAACCAACCACCTTTAGCCTTCACTTCTGCCCCTGCGATTAGTCATCCGTATATTATACAACCGACTATGTCGCACGCCTCCTCTAACCTCTTCCAAGTGCCCTACAACCTAGGGGGCGCGCAACCCGTCAATCCGTCGGCAGACATCATCAAGATGCTGATGGACAAGATGACCAGTCTTGAGACCTCTGTTTCCAGCTCGCGCAACACTCTTTCATATGAACAGATCTGCAACGAGCCCATCCATCCTTCTGTCCCAATCAGACCATATCCTAGCCAGTGGGAGCTTCCGAAGTTTTCTCATTTTCAAAACAAGGAAGACCCACAACAACATTTGCGGGCATTCAGACACGCTTGCTACCTCATTGGCCATGACGATGCGTTACTCTTACGCACGTTTCCTATGTCTCTCTCGGGTGCTGCACTTGACTGGTACAGCTCCCTTCCTAGTCATTCTCTCTTCTCATTCACGCAATTGGCTCAGCTATTCCTCGATCACTTTTCTATCAACATAACCAAGAAAGTCTCAATCACGGACCTCTATTCTATTCAGCAATTCGAGGACGAGTCCATAGCCGACTTCGTGGCTCGATGGAGAGGCCTTATCAACCAACTCTCCTTTTCCTTGCCCCAGGCCGAGCTTATTGAACTCTTTTCTCAAGCCTGTGCTCAACATATCTCTTCCACTCTGAGGGTTCAAACCTTCCGCACTTTTGACGAGGCCTTCACGATGGCCCGCAAACTTGAGTTGTGTGCCATCGAGGAGAACAAAGTCAAGCTGCGGAGTAAGAATCCCAGCTCTAAGACCAATGACTCTTCTTCTGCCAAGCCATCATCATCCAATTCTAAATCCAAGGCTTTAGCTAATGCCGTGGTTGTCAGACCGTCATCTTCTTCGTCCAATCAGCCTGAGCCCTCTACGTCTCAGAGCGCTACTCGGCAATTCCAGCAAAGATACTTGCAGCGATGATATACTCCCCTTGGAGAATCATATGCGTCTGTGCTGGAAAAGCTTCTTAAACAGGGAATCCTCAATCTCCCTCAAGCCCGACCTCCTCCGTAATTTGATCCCTCACACGCCATCCCCGCGTGGTATAGGGAGCAAGACTTCTGCAGCTTTCACCGTGTTAAGGGCCATGACACGGAGAACTGCAAGACCTTTAAGAACATAATACAAGACATGCTTGAGAAGGGGGATCTCATCTTAGACAATCCTAATGCACCCCCTAATCAGGCCATTGACATCTTCAAACAACCTTTCCCCAATCATCCGCCAGCTCAGAACCATGTCCAGACCTTAATTGACGACAATCATGAGCACAATATTTGGACAGTCAATACGGTCTCTCCTTTCGTCCCCAATCAGCCTCTTGAGGTTAGTCCATCCATCAGTCCGTCACATGTGGATGAGCCTCTCTCCCCGGCTAGTTCTCCATTGACCTCTCTCATCTTGGAGGACGCTTCGCCCTTATCAGTACCTTCAGTCTCGCCATCCTCCTTTCTGCAGCCTTTGGAGGACCCGACCCTTCCTACTCCTCAGCCGCAAGTGGAGGGCACTGTCATCCCTGCCCTTTACCCGCTGGAGGAGCCTCGCTCTCCGGTTTCTTCTCCACCCAGGGAAGAACCTGTCTCGCCTTCGTCTTCATCTGTCATGACTTCACCACATCATGTGTCCAAGACCACTACTCCCGTCTCGTCTTCAACCTCGCAACCATCAACATCTTCCTCTCAGCCATTTTCCCGGTTAGTGGAGAAAATTGAACTTCTCCCTTCGAGGAAAGTGACGCCTCAGGTGTTGTGGGAGCGTCTTAAGACCCTTCAACATACCCGCGCCCTCTCATCACATGCCGCTAATCCTCCTAAGGCGGAATCTCGTCAGACTCTTGACAAAGACCAGACTCTTAAACCTCAACCAAACCCATCCAAACTGAAGCCTGCATCTATCTCGTCCAAACCCATCAAGTCATTTGGCGTTCATCCTATCTCCTCCCTCACTCACCCGCAAGTGAAGGTGGACTTAGGCCAGACTTCGACCAGTAGCAGTCTTCCGACCAAGACAAAGAAGACTGCCAGACCACCGAAACGAACGCCTCCTTCTCCGTCACCATTGCCATCCATTTTGGGCCCCCATCCTTCGACCTTGGCTAGCATCCTTCCCACTCCGACCTTCAATCAAAACTCGTTGCCTCCTTTGCTTCCTCTGCCTACCTCTAATCGTCCCTCTCCTAAAAAGGCGGTATCAATCGTCAAGAAAGAGCCGTCTCCATCTGTCACCGCACCATCAACCCATAAGGTGGTACGGAAACCTCTTCTAACCTCGCCTAAGCAAAAGTCACCGACCTCGCGCATATCAAATAGCACGGACCCTCTATTGGGCTCATACTCGTCAATATTGCGCCGACTTCTCCAGACTTCTGACATAACTCTTCCGCCCATCAAGCCTTTCCAACCCCTCGGGTCCAAGCCCTCCTGGTTCAACGATACGAATTTTTTTTTATATCATCGTACACCAGGACACGACACCGAGACTTGCTGTGCCCTCAAGGCTGTCATTCGCCGCCACATGGAGAAAGACACTCTTCTCCTTGAGGACACTCTTGACCAGACCCCGACTCCTTCCTGTCCAACTTCTTCAAACATGTCAACATCTCACCAGTAAGACATGACCCCTTCTTCGCCTCCCATTTTCGAAATCAATGATGTCCGTATAACCACTAGATCGCAAAAGGACAAGGCCAAGGAAAAAGCTGCCATTCCTTGGACCTATCCCTTCGTCCAGCCACCCCTTCCGCCCAAGCCTAAAATCTCTATCCTTGGCGCGTCCCAACCTTCTTCATCTTCCTCTTTCGGGCCAATCCATGACTCCATGCTGAAGCAGCTTCACCAGACACCTGTGAAGATGTCTCTCTACGACCTTATCCAAACCTCGCCTCAGCACCGTCAAGCCCTTATCCAAGCCTTGCAGGTAGCGGAGGTCCGACCCGAGGACCCCCAACCACTCGCTGCCCTCGTCCATTCCTTGTCTCCTGTCGCTTCCATCACATTCAGCGATTCTGAGATTCCCACATCTAACACGGAAGATCAGGACGCCGCCCTCTTCATCACTACCTATGTTGATCGGACACGCATTAAACGCGTTATGATCGATGGCGGCGCTAGCATCAACATAATCTCTACCCATGCCTTTGATCAGCTGGCTCTTCCTCAGAACTGCGTCTCTAAAACTGACGCTATCTTACGCTCTTTCAACGACACCACAGCCACGACCATTGGCACAGTCATCCTCCACATTCGCGTTGGCCCACGCACAGTCCCGGAGCTCTTCTATATCATCGAAGGAGAGTTTCAATATAACCTTCTACTAGGCTGACCTTGGATCCGTGCCATGGCCTGTATACCCTCCACCCTGCACCGTTGTGTGAAGTTCGAGCATGACGGGCAAGTCCACACCATTCCCGCTAACCCTTCACCCTTCAAGACTTGCAACACCACGACGTCCTCATCCCCATCAAGCCGTCCACTCCGGCACCGCCTCCATCCGCGGAAGCTTCGACCAGTTCGCAATCGGTGGTTGCCCTCACCCCTCCTCTTCAAGTGCCGACCAAAGACCCCATGGAAGACATCTTCCAACGACTATCACTTGGGGAATATCGCTTGTTGACCCTCGACATGTTCCAAACTCTGCAAGAGTATGGACGCCTTCACCTTAGTCCTAATTACGACCCTCGGATCGGGACGGTCATGCCTTATGGTCCTCCTCACTTCCGAACCAACTTTGTCTATGGGGGGCTTAATCAAGCTCCTACCTACGGCGCTTCCCTCTCTTCACCCCAACCTTTCACATCTGATTTCTCATTTCTTGGCAACCCTGCCGTTGCACACACTTACCTTCACAGGTGTGCATGGAAGGGTTTTGGTTTCGGACGTTATGAGCAGGGCTCCCATCAGCCCATCGAGCCGCTCAGTGATCACGATGCCAAGAAACGCTATGGCCTGGGATATCATGACCCCACTCAGGCTCCTTCCGACCTTTGTCCCGAACCAACCACTGACCAATCTCTTCCAGACTCGCCCCTTTCTCCTTCGTCACCTACGGAGTCGGTGGTTTCCATCCCTCCTAGTTTTTTTTTTCCATAAACACCATCCACTTGGAACCCCTGACTTATCAGCTCAATGGGGTGCCCAGGTCTCTCCCTCTCATCTTTCCTAGCATGGTAGAGGATGAGTCGGCAACCATTCACACTGTCCACTGCATTGACGATGACGCCATCCTTTCCTACATGGGTGCCGATGACTCTTTCGTCCAGCGTTTCCTCCCTTCCGAGACCCAGGTTATGTTAAATGAATCCACCATTGACATCAACCTCCCTTCTTCTTCCGATGTTCCTCACGTCTTAAAGATTGGCCAATCTTTAGACGCTCAGGAGCAGCTTGACTATGCCCAGTTCCTTTCCAACCATAGCAAGGCCTTTGCCTGGACTTACAGCAACATGCCTGGCGTCGACCCTACCATTGCTACCCATAACATTGTCACCAAACCAGAGGCTAAGCCTGTTAGGCAGAAGCTTCGAAAGATGCACCCTCGCGTTGCGCTTCTTGTCAAAGAGGAGCTTCAGCGCCTTCTTTCTGTCTCCTTCATCCAACCCATCGATTATCCACAGTGGGTCTCTAACATCGTCCCAGTTACTAAAGCAACTGGGGGGATTCGGATCTGCACGGACTATCGTGACCTTAACCTAGCCTGTCCTAAAGACGACTTTCCTCTTCCTAACATTGACCAGCTTGTTGATCTTACGGCCGGCCATGAGATGCTATCTCTTATGGACGGGTTTTTAGGGTACAATCAAATCCTGATCGCACCGGAAGACCAGCACAAGACTACCTTTATCACCCCATGGGGGACTTTCTGCTATCGAGTCATGCCTTTCGGCCTGAAAAATGTTGGTGCCACTTATCAGCGCGCCATGACCTACATTTTCCATGATCTCCTCCACAAAATCATGGAGGACTATGTGGATGACCTTCTCGGCAAGTCCAAGCTCCGCCGCGACCACTTGACCATTCTCACAATCATCTTCTCTCGTCTTCTTCAATACAATGTCCGCCTCAACCCCAAGAAGTGTGTCTTTGGGGTCCTCTCAGGCAAACTTCTTGGCTTCATCGTTTCTTTCCGTGGTATCGAGATAGATCCCACCAAGATCCGCGCTATTCTCGAAATGCCGCCCCCGACCAATCTCAAGCAGCTTCGCAGTCTCCAAGGGAAGCTCCAGTCCATTCGCCGTTTCATCTCGCAGCTCTCAGACCGCTGCCAACCTTTCCATCACCTCCTTAAGAAAGACGTCTCCTTTAAATGGGATAAGGGCTGTCAAGAGGCTTTTGAGGCCCTCAAAGGCTATCTGGTCTCTCCACCAGTCCTCATTCCACCTAAGGACGACCAACCCTTCTACCTTTATATCTCTGCTACCAACCATTCGTTAGGTGCCATGATCGCGCACTGAGACGAGCATCATCGTGAGCAAGCGGTTTACTACATCAGCCGAACACTGGTCGACTATGAAACTCGGTATACTCATACCGAGAAACTCTGTTTGGCATTAGTCTTTTCCGCTACCAAGCTCCGCCATTATCTTCTCAACCACAAAACCTTTGTCGTCACTCACACTGACCCTCTCAAGTACATGCACTCCAAGCCATATCAGAATCAACGTATGGCTCGGTGGCTCATGCTGCTTGCTGAGTTTGACTTCGTATTCATCCAACAGAAATCTATCAAGGGGCAAACCATCACTGACCAACTGGCAGATGCCCCTCTTCCCGACAACCAACCTTCGCCCTGCGAGTTCCCTGACGAGTCTATCGCTACCCTTTCCACCGATGACACTGTCTACCAGATGACTATGTTCTTTGATGGCTCCAAATGTCAACTCGGTGGGGGTGCGGGGGTCATCCTCATCCCACTCGACGGTGAGCCTATGCCTCTATCTTTCAAGCTTGACTTCGATTGTACCAATAACATGGCCGAATACGAGGCCTTAATTTTGGGACTTCAGACTGCCCTTTCTCTCCACATCAAGTCTATCAACATCTTCGGCGACTCGCAGCTCATCATTAATCAGGTTAACGGTTCGTATCTCTATAAAAATGAAGTTTTACAGAGGTATAAGAATCGTGCTGGCTCTCTTTTGGCATCTTTCGACCATTACCTCTTGCAGACTGTTCCACGCTCTACGAACAAGTTTGCCGACACCATGGCTTCTCTTGCTTCGCATATCCCGTCTTCATCATCATCATCTCGCCTTTTTGTCACAGTGCATCATGTACCTTTGCCTTCATACATCTCTCCTCACATCGACCATATCAACACTATCAATTCTAGCCCACACGATGACTGGTATAAGCAACTTGTGGACTACTTGTCTCTTTCTGTCACTCCTCCCAACCTCTCTAGTAATGCGTGGTGAGCTTTCATCAAGATCACAGCTCGCTATACCATGCTAGGGGGCCTTCTCTATAAGCGAGGCTTCGACGGTCTCCTTCTTCGCTGTCTAACCTCTGCTGAAGCTTCTCATGCCGTAAAGCAAGTCCACGACGGGATTTGTGGTGGACACTTCAGTGGAAACTCGGTTGCCAAGCGCCTCCTTTGCCTGGGTTATTATTGGCCCACCCTTCATCAAGACTGTAGCGATTATGTTCGGCGTTGCATCAAGTGTCAGCAGCACTCTAACCTGCTTCATCTTCCTAGCCACGCCTTGCAAGTCGCTCAGGATTTTTGGCCTTTCTCTCAGTGGGGCTTGGATCTCATCGGTGAGATCAACCCTCACTCGTCTCTTCGTCATCAGTCCATCATCACTGCCACTGAGTATTTCACCAAGTGGGTGGAAGCCATTCCTCTTATCTCCACAAAAGCCAACAAAATTGTTGACTTCATCAGCAGCCACATCATCTGTCGTTTCGGTGTCCCTCACAAAATCATCACCGACAATGGCAAGTCCTTCAAAAACCAGACTGTCCAAAAACTATGCGACTCATTTGGCATCAAACTCAGCTTTTCTTCGCCTTACTACCCACAAGCAAATGGGCAGGCCGAGGCTTCCAACAAAATTCTCACCAAAATTCTCATGAAGGTGGTCGACAATACAGGAAGGGATTGGCACGTTCATATCCCCTTCGCTTTGTGGGCCTACCGCACTAGCATCCGAACCTCTACGGGTGCTACTCCCTTTTCTCTCGTGTACGGAACAGAGGCTGTCTTACCTCTCGAAGTACAGATCCCGTCTCTTCGTATCTCCCTGCGTGACATTCTCTCCAACGACGACTTTCGTCAAGATCGCCTAGCTCAACTTGAGTTACTCGACGAGCGCCGTCTGGCTGTCCTTAATCATCTCCATGTCTACCAAAGTCGCATAAAGCGGGCCTACGACAAAAATCTGTGAGAACAAGATTTCAACATCGGAGACCTCGTCCTCAAAGAGAATCAGCACGTGACCAATATGGAGCGAACTAAACGAGGCAAATTCGCCCCCAATTGGCTTGGACCTTTTATCATCACGCACAAGTATGGGTCAGGGACTTATCGTCTGTCTTCCCTTGACAGACATCCAGAACCTGAGCCTCTTAATGCGTTGCATCTTCGACCTTTCTTCTGCTAGTCGAGTACTCGTCTACTTGGCACGTAACTTGAGCTCGTCCCTTGAGCAATCCTCGTCCTCTTAATCCTCATTCCTTTCAACCCTATTCCCCTTCAACAAGTCCTTTACAACCCTTTTAGGATGCAGTGATGCTTTGTCCTAATAAAAGGGGCGTCCTTGAGCTTTTACAGTCTTGTCCGTGACTCTCATTTCTATCAATATATCCAAGTCAAGATGTCAAAACATATCCATGGTCACTAAATCAAGTCAAATCAAAAAGACAGACTGATCCCTCGAAGGACAGCTGTACTATCATTGCTGTATTACTAGACTGATCCCTTGAAGGACAGCTAGGCCAACTTTTCAAACATTATCAAGCAAAAATATAGACCACTCCCTCGAAGGATGGCTATGACTACTCTGGCAATAAACAACAACTATTTTAGAAGCTTCCCGCATCGATCAGCTTCACAACATGACCATTACATCAAATGACATCTCTATGCAGGCTTCCCGCATCGATCAGTCTGCGCCAAAAAAAAAAAAAAAAAAAAAAAAAAAAAAAAAAAAAAACGAGTCACGGACATTGGCTTGTAGTTGTCTCAGGGTCTCCTATAAAAGGGGCAAGGTTATTCCTGCTCTTACACTGGGTTACCCTATCCTCCTCCTATCACCGGCTCAAGGGACTTCGAGCTCACTTTAATGTCAAAGTGATTCGATTACCGTTCTAACTCAACACTGGTCAACGACGTAATGCATGAACGGGGCTTTGGTTCTAATCACCCCTATCTATGCTTCCTTTTCCGGTCCTTGTCAATGAAAGAGCGATTTGCCTTTCACCTTTTCTCTACACTTTGGTCACGCTTTGGCCACGTCTCTTGTCGACTCATCCTTAAACCAAGCCAACTTCAACACTTTTTCACTCCATCCTCGACATTTTCAACATGACATCAGGCATCATCCTTGTCCATTTCGCATAGTTCCCATGGACACCAATACACATGGAAACTACCGACCAGACCCAATTTATGTTAAGCATAAACCAATACTTGCTGAAGCATAAATAGACCTTTTATTCATTTTTAGCATACATCCATCGCGACTATGGAAACTTGCTAGAGATGAAAGACCCTCGACCACTTCTACAGAATACACCATCTGTAGCATCCTTTTATCCTCATCTTAGCCTCATCATTTCAACACATGACCAATCTCATCATCGACCATTTGACCATCTTTGTCCGAACTACATTGGTCTGAGGCCCTAGGACAAGGGCTATGTAGGCAGCACTCAGATACCACATCTTCTGAGGTTAGCTCGACCACCCCCGTTTGTTCATCTCTATGATGGACAAACCTTCTCTTCTTTGACTCTTATCACGCCCAACTTCGTCACCTTTGACCAAGACATTTGTCCACGACCACTCATTCGACTTTGACCAAGACCAATCAATCCCTCTGACCCTCCCTCCCTTTTAGGGAG
The DNA here is from genome assembly GCA_037957365.1 of Torreya grandis. NCBI lineage: Eukaryota > Viridiplantae > Streptophyta > Pinopsida > Cupressales > Taxaceae > Torreya > Torreya grandis. The sequence continues at coordinate 1,423,444 of JARHVA010004391.1, forward strand.
AACTACATCGGCCTGAGGCCCTATCATCAGGGCTATGTAGGCAGCACTCAGTTGACATGGGGTCTTCTGGGGTTAGCTTGGCCGCATCCTTTCGTCTATCCATCCTCTTGACCAATGACCATTGGCGACCATGCCTATCTCCTTCTTCTTTGACCTTCTTCCAAGACAATGTTGCCTTGGTTGTTTTTGCGTGTATGCTATTCCACGGCTGGTTAGCAGAATTATTCGCAGACCTTTTTTGACCCTTCACAAGTGTAGGATCACGAGCCAGTTGATCCCTACTACTTGTGGCCTTTTTCGTGTTTCTGGGAGCACTTCCTGAGCCCTGGATACCTGGGACACGACGACCATTTGGAGCTTCAGCTTAGATTGAGTGACCCGATCAGCAGACGACTAAATGCTGGGGCCCGGTTACTTCAATTTTGGCACTCCTTGACCCTTGACCATGCGACAATTTGACCTGACCCTCTCGTGAAGTGGACTACGCGCAATCATGACTATGGCAGCATTTTCACTCACTCTTTTCTATCCATTTCTTTGTCAAATCGACACTCGATCTTCGGTTCCCTTCTCTCGACTATCGCTTTGAGGGGGGAACACCTCATCCTTTTTCTGGGGCAACCAACTCCTGTTTTTGTCTTGCAGTTCGTCTAGAACAACCAACAAGACAAAAAGGGGCAAATGTAGACACCGCAAACGTGTCTGCACCTTGGTTCTCCCCCTTGGTCCTTTCTCCCTCCTAGTCCTCCTTGGTCCCTAACCCACCTAGGTCTTATTAATTAGAAATTAACATCTTTTAATTAATTGAGGCCCCCTTTTCCACCCTACCCTTGCCTCCTTGGATCCTCCCTTGAATCCCTCCACCTTCCCCTAACATTTATTAGCCCAAATCTCACCATTATAGCCCCCTCGTCCATTTTGGCAACCTTGCGACCGTTCTGCCCATGACCCCTCGCTCGGCGGCGTGCAAGAATGGGCAGAGGCTATTTTTAGCCTCTGTGCCCATCCTACGACCGCCGACGTCGGCGACCCTTCGGCCGACGTCGGCGAAACTGCCGGCGTCGGCAGCCTTCATTATCCCCTTCTGCGTCCGTTGCACCCCCTGGACTCTTGAGCTCGCAAACAACTCCTCTCGGCGCTTTGGCTCTTATTTCTCCTCTGTCTTAACCTCGTGCAGCAGCAGCAACAGGTAAAGCAGGCATTAGATCAGTATCTCCTCCTTGCAGCAAACTCTTCAGTGGCTCCAGCAACATCTCCATCTTCTTCTTTCAGCAGGCTAAAGGTAAGTTAGTTCTGGTTTTTATTTTATTTTCTTTAGTTTAATCCTCTGTTTTCTGTTGTCCTCTGTGTCTCTCCCTTTGTCCCTTCCCCTGAGAGGCTGCAAAGCCTTCTCAGGGCCCTTCCTCTGTGTATCCTTCTCTTCTCCTTCCTCTTTGTCCCTTCCTTCCCCTGTATCTCTGCCTGAGACCATCCCCAGACCACAGACCAAGACCCAGACCCGTCCATCAACGTCCAACCCGTCCACGGACAGACCACAGACCAAGACTCAGACCAGACCCTGCTCAAACCCGACCACAGGCCACAACCCCGACCGACACCGGTCACAACCCCAACCGACGTCGGCAGGATAGCCGACGACGGTAGATCAGATAACTGACGCCGGCAACATTACCGACCTCGGCGACTATCTTCAGCCTACCCCTTCATTCAGGTAATCATTTTGTTTTCTTCTTTCATTTTTAATCTTTTTATCATTTCTGTATTCTGTCATTCTGTCTTTTAACAGTCCTTATTTTATCAAAACAGTGGGTTGACCTCCCTTAAGGAAGTTTTTACACTTCTGGGAACAAGCCTTTGCTTGGCAACCCACTGCCTATCTATCTAACGTTTTTCTTGTCCTAGTTTCCCTTTTTCTTGCAGGTGTCATTCCTCCACAGCCAAAGAGGAGTGCCCACGAACGTCTGGATTTACGGTGCGCAATCTATAGTCCAGGTACTTCCAAGCCTTGTCCTTCACTTTCTTCTAGTTTCTTTCTTTATAGTCTTAAAAGCAAATTTGAGGTAGAAACAAGTGTAGAGGATGAATTCAATCTTGGATGTAGCTTGGTGCAGGCCGCATTTTTTAATCTATTTTTAGGGTGTCTTCAAACTAAATCTCCTCATAATCATTATTAATTAACTCTTTAGCACTTGGTATATGGCCTTGAATAGTTCATTATAATTCTTAAACAAGGTTAGACCATTTGGGATCAAAGTGTCTTTATATTCAGGCTCAACCTTGGGGTTTGAAGATAAAGTGGCCATTACAATTGGATGAAATTTGGAAAAAAAGATCTGATGAAAAGAGAACATATTGAAAGTATTAGGTGGGAGTAGAAAGCAAGTATTCTAAATTTATTAGTCTAGAGATATAATAACTAATGATATTTACTTGGAACACTTATATAAACCCACATTCATCACCTTGCATTAATGGTATTTGGTGTCTCATTCATCATGGATTCAAATTTGAGTGGGTGGCTCAATCTTCCACTTGATTTCCCAATCCAAATTTAAATTTGGAGTATATGATTACATGTTGCTTACCAGATCTAGTAAAAGCAATGTAACATTTTTAACTTTTCTAATCGGGGTCTAATTCCCTACTGCATCAATGTTCAAAATGATATAGGTGCATGACCACCCTATCCTTAAAGCCTCTTGGGAGATTTGAGTTTTCAACACTTATCACCTCCTAACTAGTCTCTTACTAATGTTTAATACCTAAGCATAGCCCAACACTTCATTTCTATACCTTTGGGGGGATGATATGTTACCTGGGGACACATGGCACCCTTTGACTAGCTCCTTACATTTTCATTTGTGCTTCATTCTGGCCACCGTAGGGCCTTTAGGGGCCCACCTACTAAACTATTCAATTATGCCATGTGTTATACTATGATACATCAATCTATCTTAGATTATAACATATATGTCATATAAAAGGAGACTAACTCTTCTAACCATAAGGTGCATGACACTCCCTCATTGCATTGGGATCTCCCACATTTTGACATCTATATTAGACTAGGAAACTGATAAGTCTGACAATGGTGAGTGATTCATTCATCAAATTTGTGCACTACTAAACTTTAGGGAATGTAAAATCTTTTGATTCATTTAGGGTCCTAGGTTTTGACATCTCTATCAAGAATAGGATACTGACTACTCTATCCTTGGTTGACATGGCATTCACTATTTGGGTCAGGCTCTCTTGGGATTTGACATAATTTTCAATTCTATGAGATTAGAAATTTTCTTTTGGCATGAGGTGATTAGCTAGAGTATTGATGACTTTTGACTTGAGGCCACATGACACTTCTTGATTGCATCAAGTTCTCTCAGGGTTTGACATCTCTGTTAGACTAGGAGACTGACATGTCTAACATTAAACCTCATGGCACTCACTAATTTAATCAATCTCTCTCAATATATGAAATTTATATAAGGTATGGAAGATTAATGCATCTGACATAGGATGCATGGTTCTTTCTTATTTGACACCTCTAACTGCCCCTGAGCCAAATATACTAAATCCACATAACATTGAGAATTCAACATGTAAAATATACTATGAAAACATATAAAATGACTAATTGAAAGTGAAAGGAATAATTATATATTAGCTACTTACCTAGATGTCATCTAAGATCCATAATGCCATGTAGGACTCTAGGATCTGATGCACTAGGAACATGATTGAGACTCTAGGAACCTAAGTAAGGGCAAGCCTATAAAGTCAACATATTACACATTCAAATTAAGAGGGTATACCTTAACCATGGATTATAGATAGGATTTTCCTTGGTCTCTTTCATAAACCAATGAGGCCTATCATTTGAATAAATTGGTCACTATTAACATGATTTATTTGGGGAGAAAAAAGAAAGAAGGTGACATGGGATTTCAAAGACTTCGTGTAAGCAAAGCCAACCAAAATATGAGTATGGGTCTAAGAACTCTGGTTACAAGTTTTTAAAAGAGCCCCCCCCCATTTATTATGAAAAGGGGGTTTGTTGGCCACAACAAATGGTGACTTCCATGGGAAAAGTGGTGACAAACACTTAGAACCTAACCTATTAATCCTCCATTCATAGATAACACATAAACTATAAAAGAGATATTTAGACATATCAAAAAAAAAGACACTAAAATCATGTGATAACGAGTGACATACTGAGCTCTTACCCTATATAAGACCACCATTGTGTGTAGGGAGTGATTTTCAATTAATTTATCTAATTTTTGACTTCATTCAAGTAATTGAGGCTGAACTATATATTATATTTATTTAGGGTGTTAATGATCTCATGGATTAGAAGGGAATGAAATGGGCATTATTTTTTTACCAGCTGGGTATCTATAGCTCCAATAGAGATACCTCTAGTCCTTTTTGAGGCCTTGTTCCACTTCCAGCTAGGCTAGAAATCTTGTGATGGAGGTTGCCTAAATAGCCCTTTTAAAGAAGACTCATAATTTAAATTCTACATGTTCTTCTTATAGTATTATTTCAAGGTTCATTGGGAAGATATTTAATAGTCTTTATCCATTGAGGGTTCAAGACCAAGCCATGGGTGATAGGGTGAAAAGGAAGCTCTAAAGATATAGTAACATTTTGATTAGCTTGAAAGGTCACACCACTTATAATATGTTATATTAATTATATATTTTTGGTCTCTACTAGGATGCAAGATATTCTAAAATTCACTTTCTTTAGTGAGAATTATTGGCCCTTGAGATCTAAAATGTAAAAGGACTCACTCATCATCCATGGTTTGGTTTGTTTAGATCCAAGACTCAACCTTGGTTATTTGTAACTCAACAATGCTTTCTAGGCTTTGGTCACCACTCAGAGTGGTTACTAACTTCTCTTATCTGAGGAGCCCTTGCAGTGGGGTTTATTTTCTTAATTCAAACTAGGAGTTAGATTTGGGGTAGGTGAATGCTACAAGGACGCAACCAAAAAAATTAAATAAATTAATAAATAAATAAAACACACAATAGGAAAATCAAACACAAAACTAAAAAAAACTCACCTACTATATACATTACCACCACCCACTAATGTTATTCATAAATTACACTAGATAGAGTAGTCAATAAGTAGTGGTTAAAGAACTGTCTATTTACTAAGAGTGGTAGGTTTCTTCCTTCTAGGTCCTTAAGGTGAAAGGCATTCTATCCCTATCGGAGTTGTTGCCAGAATCTAGATAATGCGAGTGCAATGGAGACGTGATCACACAAGTTGAAGCAAGTGTACACTACATAAATGCTAAAGCAATTTGAAATTAACATAATAAGATAAATTGCATAAGACAAAATGGAGAAAACCAAAATCTTATTAACATGAGATGGCCAAAGTGAGGAATACATATAGGAGAGTACGTAAATAGCTCCTCCACAAAAGGTGGACAAGGTACCCTAAGAATAGACAGTAACTCCTCCATGAAAGGTGGTGACAAGGTGCTAAGAATAGAGAAGTAACTCCCATCAAGGGAGTTACTTATGACATTTTTATGACACCTATGACACATCTATGACACACACCTCCACATAAGCTAGCCTATCCCACAAATGTAGGAAAACTGCATGTATGCACAAGAAATACAATTTCCCTAATTAATAAATAGGGAAAAATAAAAACCTACACTAATACCCCCCATAAGTGCAGCTTAGGTGGGCAATGTGGAAATATAAAATGGGTCCCAGCAACTAGGCCTGATGAGGTACCCATATACAAATGCAATCTCTCATAAGATAGAGAAAAGGAGAAAACCTGCAAGAAAAAACTCCCCTCCAAAAGAGAGACATAAAAGAAAAGAAGAGGCTAGAAGGCCCCCCTAAAGATGATGCTACTACAGATGTGGACCGCACCCCAAGAAGAGCTCATAGATGAATGAACTTGCTCTCAGTGAAAGGTTTGGTGAAGATGTCTGCAACCTACTCTGAAGACTGGCAAACTATAAAGTCAATGACTTGACTATGAATAGGCTCCCAAATGAAATGCATGTGAATCTCTATGTGCTTGGTCCACTGGTGCTAAACTAGATTCTTGCAAATCTGAATGGTACTCTAGTTGTCACAATAAATGATGGTGGGCTTCCTAATAGGAATACCAAACTTAGAAAGTATCCCCTAAAGCCAAATAGCCTCAGTAGCTACATTAATAACTCCCCTATACTCTACCTCTGTGGATGATATAGTAATAGCATTTTGCTTCTTGCTAGACCAACTAATAGGACCAAAAACTAGAGAGAAACTATAACCAAAAGTGGACTTGTGAGACTGTGAATCGTCAGCCCAGTCTGAATCTATATATCCAACCAAGTTAACCTCTATGCCAAATCTATAGTGAATCCTGTATCTATGTGAACCCTGTATGTAATGCAAGATCCTCTTAGCTACTTTTTAATGTATCTCATGAGGTTCTTGCATGAATCTAGAGACAAGTCCCACTGTATATGATATGTCAGGCCTGGTGTGAGTCAAGTAGATGAGACTACCAACAAGTTGTCAATACTAAGTGGCATCAACTAATGGTGAAGAACAATTAGCCTCAAGCTTGACTCTTGATAGAAAGGGAGTCAGAGATGGCTTGCAATCAACCATGTGAAATCGAGCCAATAGGTCAAGAGCATACTTAGGCTGTGTAAGAGAAATCCCTGAATCTGACTGTGAGATCTTGATGTCAAGGAAGTAGTGCAACAAACCCAAGTCTGTCATGTTAAATATATCTTGGAGGAATGCCTTCACCGCTGCAATAGCCGATGAAGAACTCCTAGTGATCTAAAGGTCATCAACATATAGAACCAAGATCAAGAGTGAATCATCCTACCACAAGAAGTAGACATTAGGATTAGAATGGCACCTAGTGAAACCCACTATGAGAAGGAAGGAATCCATCTTGGCATACCAAGCCTGAGGGGTCTATTTGAGGCCATAAATAGATTTCCTAAGTTTGCATACTAAGGAAGAATCCTGAACAAATCTTGGTGGCTGCTCCATGTAGATCTCCTCCTATAGGTCTCCATGAAGAAAGGCACTCTTCACATCTATTTGATGCACATCCCAACCATGTGATGTGACAATAGCCAAGGTGAGTCGGATAGAAGTCATCTTTGCAATGGGTGCAAATGTCTCTGAGTAGTCAATGCCTGCCACCTGTGAGAAACCCTTGGCAACCAATCATGCCTTATACTTATCAACTGACCCATCTGCTACAAACTTATTCTGATATATCCACCTACATTGAACCATCTTTCTTTCCTTAAGAAGTGAAGTCAAGTCCCAAGTGTGATTTTTGATTAAGGAAGAATATTCTTCCTCCATAGCATTATTTCACTCAGGTACCCCTGATGCCTCTTGAAAAGTCTATGGATCCAAAATTAAAGCAAAGAAGGGATGTGGATCTCTTTGAAAATCCCCCTTATTATGTCTATCATCTGTGGGATCTCCTACCCAAGTGCCAACATTCTCAAGTGTCTATCTGGCCCAAAGTGGCTCAGAAGTGGGCGAGTCAGGTGATAACTCCTCATCCTCTGACTGACTAGAGGTGGATGACCCTACATCACTATCCTCACTATCTAAACTTGAAGAAGAAGAATATGTCTCTAGCTCGAGAACCTGCTATGGCTGATTTGAATCTGATGAGGAATCATCATGAAGAAGTAGATCTGATGAGGGAGAAAAAGTGCCAAGTGTTGAGTCTCTAGGACTCTCCTAAAAATGGACACTTCTCTTGATGAACAACTCATAAGTGACTGGATCTAGAAGGCAATATCCCTTAATACCATCTTTATATCCTATAAAGATGTAAGGCTTGGACTGATGTTCCATAGCTTTGTGTTTCTTCTTTAGAATGTGGGCCATGGTTGGGGATCTAAAAACTCTAAGGTGCTCAACATCAGGTTTCCTTTTGTGCCAAGCTTCAAAGAGTGTTATCCCTTTCAAAGCTTTGTGAGGAACCTTGTTTTGAATGTAGTAAGCATAATTAATGGATTTGGCCCAGTACTGTGGTGCTAAAGATTTGGAGTGAATCATACAGCTACCCATCTCTTTCAAGAACCTATTCTTACATTTTGCAACCCCATTTTGTGAAGGACTGTAAGTGACTGTGCGCTACAAATCAATCCCCTATGTGGTGCAAAACTAGTCAAACCTGATGCTGACATACTCCCCTCCATTATCATTTCAAATAACCTTGATGGATTTCTCACTCTGTTTCTCAACAAGAGCCTTGAAGTCTAGAAAATTTTCAAACACTTCAGACTTTTGTTTGAGAAAATATATCCAAGTGTACCTAGAGAAATCATCAATGAAAGTGAGGATGTACTTGGCCCTTGTGAAAGTTGGTTTGGGAAAGGGTCCTGATACATCACTATGGACTAACTCCAAAGGTTTTGAAGCCCTCCAAGCTTTGCCTTTGTCAAATTTTGCTTCGGGATGCTTCCCAAGGGAACACCCCTCACAAAGTCCTTTTGAGAATTGGACACGAGGCAAGCCAATGACCATGTCATTTTTGCAAAGTTTCTCAAGGTAGCGGTAGTTAAGGTGGCCAAACCACTCATGCCACAATTTGATAACTCCATCTGAATGAGTCAGCAATGCTATTAGAGAAGAATCTGATGCAAAATGTGAGGTGTATAACCTGGCTTGGTGATCTGCCCTACCCACTGCCACTGTAGTATTACTATGCAACTCCCTGATAGCTACTGAATTTGGTGAAAACTCAAATCTCATGCCCCAACCAATGTGAGTGATTTGGTACACTGATAGGAGATTGGTTGAAAGAGAAGGAACACATAGAACATTGTTGAATGTTCCTCCTTCCATTTCAATTGACCCTCTCCCTGCAATGGAAACTGATGTGTCATCACCCAAACTAATATAAGTCATGCTACAAGGCTCTAAAGATGAAAACTCAACTAGTAAAGAGCCCATGTGGTGAGAAGCACTTGAGTCAATGACCCATGAAGATGTAAAAGCTATTGTAGCTAAAAGGGCCTTGCCCTTTTCTTTCTCCTTACCCTTGCCTTTTACCTTAGTAGAATCTTGGGTAGATGAATTCTACTTGATGGACTCAAGAACACCTATGTTATTCTTCTCTAGGAGATGAGTTAGGTGATCTATTTGTTTCTTCATGCATTTGTGTTGATCATGCCCTATATTTTTACAATAGGCACACTTAACCTTTTACTTCTTAGGTTTAGCATTGGAAGATGAAGACTCAGTGTTGTTTTTGGCAGGATTGGTGTTTTTTTCTTCTTCTCCTGGTCCTTGTTCTTTTTCTTCTTCTCCTTTGTTGAAGTCTTATCCTTACCATTTCTAGATATCAAAGATTGGGGTTGAGTAGACTTGATTGTGCCCATTTAAATTAGCTTATCTTTCTCCCTAGTCAAGTCGGCAATGAATGAATCCAAAGAAGGCATTTTCCATGTAGCGCCAAGGGCACTTTTTGTGGCATGGAAAGTGGAGACAAAGACTGAATAGCTTGGACCTAACTTTGTGAGAATAGAAAGTATGAGTTGATCATCTTTCTTATTTATCCCGAATTCTTTCAATTGCAATTTAAGGGCCTATATTTAGTGAAGAAGTCCTGTAAGGTGTCAAAGTTGCTAGGACTTAGACTTATGAGTTCGTTTTCGAGCTCATGACCTCTCATCTCATCATGCTTCCCAAATAACTTTACTAAGGCATCCCATATGTCATTGGGAGTCTAAGAGGATTCTATATGGAAGAGAAGTTCTAGAAACATAGAAAATATAAGTAATCCAAAGGCTTCATCACTACGGTGGTACCACTTAACCTTTTCAGCATTAGTGTTGGGTTCTACTTCAGTACCCATGGTGATCCTATACAACCCTTTGATTCTAAGAATTATTGACATTTTAAACTTACATTCATGATATTTGAAGGGTGTTATGGGTTTAAGTTGAAAATAATCCATTTTTAGCTAAATTTAGGTGAAGTTGTGTTGATTGCAAGTTGTGAAATTATGAAAAAAGGAGAATGAAAGCAAAGATATACAAGTTGTGGAAAGCAATCACACCCCCCTAAAATATTGATCCCCCCCCAAATATGCAAGTGCATGCTCAAAAGACATCAAACTCAGCTGAGAATGTGTCTTAGAGCAATCAGTGCAAGACTAAAGCAAATAGGACGTCGAACTCAGCTGAAAATGCATCCCGAGAGACCCAAATTTTTTGGCACTTTATAAACTAGTGCACTTTTTACAAATAACAAGCCTACACTATAGATAATTGAATTACAAATAGTTTTGAAAAAAATGGCACCCAAATCTGAGCTACCATTTGCAATATATTAAAGGTTCAATTTTCTCGTAAACTAGTGTTTTTGCAAAAAAAGGCACTAAAACATTAAAAAAATGCCTATTTTGAGAGAGAAAGTGGCCTTCCAACCACTCAGTGGATTTGGTACGAAATGAGGAATCTAAAGGAGGTTTGTGTGAGGGGGAATTTGCCTCTCGCCAACTCAGGCCTCACCCTTCATCTTCTACAGGGGAAGATACAAGTTTTAAATGAAAACCCAAAAATACAAAACTATCTATAAAACTGAATATTCAGTCAAATTGACTGATTTTTATTTTAACAAGTCAATTTTAACTGAAAATATTAAAGCAAAGGTAGAATTGAACTGCTGGCCAAGCATTTAAGGGTCCACATGGGACGCCAAGCATGAAAGGAGCGTCATTTTCAAGAAATCACAGTGCAAATTTTAGCAAAAAAGACAAAACAAATGTGCAGACCTACTGGACTGTCTGAGGCACCTTGCTGGAAGGATAACAATAGAATATCTTCACCAAAAAAGAAGGTGCACTTCTAGTTTCTAGGCAACAAACAAAACATGGAGTGGCGTCCCAAAAAAAGGGTGTAGTTTTGAATTTTCTTCCAAAAAAAAGTGTAAACCTGGACACCGTACAACTTATGACTTCACTGTAGAAATGATTGTTTGTTGCTTGGCATGGCAGGTGAAGTTAGGTGCAGTAAGGACTGAAGCTAGGCATAGTCTGCTCCTCCCTCCTCGCTCTCTACTCAACAATGGCGCCTGAGTGCATCAAGCTTGTAGATTTTTATCTGCAAACTAGCAGATCACCCTTGTTCTTGTGAGAATATTCTGCCAAGACACTCAAAGGCCAAGGATTCCCAAGAAAATGATACTAGAGATGATATATATATATATATATATATATATATATATATATATATATATATATATATATATATATATTTTATTTTAGATCAAATCTAGAAAATAAAAAAAACAAAGAGAACTCCACTCCTCTGGATTTCAAAATGAACTAAAAGCATAAATAGACACACGATTACCGTTCTTGCTCTGATACCATATCGGAGTTGTTGCCAAAATCTAGATAATGCAAGTGCAATGGAGACGTGATCACACAAGTTGAAGCAAGTGCACACCACATAGATGCTAACGCTATTTGAAGTTAACACAATAAGATAAATTGCACAAGACAAAATGGAGAAAACTAAAATCTAATTAGCATGAGATGGCCAAAGTGAGGAATACATATAAGAGAGTATGTAAGTAACTCCTCCATAAAAGGTGGACAAGGCACCCCAAGAATAGACAGTAACTCCTCCATGAAAGGTGGTGATAAGGTGCTAAGAATAGAGAAGTAACTCCCATCAAGGGAGTTACTTATGACACATCTATGACACACACCTCCACATAAGCTAGCCTATCCCACAAATGTAGAAAAACTCCATGTATGCACAAGAAATACAATTTCCCTAATTAATAAATAGTTAAAAATATAAACTTACACTAATAATCCCAAGATATTGGCTATTTGATAGGGGCCAATCCAAAGAGGATCAGACTTCAAGTGTTGGCCTTTCTTTTCATGGGGTTTATCCCATATTAGTACTAAATCAAAGATCCTAAAAGTTTTGAGTTTATCCCTCTTATCAAACCATCATTTGATAGTACCATGATGCTTGCTAGAGCTTAATAAAGATTTGTCCTAGGTTTCATCTGACGAAATGATATCTAGGAGCTAAGAACTCACTTTTTCATCTGGTTTCATGAATTAATATATGCACCTATAAGTCAAAATTCTAAGTGTGACCAACATGATTTGCTCCAATCCATAGACTAAAAAGTAAAGAGAACTCTTGAGGGATTGTTTATACCTGGTGCAGTCATCCCATAAAGCAAACTTTAGTAATGAGTGCCACTCTTGGGTATTTTCTCCTACATATTTCTTGATGATGTTTATTATATTCATATTTGTGGATTATGCCAATCTATTTCCTTAGGGATAGTGATTGGATGATAACTTCAGTGTGATACCATTTTCATAAGCCCATTTTATAAATTTTGTTAATTAGAAGGTAGAACCATTATCAAATCCCAGAGAGAGTGGGACCCAAAATTGGGTGGTTATAAAATTCACCCTAAATTTGATGACCTTGATAGTGGTTCTTCATTTCATAAAAAATTACCTCAGACCACCTTTTGCAATATTTTGTGGCCATGAAAACAAATTTGTGGCCATCCGATGATTTGGGGTTGATGGCACCAACAATATCTATTCCCCATTAAGAAAATTGTGTGGACTCCATCATGGGATAAAGTGGCATTACCATGTGGGTCTCCCTCTTGGCAAAGGTATGACAATGATGACAAATGGAGACATGAGCATGAATATATTTGAACAAAGTAGGAAAGTAGTATCCTGCTAGAAGGACTTTATGTGCTATGGCATCTATATAAAGGTGACAAGCTCCAAATTTTTCATGAAAACTTGCCATCACTTCCTTGGATTCATCTAGGGATAAACATCTAAGGTAGACTCCTTCATGTTTCTTTCTAAAAATAATTCCCTTCACTAGCATATACTATGCAACTTTTAACTAGAGATCTCTTTTATGCATATGGTTGTGTCTGGGTGATGTATTTTCATAGAATAAGAAATGCATTATCAAAGCATATTAGTTTGGTTTTAGCCTTAGCTCTTAGTTTATTTGGTGTACATTTATTCTCAAGTCTATCTTAGTTAGTAGTTTGGTAATGCCTTATCCTTTGACTAAATTAGTCTATTTGATCTCTAAGTCATACTTCTGCAACTTCACCATGCATCAGCCTCTATGTTCACCCAACTCATTCATCCCCAATATTTACTTTATGGCTAGGTCTGAGTCAATAACATGCACCTTATTATAGAGAACATTTTGCCTAAATTTCTTCACTATTTTGACCAGTCTTAGGCTTATTTTCTAAGAGTATAATATCTTAGTTATGTATCCTTGAGATTGGATCTCATGAAAGAAATGAGATGCTCTTTTACATTCAATCTTTAGGTGAGGTAGGTAACAATGATGTGTTCAAAACCAAAGGGGTAGATGTATAAATATTGTATATAATCTAGGATGATGAGGACTGAGGCTTGCATAATAACATTCTTGATTTCATGGAAAGATTTATTTGACTCTGCATGTTATTCCACCTTCACATCCTATTTCAACATAGCATTCAAGGGTTTTATAGTTTCAAAAAAATCCAAAAATGAATTTATGAACAAATTTAATTTTCCCAAAGAAGAATTTTAATTATTTATTTCTATTATGTAGATGAAATTTATAAATCACATCATCTCTTTATGGATCAATAAAAATAACTTATTTTATGATGATATGACTAAGAAGCTTACCTTCGATAACATCAAACATACTCTTCTTGGGATTCAGGGAAATACCATAGCTTCTGCACCTTTTGAACACTTTTTCTAAGTGGCATATGTGATCTGGCTTGTACATTGAAATCATAGTCAAGACATCCATATAAATTTGTATACACTTTCCAATTAGTCCTTCAAAATCAAGGTCTATTTCTCTTTAAAAGGCCACCCTAAAATGGATCAACCCAAATGAATTCACTTGTAGGATAATATGCCCCATGTTGTGGTGAATGTAGTTTTGGCTTGATCTTTTGAATTAACCAAGACCTGGTTGTATCTTGAAAAGCCATCTAGAAAATACATCATATAGGATATGCTCACCATTTGTATTACTTTATAAAGGGAAGGTAATGTGTAATATCTTTGTCCTAGGCTTCATTCAAGTTATGAAAGTCTACACATAGGTAGATTTCTTAGTTTTTATTTCACATGGGCACTAGGTTTCCCACCTAGGTATAATGGCAATCTAGGAGAATTATACTAGCAATAAGTAATTTATGGACCTCCTTATGTATTAATGGTTACATGATGAGGTTTATCTGTCTCTACCTCTTTCTAAATTATCTTTGACCTAACTTGAATGGGATAGTATGAGTGATAAATCTTGAGTCAAAGACATTAAGGTCTCCATATAAAAAATATCAAACACTCTCTCTAATGAAATCATCCCCTTAGGATACAATTATTATGAATATTAAGGATCTCATCCTTATCTAGCTCATTATTGAGGTTGTCCTTATTTGCCTCATCAATGATCTTGGTTTCAAATAGCCCCATGCTATTAAGGAAATGGATGATCTACTAGTCATACTCAAAGACTTGAAATTCATCACATTATTAGGGATAGAGGGGCAAGGGACAAGCTCTAGAGAGAAACCTTATAACTCAGTGTCATCTAGGGGGTTAAGCTTGTTGTTACAGATGTAAGTGAGTCAATAACTTGGTTTTATTCCCTAGGTACAGGTATGATGTTGAATTCACTAAAAAAATCTATTAAGTCCCAAACTCAATGCATATACATTCTAAGGTATGATATCTTACATTCAAATTTACTTTTGATCTAGTTGACTAACATCTCAGAGTCAATGAATACTCTAAGTTCATTTTCCATGGTTTCAATGCAAATTATAATATTAGGATTACTGCTTCATACTATGCCAGATTATTTATGTAGGGGAACTATATCGTATATGATGTTAGGTATTTTTTCCATCGGGGATCCATTAATATAACACTAGCCCTACTACCTTGTTTAGAAACATCCCCATATACATAAAGAGACCATAAGCCTAGCAAGTTCAGTTGATTATTAGTTATATTTTTGGATGGTTTCATAATTAACATATAGATTCATAGGTATGAGGATGCCAGGTTCATTCTTTCATTGATGAAATTATACTTGGTTATGAT
Source organism: Torreya grandis (assembly GCA_037957365.1). NCBI lineage: Eukaryota > Viridiplantae > Streptophyta > Pinopsida > Cupressales > Taxaceae > Torreya > Torreya grandis. The sequence goes on from JARHVA010004391.1 coordinate 1,438,615, forward strand.
GTGTTTCATGTGGGAATCTCTATCTACCCTTATTTTATTATCTACCCCTATCAAAAGTAACCACATATGAAAGAAGTCCATTTACATATAACCCTTTAAGCTTTAGAATAATCTCTACTGAGGATCATGTCATAGGCCTTAGGAATATCTACCACTTGGATGTTTATATAGTGTTAAATCTTATGTTATTACTATAATTATATGTGGACATTAAAAATTGGCCTATCACTATAACCTTGGACTTGTCTAGTTAAACTAATACCTTATCTGACTTGATAGGGACCAACCCTAACTTCTTGTAAATACCTACTAGCATTATATTGGCTAAAGCTTATAAGTCTAATAGGTGATTATGTAAGTTTTTCCCAAGTAATATGATGGTCAAAAGGAAGAGAATCACCTATATATTATTATTGTGAATGAGCACATTAGTATGAGACACTTTAGATTTTGCTTGGGTGGGCTGAGCTGGCTTCTCAATTAAGGACTTTAGTAGATGACCACGTTGCTTGATGATTTGAGAAATTTTATGAAGCATGATATTATATTTTAACTTATTCATGTCCTCCACTATATTATAGCCTCCTTTGTTTTATATATGTGGGGTTTACATGGGAGATTTAGGTTCTTGAGGTTTTGGAGGTAGTAGGCCATTCCTAGCATTCTGGCTAGGTAGGGATGTACTATTATTTGGGAGAGTTGAGGTAATGAAACATTGCAATGGTTGCCTATTCCTAAGGTTTTAGTTTCTCTTTTGAAGCTTCAAAAATTGTGATACTTCACTAATACCTTATTTTGGATCATTTTCTTCCTAATCTAGGAATTCCATGGTTTCCAGTACCATGGTAGTGCTAGGGGATTTGCTCATGTTAGATAATTCTAGGTGATTAGGAACCACCACGTACTCTTCTATTTACTTATATAATATCTCAAAGGTGTAACAAAACTTTATGCAATCAATTTCCCCATGAGATGTCATGATATACGCTTAGCACCAGTTAGGTAAGGCTATCTCAAAGATATTAGTTTTTAGAAACCTATTGAGTGAGGGTTATAAGGGATTGTGGAAATGGTTGTAATTCTTGTTTGATATTTGATACATGATGTTTTTGCTATAACTCTATATATTGGATTTTATCATCTACATTTTTATCCAAAGGAATTCATTGCTAGTTTTTTGTACCATTTTTTGAATGATATCCAATTCATTCTTTGTGGACTTCAAGGGTACAATCTAGGTATTATTACATAATGCTAATGTTATCTAGTTTTGAAACTAAAGAGCCTTTTCATGGTTCCCTAGGTTAAGAAAACCCAAGTGTTGGTTTGGTTTAGGATGACCCAACAAGATTTGATGTGTTATAGGTAATTACTGAGGCATTGGGATATTCTAATTAACATTGGGAAAGAGGCTCAATATAAGCATCAATGGTAATACATTAAGAATGGGGGTCACCATCTGACCTCGTGGGTTCAATTTTTTGTCTACCTTGATGGCCCCTACATAATCAAGGGGTAGGTATATTATTGTTGGATCTTATCTTAGAAACATATTTATCCAAGGGTCCAATACATTTTTATACATTTCAAGTACTAGTTGGGGGTTGGGTTGGTTAACTTAAAAACCCAATTGTATATATTTTGGAACCAAATGTTGAAGTTCTTGATATGATCATTGGAATCTCATTTAATATAGGAAAATTTATAGTATAGGACACTAGGTTCTATCACCTACGTAAACTAGGTGAGGAAGGCAATACTAAAATGGTCTCAATTAGGGATAAAATCCTCAAGAAGGTTGAGGAACCAATCATAGGTTGAGTCCATCAATGTGAGTAGGAAAATACTAAATTTTATGTCTTCATGTTATACATTCAAGAGTCTCAAGGAGGTTTTTTAGGAGTTCACTTGCTCTTTGGCAACCCATCCTACACTAAGAATGAAATAAGGAAGATACCTATTAGGGTATATAGGTTATTCATGGATAACTCCTAGGATGTTAATGACTGAGTCAACCAACTAAGCCATCCTAGGTAGTCTATTTGGTAGATTTTAGGAGATAAACTAGTTGGATTCATGGTAGGTCTAGGTATATTGAGCATGGATCTTTTGTGGAATAGCAAGGGGGAACCACCATCCAGCCACAACACAACTTAGCTATGGTGATGGCTGAATTGGTCTCCATGATTCTTCACAAACACATAATAGTTAGTATATTATTAACAATAAGTGTGATTTAAAATAAGCCAACACTTAACATATAAATTCTTAATGATTCCCTTTCGTTTGTTGTTGTTGTGTGTTTTTGAAGAAAACAACAATGGAGGGAGCATAAAGGAGGGGAACAAGATTCAATCAATAAAATGTTCCATCTAGGTCTTGGTTCCTACTAATCTTTAAAAATAAAAAGTCCCTCCTTCTAGCACCAGTTATTGTTTATTCCAAGACCTCATTCCAAAATACTCATGAGATTGAGTATTTTCAAAGAGAATAGTGGGGAATAGTGATGGAATTTCATCCTCTATTTTACGACTAATCTTAAATCAGCCTAGGGCACAACTATGAATATTTGGCTTCACAATAGAGCATATATGGAATAATATATGAAAGATGGATCACCACCATTATTGGTTCATTCCTTATGGTTGAGAGTGAATAAGTGAATTATTTGAATCTATTACTGGTATTTAATCACTTTGATGCAACACTTACTAAAAAAAGGGAAAGGGTAGATAAATTTCCAAAACAAACACAAAAAGAGGGAAGGGTAAGGTAGTAAGGAAAGTTTCTAGATCCAAGTGAAATCAATGTTTTAATAATTGAGCTAAGCACATCTACCATAGTTATACCATTGTGTGTAGAGTCTCACCAAAGGTTTTAACCCCAATGCCACACAATAGGAAAATTCTAGGGAAGCAGTTAAGAATGCTTAATTTTTAATTCCTCACTAAATAAAAATACTAGAAGTCTATCACACATAAACATCCAAAATAACTTGTAGGCTATCACACTAGTTATTAGTATTATGAAGAAAATGAGAGGAATTCACAAAGAGTTTATGATAGGTAGTCACATTATACTCATTGCATTCATAAATTAATAGAGTCTTGAAACAATTTTGTAGGCACTAATATTCCATTAAAATTGAAATTAAAGACGATTTGATAAACAAAACATGTCTCACTTAAAGTATCTAAAATTGCATTCATTAATATAACCAATTATATTACAAAGATTGATCCTGCACAACTCTTTAAAATTAAAAAGGGGTGAAAGAAACTATAGGTGAAATCCTATTTTTTTCCAACAACACTTTTGAGCTAAAAATTTTTGACCTTAAAATTAAAATCCAACTAGATTCACCCCCAAGTAGTTTGAGATTCCCATCCTAGGCCATGATGGTCAATCCTAGTGATTACAAATGCATAATTCAAAAAAGGACAAAACCCTCTAAGCCTACACCCAAAATATCTAAGGACTACTCATTTAATATGTGGAGAGAGTTTTAAAGATCCAAATCCTAACTACTTTGACTTTGGATCCCTATCCTCTAACATGGATACCATGAGGTCAAATGCTAGGTTTATCTTGGCAAGGTTCATCAGAGGCTCTCTAAATATCATCTTAGCATGGGTTTCCAGCCTTTGGTACATGTGGAGGGGAGCATCCATTGACACCTAGACTTTAGACATCTTGCTAATGCTATATATAAATTGAGTTGAAAGTTCAAGAACTGCCTGAGCTCCCTCCTTATTCACCTTGACCAACTTTTCCCTCATGACCTAGTTAAAATAACCCAAGTGTACTCTAAATTCACCACTATCTAGTATATTTCCATTTAGGTGGAAAAACATCGAGATATTTGTTGGGTGAATATTTTGTCGTCAACTAACTGATGACAAAATGGGTATATCAACCACAACACAGGGAGATTTATGCCACAAAAAGTGTGGGTTTACTAGATCTAGATGAGATAAATCTCTCCTCTCATCAAGGGGAGGTTCCCTATGAATATTTATACACTATATGTATATATGATTAAGCAGAAAATAATACTTGGGGTAGTATAACAACATCCACCTCTCTTTTTTCAGAGGTGATGTCTAAGGAACAAGAGAAAGAAATCCTGGTCATTGGCTAAGAACCTTCCTCTTCTTTCAGGAATGGTATTCAACCAAGAGTAGAAAATCCCCTAAAATGTAACAAAGTTCACAAGGAAACTTACGTAAGCATAAAGTATTCTGTAGCCTCCTTCACTGATTAAGAACAAGCGTCACCATAGAGGGAAACAAAGCGCAAAGTATTTCCCTGAAACTACAAAGGATAAAAGGATCACAAAGATAAAAGTAGCTCAAAGTCTCTCTTTTATCTTTTAGAAACATCCTCAGATAATGTCAACACACACACTTTGCTTATTAAATCAAACAAATAAGAGATTATCAGGAAAGAGGACATAAGAACTATTTCCTAAATAACATAGATAACTTCAACACAAAGTCTGAAATAAACCTGCTTCTCATTAATTCAACAAAATATGATTTAAAAATTGAGCACAAAGTCTCAAGAAGTGTTTCAATTTTGGTAGAGTTTTTGCTCTCAATTATCAGAGAGATCCATTTACAAAAGAGGTCTCCACTATTTATAGGGAGAAACTTTCAAAATTAGAAAATATTAAAATATAAAAATATCTAAGTCAAAGATGAGTCATCTTTGAATTTTGAGATATTTTTTCAAAAATTTTACATGTAATTACACATTAAAAAATTGCATGCACATTTTCATGACGAAAGTGCATGAGAAAAGAAAAGAGAGAAGTGGAAAATGTTTCAGCTCTTGCCACCAGACTTCCTCAGATGAGTATCATATATAGTAATAGATGCCTAAATTACTGTACTATCTGGCACAATAGTGTTTTTAAAGATGACCCTGGCTCTGATTATATCATCCTTCAATGCTGTGATTGCCTTAGCATGACTAGTTAACCTAGATCTCAGATTATCCAGAGTTAACTGAGTATCTAAAATATTGTCCACAGAAGTCATTGAGAAGGCTTTCTCTTCAAAATCTTTCTGAACCATACCCTTGAATCCTTGGATTATCTCTTCGGCTGAGATAAATTGATTATCCCTGGTGGTGAGGTCGCAAGGCAATTCTTCCAGTCTATTCAATAGGCTTGTATCGCTTTTCTCACTAGCATCTTTAGAAGACTCAAGATCTTTGATGATCTCCTTGAGTACCTGAATCTTGTATATAATTAATTCCTTGATCTCAACATAGAAATCTTTACTGAAAATAACACCGATGGATATCAAGGTGCTTTTTTTTAGATCCTTCATTTCCCTCCACTTGTCAAGATATTTCTCTGCACTATCAATGTCTTGAGAGATAAGAGAGACAAGGTCTTCTAAATCTGTTCTCAGCTTCTTCATCTTATATGTCTTCTCGGCAACCTCTGTAAGTAAGGAAATTCCCTGAGTGTGCATCTTCACAATGTAATCCTCTAGTACTTTTCCTTTCATATAGGTTCTCTCTACTTTTTGGATGACAAGGTCATCAATAGAGAAGGCTTCTGGAGTTGTCGCTTTAGAGGGAAGGGTGAATTTCCTTATTACTACCGTCAACTGCTCTATCTTGGCCTTATAGTAGTCCATCTCTTTTTCTCTGTCAAACTTTTGGACCATGATGTCCATTGCAGATTGTAGATTGATTTTCACACCTTCATGAGTAACTTTTCCAAGTTCAACATGAGAGATGGAATAGCTGCTCATGTCAAAACCCTCAAGGGTTACATCCTGTGGTAGTTTAGCTATTTCCAAAAATTTATGCCCCTTTTCCTCAACCAATTTTGAGAGGATCCTTGGTCTCTTAGGGGCCTTAGCTTTCACTGACACTATCTTGTCAAAATCAAAGTCATTTGCAGAGATGACTAGCTTCTTTCTTTTAGGTGTGAAAGCTGACATCCAAGGAGGGAGAGAAGAAGTACCTAATGTGGCGACGGTTCTTGTAGCTGGTGTTACCATGATAATGTTCTACACTACTAGTGGTAATGGTGGTTACAGTAGGAGTAACAGGAGAAACCGTACCGGCTGTTGATTGATCAAGGGCAGAGCTTTCCCCTAGATTGAAGGAAGGAGATGCCAGACTAGGAATAGAGCCTGAGGAGTGAAGAGTATCTCCAGAAGCATCTTGAGGATCACCAATCATTACTCTAAAAGGGGAGGCAACTCCAGAAGAGGGAACACTGATAGGAGATAGAGGTGGGGAAGGAGAGACATCTGTAAGTGGTTGTGCCCCTTCTTGGGAAGGTAGAGGGTCAGTCCTCTACTGCTCTGAGGGCCTGTCATCTGTCTCCATTTGTTGAGCTACCTGTCCTTAGGAGCTTTGTTCTCTAACTCCCTTAATCATTGATTCTGGATCTTCAACAACCTTTGATTTCTTAGAAACAAAGATGATTCTAGGCTTGTGAGGCCTAGATGGAGAAGGAACATCACCTTTGTTCTTGGTCCTATTTTCTGCCTTCTTCCTCATTTCTACTTAGAACTTGGCCTCTGATCCTGTAACAAACTCTTTCAATGTGATCCCTTTGGCTGCTAACCAATCATTGGTGTTGGCCAATATTGGTTTGAATCTTTTCCTCAAAGAAGTTAATTCCTTTTGAGACCACTAAACTGGAGGAAGAGGGGAGTCATCAACCTTCTTGGCCAGGTACCTACTATTGATAATGTTCTTGTCATCGACCAGATTGGGGGGAATCTCTGCAAGCCCCAAATATTTTATCTCTCCAAGGTCAGCCTGTTGTAGTCCATTTTCTTAATTTCTTCAACTAGTCCACAGGTCTACCCAGATGTCTTTGATCATAGGCTCATGAAACTGAGTCTTTCTTTTGATCATGTCTTTGACACTCCTATAGTCAAAGTTGTCCCTTATCTTAAACTATTTCATGGTAACTAGTTGCATCTCTGTTTCCATGACTTTGGCTTTAGCTATGTCAAAATTGAGTATCTGCCAATTTTAATTGGAAACCTGAAACCTGGCTTTTTTAGTTCCATCTGCCTAGTATGTACGACAACCATTTGTCTACATAGCTCCATTAGAACTAACTTATCAGAAGGAAACTTGGGGAGCATATAGGGATAGCCTTAGAAAAAGCCAACCTGAAGATAGCAGAAGGAGGGAAATTGTAGGAACATACAGCCATAGTCATTGACGACCATCCAGGCCTCATCAGATATTCTCTTCTGCTCGAGCTGAGGGTCAAAGAGGCATAAAAATATGGCAAAGAAGGCATCATTTACCCTTCTAAAATGGTAGATTGATCCTTGTAGCATTAGTTGGGGGTAATATGAGTAGATTGGGGTGATCTTTCAGTCCCCTTCAGTTGTCAAACCTAGAAAGGTTCGCATTGAGGTAGCTATGTAGACCAGGTACAAAGTCATATAGAACTTTGAAGTAGTTTGTACCTTGGTCAGTTGCTCATGAAGAGCATTTCTAATCTGCTCACCTCAGAAGATGACCTACTTACCTTGGAGGATGATTTTGATGAAAGGGTACATCCACTCGTGGAACTGTGAGGAAGATGGGAGGCCTCGCACTCTGCTGAGAAGGGTGATCAAGTCACCAACTTCTTCAATGAAATCTCTCCTTGGGAAGTTCCATGGCCATTTGGATAAATTAGTTCTGGGGTCTTAGCCACCTGTTATTCATTACTTTCTTTGCCCTCTCAGGGTCCTTGTCATACTCCTTTTGTGCTTCTATGAAGTCAATTCTCAGCACTTCAGTAGTAGGAGGGCACATGAAGACTTTGTCAATGAATTCAGGGTCTAGCCAAATTATTATGTTGCACTGGCATCTGAGACTGATCTCATCTCTTTGTTGTAGAACTGGGTGCACTGGAGGATGAACTCTGTATGATGTGCTGCTACTGAGAAAGTGGCAACCAGATGAATGTTGCTCTCGATGATCCTCCTCATTTTAGAGCTTGGGTTTGTCACCTTGGTTCTGGTCATGAACTCGGCCATATCTATGTGGCCAATCTCTGTATCTCTAATGTCATCAACATTAGAGGTGACCGAAGTGATCGAAAAGATGCCCTGGTAATGGTACTTCATGACCTTTGACTTTTTCAAAGAAGTTTTAGACATCAGAACTGGCCTCGATTGAGTGGGTGCTGACGAGCAAGAATCTTCAAAGGGTACTGCAGTCATGATCATACAATTAGGGAATAGTGGGAAAACTAGGAAATTCACACGCTGGGTGATCATGACTAAGGAAGGGCACTTAACAAGGCCGAGTCAAAAAATGAGGAAAAAAGGAGAGGAGGGGAAAAAATGAAAAAAAAAGGAAAATTTCTCTGGAGTTAGAGAAATTTGGAGGAGAAATGCATGGACGGTGAAATTTTCCACCCTTGCATAAAGAATGGTCAGGCAAGTGTAGGGATGGCTAAATTTGACACCCATGCAAGTTAGCCTGCATGGGCGGTGAAATTTGCCGCCCATGCAAGTCAATGGAAAATAACAGAGCGTGGTAGTGAAATTCACCACCCGTGCATGTCCAACCTACGTGGGCTACAAAATTCATTGCCCTTGTAGGTAAGGAGCAACAAAGAAAGAGTGCAAGTGGTGAAATTATCCTACATCGATGGTGAAATTTGATGCAGGTATGGGAAAGCACGATGGAGGGAAGGGAGGAAATTTATAGAAACCATGGGAGACACTCGCTGACATGGGAGAGAAAAGTTTGGTGGGGGAAAGAAATGGGAGTGGGCCGATTGGCCCTAGGGGAAAAAAAAGAACAAAACCCCAACAACTTGGAAAACAAACTAGAAAGAGAAAAAGAAAATAAATGCAAAAAGCATGACCTACTTGGGAAACCACGCATGCTGCAAGCTTAAATCTGCCAAAACACACTCTCACCCATTTACTGGATCATCTAGAGGTAGAGGGTAGGAGGAGGGGAAGAGAAATGAATCGAAATGAGGTTAAAATCAGATTTAATGGGGTGAAAATTGACCCCAACAACCTAGCATGCATGGCAATAAATGTCGTGCATGAAAATTGAGGCAGTGCAGGGTGGCAAAAATCGCCGCTCTTGCACTAAAAAATGAAAGGGATATGCAGGGGTGGCAAATTTTGTCGCTCCTTACATATGAGAGATGAAAAATGATGTAAGGGTAGCAAAATTTTTTGCCCATACAGGTCAAGATGCAGGGGCGGAAAAATTTGTTGCTCTTGCATTTCAAAGGTAAAAAGTGCACTAGCGACGAAATTTGCCACCCATGCATGAAAATGGAAGAAAAACACTAACGCTAAAAAAAAAGGCAGATTTTGGTCCCCTGGTCGTATCGAGATCATAACAACCTTCACATTTTGGGGAAAATGTAATGAAAAGATGTTACAAATTTTGAACGGTGCAGTTGGGCGAAGATGAGAATGACAAAAAACCATCTTGAAAATAGACTTAGAGAAACAAAAGGCAAAATGGACAAGTTTTGCAGGGGGTTGATTCCAAAAATGAGCTAAGCTAATTTTGGAAACAATAGCTAGCTCCTATTGGGGAACTTTTGTTTAATCAAATCAATCAACGGGAGTAGAAACCAGTCTCTAAGTGCCTTCATCCAAGCCATTGGGCTAGGGAGTCAAGCTAAAAACAAAAGGAAATAGACAAAACATAAAAACTATACATATATACAAATGGACCCATCTAAGCTTCAAGGGTTGAATAGCTTTAGATGTTGCCCACTATGGGGTAGTGCAAATGGCATTCCATCCTGGTACTCCAGCAAGAAGTTAGCCTCACCACAGAGCTGTCAAATGGTGAATGGACCTCTCCATAAGGAGTCAAATTTTATGTGCATTCCCTTCGGTTCTCACCTCCTATCCCAAAACAAGACTTGATCTCTGACTCAAAATTCATGAACCTTAACTTTTTTATCAAAAAGTTTCTTCACTTGGTTCTGATGCGTTATAATCTGATCCACCACCATGGTTCACTGCTCATTCAGTTCGGTTAGACACATGATTCTTTTATCGATCAAACTTTTGAAGGTTGAGTCTTCAACTGCTTTGGCTAACCTGAGCGCTGGTAGTTCAAGGGTGATGGGGATCTCCGCATTCAAGCCATACAAAAGTTAGAAAGGTGACATACCTATGGCCATCTTGGGGGTAATCCTATCTGCCCATAAAGCATCAAACAATGCTTTGTGCCAAGTCCTTTGATTATCGTCTACTAATTTCTTGATAATAGTGACCAGGTTCTTATTGCTCGATTCTGCTTGGCCATTTCCTTGTGGGAAATAATCTGAAGTGTGGGATAGGGTAATCCCATAGTAAAAATAGAATTGGGTAATTTCATGTGAAGAAAAATAAGCCACATTATCTGTTAAAATTTTAAGTGGGACCCCAAACTCAGGAGATAATATTTTCCTTGAAAAAATTGCACACCACTTCAGACGTAGCGTGCTTCGTGGGGATGGCCTCCACCCACTTGGTAAAGTAATCCAGTTGCCGTGAGGACATAATCATGTCTAGCACTCAAAGATAGGTTTGAATATACCAATGAAGTCAATACCCCACTGCTAAAAAGGCTCCTCGATTACTACTGGCTTGAGAGGCAATGCAACCAGTTTAGGCTTTCCAACGAACTGTTGACACAATTCGCACCTATGCACCTATTTGTAGGCATCCTGAAACAGTGTGGGCCAGTAATATCTTGCTCACAAAATCTTGTGTGTTATCACCGATGCAAAAAAATATCCTCCATAGGCCAAATTGTGGAAAGACTCCTAGAGTTTATCTTGTTGCACCTTATCAACACAATGAAGAAATGCCCCGTCCAGGTTCCTTTTGTACAGACCATTATCCCATAGGACATAACTAACAGCCTTTAACTTAACATTCTATTTCTCTTTTAAAGGAGAGATGAGTGGGACACTCACCATATATCATAAAATGGGTGATGTCAAAATACCACTCATTAGTAGTGGCAATAAAGAGGACCGTAGGCATGCCTTCGATCTCTATTTCTTCATTTTATACTTCATCTAGAATGTTGTTGGTGATCAACTGACAAAGACCCTTTCCCCGTACAAGTTTGGTAGGTTTGATGTCTAGATCAAACTCTTGAATCTTGGCAATCCAATTACCCCTCTTCGTACCAAACTTCTGTTGAGTCCAAATGGACTTCACTATTATATCAAGTACGAGAACTTCAGTGTGCAAGTTCAGGATATAAAACCTAAAATGCTTGATTGCTTTGACCACTGCGTATGCATGCTTCTCCATGTTAGAATATTTTAGCTCATAAACCTTGAGTAGACAACTCATGAAAGAGATAGGAGATTCTACACCTTCTTAGTTTTGTTGAATTAAAATAGTTGAGAGTGTATGTTCAGAAGCATAACTATATATTTTGAAGCTTTTGGTATAGTTTGGACAAACCAGAATTGGTGCACGAGCAATCACTTCTTTGATATATTTGAATGTTAATTTGACCTCAATAGTCCACCTGAAGGTAGCATTATCTTTCATCATGTTGACGATGTGGTGAGTCTTCTCAGTGAATTCAAGAATGAATCTCTGAAGAAAATTCACCTTTCTGAAGAAAGAGTGAACCGCAATTTTACTGGTAGGCAGAGTAAGTTCTTGGATGGATTTGACGCTTTTCAAGTCAATTTTGATGCCTTCTCGAGACACAATGTGTCTGAGAAGTTTCCCTTCAGTCACCCCAAAGATAGATTTCTTTGGATTTAGAGAAATACCATTCTGACGATAGCGCTCCAATATTCTTTGTAAATGGTGAACATAGTTAGAACGATACTTTGAAAATACTATCAAATCATCCAGGTACACTATAATGAACTTGCCTATTTCATCCTTGAAAGCGAGGTCCATCACTCTTTGAAATGTGGCACCTACATTTATCAGACTGAAAGGCATTCTCTGATAGGTGAAGGTGCCCCAAGGTGTGGTGAAGGTAGTCTTATGTTCATTAGCTTTTCCAACCTCAACCTGATTGTACCTCGAGAAACCGTCCAACATTGATAACATCTTTGAACCTATTACCATTTGTAAAAGTTGATCCATGATAGGGAGAGAGTAGTTATCTTTCAAAGATAACTGGTTCAAGTTCCTGAAATCCATGCAGATTCAAATTTCACCATTCTTCTTTCTTACAGGCACTATGTTGGCAATCCATGTGGAATGATGGATTGGAAAAATTATCTGGGCATCGAGCATTTTTTATATCTCAGCTAAAATAATACCTGAGATTTTTGGATTATATTGCCTAGACTTTTATTTGTAAGGCACAAAATTTGCCTTAAGAGGAATGTCGTGGCGAATGTCATCAGGCCTGAGGGATTTCAAGTCATCATAAGAATAAGCCAAGACGTCTATATATTGGCAGAGTAGATTAGCAAGCCTAAATCTCTCCTCAGGAGTGAAACATTTCTCAATGTTTACCATATTAGGATCTTCTTTGGTTCCCAAGTTTACTTGTTCAAAATCTTGAGAGGAGTTTGAATCTGTTCACTATTATTTAATAAACCTGTCATGGTTATCAAACAATTTCTCTAAGAAAACCAGGCCTTTGGGAATCTTATTCCCCTTAAGCTATAGAAAATCCTCACCTGTGTTCGCATTTCATTTAGAAGTTGCTTCGCATCCCAAGAGTTCACTACCTTCAAAATGCAATTGTTTGAAGCTATCCTTTTGCTCTAAGAAGGCAATGATTTAATCGTTATTGTTAAATACTTGCCAATGATCAACATTATCAGGTACACTTGGTCGAAATACCAGTTCAATAGTGTAATTATCTCCTTTAAAATTTGGGTGGGGAACCAAGAGAGTAGCAGAAACAGCTAATGCATCCACCCGATCATTGAATTCTCATGGAACGGTAGAGATGCTGAAAGCATCAAAAAAAATTATTTGGTCCCAGACAAGATTGCGATAGTGGCAAAATCTTTAATTTTTGGTTTAATAGAGGTTTCTTACCTAGAAAACCACCAATTCAACATCCCCTTTAGCATGGAGTAGCTTAATGCCTTTTTCTCTGGCATCTTGTAATCCAAGTAACAGGGATTCATACTCAACTGTGTTGTTGAACTGTAACTTGTAGGACAAAGGAACAATATCTCCTTGAGGAGATACCAACACAACCCCAGCTCTCAAACCAGTAGAGGAGCAGCTACCATCAAATTCTAAGGTCCATACCTCATTAGACACCACTTTTTCTTTGAAATTTTTTTCGCTTGGGAGAAGATGTTTTTTCGTGTGTTCATTTAGCTTTGTCGATTCTCCTGCGGTGTCAGCTGAACACATTTCCAAGTTGCCACCTGAAAGTGTTTCATTGGATGCCTCATGGATCTCATCCATAGATAGAAAGTAATTGCCCATGCTAGAATCCTCGAATAAAATTTGAGTTTCTGGTGTTGATGATCGGGTGACTACATATCTTGCCTCTTTTTTAGGAAGCAACTTCTTCATAACACCTTGGATTGGGATTCTTGCCTCCGACAAGTCCATGCTTAGCTCACCTCCAACATCTTTGTAGAAATTCCATCCAAGTAGGATGTCGTAAGAGGCTGAAACATTGGCCACTAGGACCATCATTTTTATCCTCTTTTTTGGAAAAGCTGAAAAAGCAAATTGGGCATCTTTTATCTGATCGAGGAGTGGGACTTGCTTGTTTTCCATAGAAAAACACTTTTCAAAAGTTTTGGTCAAAGTTAGACCAAGGGAATTTACCACCTTGGTGGGCATGACATTATTCGAGGCTCTAGAGTCTATTATGCAATTACTCAATTTGTAACCATTTATTAGCAGGGAAACATAAAAAGGTTCTATTTTTCCAAGAGCAATAGGAGTCATGACAAGATTATTCTGGGTGGATTTATCTTTGGGGGGATCATGAATGGCTTTTGAAGAATCTTTTCTTATGGGGACAACTTTATTTTTTACATATTCTGCCAACCTATCAAATTGTTCAAGATTGGCTCTCAAATACTCAATCTCTGTCATCTGAATCTTATTTTCCTGGTGTGATCAATTATATCAAATAATTGAAAAGAATTTGAGACAGAGGAAGAGGCTCCATCATTTGTGTCTTTAGTGGGTGTGGCACTGGTCTGAGCAATAAAAGTGAAAGGTATGAGGCGGTTGAAGGTACTTACTTTTTTGTGAATTACTTGATCTATTGATTGAGGAGGTAGTGGAGTCCCTTATTTAGTGATGGAGACCACCTGTCGAGGTTCTTCTTCTTCTTTCCCTTTGTCAGCTTATGGAGTTGACTAGTTTTGAGATTTGGTGAAAATAGCATAGGATCCATCCAACCCTTCTCCTTTACTTCCAACTTCATCCTGGTAATCCAGGAAACCAATATTGGAGTCACCAAGTAATTCTTCTTCCTACTCATCGAAGAGATTAGCATCATCTTGTTGGTCCAACTGAGGTTGGAGTGAATAGTCATGTTTAGCCTCTAGGTAATCGACCACTAAATTTGTAGGTGCTGCTTCAATGGCCAATTTCCCTGGAGGGGAGGCAGGCGATTTGGTTGCCCTTGGTTTTGGGTAGCATTGCCCTGATATTACTGATTTTGAAATATTCTCCTAGGCATATCTCAGTAGGTGGGGGCCGACATACCTTGGGCTATTTGTCTCTTCAAAGCTATTAGTTCATTTGTCAATTTTTGTACCATAATATTTGTAGTGCCTGTAGAAGAGCTTTCAGCAGATGAAAATTTATTTTTACTAGGGTGTTTTCTAATCTTACCTGCCAAGATAAGATCATCCTCAATCTCAGTAACCAAATTTTGAGCCAACGCGAGATCCACAGGGCCAGCTCACCTCAATAGAAAACTTACTTTAGGAAGTTGTGAGTTAATAAAAAATCACTTAAGATTATCTGCATGGGTTGAGCGACAGTTGGAATCTAGTTCCTTAACTTGTTGAATTTAGCTATGAAATCCCTCATGGGTTCTTGAGATTCTTTTTTCATCTGTGTCAGCTGCACTAACAAGGCATGCGCATCTTCAGCAGGCTTAAATCTAACTTCAAATTTGGACTTTAACGTATTCTAGTTAGTTATAGTTTGAGCTTGAAGGTGGTAAAACCAATCCACAATAGCGCCTTGCAGAGTTTCTACAAAAAGGCTCACTGCTACGTCTTCAAATTCCACGTTGATTACGTCGTATGCTATAGAGAAGGCAGCAATATGCTCATCGGGATGAACCTTCCCATCACCAAAAAACTTGGGAAATTTTTTTCTAGAACTACAAGGTAGTTCATGCAAGGGTGGGGTCAAATTAAGAGGACCAAAGGAATTTCCCCATAGACCTTGAGCCATTATGATGGGACGATTAAATGGTGGGATAACAAATCTTGGTGGGGTATTTATAGGCATGGCACTATTAATAGCAAGAAAAAAATCTCTATCTTGTGTTGGTGACCCAATAAGGTCAGGAGGAAGACTCCTAGATCATTGGAGGAAAGGTGGTGGAGGAAATAGATTGAAATTTCTCTACTGCACCAACTCAAACATGGGGTCAAAAACACCCTTAGATCTCTGGCCTCTTATGTAGTGTGGAGTTGCTAGATTTCAAATGAAAAAGGGACCAAAACTACTTCAAGTTGAATCTTGAGGCTTTAAAATGTACGTTCGTATTCCCCAGTGGAGTCACCAAAAATCCGTTGGGTGAATATTTTGTCATCAACTAACTGATGACAAAATGGGTATATAACCACAACACAGAGATTTACGCCACAAAAAGTGTGGGTTTACCAAATTTAGATGAGGTAAATCTCTCCTCTCATCAAGGGGAGTTCCCTATGAATATTTATACGCTATATGTATATATGATTAAGCAGAAAATAATACTTGGGGTGGTATAATAGCATCCACCTCTCTTTTTTCAGAGGTGATGTCCAAGGAACAAGAGAAAGAAATCCTAGTCTTTGGCAAAGAACCTTCCTCTTCTTTTAGGAATGGTATTTACCCAAGAGTAGAAAATCCCCTGAAATGTAACAAAGTTCACAAGGAAACTTGCGTAAGCACAAAGTCTTTCGTAGCCTCCTTAACCGATTAAGAACAAGCGTCACCATAGAGTGAAATGAAGTGCAAAGTCTTTGCCTAAAACTACAAAGGATAAAAGGATCACAAAGATAAATGTAGCTCAAAGTCTCTCTTCTATATTTTAGAAATGTCCTCAGATAATGTCAACACACACACTTTGCTTATTAAATCAAAAAAATAAGAGATTATCAGGAAAGAGGACATAAGAACTATTTTCTAAATAACACAGATAAATTCAACACAAAGTCTGAAATAAACTTATTTCTCATTCATTCAACAAAATATGATTTACAAATTGAGCACAAAGTCTCAAGAAGTGTTTCAATTTCGGCGGAGTTTTTGCTCTCAATTATTAGAGAGATCTATTTACAAAATAGGTCTCCACTATATATAGGGAGAAACTTTCAAAATTAGAAAATATTAAAATATTAAAATATTTAATTCAAAGATGAGTCATCTTTGACTTTTGAGATATTTTTCCAGATTTTTTACATGTAATTACACATTACAAAATTGCATGCACTTTTTCATGATGAAAGTGCATGAGAAAAGAAGAAGAGAGAAGGGGAAAATATTTCAACTCTTGCCACTAGACTTCCTCAGATGAGTATCATACATAGTAATTGATGCCTAAATTCCTATACTATCTAGCACAACGGTGTTCTTGAAGATGACCCTGGCTCTGATTATAGCATCCTTCAATGCTGTGATTGCCTTAGCATGACTAGTTAACCTGGATCTCAGATTATCTAGAGTTAATTGAGTATCTAAAATATTGTCCACAGAAGTCATTGAGAAGGCTTTCTCTTCAAAATCTTTTTGAACCATACCCTTGAATCCTTAGATTATCTCTTCGGTTGATAAAAATTGATTATCCCTAGTGGTGAGGTCGCAAGGCAATTCTTCCAGTCTATTCAATAGGCCTGTATCACTTTTCTCACTAGCATCTTTAGAAGACTCATGATCTTCAATGAGTTCCTTGAGTACCTGAATCCTGTATATAAGTGATTCCTTGATCTCAACATAGAAATCTTTATTGAAAATAACACCGATAGATATCAAGGTGCTTTTCTTTAGATCCTTCATTTCCCTCCACTTGTCGAGATATTTCTTTGCACTATCAATGTCTTGAGAGATAAGAGAGATAAGGTCTTCTAAATCTGTTCTCAGCTTCTTCATCTTGTATGTCTTCTCAGCAACCTCTGTAAGTAAGGAAATTCCCTGAGTGTGCATCTTCACAATGTAATCCTCTAGTACTTTTCCTTTTATATAGGTTCTCTCTACTTTTTGGATGACAGGGTCATCAATAGAGAAGGCTTATGGAGTTGTCACTTTAGAGGAAAGGGTGAATTTCCTTATTACTACTGTCAACTGCTCCATCTTGGCCTTATAGTAGTCCTTCATCTCCTTTTCTCTATTGAAATTTTGGACCATGATGTCCATTGCAGACTGTAGATCACTTTTCACACCTTCGTGAGTAACTTTTCCAAGTTCAACACGAGAGATGGAATAGCTACTCATGTCAAAACCCTCAAGGGTTGCGTCCTGCAGTGGTTTAGCTATTTCTAAAAATTTATGCCCCTTTTTCTCAACTAGTTTTGAGAGGATCTTTGGTCTCTTAGGGGCCTTAGCTTTCATTGGCACTATCTTGCCAAAATCAAAGTCATCTGTAGAGATGGCTAGCTTCTTTATTTTAGATGTGAAAGCTGACATCCAAGAAGGGAGAGAAGAAGTACCTAATGTGGTGATGGTTCTTGTAGCTAGTGTTACTGGGGTAATGTCTTCACTGCTAGTGGTAATGGTGGTTGTAGTAGGATTAATAGGAGAAACCATACCAGCCATTGATTGATTAAGGGTAGAGCTTTCCCCTAGATTGAAGGAAGGAGATGCCAGACTAGGAATAGAGCCTGAGGAGTGAAGAGTATCTCTAGAAGCATCTTGAGGATCGCCAATCATTACTCTAAAAGGGGAGGTAGCTCCAGAAGAGGAAACACTGATAGGAGATAGAGGCGGGGAAGGAGAGACATCTGTAAGTGGCTGTGCCCCTTCCTGGGAAGGTAGAGGCTGAGTCTTTTGCTACTTTGAGGGCCTGTCATCTGTTTCCATTTGTTGATCTATCTATTCCTGGGAGCCTTGTTCTCCAACTCTCTTAACTGTTGATTTTGGATCCTCAACAACCTTTGATTTCTTGGAAACAAAGATGATTCTATGCTAGTGAAGCCTAGATGGAGAAGGAACATCACCTTTGTTCTTGGTCCTATTTTTTGCCTTCTTCCTCATTTCTACTTGGAACTCAACCTCTAATCTTGTAATAAACTATTTTAGCATGATCCCTTTGGCTGCTAACCAATATTGGTTCGAATCTTTTCCTCAAAGAAGTTAATTCTTTCTGAGACCACTAAACTGAAGAAAGAGGGGAGTCAACAACCTTCTCGGCCAGGTACCTATTGTTGATAATGTTCTTGTCATCGACCAAATTGAGGGGAATCTCTACAAGCCCCAAATATTTGATTTTTTCCAAGGTCAGCTTGTTGTAATCCATTTTCCTGATTTCTTTGGCAGTCTACAGGTCTACCCAGATGTCTTCGATTATAGGCTCATGAAATTGAGTCTTTCTTCTGATCATGTATTTGACACTCCTATAGTCAAAGTTGTCCCTTTTTTTGAATTGTTTCATAGTAACCAGTTGCATCTCCATCTCTATGACCTTGGCTTTAGCTGTAGTTAGAATCGAGTATCTGCCAATTTCGATTGGAAACTTGAAACCTAGCTTTTTCAATTCCATCTACCTAGTGTGTATGAAAACCATTTGTCTACACATCTCCATTAGAACTAAGTTATCAAAAGGAAACTTGGGGAGAATATAGGGATATCCTTGGAAAAAGCCAACCCGAAGATAGCAAAAAGAGGGAAATTGTTGGAACATACAGCCATAGTCATTGACGATCATCAAGGCCTCATCAGATACTCTCTTCTGCTCAAGTTAAGGGTCAAAGAGGCATAAAAATATGGCAAATAAGGCATCACTTACCCTTATAAAATGGTAGATTGATCCTTGTAGCATTAGCTGGGGGTAATATGAGTAGACTAGAGTGGTCTTTTTGTCCCCCTCAATTGCCAAACCTAGAAAGGTTCGCATTGAGGTAGCTATGTATACCAGGTATGAAGTCATATAAAACTCTGAAGTAGTTTATACCTTGGTCAGTTGCTCATGAAGAGTGTTACTAATCTGTTCACCCTAGAAGATGACCTGCTTACCTTGGAGGATGATTTTGATGAAAGGGTACATCCACTCGTGGAACTGTGAAGAAGACGGGAGGCCTCGCACTTTGCTGAGAAGGGTGATCAAGTCACCAACTTCTTTAATGAAATCACTCCTTGGGAAGTTCTATGGCCATCTAGATAAATTGGTTCTAAGGGTCTTCAACCACCTATTATTCATTACTTTCTTTGCCCTCTCAGGGTCCTTGTCATACTCCTTTTGTGTTTCTATGAAGTCAATCCTCAACACTTCAATAGTAGGAGGGCACATGAAGACTTTGTCAATGAATTCAGGGTCTAGCCAAATTATTATGTTGTCATTGGCATCTGAGACTTATCTCATCTTTTTGTTGTAGAATTGGGTGCACTAAAGGATGAACTCTGTATGATGTGATGTTACCAGGAAAGTGGCAACCAGATGAATGTTGCTCTCGATGATCCTCCTCATTTTAGAGGCTGGGTTTGTCACCTTAGTTCTGGTCATGAACTCAGCCATACCTATGTGTCCAATCTCTATATCTCTAATGTCATCAACATTAGAGGTGACCAAAGTGATCGAAAAGATGCCCTGGTACCGGTACTTCATGACCTTTGACTTTTTCAAAGAAGTTTCAAACATCATAACTGGCCTCGATTGAGTGGGTGCTGATGAGCAAGAATTTTTAGAGGGTACTGCAGTCATGATCGTGTAATTAGGGAATAGTGGGCAAATTAGGGAATTCGCACGGTGGGTGATCATGACCAAGGAAGGGCACTTAACAAGGCTGGGTCAGAAAATGAGGAAAAAAGGAGAGGGGAAAAAATGAAAAAAGAGGAAAATTTCTCTGGAGTTAGATAAATTTGGAGGAGAAATGCATGGGTGGTGAAATTCACCACCCTTGCATAAAGAATGGTCAGGCAAGTGTAGGGATAGCTAAATTCACCACCCATGGAAGTTTGGCTTGCATGGGTAGTGAAATTTGCCGCCCATTCAAGTCAATGGAAAACAATAGAGCATAGGCATCAAAATTTTCCACCCGTGCATGTCTGGCCTATGTGGGTGGCAAAATTTTATGCCCTTACAGGTAAGGAGCAATAAAGAAAGAGCACGGGTGGCAAAATTCACCGTCGATGCAAGTATGGGAAAAACGGTGGAGGGAAGGGAGGAAATTTATAGAAACTGTGGGAGACACTCACCGACATGAGAGAGAAAAGTTTGGTGGGGGAAAGAAATGGGAGTGAGCCAATTGGCCCTAGGGGAAAAAAGTGAGAACAAAACCCCAACAACTTGGAAAACAAACTAGAAAGAGAAAAAGAAAATAAATGCAAAAAGCACGACCTACTTGGGAAACCATGCATGCTACAATCTTAAATTCAGCAAAATGCACTCTCACCCATTCGCTGGATCATCTAGAGGTAGAGGGTAGGAGCAGGGGAGGAGGAATGAGGTTAAAATCAGATTTAATGGGGTGAAAATTGACCCCAACAACCTGACATGTGTGGTAATAAATGTCATGCATGAAAACTGAGGTAGTGCAGGGGTGGCAAAAATCACTGCTCTTACACTAAAAAATGAAAGGGATATGCAGGGGTTGCAGATTTTGTCACTCCTGAATATGAGAGATGAAAACAATGCAGGGGTGGCAAAATTTGCCGCCCATGCAGGTCAAGATGCAGGGGCAGCAAAATTTGCCACCTGTGCAGGTCAAGATGCAGGGGTGGCAAAATTTGCCACTCCTGCATTTCAAAGGTAAAAAGTGCACTGGTGGAGAAATTTGCCACCCATGCATGAAAATGGAATAAAAACACTAACGCTAAAAAAAAGGTAGATTTTCGTCCCCTAGTCGTATTGAGACCGTAACAACCTTCACATTTTGGGGAAAACATAATGAAAAGATGTTACGAATTTTGAACGGTGTAGTTGGGCCAAGACAAGAATGAGAAAAACCTGTCTCGAAAATAGACTTAGAGAAACAAAAGGTGAAACAGACAAGTTTTACAGGGGGTTGATTCCAAAAATGAGCTAAGCTAATTTTGGAAACAACAATATTGACTTCTTTAAAATAAGCCAATATCTTCTTTTTACCATATTTTAGGGGTCCCATCACTATTTGGAATAAGGCAAGCCACTCCTCCATTATAGTCTTCATGATCCAATGTAGGTATGATACAAGCCCAAATATGAAGTGGAAATTAATTTGAGCTTTGGTAACATGCCTTTATTAATCACAATATTCAACTTTTAGTACTTCCCATTAATTATAGTGACCCTTTCCAAATAGTCTTGGGTCTACTGGATGACCATTGGGTATCCACCATAGTCCCTACCACCTTTCCTAGAGTTGAGAAAAGTTGATGTGCCTAATTAGCCTAGGAGGGAAGGAGATCTTATCCTAAACCTCAAGATTTTTGACCTGGATTTACATGTCCTCAAGAATCTTTCATAACATATCATTCATTGCTTAAAGAATTGAGAGTGGGTCTTCTACAAATGGTGAAGCCGAAGGGAACATCTATGCCCACCATTGACTATGGGTCATGCCCACTTGAGGAGAAATGACTCCCAAGAAATTATTTATCACAAGGGATGAGATTAAATAATTAAAGCTAGATCCTTGGGTATCCAAGGTGATGGAAAAAGGGGTTTTTAGAGATATGAGTTGATCCATCAGGGTTAGTGATGGAGGAACATAAAAGACTAGTGGGGGAGGTAAAATTGGAGAAACTAGTACTTGCATTATGGGCCAAGAATGAACTTCCTTTTGCTTCTTCCTCATCCTTTTACCCATCTCAGCTCCAAACACTATAATGGAAGGAGCTAATGTAGTGAGTGATGTAGGGGTTTATTGTGTGAGTTGATGCATCATTTGAGGAACTATTGGGATGGTCATGGTCACTAGAGATGT
The DNA here is from genome assembly GCA_037957365.1 of Torreya grandis. Taxonomy (NCBI): domain Eukaryota; kingdom Viridiplantae; phylum Streptophyta; class Pinopsida; order Cupressales; family Taxaceae; genus Torreya; species Torreya grandis. Next base: position 1,460,828 of record JARHVA010004391.1, read on the forward strand.
GTACATAGGTGCACTTACTACCAAAATAGTTGAGGTGGCTAGCAAAGATAGGGTATTATCAGGCACATAAATTTAAGGAATAGTCAATAGGGGCATCAAAAAAGTTCCAAGTTGGGAAATGAAATGGGTAGATGGAAATGATGAAGGTAGGATGCCAAGGATGGAGGAGGTCATGGATGTTTTGGGCAAAGAATGAAGGCAATGGAATTGGGAAAATGGGTGGTGTTGTAAGAGGCAGTTAGAAAGCAGAGGGAGTGGGGGTAAGAACTTATACTAGTGTCTACTATTGATCCCACTTTGGGCTCATTTATAGGTTGTTAATAATGTCAAACCTCAGATCTTAGATGTCCTAGATTTGAGGTTATTACTATGGAGCCACTTGTGCTTGGGTTGATTCTCATTGGGTCACACAAGATTGACTTAGCTAGGGTCAAGGAATTTGAGTTATTAGAGGTAGAGGAGGTGAAGCCATGGCAGGGGAGTCATTGGTCATGGGGGAGAAGGTAGTGGGATCCCCTACAAGATTATTCTAGAAATTATGGGGGGAGTTGATTTGATTTACCTTAAAGACTAAAAAAATGTAGAGGTGGTCTAAGAGGTCCTAGTTTAGACCTTCTTAACCTTATCCTTCTTGCAAGATTTTATCCTCATGAACACCTCCTAATCATCCATGATGTTTAGAAATAACTCATCATCATCCCCTTTCCATTGGCCATAATCAAGGTTGAGGTAAGATGAATACCTCTCTAAATGGGCTTGGATCATGCCTTTAGGTTCCCATTCTTGTGGTTTGACTCTTCCCAAGGCTAAAGAATCATAGTTAATCCCCATATTGTTTAGGGGAGGGAAAAATAGTACACATGGTTTCTAATGATGATTAGAAGAGGCAGGTAGGCCTTGTATTGGTAACTTATATAATGTCTAAAAAATCTCTCCACTAATTGATAATCAATTTCCATATCAGTAAGGTGATCTGGGAAATGATAGGGAAAGCAAAGGGGCTCCTTAAGAATGCTTGTGATGCAGATGTTTGTGTCATATTAGATATACTATTAGTCTCTAATAGGATCTAGTGAATCTTTGATTTATTTTAATAGATAAGAAATAGGGGCCTCATTAATCATGTTGTATACCATTAGGCATAAAAACATAAATTTCCTAGATGTTATTTATGTATTTGTGGACATATAGTTTATAGAAAACTACATGAACCATAGGGCCTCCAAGAACCTATGAAAGAAAGGTGGAGGGATTAAAAGTGAGTGTTACATAAACTATGTCTATGAGATTGCTCATCAAGTAAAAGTGTGTTCTTACCTACACATTAGCCTTGGCTTTGACGACAATGAAATTAACCACTCCTCCTAGGTCAAGGACTTAGGATCCATATATGATCATGTGAATTAAGGTCACCCATTTTTCATTTATGTGAAGGCAATTAAGGGCCCAAAATAATCATGAGTAACTCCTAGTCATCCACAACATTTAGATATAACTCGTCATCATCCCCTAGCTAGTGGTCATAACTGAGGTTGAGATGAGCTGAATAACTCTCTAAATGGGATTAGATCATTCCCTTAGGATCTGAGTTCTATGGTTCAACCTTTCCCAAGGATAAAGAGTCCTAGAAAGCCACCATCTTCTATAGGGGAGGGAAAGAGTGGTACACATGGTGTCTAATGATGATTGAAAGAGGCGAGTAGGCCTTATATTTGTGACTGATAAAGCATTCAAAAAATCCCTCCACCAATTGATATGAAATTTTATCTCAATAAGGCAATCCAATATGTGATAAGATAATTAGAGGGGATCTTTAAGAATTCTTGAAACCCAGATGACTGTGTCCTCTAGAAGATACCATTAATCTATTATGGGAGCTAGTGAATTCTAATTTATTTCAATAAACAATGCATAGGGGCCTCATTGATCATGATGTATACCACTGGGTAGAAACATTCACAAATGTCATAGATGTTATTTCTATATTGGTGGCCATATATATGTAGAAATCTACATGGACCATAGGGCCACTAGGAGCACATGTAAGAAAGGTAGAGGGCTTGAAAGTGAGTGTCCTATAGACTGCATCTACAAGATTGTGCATCATGTAAAAGTGTCCCCCTACCCATGCATCCATTATGGATTTAAACATGTTAAAATTAACCACTCCTCCTAAGACAAGGACTTGGGAGTTGTCTAGGATAATTTTAAATAGGGGCACCCATTATTCATTGATGTGAAGGTAGTTTGGCCCCCCAAATAACTGGTTCAATAGGATCATACCAATCATGATCCCCTTTTTGAAGGTTCAGATGGTGTATGCATTGACATCCTCCTTGGTTACCAATTTAGTGGCTAAATTCTCCACCCAATATTTAAGGATGTCATAGATTTAGAAGGTGTCAGTCCAAGTCTCCATCGCTATGAGTTGTATGAAAAAGTGGGGTCTAGGAGATTGTAGTAGGCTTTTAAAGCTATGCTTGAGATGTCAATAATCTAGTGCTATGAACTAGCTAAGTAGACCCAATATTGAATACCATATTACACCCACATGGAAATGAGGAGAAAATTATTAAATAAGTTGATTCAGGGGAGGACTTTAGGTTTAGTCATGGTTCACTATAGGTCACACTTTTGGTATGCTTGTAGGGCATATTCAAAGTCAACTTCATCATTATCAATTATTTAATCTTTAAGCACTTGGTCAATGGCCTTGAATATTTCATTATAATAATTAAATTGGGTTAGACCATTTGGGAATGATGTGTTCCTATATTCAAGCTTAGCCTTAAGATTTGAAGTTAAATTAACCATTACAACAGGATAAAATTTGGTGAAAAATCTCTAACCGAAAGAGAAGGTTGTGAAAGTATTAGGTGGGAGTAGAAATCAAGGAGTCTAAATTTAGGAATTTTAAGATATAATGGTTAATGATATTTCCTTATAAACCCTTATATAAACCAACATTCATCCCCCCTACATAAATGGCATTTGGTGGCTCATTCATCATGGATTCAAATTTGAGTGGGTGGCTCAATTTTCCACTTAATTTCCCAATTTAGAGTTAAATTTGATGTATATGATTACATGTTGCTTATCAAATCTAATAAAAGTGATGTGACATTTATAAATTGTCTAATTAGGGTACAGTTCCCCACTTCATCAATGTTTAGAGTGGGGTAGGTGCATGACCAACTCATTATTAAATCCTCTTGAGAGATCCAAGTTTTCACCACTTGTTACCTCCTAACTAATCTTCATGCTAATAGTTGAGACTTAAGTATAACCTATCACTTCATTACTATACCTTCAGGGGGGATGAGATGTCAACTACAGCCACATCCTTGAACTACCCCCTTATGGTTCCACCTATGCTTTGTTATATTAATTATAGGGTCTTTAGGGTCCCACCTACTAAACTTTTTGGTCATTCCATGTGTTATGTGTAGACACTAGAAAATTGTACTAGATGTTGAAATGCCTCAAGATACCTTAGGGATCACCTAACCCTTATTAAACCACTAACTAACTCATTAAACCCTAGGTCTAGTTATCTAATTAGCTATATAAACTCACTAATTCACTAACCTAACCATTACCCAACCTCTTTCAACCCACCTTTACCCCTTTTCCTTAGAACACTCCATCATTGAGAACACTCCATCATTGATGATCATTTTGATCATAGATGGTTAGGTCCTCCTAATTCTTACACAAATACCAACTGTGCAAGATAACACGACACAATTTAATATATCCACCTTGTCCATTACTAACTAACTCCCAAGCATCAAAATAAACAAGCCAACCTACTAGGGAACCTTCTATCGTCCATCTCTCTTTGCCTATAAAAGGGAGTAGGAGATGAAAGGATCATCATAAGCATTCTAGTTCACATGTATTCAAGCTCTTTAGCTAGTCTTCTTCCAATAATTTTGAATAACAATAGAGATTCAAACCTATACCAAAATTTCTCTTGAGGCAAATTATCGTTACTCTATTAAAATTTCTCCAACCATCAATCACCATCCATTTAACAAACAACAAGTTATTTTTACCTCTATTTTGTTATTTTAGTTTTTGATCTCTCTCCCCAATTAGACCTTTCTACACCTATCTTTCAACCTCCTATTTCTAACCATAACCTTATATAGATCCTTACTTGATCATTAACCCAGTATGTACTCCTTTTCTAAATACTTTTAAAAATCCATAGGCAACCACCAATGGTTAGCACAATCATTGATGATTACCTCCAACTTTCAATGGTTACCCAACCTATGATGGTCAGCTTAACCACTGATAGTCACCCTAACCACTGATGGTTATTTGGGTAAGACATAAAAAGTTATTTCTAACCCCTTACCCCAAACCAAATCTAAATTTCTATGTCCCTGCTTGTTTACAGACCCCTGCTTGATTTTATGAACTTGACCTAATATATTTTAGCACTAGTATTGACCCAATTTTACTATATTTAGTTATTTTTTATATCAAGCATTCATTTTCTTTTTGTATTTCATTTCATTAATTTCTATTATTTTATTCAAGTATATTATTTTTATCATTTCTAACTTAATTATTACCAAAGAGTTGATTGATAGCCTCCTAACAAGCTCACGTTTCTTGGACCTAGCTCATGCTAGGTAATCCACCTAAATATCTTGATAACAACCCATTTTGTTAGTAATTTCTTATCTATAGTTTATTCCTTCCAAGACAAAGAGGATCTCTCCATACTCATCTAGATCATGTGTGTATCAACAACCAAGTATTTCTACCACACCCTTATTACTAGTTACTTATCTTCTTTCAAATTAAGAAATGAGAAAAAATTAAGAGACACATTTTGGCATTCCTAATGGGACCCTAGCATCATCTAGGTACCCCTTTCTTCCTTTATTCTATGCTCATACAATGAAATCTAAAATTTCTTTTGGGCTTAAAATAAACCTTGCATGCATTTATTGCTTTCTTGTTTTAATTCATCTATTTAACTTAAAAGCAAAGTAATTAATCATAGTTTCACACTTGTTATCACACACTTTACCAAACCACATAATCAATCAACACATCAAAACAAAACTTGAGACAAGGACCAACTAGGAATTCATCACCTAGTGGTAACCTTACCCTTTCTTGGAAATCCTACTTGGAGGTCATTACCAATGGGAGAACCAACTCAGCTCTTTGGTTGACTATAAACTCTAAAATTTAGTATAGCTTAGATAAGCACCCGACACCCTTATCACTATGGTGTGTGAAGTGATGGGGTAGGCCCCAATATCAAGCCACATACTAACATTCAATACAATTTTTTTTGAGAGATTTTAACACCCAAAACCAACATTAGACTTCTTCTTTAGTACCCAATATACAAACCAAATTTCCTCTTCATACTTTCTAAGGCATAAGTCAAAATCAATCTCAAAAGAATCCTAAGTTTTAAATGCAATTTAGTGTATGTTTTGATTGCCTTGAAATTATTTTCCTTTTCCTTGATTTTTGTTTTGAGTTGTGAGATTTTCATCATTTCTTTTTTATTTCTCACATGGTATTTACTAGACAATAGTTGAGAAATCAAACCAACCAAGAACCATATTCCTCTTCCTCTTCTTCTATGGAGTATACTTCAGATGTTGAAAGTTCTCCTCATCTTTCTCCCCCTCCTACCATGCCTCAGATAGTTTTCAAGGGTGATGAAGATTTTTCTACCTTCATTGATAATAACCCCATGGCCCTCCAACATTACCTCAACACCTTAGCTCATCACACCCCTATTGCTTCAATTCTCTTAGAGATCCACCTTATGGTATGCCTCCCCATATTATGGTTGGTTCTACCTCTACCCAACCTATGATCACCAAAGCATCTTCTTCCACCCATAACCCATCTTCTACCACCACCCAATCTCATTCCAACATCCCAACCAATAGCCAAACACCCCTAAAACCAACCAACACCTCCAACATAGGAATAGCATCACCTCTTGTTACCCATACCTCATACACCATGGGGGTATATTATACCCCTATTTTCACCATTCCCCTTATCACTACCAACCCATAAATTTACACCCCTATTCAAAATCTAGTGTTTTCCATACCTCCTACCCTTCCACTTATTAGCATAAGTGTTACCACTCAACCCCAACCATATACCAACCCATATATACCTTCAAATTAACCCATATCAATCCCTCAATAAATACCCATGATAGCCTACCAATATGTTTCTAATCCACAAAGATACATAACACCTTCTTCCCAACCTTTTGTACCCATTAACCCTTATGTGGCACCATCCAAACCTTCAATGACCACAGACCAATATGTGGTATCTTCTCAACCTTATACCACTTATACATATATTATTTGCACCCTACCTCAACCAAACTTACCCCACAACTATGGATCTTCCCAACCTCAAACAGATTTGGTCAAAATGTTAATGGACAAAATGACCAACCTAGAGTCATATATTTCTAGGGTTGATAACCTTTTATCTTATGATTAAATCTACAATGAACCTATTTATCCATCCATTCCTATATGATATTACCATCCTCAATGGGAACTATCGAAGTTTTCCAAGTTCCAAAATAAGGAAGACCCCCAACAACACTTGAGAGCATTTCACCATTCTTGCTATTTGATTGCATATGATGATGCTCTTATCCTTCGTACCTTTCCCATGTCTTTATTAGGACCAACCTTATATTGGTATAGTGATATCACCAAGCACTCCATATTTTTCTTTTCTCAACTTTCCCAAATGTTTTTAGATCATTTCTCAGTCAATATATCTAAAACGGTCTCTATTACCAAACTCTACTCCATTAGGCAATTTGATGATGAATCAATTACTAATTTTGTAGGTAGATGGAGAGGTCTTATAAATGAAATATATTTGTCCTTACCCCAATCTAAGTTTATTGAACTCTTCTCTTAGGGTTGTGTCAAACATATTTACCCTACTCTTCAAGTTCAAACTTTTAAAACTTTTGATGAGGCTTTCACCATAACACGTAAATTAGAAATTAAAGACATTGATGAAGGAAAATTGAAACTATGAAACAAAATTTCTATCTTTAAATCCAATGACCCTTCCTCCACCAAAATAACCAATCAACCTAACCATTCCAACACCAAACCAAAGGCATCCACCAATTTAGTTATCCTTAAAATATCTCCACCACTAACTATCAACCAACTTAGTCAACTCAACTCCTCTAACTCTTCCAACCAAAAAAATTGAAACCAAAACTAAGCTGCCCCAAAATAATATAATCTGATAGGGGAGTCTTATGCTTCAATTTTGAATAAATTTCTCAAATAAAACATCATAAAACTTCCTTCCATAAAACCTCCCCAAAAATTTGATGCTTCTCACCCTACACCTAGTAGGTATAATGAGAATGATATTTTTACTTTACACTAAATCATTGGACATGATGTTAATAGGTGAAACTCCTTTAAAACTATTATCCAAAACATGATTGATAAAGGAGAACTTGTATTTGATATCCCAATGTACCCCTAAATCAATCCCTTGACATCTTTCATAAACTTTTCCCCAATCATTCCCCTTCTACCAACTATGATGATAATAAACTAGAATCATCTCATGCTCATGAGGTCCATATGATTAATGTCATTATCAGTGAACCTATCATTGAGGAGACCATTACCTCAACTACGTCTTCCTCATTTCCATTCATTGAAGTGGTGGACTCACCCTCTATTCATTTGGACATCTAAACAAATGAAGAAACCACCCTTATTTTTTTACTTGATGATACCATAGACCTATCCACATCTCCTTTGATAGAAATACCGAAGGAGGCAGCCATTGCTTCAACTACCTCTTCCTCCAATCAATTCATTAAAGTTATGGAATTACCCACCATTCCTTTGGACATTCAAATAAAGGAAACAACCATCTCCATTCCTTCACTTGGGCCTTCACACCTTCTTCCTCTATCATAGAACCACCCACTCTCTCTTTGAGAATTATCCCAAAAAAAGAGATAACCTTGCCTACACTTTCCATGGAGGAAACATCCTCCCAAACCTTAGAACCTTCCATCAAGAATAAAGGTGAAGAAATCATTCCCTCACCTCCACCCATGGGCTTAATATTTGAAACCAATGACTAAGGCTTCAAACCCATTTACAAGCCTTTTTCTAGATTGGACCAAAATCTAGAGTTCACTTCTTGGCCCAATTTGGATAGAGCCACCTTTTGGTACCATCTTGGGCTCCCTTACCAAAAAAAACTTGAACCTTCAACCTCACTTTCATATACCATCAAACCTATCATCACCTCAATACCTTCATCAAATACTTCTTCCTCTAAAACCATAGGAGAACAATCCAATCCACATCCTTCTAAAATTGTCAAATCACCTTAAGCCTCTCTAACCAAACCCATCAAGAATCTTGGAATACTTCTTACACTCGCCTTGCTCACCCATATTTGAATTTGGGATTAACCCCATCTAGTCCAACAAAGAAAACCCTAACCAAACCAAATAAAAAGGTGGAACCAACCAAACTCCCACCTCAAAGCAGAGCTATACCACCTCTTTCCTCTTACCATCTATCTTAAGACCCAATCCTTCTACCATCTAATGAGCTCATCCTTCTACTAAAAAAGTGAACCCTTCCATGACTACCTATTCCTCATCTAGTGAACCTTCACCTTTTATTCTACCTATACCTACCTCCACCAAATCATCAAACTCCCCATCATTCTTAACTAACCTATCTCCAAACCTTTATCATCCACCCCTAAATCTTCCACCTCAAAACCAATCATAACCAAAAAATCCCAACCAGAACCACCTACCAAAACCATTCCACCACCTATAACTTCTATGTAAAATCCTACTTATAATAAGGCTCCCACTCCTAAAACCAAAAACCTATCACCTCTAATACCTTTGATTGGATCTTATTCAACCATTCTAAAAAGGTTATTGCAAACCTCTTCCTTAAGCCTACCACCTATCAAACCTTTTGACCCTTCACATCCTAAATCATCATGGTTCAAAGAGAATTTGATTTTCTCATACCATAAAACTCTTGGACATGACACAGAGAATTTCAAAGCTCTTCAAACACTTATCCATAGCCTATGGGATGAGGATGATCTATTATCAAATGAACCTCCTATTGACCATTTTCGTCCTACAGGCCAAAATCGGTCTCCTTCTTCCCTTGTTGTTTTGAGCCAGTTCAAATTTGATTTGCATAAGTCTTTCAGCAAAAAGATGAACTAGTTCAAAGAATGAAAGACTTTTACAAAGCTTCTTTAGACTTTTGGCAGAAGAAATTCACAAGGAAAGAGACCGAAAATGTTCAAGACACTTTTCCTTAAGGTTGGAAAAAGTGGTTCAACGTCAAGGTTCAATGACATGATCTTTCCAAGAGCTTTGAACCTTGAACTTTGAACTTTGAACCATTATTGGTTCAATCGGTTGGTTCAATTAGAAGGTTCAATCAAAAGGTTCAATCATAAGGTTCAATTAGAAGGTTCAATTAGTTAGTTTAATCAAAAGGTTAAATTAGTTGGTTCAATTGAAAGGTTCAATCGGTTGGTTCAATCAAAAGTTTCAATCAGTTGGTTCAACGAGTTGGTTCAAGTAGTCATTTCAATGATACATCTAATTCATAATGGAATTGAATGGACGTGACTCCTTGCAGAACATAAAGTGTTAAACCATTGAACTATTGAACCATTGAACTCCAAAAAATGGTTCAAGTTCAATCAAAGGGTTTAACAACAGAGACCCGAACAAAGAAAAGTCCAAAGGAAAGCCGAAGAAATTGACCAAGGGGTGATGGGCCCGTAGACATCAAATTCATGGCAATAGAATAGTTGTTGGCTTTCAAATGGTGATGTGCACATGAAAGTCAACTTTATGGCAATGAAATAACCATTGATATTTAAATGCTTAAGCATGAACCTGAAGGAATTCAAAGGCCTTCAGGCCAAAAGGGCTCAGATTGCTAGAAGGAGCCAAGGGATGACAAAGGACAAAGCCAAGAAGAAACAAAATAATGAGATATGGATAAAATAGCTCGAGTGGCAAAAGGGAGGTGCTGACAGGAGAGTTATTCCAGCAGTTGAAACAGTCTCTACCAAGTGGTCATCAAAGAGTGCAAATAGTGAAGACGCACCGGTTTCTTCCACACTTTGCACTGATGAGCAGACAAACCATGTGAATGTCTTGAAGGAGCAATTTTTTTTACAGACAAAGAGGCATAGCCCATGCTTTCACAATAATGTTTGAATTCCAAAGTCAAAATTGGAGCTGACACAACATTCTCTTTCAAGTGGCTTCCTCTTCTCAATGCTCTCAACGCACATGGGCCACTTGTAAAAGGGCACCAAAGTCTTTTCCAAAACGGTGCCATTGCTTCTTCCCTCTAGATATATATTTTTAACTTTTATTTTTTTGGGGGGATCTCTCATTTTTGTATGGCGCAACCCTACCAAATTTTCACCTTGAATCAATAAAAAGTGTTTTACCTCTATCTAGTTGGATATATCTCTGAGTGTGCCTGAGTATTAACCTTGTGTCTAGTCATTATTCTATGATGCTTTCATAGGCTTGATACTAGCACACTTGGTATAGACAAAGTGCCATTCCTATAGGTAGTAAAAAGAGCTGTATCTAGAGTGAAGAGATAGGAGAGGGTTATCAGACAGTGTGTCTTCTTATAGCACCTATGGTAAGTTCATCTTTTATGTGTCTTCATTAAGCCTTTCTATTAAGTTCCTTGTAGTTTGGTCCTTTCATCAAATAAAGTGTACGCACGTGCTCTTATGGTTTAGAGTGTGAGCAAATGAGTAGATCAAAAAAATTTGGTGCATCAACGTCTTAGCTTAGTTTCCACTTCAGTAATCCTTCTCTCTTTTCACCCCCCTTATATATATATATATATATATATATATTAGCAATAGTAGTGAAATAACCCAGGGATGCATCAAAGGGAACTAGCCCTTATCTAGAGATTCTCCCCTTAGTTTTCTCAAACCCATAGGCAAGAGAGGAGTCTCCATTGTGTTGCGTGGAAGAGAGAAGCTCAGCCTTCTCTCAAGGGTGCAATCCATAGTTTTAATAGTTTTTGGTATGCCTGGTGGGACCAACTTTTTAAACACTCACTGGTCTTGTTACAACAAAAATAATCATTTTTTCTAGCATCTAGTGACTCCACTATCAAGAACATCAGTCTCTGGCCAAAGGTTAGTCTGACATCATATGCCTAAGGTCAATACATGATCTTCCACTAAGGGTGTCCCTTTTGAATTCATTGAATTACCTTTAAACTCAACAAGGTGACTGAGGTTTGTAAAGACTCATTATTATTTAGCAAATTGTTTTCCCAGACTTGGTATAAGATACACCCACGCAAGAAGGCCTCAATTGAATCTGGTCATAGCTATGGCTTTACCTTTTATGGCCTTTCATGGTCAGAGTTTTTTGAATATCTTGCAATATGACCTGATCCTAGGGGTAGTCCTTAAACATGTGCCTCCCTTTAATGGAGAAAGGCCCATTATTGCCATTAAACACATCAAAAATATTGATAACGTTTGAAATATTCACAATGTCACCAAGGAAAACATTGCTATCAAATTTTTGGCATTGTATTTCAAAGGCAAGGTTTTGGACTGGTATGGGACTTTGCCCATGAATTCAGTCAACTCATGAAATGAATTGGGCACCCTCTTAACAAATGAATTCAGGGAAAATAGTGACCACCTCTCACTTGCCAAGCAATTGACCACCATGAAGAGAGATCCACATCAATTCATGCAATATTTCAATACTCATTTTTAGAAGACATGGGACAAAATCCCCATTCTAGTAAGGCCAACCCCAAACTATGCTTTCCTCTATCATTTGAAAGCATTAAATAGTGACCTTGCTATCATGATAAATCCATGGGAGGACATGTGCTACCTATTGCCTATGATATAGCCATAACAGTTGAGAATTGCCTGGTGCAAGCGGGAAAGATAGCCCCTAGACCTCATATGCTGCTCTTTCTAGAATTGCCACCTCTAGTCCAGACTATTGCACCTACCTTAGCTCTTCTACCAAGTATGAAAAAACTAGCTGCGACTGTATCCAATGACCTCCATGAAGTAAAAAGCTTGTTGCAAAGCATAACAAATGAACTAGTGGCTCTCAAAAGATAGCAAGCTCAGAGTAATCAGCCAAATCAAGGATATCAATAGTTTAGGCAAGTGAATAGACCCTCTTTTCAAAATTACAATCAAGGACAAAGTCAGTTTACACAAGATAGACCAATCAAGGTTATAATCTAGGCACTCCATCATCCAAGGCCATGGTGCCTATTCAAAATAATTTGGTACAAGAATAGCCAAATTTCTCACCAATGGGGTACAGTCAAGATCAAGTTGTTTATACAAATGAGATGCTGAGTCAATACACCAATGTATAGGATAATATGGCAGCTGCTCAATTCCCAAGCTTTGAGGCATCATTGCAACATGGCATGGATAGCAAGTTGACTCAACCTGATTCCACTCTCATAAATCACCTAGAAGGTGAATTTTATACAGTCAACTACGTGGGCAATGTGGATAATCAAGTTGATTGTGTCACAACTAACACAAGGTTCAAGAGGAGAGTTATGGAAGAAGCCTAGGTAGCTACTCAAATGTCTGTAGCATCATCTTCATCACATATAAATTAGAAACTTCCAAATTTTATACCACCATTCACACCCTCAACTCCTCGGCATGTGCTCCAGGCTGTAAGTAACCTCAAAGAAAATCTGAAAGGAGGTAATCCTCATATCAATGTGGTGGACCAAATGAAGAAGCTACACATGAATATTTCCTTATGGGATTCATTATCAATATTAGGACAAAAGTACATGCTTCAAAAGGAATTGTAAAGGCTTAATGAATAAGCTATCCTAGTAAAAGTTGATAATGTTCTGATCATGAATGGTCATGCTTCCACATCAGGCCAGGTAAAGAAAGAAGAAAAAGTCCCTCCTTTCTATTTGTCCTTGTTTATAAGGGACTTCTTGGTGCATAATTGCATCATTGATAGTGGATTAAGCACCTCGATAATGCCTAAATGCATAGCAGATAAACTAGGGCTCAAATATGAAGAGATGACTAAGGGAGTTTTACAGCTAGATGAAACACTAGTAAAAATAATAGAAGTGGTGAGAGGCTTGAACTTGACACTCCACACCTATCCAACCTTCTCGGTCCCTCATGACATGGTGGTGGTAGATGTTCCCCCTTTGCCATTTTTTAATCTAGGGATTTCACATCTAAAATAGGTGGCTACCTAGTAACGAACTGGTCCTACATAGTTTTCAGAACCAAATATGGGACCAAGGTTAAAATTGAGTCAGAACAAATCCACAAAGATCATCTAGAACCATACTCTCTCAAGTTAGTAAATGTCAACTATGCCATTATTGATCAAGATGAAATCCAAGTGGATCAATATCTACCCTCTACCCTTAAAGGAGTTGCTGACTTGCTCTTAGACTAATGGGGAAGTGACAACTTTGAACATGATCCCTACAAATTCATAGAAGAGGTAGGCCTTGGGATTTATTTCATGCTTGAAGAGGATAATTTTATACTAAATTTGATGAAATCAAGCCAAGAGAGCTTAGGCCTATGGCAGATTTTCTTTGATGGCTCAAGAAGCAAGCTAGGAGCTAGTGGGGGAGTGGTTCTAGTTTCTCCCTCTTAGGAAAAATACTTTTTAGCCTTCCATTTTCTATTTTATTGCATGTACAATGTTGTGGAGTATGAGTCCCTCATCCATGATTTGGAGTGGGTGAGGAGAACAGGAATTAGGGAGCTAAAAAATTTTAGAGATAGTGAGCTAATCATAAATCAAGTAAGTGGCTAAAATCTGACAAAGAAATCCTTATTTAAGTCCTACAAACATAGGGTATGGGACTTAGTGGAGATAGGCCACGACAACACTCCTCACCATTTGAAAGTGGTAATCAGACCCTCCGTGCCTAACAACATCACCAATTGGAAGGTTTTTGATAGTGATTAGCAAATATCACTCTTCTTACAAGAGGAAGCTAAGTTTTATGCTAGAAACCAAGCTAAGCTACAGCAGTAGTATGGCAGTCAAATTGTTCAATTGAAGAACAATAAACTTCCTAAAGGCTTGGTCACTCTCAAAAGTATCTTCAACGAGGATGACCAATTGAAAAATGATAAAGCAAGCATCACAACAAAGAAGGAGAACTATGAGAAAGTTGAAATATTCAAGAATAAGCTACTTGAACTTGGGAAAATGTGTACAAATCATGAAAGGTAGGCCTTCATCTTGTTGTGCCAAGAGTTTTTTGATGTCTTTGCTTAGGAGTATAATGACTTGAAGGGGTTTAACCCAAGTTTAGCCCAACACACCATCAATCTGGAGGAAGGTGCCAAGACGATCAAGCAAAAACAAAGGCCTGTCAATCCAAAGATTGAGCCTCTCATGTGTAAGGAACTCACCAAGCTGATTGAGTCCAAAATTATATTTTTGATCAAACACTCTTCTTGGCTAGCCAATCTTATTCTTGTCTAAAAAAAGAATGGGGAGATTAGGTTATGTGTAGATTTCAAAGACCTCAATAGAGTCTCTTTGAAGGTTCATTATCCTCTCCCAACTATGGAATAGATCCTCCAAATGGTGACAGGTAGTGAGCATTTCTCCCTCTTGGATGGGTATTCAGGGTACAATCAAATTTTGGTGTAAGATTGTGACCAGTACAAGACAGCCTTCACTACTAAATGGGAAACATTTGATTATAAAAAAATTCCTTTTGGACTGTCCAATGTTGGTGCTACTTTTTAGTGTGCCATGGATATGGCCTTTCATGGCCTGATAAATAACATTGTGCTAGTGTATCTTGATGATGTTACAATATTCTCTAAGGAGGTGAGCCAACACATGAAACATCTCAAATGAATATTTGAGAGGTGTAGAGAATTTGGTATCTCTCTCAACCCAAATAAATGTGTATTCGATGTCTATGAGGGTAAACTCCTTGGCCATGTTGTCTCAAAATAGGGCTTGATCATTGATCTAAAAAGAGTCCACTACATCCTAGAGCTGTCCTTGCCTAAACATAAGAAGGGTTTGCAAAGCTTCTTCTGCAAAATAAATTTCATTAGGATCTTTATTCCAAATTTTGTGGAGGTAGTCAAACCATTGACCTTTACGCTGAAGAAGGATGAGAAATTTGCATGGACAATGCAAAGGAAGGATAGTTTTGAATAGATCAAATAGGCTATCACCTAGGCTCCTACCTTGATTAGTCCTAACTTCACCAAGGATTTAAACCTCTACACCTTCAAAAATGAAGAGGTAATCTTCGCTATGCTTACCCAAGTGAATGGTGAGAACCCTGAACAACCACTTGCATTTTTTAGCCAAGGTTTAGAGGGTTTTGAAGTCAAGTATACATATGTGGAGAAGTAAGTCCTTGCAGTCATATAGAGCCTGAAAAAATTTAGACATATGTTATCCAATATCAAGGTTCACCTCATGGTTCCACATCCCAACATCAAATATTTATTGACCAACTATGATCTGAATGAAAAGAGAGTGGGATGGATCACTAAAGTAATGGAATATGACATGGATATCAAAACCACCAAGCTGGTAAGAGGAAAAGGCCTGTGTGAACACCTTGATGTAGACTTTAAATAGTAGAAAGAGGATAGTTTGCTAATCTATGATGCAGCCATAGTAGAAGAACCAGTTATCATGAAGGATTGGACATCAGACATGAGACGTTTCCTTCTCATTGGTGAGTGCCCGCAGGGCCTTGATAGGACCAAGAGGAGATATTTTAGACTCCAATCTCTCCCTTATGTCCTAATTAATGGATTTTTATTCATAAGGGATTTCTCATGAGTGATATTAAGATGTATAGACCCATGATAGGTTGACAGGGTGTTGTCTGAGTTCCATGATGGGCCAGTTGGTGGTCATTTTGCTCCTAAACTTACAACTACAAGAATAATGAGAGCTGGTTACTTCTGGCCCACTTTATTTAGAGATACTCATGCTTGGGTATGAAAGTGCCAAAAGTGTGCACTATTTGATGGGAAACGATAGCTGATTGTAATGCCTCTACAACCTATTTAGGTGGAGAAACGATTCATGCAATGGGGCCTATAATTCATAAGGATTATCTAACCTCCCTCTAGTGCTGGCCACAAATGGGTTTTGACCACCACAAACTAATTCACAAGATGGGTAGAGTTTGTTGCTTTGAAGGAGACCAATGAAAGTGTAGTCCTGGACTTTTATGAAGATCTGGTGACAAGGTTTGGAGTCCCAGCTACCATCATATCAGACAATGCATTGGCCTTTTTGGGGACTAGAACAAGTGAATGGGCATTGAGATATGGTATTTATCTCAGCACTTCTTCCAACTATTACCCATAAGGGAATGGGCTAGCTGAGTCCACCAATAAGAATCTAATCAAGATTATCAAAAGAATAATGGAAGAGAATCAAAGAACTTGGCATGCCAGGTTAGAAAGAGCCCTATGGGTAGACAGGGTCACTCCAAAGAGGGAAATCAGTAATTCACCATACACACTCATGTATGGGAGGGAAGCTAGACTTCTTATCTCACTCAAATTTCCAGCCTTGGACCTTGCTCACTAGCTACAGATAGAAAAATGCAACATCATGGAGGTTAGGCTATGTGAGCTGATGGATCTTTAAGAGACAAGGGACTAGGATACGGTTTCTATGGTCAGTCACCAACAGTAAACAAAGAATCACTTCAATAAGAGAGCCTCATCAAAAGGTTTCTCTAAAGGAGACATCATCCTAAAATGGGATGAGGACTGTGTTAAGCTTGGAAAGCATGCGAAGTTTGATGCCCTATGGATTGGTCCATATGTCATCACTTAGTGCAAGTAGCACAATGCTTTCCAACTCTCTAGGTTAGATGGTGAAGAATTGTGTATCCCAATTAATGGGATACATCTTAAACATTATCACTGAACCCTTTTTCCATCATGTACATATTTTCCTTATTTTTCCCTATTTTCCCTAAGTAATTTTGCACATGTCAGTAGTTTTCTTAATCTTGTGTGTTTTTCATTTCCTTTTTGGGGTAAAAGTTTCATGATTGATTCTTGTATCTTTTGAGGTTGTTGTTAACTTTTCAAGATACGTTTTGACTCTGTGCCCAATGGACTTTGAGGCTACTAGTTTCTAAATATATCAGGCATACTTCCCCTAGGAATCACCAATTTGTTGACCATTTTGGTCCTACAGGCCAAAATCGATCTCCTCTTCCCCTGATATTATGAGCCAATTCAAATTTGATTTGCACAAGTCTTTCAGCAAAAAGATGAACCAGTTCAAAGAATGCAAGGCTTTTACAAAGCTTCTTCAGACTTTTGGTGGAAAATTCACAAGGAAAGAGATCGAAAATGTTCAAGACACTTTTCCTTAAGGTTGGAAAAAGTTGTTCAATGTCAAGGTTCAATGACATGATGTTTCCAAGAGTTTTGAACTTTGAACCATTATTGGTTCAATTAGTTGGTTCAATCAGTTGGTCAATCAAAAGGTTTAATCAATTGGTTCAATCAAAAGGCTCAATAGGTTGGTTCAATCAGAAGGTTCAATCAAAAGGTTCAATCGATTGGTTCAATTAGAAGGTTCAATCAAATTGTTCAATTAGTTGGTTTAATCAAAAGGTTCAATTAGCTGGTTTAATCAAAAGGTTCAATCAGTTGGCTCAATGAGTTGGTTTAAGTGGTCATTTCAATGATACATCTAATTCACAAGGGAATTAAATAGACGTGACTCCTTGCAGAACATAAAGTGTTGAAGCATTGAACTGTTGAACTGTTAAACTCCAAAAAATGGTTCAAGTTCAATTAAAGGGTTCAATGATAGAGACCCGAATAAATAAAAGTCTAAAGGAAAGCTGAAGAAATTGACCAAGGGGTGATGGGCCTGTAGACATCAAATTTAGGGCAATAGAATAGTTTTTGGATTTCAAATGGTGATGGGTGTGTGAACATCAACTTTACGGCAATGAAATAGCCATTGATCTTTAAATTCTTAAGCAAGAACTTGAAGGAATTCAAATGCCTTTAAGACAAAAGGGCTCAGATTGCCAGAAGGAGCCAAGGGATGACAAAGGACAAAGCTAAAAAGAAATGAAATAATGAGATATGGATAAAATATCCTGAGTGGCAAAAGGGAGGCACCGATAGGAGAGTTATTCTAGTAGTTGAAACAGTCTCTGCCAAGTGGTCATCAAAGAGCATGAACAGTGAAGATGTGATGGTTTCTTCCACACTTTGCATTAATGAGTAGACAAACCATGTGAATGTCTTGAAGGAGTGATATTATTTGTAGATAAAGAGGCACAACCCATGCTTTCACAATAATGTTTGAACACTAAAGTCAAAACTAGAGCTGACACAACATTCTCTTTCAAGTGGCTTCCTCTTCCCAATGCTCTCAATGCACATGGGCCACTTGTAAAAGGGTGCCAAAATCTTTTCCAAAAGGGTCCCATTACTTCTTCCCTCTACATATATATTTGTAACTTCTATTTTTTGGGGGGATCTCTCATTTTTGTATGGTGTAACCCTGCCAAATTTTCACTTTGAATCAATAAAAAGTGTTTTACCTCTATCTGGTTGGATATATCTCTAAGTGTGCCTGAGTATTAACCTTGTGACCAGTCATTATTCCATGATACTTTCATAGGATTGATACCAGCACACCTAGTATAGACAAAGCGTCATTCATATAGGTAGTAAAAAGAGTTGTATCTAGAACACAGAGATAGGAGAGGGTTATCAGATAGTGTGTCTTCTTACAACACCTATGGTAAGTTCATATTTTATGTGTCTTTATTAAGCCTTTTTGTTAAGTTTCCTACAGTCTGGTCCTTTCATCAGATAAAGTGTATGTATGTGCTCTTATGGTTTGGAGTGTGAGCAAATGAGTAGATCACACTTTTTTGGTGCATCACCATCTTAGCTTAGGTTCCACTTCAGTAATCTTTCTCTCTTTTCACCGCCCCCCCCCCTTATATATATATATATTAGTAGTAGTGAAATAACCTATGGATGCATCAAAGGGAGCTAGCCCTTATCTAGAGATTCTCCCCTCAGTTTTTCCAAACCCACAGTAAAGAGAGGAGTCTCCATTGTGTCACGTAGAAGAGATAAGCTTATCTTTCTCTCAAGGGTGCAATCCACAGCGTCAACACTTCCCTTGAGCCCATTACCAAACCACCCACAAACTCAACCCATTCAATATTTACCTATTCCTCCACTCTCATTTGAAAGTGAGGAGGAAGCAAAGAAACCATCTAGCCAAACACTTCCTTTAATCCACACAATCTATATGGTTACCCAATCTAGGGCCTAATGAAAGGATAAGGGAAAATCCAAAGTGCCCATACCATGGATATAACCTTCCACCTCTCAACCTTACAAACAAACACAAGCACCCTCATCTTTACCTTAAACTTCATTAAAACCCAAAATATCCATTTTGGGTGCCTCTCCTTCCAACTCTTCTAAATCTATCTAGCGAGTGGTTCTAAAACAACTTCACCAGACATCAGTGAAGATGAGCCTTTATGAACTAATCAACACCTCACCCCATCATTCCCAAGCATTGATAGAGGCCCTACAATCAATAGAGGTTAAACCAAAATATACTTAACCTCTTGCATCCTTTGTTGGAGCACTTTAACTTTCCACCTTTGTCACCTTCTAGGATTCAAAAATACCTTTTATTCATTTTGAAGATCCTGATCCTCCCCTCTTCATCACCACATACATTAATCAAACCTACATCAAAAGGGTGATTATTAATGGAAGAAATATAATTAACATTATCTCCTCTCATGCTTATTACTAGCTTTAATTTCCAAAGAATATCATGTCAAAAATTGTAGTGGTCCTCCACTCCTTTAATGACACTATGGCCACTACCTTGGGGATAATAATCCTCCACATCCACTTGGGACCTTACACAAGTATAAAATGCTTTTACATTGTAGAAGGTGATTTCCAATGCAATTTCTTAATTGGATTCCCTTGGATGGTAACCATGATTTGTGTCTCATCCACCTTACACCGATGTGTCATGTTTGAACATGAAGGTCAAGTTATGACCATAAAAGCTGACACTAGTCCCTTCACATCATACAACATGACATATAAAACCAATAAAGTTATTATTCATACCTCATCTACCTCACCACTAACCAAAAATAACTCCACCCATACCATTGATGAAGCTTCAACTAACTCATATATCCCTTCTTCTTATATCCCCATAGAGGACCCCTTAGAACCCACATTTCAACATATCTCACTGGGGGAGTATCATTTTTTAGCCTTGGATGCTTTCTCCACTCCTTAAGAGTATGGTAACCTCACCCATGATCTTATTTATGACCATAACATAAAAACCATCATCCCTTTTAGGCCTCCCAACCATCAAAACTACTTAATAAATGGGTGACTTGATCATTTCCTTCTGGCTTCCACCAATACCTCTACCACCTGACCATTTACCTCTAACTTCTATCTTGATAAATTGGAATTTACCAAATTATACCTTCATATGTGTGCCTCAAAGGGATTTGTCCTAGGCCATTATGAACATGGATCTCATGAGTTA
Source organism: Torreya grandis (assembly GCA_037957365.1). Classification (NCBI taxonomy): domain Eukaryota; kingdom Viridiplantae; phylum Streptophyta; class Pinopsida; order Cupressales; family Taxaceae; genus Torreya; species Torreya grandis. The sequence goes on from JARHVA010004391.1 coordinate 1,481,538, forward strand.
TTTGGCCTTGGGTTCATACCACCTAAAGAATCCATCGATTCACCAAAACCCATCACCACCATTGAGGAAAACCTCCCATTCTCACCAACCTACTCTTCTTTTAAGTCTAAATATTTTTAAATCATTTTTCCTAAATTTTATTTGATCAATACTATTAGTTTAAGCCCCCTAACTTATCAAAAGTACAATTGAAATAAAATCCTCCCTCTCATTCATCTTGAAATGGTAGAAAATAATTCTTATACCATCAACACCATCCAACATTAGGATGATGATTCCATTCTCACCTACCTTAGTGCATGGGATTATTCTATCCACAAATTCTTTTCTCTTAAGAACAAAACCATGTTGAATGAATCCACTATTGATGTCAACTTGGGTACTAAGGATAACCCTCACATTGTCAAGATTGGTCAATCCTTAGATTCTACAGATCAATAAGATTTCCCTTCTTTCATTCATGATCAAAGCATATAATTTTCTTGGTATTATCAATATATACCTAGAATTGACCCTTCTATTACCCTCGATAATATTATCACCCATCCTATTGCTAAGTCTATTCAATAAAAGCTTCACAGTATGTACCTTTGCATCACCCTTCTAGTTAAAGAAGAGCTTCAACATCTCTTGTTTATCAACTTCATCCAACCAATCAATTATCCTTAATAGGTTTCTAACATCATTCCCATTACCAATCCCATAAGGGTAATGTTATCCTATATTGAATTTCATTACCTCAACCTTGCTTTCCCAAAGAATGACTTCCCTTTACTTAACATTGACCAACTTATTCATCTTATAACTAGCCATGAGATGTTATCCCTCATGGATGGTTTCTCAGGATATAATAAAATATTGATTACCCCTAAGGATCATCATAAAACTTATTTCATCACTCCATGGGGAAAAGTTTTCTATATGGTCATGCCATTTGGTCTAAAAAAAGCTAGAGTAACCTATTAGTGTATGATGAACTACATCATCCATTATCTCATTCATAAAATCATAGAGGAATATGTAGATGATATCCTTGGGAAATATAAACATCACAAGGATCATCTAGCCATTTTGAAAATCATCTTCAATCACCTAATCCATTTCCATGTCCGATTCAACTTGAGGAATGTATTTTTAGGGTCCTATCTAGAAACCTTCTTAGATTCATCATCTCTCTTTGAGGAATCAAGGTAGACCCTACCAAATTTAGAGAAATATTGGAGTTGCCTCCTCCAACCCACCTTAATCAACTCCATATCTTGTAGGGGAAACTCCAATCCATTTGTCACTTCACCTCTCAGTTATCAGATAGATGTCAACCCTTTCACCATCTTCTCTAGAAAGATAACTCTTTTAAGTGGACCAAGGACTACAAACAAGCCTTTTATTCTCTAAAATAATACCTCCTTTCTCCACCTATTCTTACACCACCTAAAGAAGACCAACCCTTTTACCTTTATATTTCCACCACTGACCATTCCCTAGGGGTAATTCTCATTCACCATGATGAATAAAACAAAGAGCAAGTTTTTTACGACACAATTCAAACACTTATATAGTATGAGACTCAGTACACCTATTAAAATAAACTTTGCCTCACCTTACTCTTTTTGGCTTTCAAACTTCATCATTACCTTCTTAATCATATAACTTTCATCATCACTAACACTAACCCACTCAAGTACATGCACTCTAAACCATACCAAAACCAGTGTATGGATAAGTGGTTCATGCTCCTAGCTAAGTTTGAACTTGAGTTCCTCTAGTAGAATTAAATTCAAGGGAAAGTCATTTCTGATCAATTAGTTGAAGTTCCTTTACCAAAAAACCAACTGCTTCCTCTTGCATTATTAGATGAGTCCATTGCAACTCTTTCTCAGGATGATCCCACCTACCAAATGACCATATTCTTTGATGGATCCAAATTCTAGTGTGGTGGGGGTGCTAAAGTTATTCTCATTCCCCTTGATGGTGAACCTCTTCCCCTTTCCTTCAAACTTGATTTCAAATGCACCAACAATGTGGCTAAGTATGAAGCCCTAGTAATAGGTTACCAAACTTCTCTAGCCTTGGGAATTAAGACCATCAATGTCTTTGGTGATTCCCAACTTATGGTTAACTAGGTCAATGGATCCTACCAATGTAAGAATGATGTATTCCAAAAGTATAAACATCTCATAGATATACTCTTAGCATCATTTGATAATTAAATTATTGAGTTTGTTCCATGATCTACCAATAAGTTTATAGATACAATGGCTTCCCTTGATTCACAAATCCCATCTCAACTTGTTGATTCTAAACTCTTTGTCACCATCCATAACTTTATCATACCTCTTATATCCATTCCAAACTTCCTACCATTTGTAGTGTGGAAGTATATCCATCAGATATATGGTACAAGAAAACCTTCAACTACCTCAACCTCAACATCATTCCTCCCAACCTCTCCAAGAATGCCTGAAGAGCTTTTGTTTAGAGTACCTCTCATTACACCATACTAGGGTGAATCCTTTACAAACATGGATTTGATGGCCTTCTTCTCCATTATCTACATAATCATGAAGTTTCCCATGCTATCAAAAACATGCATGATAGAATCTATGGGGAACATTTTAGTGGTTTAGTTGTCGCCAAATGTATCCTTTGCCTTAGTTACTATTGGCCCACCCTCAACTAGGACTATTGTTATTATGTAAATAAGTGTGTTAAATTTCTAACAACATACCAATTTACATCACACACATACCCATGGCTTTCAATTATCCAAAGACTATTGGCCCTTCTCACAATGGGGACTCGATCTCATTGGGGAAATTAATCCTCATTCTTCACAATGAAACCAATCCATCATCACCACAATTGAGTATTTCAGCAAGTGGGTGGAATTTATTCATCTCATCTCAACCAAATCTGACAAGATAGTCGACTTCATCAACCATCACATCATCTATCATTTTGGTGTTCCCCATAAGATCATCACCAATAATGAAAAATCTTTCAAAAATAAGCAAGTCCAAGGTCTTTTTGATGCATTTGGAATTAAGTTAAGATTTTTCTCACCTTACCATCCACAAATAAATGGACAAGTAGAAGCCTCTAATAAAACCTTTAATAAAATGTTAACTAAAGTAATTAGTGTTTCATGTTGGGATTGGCACTTGCACATCCCTTTCAATTTATGGACCTATCTCACTAGTATTTGAACCTCTACGGGTGCTACCCCTTTCTCTCTAGTCTTCGGAGTAGAGGTAGTCTTGCCTCTTGAATTTTATATTCCTTCTCTTTGCATATCCTTATAAGACATCATTTTTTAGAGTGACTATCATCAAGAACATTGAACTCAATTTGAGATACTTGATGAGCATCACCTATCCATGTTTAACCATCTTTGTGTCTTACCAAGAGAAAATCAAGCATGCCTATAGCAAACACCTAAAAGAATAAGAATTCAATATTAGAGACCTTGTCCTAAAGAAAAACAAACATGTAACCAATATGGAGAAAAGAAAAAGAGGCAAGCTTGATTTCAATTGTCTTGGACCCTACATCATAACCCACAAGTATGGATCAAGAACCTACCATTTGTCCTCTCTCAAAGGCAAACTAGAACCCGAGCCTTTCAATACTTTCCATCTACATCTTTTATTTTGTTAATTAAGGATCAAACTCACCTTTTTGTCTAACTTAAGCTCATCCCTTGATTTAAAATATTTTCACCTTCACTTACCTATCCCTATCCCTTTGAACACAACTGATTACAACATATAACCATGTGATTAACCATCATAGTCATAGCCTAATCCTAAATGTGGGTACCATGGATCTACCCATAACATGGTTCTCATGGATACTTTTCATCTCTTATCAGATAGAATCCTATGGTCATTGTCTCTCAAAACTAACCCTTTCACCTACCATTAACATTTTGTGCTAAATTCTTTCCCTCATAAAGGTAAACCTCGAAGCTTATATAGACTTTTCCATGTCTAAACCTAGAATCAAAATAAATTAGGATACCAAAATATCACTTGGTTCATATATTTATAGCATGCAGACTATTCCCTTGAAGGATAGCTACCAAAAATAAATGAACCCAAACTTAGAATACTCCTTTGAAGGATGGCTAAGTCAAATGTGTCAAAATCAATCATTTATAGCTTCCCACATTGATCAAATTCAAAAACTTATAAAAATAATAGCAATAACAAAAGAATCTATATCAAAATAAGAATAAGTTATCCCAATAAAGCTGTAATTAGCTTTTATATCTAGCATTAGTATACTTCCCACATCTATCAGTCTACACCTTGCATGAAGACATGGACTTGTCTAATATGGTTCTTAGGTCACTTATAGAAGGGTAAAACTAGCCCACATAAGGTTACCTTACATATCACCCATTTACCATTTACCTACCACCTATCTCCCCTTTATACCATCTATAAATCAAGGGATTATGAGCTTACGTGACACAATGTGATCAAGATACCTTTTTATCAATCAAAACATGCTAATGCAAAGCATTAATAAGGCTTATGTTCCTTAAGCCAATCTAACTTTAGTTTTGTTGTGTCCTTACCAATGAAAAGGCATCATGTTTTTTCCTTACCTTCTTATCATTGGTTTATGTGGACATATGTCTCATGATTATCATCTCTTTTCTCATGTTTAGTTGGTTATCTAGCTTACTTTATGTGCTCACATCATAACCATAATCAAATCATCTATTATCAATGAAATAAATCACATCGTTTAAACCTAATCAGTAACCATAATCACACCATTTATAAATCATAAACATCATATCCATGAATAAAACAAAACATCATCCATAATCATCACATGCCTAAGCTACCGAGTCTACATCTCATAAACATAAAGCATAAAACATCTAAACATCTAAACCAAAACCATAAATCATGGAACATACATCATATATATATATATATATATATATATATATATGTCATGAGCATAATAAACCTCATGTCATCAAAATAAATAATACATGTAATAATGTATAATCTCTCTCTCAAAGCATGTACATCTCATTACATCAACACATGGTCCAGTATCAAAATCATGTACAAATATATCCTATCACTTATCATGCCCCTGGGGCACCACTAAAATTGGCCCCTCCTACTCCTACACCTACACTACCATCTAGTGTTGATCCTCTTGGGATGCCTACCTATCCACTCATAGAGGCCCACTGACCTGGAGTCACCATAGTTTCTCAACCTACTAAACTGGCTTTCTACTCACCTTATCAAGGCTACTCAAGATATTGTGCCAAAACTATGGCCTTATAATACCTCAACTACTATATTATGGCCAAGTACCATGTTGTAGGGATAATACCTGGTGGTCCTATTGATATTTACACTACTCTTACCCTCTGTCTCAAGGTGTCACTCTCTTGGGTCACCAAACCTAGGGATGACCTGGCCTGATCTCTCTCACATATAATGGTGGTAACCTAACCTTGCAAATTAACAATCTATCCTTATAATGTGTCCACTTATCCTTATAACCCTATAATATATTCTTGTGAAATAGGAAGTTTTACTCTTACCTATCCATCAGGGTTGCCACCCTGCATTGTACCTATAGATCCCCACCAGTTAGATCCACATCTAGGCTTGTCACCCCCCATCATCCCACCCAAAATAATTCATTGCATAAATGGATTGGTACCACATTGTATAGCCATCAAAAAATCTAGCATCATCAACCCCTAATTTCATAGGTAGCTCCATGATCTAGGAACACTTCCTCTGGCTATGACTTGGGTTAAAAAAACTCCACATCCTCCCTCCTGTACCTTAAGAATGGACCTAGAATCCCCTACACTAGAATAAAATACCTCTAAAATCTATCAAAAGGGATGAGATCAGTCTCACCTTATTTCCTCCCATAAATCAACCTCCACCTCTATAAAGATAATGTATGATAACCATAAAGGTCCCGCCAAGGAAAGCCAATATATGGCCTCTAGAACACATCACCTACAACCAATCCATCCAATACAGCCCTAAACCAGTCAATGTTTCTCACCCCTCCTCTAGCACCTATAAGTACATAGTTCCCCCTCTATCACATGAAACCAACTCTAAAATCCATATGGGCATATCCCTCCCAAGGTAACCCCAATGGTCTTAGAATTCTGATGTGCTAGTATGCCCAATAATGGAGTATAAACCCAACACTAATCCCATACCTCTTGTGAGATCAAAATGCCCAAAGCTCCTTGTATATCTACACCAAAAAATGGGTGCCCACCCAAATAGAGTCCCTCTAACCAATTTTAACACTTACACTAGCCTATCAAATAAAACATTTAACTATTTTATCAAAAACCTCTACCCTAACCTTCAAAAAAATTTAACACCTACCTTTAAACAATTTCAAAACCTTCCCTAAATCTAACCATAACTAACAACCATTTTTAACACATAAATCCTACTTGGAAATCATCCTATCCTTGCCTACATGTGGGATTTTAACATTTTAAAACAAAAATTCCTAACTCGTTTATCAACCCACCTTCCCTAAAAACTCAACCACCAATGGTCACTATGACCATTGATGGTCAAGTGACCTTGGTACTTTAGTGGTCTACCATTGATGGTCAAGTCTGACCATTAACGATTGGGTTGAAGTATCGATGGTCATTATGTGTGACCATTGATAGTGAACCACCTAACCCTATGTTCCTCAAAACCTAACAAAAGTAAAAAAATCAATAAAATAATTACCTAATTCTATCCTATAACCTACCCCCAACCCAAATACTCTATCAATTTCAAAATTCATAAGCTAATTTTTCAAAACATGAGCAAAACCTAAAAATAGGTTAAAACCCCCAAAACCTTATTTAAATTAACCATAAAACCCATATTCAAACTTCAAACCAACAAAATCAACTAATCTATCAATTCAAAACATCACCTACCTCATTCCTCGACCACTATCAAGGATGGAGCCCAAACTAACTACCCTACATCTTAGTCCTAAATGAATTACCTCAAACACACACCTCCACCCAATTGACAACCACCATATAAAAAATCACTCAGTTTAAACTCTCACAACAAAAATCTAAATCACCAAATCACAAAAATACATGAAAAGCTCAGAGTCAACAAGTCAAAAGTGACAATGACTTTTATTTTTTGCTTTTTTATCCTCAACATTTAAGGGTTTCCCCTAATGGTCAATAGTCAAGGTGACCATTGATGGTCGACCTTGGAACCCTTGATTACTAATAGTTAGGGTATCACATTTAAAAATTTTAGGTACATATTCCTAGGTGCCAAATTTTTAGAGGTAACCTTTCTCCCCAACCCAAAAACCTAAACTTTTAGAGATTACCCTTCTCTACCCAACCATTAGACCATGCCCACCTCAATGTTGGCCCTTTTTTAACTTGAACAATCACATATTTTACGATGACCTTGCCTTGTCTTTTTTACCTCACTGACCAACCTTAACATATTAAACATTTGAATTTGTATCACCTCATGCACAACTAGACCATTTATTTTTTTCAAGGGAGTACTTGCTACCTCAGATACCAATGAAAATACCAACATTTTATAGAAGCCTTGATAGGAATAACCTGATTAGTTATGCCTAATTTTATGGCCCAATTACCCCATCACCAATCATTCTAAAACCAACCTTATTTTACCAACATTGATAATCTTTGTCTATGTGTAATCTTGACTTTCACACTTAGTCACATTTTTTGTGTATGTTTGCATTTCAAATTCCCAACCACCCTTTTTGTCACCTACCTTGTGACTCACCATGCACTACTTATCAAACCCCAATTGAATTTTAGTTTCACCTTATCAACTTTAGATTTGAGGAGGAATACCTCCTCCCATACTTGGGGCAACTAGATCATCAACCAAGCAATCCATTTGTTTTTTTGTATCTTGTTGATTCAAAGTTGCATAACAAAAAAAGGGAAAAATGTAGACACTAGAAAATTGTACTAGATATCAAAATGCCTTGGGATACCTTAGGGACCACCTAACCCTTTTTGATCTACTAACTAACTCACTAGACCCTATGTCTAGTTAGATAAGTACCTAACTATACTCACTAATTCACTAACCTAACCATTACCCAACCAATTTTAACCCACCTTTACCCCTTTTCCTTTGGACACTCAACCATCGATGGTCAGCTTGATCACTGATGGTTAGGCTAACCAGTGATGGTCAAGTCCTCCTTGTTCTTACATAAATACCAACTATGCAAGATAACATGACATAATTAATATATCCACCTTTCCCATTGCTAACAAACTCCCAAGCATCAAAATTACAAGCCAACCTATGAGGGAACCCTTTATCCTCTATCTCTCTTTGATTATAAAAGGAGGGGAGTAGGAGGTGAAAGGATCATGATAAGCATTCTATCTCATAGGTATTCAAGATCTTCATCCAGTCTTATTCCAACAATTTAGAAATAGAAATAGAGATTTGAACCTCTACTAAAATTGCTTTCAAGAAAAAGTATCGTTACTCTACCAAAATTGCTCCATCCATCAACCACCATCTATTTAGAAAATAACAAGTATATTTGTACTTCTACTTTTTTTTTTTGTGACCTCTCTCCCCCATCAGACCTTTTTGCACCTATCTTCTAACCTCCTATTTACGGCCAGATCCTTAAATAGATCCTTACCTAATCATTAACCTAGTATGTAATTCCTTTTTTGAATACTTTTAAAAATCCATAGGCAACTACTGATGGTTAACATAACCACCGATGGTCACCTCCAACCATTGATAGTTACCTAATGGATGATGATCAATTTAATCATCGATGATCACTATGGTAAGAAATAACAAATTATTTCCAACCCCTCACCTCCAACCAAATTTGACTTTTTATGTCCTTGCTTATTCACAGACCCCTGCCTAATTTAATGAACTTGACCTGATCTATTTTAGCACTATTATTGACCCACTTTTACTATATTTAGTTATTTTCTCTATAAATCATTCATTTTCTTCTTATATTTCATTTAAGTACTTACTATTATTTAATGCAAGTATCTTATTTTTATCATTTCTAACTTAATTATTATCAAAGAGTGGATTGATAGCCTCCTAGCAAGTTCACGCTTCTTAGACCTAGCTCACACTAGGTAGTCCACCTAACTATCTTGATAATAAACCCTTTTGTTATTAATTTATTATCTATACGTTATTCCTTCCAAGACAAATAGGGGCTCTCCATACTTTTCTAGATCACGCGTACATCAACAACTAGGTATTTCTACCATACCCTTATTACTAGTTTCTTATCTTTTTCCAAATTAGGAAATGAGTAAAAATTAAGAGAAACATTATGTTGTGATACATCAGGCTCTCCTAGATTATAACATCTCTGTTAGAAAAAATTAGAATGAATCTTTTAACCACAAGCCACATGGCACTCCCTCATTATATCAGACTCTCCTAGATTCTGACATCTCTATCCAAATGGTAAAATAACAAGTTTGAGAATGGTGAGAGCTTCATTGGTTATATTCAAGAACTATTGACCTTTAGGGCATGTGATGTCTTTAGATTTGGTCAGGCTCTTCTGGGTTTTGACATCTTTATTAAGACCAAGAGATAAATCACTTTATCATTCATTAACATTGCATTCATTAGTTAGATTGGGCTCTCCTAGATCTAAAATCTTTTATAGGTTCACAAGATTGGCCATTCTCCTTTAATATGGGGCAATTAACTAGAGTAATGGCAGCTTCTAACTTGGGGCCATATGGTTCTTATTGATAACATCGAGCTCTCCTGAGGACTTGAATATATGTTAAATAGGGAGAATGATGTGTCTAATAGTAAAACTCATGTCACTCATTGGTTTCATTAGGCTCTCCTAGGATATGAAATCTCTATTAGGTCCAAGATAATGATACATCTGACATAGGCTATATGGCTCTTTCTTATTGTGACATCTCTGACTACCCCTGAGTCAAATATCTTGAAGCCATATAACATTGAGACTTAGATATGTGGAAGATCTTACAAAAACATATAAAATGACTAAGTGAAAGTGAAATGAATAATTATTAATTAACTACTCACCTGGATACCAAGTAGTCTCCATAATTCCACATAAGGCTCTAGGATCTAATACATCAAGAATCAAGATAGGACTAAGACTCTAAGAAACCAAGGGAAAGCTTGTAAAGTCAACATGTTAAACATTAAAAATAAGAGGACCTACGCTAACCATGGAGTATAGATGTGATTATCCTTGGTATCTTTCATAAATCAATGAGGCCTACCAATCAGATCAATTGATAATTATCCACATCATTTACTTAAAGATAAAAAGGAAATAGTGTAACATGGGATTTTAGACACTTAGTGCAAGCAAAGCTAACCAAAATGCCAAAATGTGTTTAATAACTCTAGTTATGACATTATAAAATAGGGTTACCCCATTTATTATGAAAAGGGGGCATGTTGGCCATAAAAAAAACACCCATAAACATTTATGATTTTTTATGTGGATTAAGATTCACAGCAATAGGACTTAGAGTGTAAATATGTGATTATAAGGCACTCATGCCTTTCCCTACACTATTATCACCACCAGTTCATAATACCATAGATATAGGCCTAGAAAATCTTATAGTTAGAGGTAGATTCTTATATACACTTAGTACATATGGTTACATATATGGATATTGACCCAATTATCTAGATTTAGGTAGGCAGTACATAAGACAAACCAAAACTGATATTACATATATTACTTAATAGAGGATTGATGACATTACCCATAGTTCTCCATAGATCTATTAATAGATTATCATAGTAAGATAATAGACCCTTTTATCTTTTCATAGGATTATCAGACATTATATAGATACATGCTCAACATTAAAATACAAATTGAATAAAATCAAAGCTCAAGGCACTATCCATATTACACAACCTCTACTACCACTAGTATAGGCACCATAAAAAAATCTTCACCAACCTAGACATTCAATTAATGATCTATTGACTATCCATTCTTTAATTAAGGACCAATATATCTCTAATTCTACTATATATGAGGATTCCAATCCTAACACTTTTATGTTGGCATTTTTACAACACATAAGGCATCAAGAGACCAAACTATAACATGCTATAGATTATCAAGACTCCTTAAGACATATCACACCACTAATTACATGTGGCCCTACGCTGGTCAACACATACCTCCAAATTAACCCATATCAATCTCTCAACAAATACCCATGATATCCTACCAATATGTTCCTAATCCACAAAGATACATAGCACCTTTTACCCAACCTTTTATACCCATTAACCCTTATATGGCACCATCCCAACCCTCAATGACCACATACCAATATGTGGTATGTTCTCAACCTTATACCACTTATCCATATATTATTTTTACCCAATCTTAACCAAACTTACCCCATAATTATGGATCTTCCCAACCTCAAACAGATTTGGTCAAAATGTTAATAGACAAAATGACCAACCTAGAGTCATCTATTCTTAGGGTTCATAAGCTTTTATCTTATGATCAAATCTAAAATAAACCTATTCATCCATCCATTTATATTTGATCTACCCCTCCTCAATGGGAAATACCTAAGTTTTCCAAGTTCCAAAGTAAGGAGGACCCCCAACAACACTTGAGAACATTTCACCATTTTTGCTATTTGATTACATATGATGATGCTCTTCTCCTTCATACCTCTTCCATGTATTTATCAAGACCAACCTAAGATTGGTATAGTTCTCTCACCAAGCACTCCATTTTTTCCTTTTATAAACTTGCCCAAATCTTTTTAGATCATTTCTCAGTCAATATATCTAAAAAGGCCTCTATTACCAACCTCTACTCCATTAGGGAATTTGATGATGAATCAATTACTAATTTTGTAGCTAGATGGAGAGGTCTTATAAACCAAATCTCTTTCTCCTTACCCCAAACTAAGTTTATCAAACTCTTCTCTTGGGGTTGTGTTAAACATATTTACCCTACTCTTCAAGTTCAAATTTTCAAAAATTTTGATGAGGTTTTCACCATGGCACATAAATTAGAAACTAGAGCCATTAATGAAGGAAAATTGAAACTATGAAACAAAAATTTTATCTTTATATCTAATGACCCTTCCTCAACCAAAAAAACCAATCAACCTAACCATTCCAACACTAAACCAAAGGCATCTACCAACTTTATTATCCTTAAAACCTATCCACCACTAACTATCAACCAACCTAGTCAATCCAACTCCTATAACTCTTCCAACCAATAAAATTGAAACTGAAATTGAGCTACCCCAAAATAATATACTCTGATAGGGGAGCCTTATGCTTAAATTTTGAATAATTTTCTCAAATCAAACATCATACAAATTCCTTCCATAAAACCTCCCCAATAATTTGATGTTTCTCACCCTACACCTATTTGGTATAATGAGAATGATATTTGTAATTTCCACTGCATCATTAGACATGATGTTAATAGGTGTAACTCCTTTAAAACTATTGTTCAAAACATGATTGATAAAGGAGAACTTGTATTTGATAATCCCAATGTACCCCTAAATCAGTCCCTTGACATCTTTCATAAACCTTTCCCCAATCATTCCCCTTATACCATCTATGATGATAATAAACTAGAATCATCTCATTCTCATGAGGTCCATATGGTTAATGTCATTATCAATGAACCTATCATTGAGGAGACCATTACCTCAACTACCTCTTCCTTAATTCCATTCATTGAAGTGGTGGACTCACCCTCTATTCCTTTGGATATCCAAACAGAGGAAGAAACAACCCCTATTCTTTACTTGATGAGACCATAGACCTATCCACATCTCCTTTGATAGAAATACCGAAGGAGGCAGCCATTGCTTCAACTACCTCTTCCTCCAATCAATTCCTTAAAGTTATGGAATTACCCACCATTCCTTTGGACATTCAAATAAAGGAAACAACCATCTCCATTCCTTCACTTGGGGCCATCACACCTTCTTCCTCTATCATAGAACCGCCCATTCTCTTTTTGATAATTTTCCCAAAAAAAGAGAACCTTTCCTAGATTCATTCAAACATACAAATGTTTGACTTTTAGTTATAATGGGACACACAGTTCACATTTTACATGATGGCCTAGATAAAAATTAGAGATTTCATATAGACATCTAGTAGTCCAATGTGGTCTACCCTAGGACTACATAAGAGGGTTCTTACATAGTAGACCAATATGTTATTTGAATGCATAGAATCTAGACTAACACCAAAGATATGGCTATACTTATACCAATAGAATGGTATAATGATCATAATGATGATGATTTATTCAATTTTAGGTAGATTCAGTATCTGATATTGGATGACCTCCCACCAAATCCACCATTTGACTATACACATCCTTTAGATGTGCTCTTGGGTCTATAGAATCACTACATTTCATTATACATAATCACATTTACTTTCAATATTACTTGTACATAGTTTCCTTTATCTTTATCTTTGTACATCATTTCATTTTTATGTTACTTTTACATGTCTTGTACTTAGAAAACACAAAAAATATAATATGTTCAAAAATACAAAAACATTCAAATATTTTTTTAGAAAATATAAATTTTAGATTGTATGCATTTCCATGTTTACATTCCTTCTATTTTTAAATTAGTATATATGTTATCTATGTTAGTGTAGTCAATTTTATCATACATACATGCTTCACTTGTTCCCTTAGAGTGTTAATATATTATTATAGGACTCTAGTCCTCTACACAAATCTAGATTTGCTACTATCCACCCATCGAGGGCACATAAACATATACATTGATTCATCATTGATATATTATCCCATTGGGGATATCATACACATAACTTTCAATTTGCTAGGTTACATGTTTATATATTCCATATCATAGATTTAACATTGATTATATATTTATATTAATCATCTTATACTACATTGATTTTTTATTGACTGATACTACTATAGACTCAAGTTATGTACATATTTTATCATATGGATTTGTACCACATGATTATACATACTTTCATTTCTAGCTTTACTAGTCTAGATTTGATTGTGTCTCTTTGATTCTAAATTTACTCAAGGTAATTTGAATATGTCATTGTCCTTTCATTGATTTTATGCCTTGGACATGTGCCCATGTCCTTGTGTGTGCATATTTATTATGTATGTGGACATTTGAACATATATTTCCATGTGTTTCTAAGCCAAACTTGCATGATCTTTTACATATTCATAAATTTGAATATGTCCTTGTATGTGTTATTTTTCTTAGACTTAGTGGCATGTGCTCATGTCCCTTATATTATGTTATCTTAACCCACTTTATGTCCCTCATGTGTTTGCATGTATGCATCATGGCCATGACCCTTATCTCTTGCTTGTTGATTTTACATCCAGTTTGTGATGCAATGAGGGACCTCATGAATCTCACCTTACTTATTGGGTGCCTTTGATGGACATCATGACCCATCCCCCCAGTAATTTATTCATATTATATTAAAAAAAATTGTTCATATACATGCTTACATTGTTATATCTATCTTGACAACCTTGTGAATGATAGATCTAATATACATTATACATTACCAACTTATGCATAATGTATATTTTACATCCCAATGTCATGTATACACATTATATTAGTTTATCACATTGATGTCATATATTTTCAGTCTAACACACATGATGCATAACTTTTATTTTGAGGATAGTTATTGCAAAGGTTCAACAATGCCCCTTAAAAGAGGGGCATTCATAAAGGTTTATCATAGAGATTAGGCCATCCTAGTGAGCACCCAAAAACATAATTTTTAGGATATAGACATAGATTATAGAGCTCAGACTTAGGAAACTATAGTGAAATACAATCATACATAGACATGTCTCAGTTTTTCTTAGAAACAACACTTTTGGATAATAGTGTAATACACTACCAGGAGTGTAGTGTGCTATAGGACACCTACCAAACTAATCTATAGTAGCCTCGAAAAAATAATTTTTTTGAAATGTCATAAAGGTACAATAAGTATAGTTCATATTTTCATAGACTTAGTCATATATTATCAGATATGCTCAGTATATATTTAGTTTTTAAATAAAATTACATAGATTTTCTTAGATTTGGGGAATCATACATGGTATGATCACTCCCATTCTAGTTTTATATATACATAGACATATATTACCATAAATCAATCCATAATCCATATGCATAGATATCATAATTGGGGTTATGTGTGTGACACATTATTTCCATATGCTTAGTTTTGCACCAATTCTCTCATATGGAATGACAATTCCATGTCAGCATCCATGTTGTATAATTCAAACACCATATGCACCAAGATTACACTAGATTAATACCTCATTCCATCTACAATAGTTAGCATTCCTGAATTCCTAAGTGGCCCCTAAGCTATTTTACATTTTAAAGTTTTTGATTGGCTTAGAGCCATATTTTATAAATTCATGACACCACACAGTTTTAGTTCCATCTTATTCTACTACACATGGGTAGGAAATGATGTATTAATTACCTAATTGAGTTCTTGAGCCACCTACATAAGAGGGTTAAACAAGTCATTAGTTTAATCCAAGTTGTTCATAGATTATGATCCATTGAATAGGGGTGGATAATAATGGAGTCTAGGCCAACTTGAGTGCTTGAGCCACCCACACTTAAGGATTATGAAAGAAATCAACATAGTCAAATATATTCACCATTTGATCACCATTTACACACATGATTTCACATGGTTTTTGCATTAGTTTGCATACCTAGTGAGGTGCATTCATTTATTTCCTCTCTCTCATATCTCTTTACTCAATTTTGTCTTTGATTTTGTTATTTTTTAAGTAAGGAATAATTCATATATGTTTCATTTTTAGGACACGTAATGGATTATAATTCACAAAATCAAACCCACATTCATGGGCTTCACCTCATAAGTAAGTCTAGGTACATTTCTCTTTCCTTTATCCTAGTCATTTTGTTGTACTAAATTTATATAATAAAAAGGGGGAAATTTAGTCATATAATATGTCATTTTAATGGAATGATTGTCCCTTAATACCACCCTATCCTTAGCTTAGCCCTAGACCTATCTTAGGGCCTCTTTTGATCATTTTATAGCTTTTATGCATGTCTAAATCATGCCCAAAATACCAAGAAATGCATTGAGCCATCACCAAGGCATTCCTAATATTTTTTCACATATGTTAGCCACCTAGACAATAACATGGCCCCATTAATCTATAGTGTGATGTGTTATTGGAAAAGGAGGCAACATTTTTCACCCTTAGCTTCCCTTTCCCCTAATGGATATATTTCTACTTCCTAAACTATCTTAGGGTCATCCTAGACTCATTTCATGTCTTGATAAGCATCATAACACTATATAAAGACCACTCTCATTCATTTATCCCCTAGATGGAAATTCTCATGAATAAGCTTAGAAATAGTTGCACAAATTAAGTTTATTGATCCATATTTACCCTTATTTATACATACATCCATATATAGTAGCACAAAAATTAGTTTTACTCAGGTTTCCAGTCTCAATTCACACTCAATATGTTCAAATTGGCATTCATACTCAGGCATACTAGCATCACTCATTTACAATAGCACTTAGATTGGGATAACTACATCAAGTTTGATCCCCTTTCAAGGTATTGGTATATAGGCAGTGCTCAACACATGGAGTGTTGAGGTCATGCCCAACCTACCCTTCTAATGCCACTCTCCTTCCACTCATGTTCATAAAAACCTTAATAAACATAAAGGCTTATGGTTTCATAGTGAAATTAGTCAAAGTGTGGAATAAAATTTGATCTAGGTCTCAGTTATATAGGCATAGGCTTCCCAAAATAGAGCAAAGGTCTACCCAAAATAATAAGTATTCACTTGTATAGGGTTATTAGCATTGCAAAAAAGGTCTATATCACACTACACTACTATAAAAGAGGGTCATACTTTTGTCTAAAGAGGGTTTTGACACCTATTCTTCACTGATGATACTCTATCTTACTCTTACATCACTTCTTAGCCCATCAATTATCTATCTCAGTCATATTTTATAGCTAAGTACACTTTTTCTGATTCATTTATATTTATATTAAATTCAAACAAATTAATTATTATACAAATTAGTGGTTGTTGATATTGTGGCATTTTACTCCCTAATTTATTACTTAGTTCTTTATCAACCTAGAGCTACATTCCATAATCTTAAAAAAAGGTAAATCACATAACATCCTTAGCCTCTTATTTAGATAGGCATATGAGATAGATGAATTCATAATTTTTTATATAAAGGACCCCTTTATTGAGCATGTAATGAGCTGATTTTAATTTGAGGGCATTTTTTTAGTTTGATTTAGTATTGGGCATGGACTTCCATAGAGGAGGTGGTGGGTGATTGTATCATAATAATCTTGATGGAGTAATTCAACTTGGTCCATGTGATTTAATGTGATCTAAGGATTAATCTCCATGATTAAATGAATGAGACCTTAGCCTTATAAAATCTTGGTAGGTTTGATCTCTAGATCATATTATTATAACCTGGCCATCCACTATCCTATGCACTCTCCTAATTCACTATTTATCAGTATAAGCTTTATTGTTGGGTCTGGGACAATGGTGTGCACCTTATTCCTAAGAATGTAATGTTACAATTTATTCACCACCTTGACCAAGGCATATGCTTATATATCTAAGGTAGAATAATTAACCTTTGCATCCTTGAGATTCATGCTCATGAAATTAATAAGGTGTTGTCCATTCTAATTATAAGTGAGGACTACAACAATGGTATGCGTAGAAGAAAAAGAGTAGAGGTAAAAGTATTGGGTGTAGTCTAGGATTATAAAAATAGGTGTTTGCATGATGGCCTCTTTGATTTCTTAGAAGGCCTTCTTGGATTAAACATTCCATTTTAATTTATATTCCTATTTCAACATATTATTAAGAGGTTTAATAATCTCAACAAATCTAGAAATAAATTTGCACAAAAAATTAATTTTCCCAAAGAAAGATTTTAATTATTTTTTACTATTCAAGAGAGGTATCTTGGAAATGATATTATCATGCTCATAGTCAATATAGATACTTCATGATAATGTGACTGATAATCTTACCTTTGGTAACATTAAACATTAAATTATTTATGTTTAAGGAGATGTCATAACTCTTAAATATCTCAAATATCTTCTACAAGTTGAAGATGTGATCTAACCTATATTTTGAGAAGATAGACAAATAATCCATATATAGTTCAATGCACTTTCCTATTAGGCATTTGAATCTAAAATTCATGTCTCTCTAAAAATTAGATCCTACATTAATCAAGTCAAGTGGCATCTACTTGTAGGAAAATGTACCCCACTTCATTATGAATGTAGTCTTGGCTCTATCTTATAGGTTAATAAGAACCTTGATGTATCCTGAGAATCCATCCAAAATGGACATCATCTGGGATCTACTCACCATTTGAATTAGTTCATCTAAGGAAGGTAATGGGTATTGTCTTTATCGAAGGTCTAGTTTAGATTTTAGAATTCCACACAGAGGCAAATCTCTCCATTTTTATTATGAATGGGTACCAAATTGGCTTCCAAGTGGAGTGATAGACTGTAAAAATGATTCCCACTAATAAGAGCTTATGAACCTCTTTATGGATAAGTAGTTATAGAATCAGTTTCATAGGATTATACCTTTATTTGAAAGGCTTCTAATTTATTTTTAGGGGAATGACATGGGTTATCACTCTTGAATAAAATATATTGAGATCTCCATAGGAAAAAAAAATTACATCCCTATATCTTAGTAGTAACCCTTTTATTTTTTTAACTTCCTTTGATGTACAATCGAGGCTAATGTTGATAGTTTGGGGGTGATCAGGAGACCTAAACTCAATAGTTATGGACTTCATGTCTTGGTACCTCAGGTTATTAGATGGGTGTTCAAACTTATCAAGGTCAAACACTCAGTTTAAATATATCATACCCTTTGGGACTTATTTTATATAATGTTCATAAAACCATCTTGGTCATAGTCTATTTCTCCTGGGTCAAATCTTTTTTCCTCATAAATGATGTAGGCTTCAAATATCCCATTGTTTTTTTGGAATTATAGAATATGATGGTCATCCTCAAATACTTTAAATTTTTTGACATTATTTATAATAAAAGGGTAAGGGATCAACTCAATAAAAAAATTATAAAATTCCATATCATCTAAAGGTGTCATATTCATAGTAGAAGTTACCAGTGAATTGACCACTTGATTTTCCTCTTAAAGAATTTGAATAACATTAAAGGTAGTTAACATCTCAATAATATCCCATGCCCTATTTTTTTATTCCCTCAAGTAGGACAATTTATATTTGAATTTACTCTTGACTTGGTTTATGACCAACTCAAAATCACCAAACACTTTGAGCTCTTTGACTCTATATTTCAAGGTTAGTTTTAGCCCAAAGATAAAGTCTTCATATTTGGACAAGTTGTTAGTATAGGAAAATTGAAGTCTATAAGCAACCAAGTGTCACTTTCCTTTTGGGTCAACTAGAAGGATTACTACCCTAGAACCTTGTTTAGAATGAGCCCTATCAAATAATTTAGACCACAAACATGGTATCTTGAGATCATTTCCAACTTCATGTTTAGTTGGTTTCGTAGATAAGGTATGACCCCTAGGTCTGAGGATACTAATTTTACCTTCTCGTTCATAGTGTTTTATTTTGTGATCATGTGTTTCATCCTAAGTTCTTTATCTAATTTGATCTAATTAGATATTCCTCTCTAGGGTAGTTATATCTAAAAAAGTTGGTATCCATGTGTTTAACCCTAAAATGTGTCTACATTGGGGTTATCTATGTTGGAAGCACAATAATTAAGGTGGGGGGATGAATAAGTGTCCTTAATAATCTTTTACTTTCACTTCATCATTCATTCTTATTCATCAATTAATATCAACCCAATATATATAAGCATGAACAAAGCATTAATCAACCAAAGCAATGTATAAACAACAATATCATAGCATATAAGTGGGAAACCCTCATGGGGGATAAAACCCACTTAAACAAACCTTGGATAAATAGTCATATAAAGTAATGAATCAATCCTTAGCTGAGTACCAACCCAACAAGGAGAACTAACCCCTAATTCATCAATCACCCACTTGGCTTTAGCAAACACCAACATAATAAGAGGTACCAAACCTATAATTTACCAAGAGGCCACTTAGATTTATCAATCACCAAATTATTAGGAGGTATAAATGCCAATATTGATGAAAAACCCACTCACTAAACACTTATGATGACTCATCACTCACTCAACCACCAATGATTTGTCCACATTTTCCTTGATGTTTATCAACACCTGATGATGCTCTTATTTTGCTCTATCTTTCTTCTACTCTCTATGACCTCAATATCATAATCAATATTTTATTTTATCTTTATACACATCAGTTAATTCATCATGTCATTATCAACATATTTAGGTCTCTAATACACTTTTTCTCATTTATGACAACCTCATAGACTTCTACTCTACACCTCTCCTCATGAAGATTATTTTAATCACAATCTTTCCTCATTGTTTTCTCTTTAAAAATAATGATCACATGGTCACATGGTATTATAAATAATATTGTACTATGTCCATTTATTCATCCTCACACACTCAGCTCTACTCTTTGATCACATTCAAAACTACCTTTCACCCATGTAAATCTGTCATTACTCAATAAACCCTCTATCACCTTGATTAGTTCACATAGGTAATGATATTAATGTACAAAATTACTATATGATATTAATGACATCCATATTATGGTACAAATTAAATTATCCTTCTCCTCTTTATTCTCTAATATTCGCTTGCACACTCACTTTTCTAACATACAAATATGCCTAATTAACCTTACTTTTATATAAGTCACTTGATCTCACATACCTTGGTCAGTGATGCACACTTGAATAATTAGATTACCTTAACAATATGTCTTATAACACATTACAAACATTAATCAACCAATACATTATGTCAGCCATAGCTTAATAGGCTATATTCCTTCTTTAGGTGTCATAGAGACCTATTAGGCCTTCTTAATCACACATTACACTTGGCCTTCCTTGGAACACTTAAAAACTTCAAAATAAATAGGAACACATAAAATATCCATCAAATATACCTTTTAAAAATTCATTTTACTTATAAAACACCTTTTAGGTCCAACCACCATTTGAACCCATCCTCAAAACACTGTTCATAATAGGCATGTGTACATATAAAAAATATGTCTTGAAAAATTGAAGCATAAATACCATTTTTTTTTTTAAACAATGGAAAAAAATCATATAATAAAAAACCTAATAACCTCAGGGTCATCAAAAAATTCATAATATTATTAAACTCAAGGTATACAAGCTCAAAATCTTCTTTGCAAGAAGCTCACTCAGAACTACCAACTAGTCTCAAAACATAGTCATGGAAACATGAACTTATGACATATCATAAAACATAATAAAGGAATTATAATTAATAAAAATTATATTATAAACTCATCAAATAAAATTTAAACAAAATTTTCATAATCATTAATGGCAACTATTGGTCTTGTAGACCAATTTGTTGACCTTCTCTCTCACAGTCCTTACTTAGCCAAATAATTCATTTTGGCTTTAATGTTTCAACCTATTAAAATAACTTAAAATATTATTAAAATTATGGATATATCATTAAATTTAAAAAAACATAATTATGTGCATTATATAATTCAAATTATGGCAAAGAGCCTCCAACTCATCACTACAACTTGTTATATGCCCACTAGACCTTGGCATACAACAGTCATGTTTGCATATAGTTCACTATCAAGATTGTTAGACCAACAAACCATTAGAATATTTTGATGTCTCTATTATGTTTAATTATGGACTCACATATATTTCAATATTATCCACACATCAACCATATTCTTATAGACAATATTGAGCTATTATTCATATTGGTCTTATAGACCAATCTATCTTTCCATATGTCTCTGTTCCATATCAGGGCTTTAGACACAACCCTGTGATCATAATTTCATTCCAAAGTTTTCACTCATGATATACACTATATAAAACTAATAAAATATTCCATTTTATGTCCTCTAAGATCCATAATCCATTTTAAGTCCATTTTCTTCATGAAACCATCTACTAAGGTTTATTGTCATACCGAGTCTTAAAACCCTCATATTTTTTTTAGTATAAGTTTTGATTATTTATTTATTTATATAAACTAAAATTATCATGTATAAAATAAATATATTTACTTTAATACCTTAATATAATTTCCAAAAATTTAAAGTACTCACCTTTAATGATTAATAACACTAAGCAACATTACAACCAAACCTTGTCTACCATTATGCAAATTTTCAAGGTATAGTCATGTTGTCTAATTTTTTATTACACAAAAACATGTTATATAATATCAATTAATGAATTTAATTAATATTAAATGAGTTAAAAACATCCCCCAATTCTTAAAACAACAATCCAAACACTCCAAAAAGAATTTTACTCAAGCTGGGTTTACTGAGTTTTATCACAATCTATAATGGTAAACTTAGACAAGAAATAAATTCACTTTTATTTTATTAATAAATGATTCTAATTCATATTTTATTTGTATACCATGCCAAACTTCTCAATATTTTGGTCTTTACATGCATTTCTTTGCTCACTAATTTCTTTGGTTTTTACCACAATTATTACCTTTAACTTTGCCCTGAAATAAAGGTAGTTATATGGAAAATTATGACAATCCACCACCTTTAGGCTTTTCTTATCACTTTAAATAAAAAAATTCCCTTTTAAACCATACCAAAATTCTTAATATATTAGCCTCTAAAAATAATTATTTTCTCACTATTCTCTTTGGCAAGTATAATCAGTTTGATTTCCAACGATCATATATTTGAAAACCAAAATCTATTTACCAAGACAAATTCGATGGGCTCTGGCACATATCCAATATATATACCAACTTGGGAATATTATAACTTGAGATAGACAACTTTTCAAGACACCAAATTTGGAGGGCATATTCTTGGAACATATGATGTAATCTTTATGTCACTCTTTGACCACATTTAACTTTTTAGGTACATATAATAAATGCACAAACTGAATAGTTACATGAAGTGAAGTTCTACTTATTATAATCTAGTAATGTGCATTTTAATCTCTCTAAAGGACAAATTAGATCTCCAAAATCTCATCAAAGGATCTATGAACCCCTCACAACATACTCTTGGTCTTCAATGCTCTACACTCATGCCATATATCCTCCAATCCATTAAACTAACCTCTTTGTCATTAAGGCACCATGCCATCAGACACCTTGGACATCAATGATAAATATATCATTAATTACCATCCTCAAAAATCTCCCCTTTTGTCATTGATGGAAAAATCACTCTCAAAATGTCTTCTTACTAATCTGAACTCCTGCTTCATTTTGATCTTTCTCCCCCTTTGACATTAATGACAAAGGGATTTCCATAATATATTATTTAATCCTTAGAACTGATCTTAACAAACCATGCTAAAACATACCCAAATCATCATATATATGATCTTCCTATCACCATGATCATTTCCATCTACTTATTCTTGATATGACTAATAATGAGTTTAAAATATACTAATTATTAACCAACCTAATGTAGACCTTGATCCACTAGCTCACCATAACATCATACCTATTTGTTTTCCTTAATGAACCTTATACCTCCATGAATATTGATTGTAGTATATTTATTTTTGACATCCTTCTCCACACATGATCTACCTTTGATAACTAATCCTGATACCCCATCTGGCCACCACCTCTTTCTTTGCTCTCTTAGGTCTTTGACATGCAAGTCATATTAAGCCTTGAAATTGGCCTTTTAGCCATTATCCAAGCTATCAACACATCATATGCATGTCACAAAACCTCTTACAATTCTCAACCACTACCATACTTCATATGTCTTGACAATACCTCATGACACCTCATTAGGTCAAATAGGGTCTAGAACTAGTCTAGTTGTAAGCTAGGTCTGTAGGTCTTTCCCTTATAGGCTCACCTTAAAAATCACCTGAGTGATCTAATATGTCATATGCATACTCAAGAAACTCTATAAATCCATTTATGCCTCTATTCATCCATCTCACTATTTTACCATGCTCCTTCATGTACAAGACTAGGCATCCTATGCATAAGCCTTCTCAAGTCTCTTGTTAGGTTCAAACACTTGTCAACTTTGGCAACTGATCTTGAAACACTATTTGATGATTTTACACCTTACTCACATGAATTTCATGATCCTTAGACAATATCACACCTCTAAAAATATTGATCCATGCTCATCATGCACAAGCTCATGATATGATTATGCTTCTCAAGACACCTTTTATTCAAAGACTAGTAATTCAAAACATGCTTACCTTGACTTGAAACTTGACATCAAGATCAGAAGAATCATCAAGTTGCCTTCAAATTTTCTCTCAATAGAGAGACATTATCTAATCATTTTATAATATTACTATGAATATTAATGTCTAAAATATGATATCTAAGGAGGGAATATATATATAGTAGATATCTTTGGAGTTTCCATATTAATCTACAAAGTATAGTTGGGCATGTTTAGAGCATGGCTAGACAAGTCTTTAGAGATTCATTGAAATGTCTTCAAAGCTACCTAGTAGATCTTTCAAGCTTCAATAAAACATCTTCATAGCTTGATGGATCATATTTGGAGCTACTTATGCAGATCTTTAGCGCTTGACTAAGGATATTCATAGTTCACTATGTTCTATGATGAGTCTTCACCATATATGCACTCACCATATTTATACATCTTAAAACCATCTCATATGAAACATAAGGATGGATAATATCCATCTTCATTTCCTTGATCAATCTCCACCATACTTATATCATGCTTCATACTAAATTTCTTGACCTCTTATTCTTCAACTTTGCATTTTTGTTTTTACACTAGGTCTACTAGGCTTCCTTGTAGCCCTTGATGTCTAAAAATAGGCCATATCATTTTCTATGCTAATCTCCAGACCTTCAAATTTCATATTTAGGATTTTTTATATGCCCCCTCATTCATACCAAATTTTACATCTTAACTATTTTTCTGTATGGTATCTCCTTTAAAAACTAGCCCTCTAGTTAGACCTAATTAGGTCTCCAAGTCACTTTCCATATTTCCTATAATGGATCCATACCTATATATAATCTTTGACCCATGAATACTCATTCAATATTAGGGTATCAACATTTCATAGATACCAAAATTGATTACTCAACTTTGTGTATAACTTGATTGATGGCCTTCACACTTGCTTTTATTTATTGATAATTGTCTCTATGAAGCCTAATGGAGTCACCCCTTCTATATAGCATTATAACAACATAAATTCATGATATTACCAGATCTCTATACTCTCACAAGATTGAATATTATTTAATGTCCTTCTAGGCTTGACCTTTGACTTGGGTTATTTAACATCCTTCTTGATTTCACTAGCATTTTCATTGCCTTGGGCTAAATCATTTGACTCATCCACATGGTCTAACTTTTTGACTTCTATCATAGCTTATTTCTTTAGGATACTCTTGGTCATGATTGGCACCTTTGGCTTGATGTCTACATTATCCTTCTTCTTCTCTATCTGAGCTAATACCAAATACTCTTATTATTCTACCTTAACCATTAGTTCACCTTGATCCATAGATTGATAATTACTATTTCTCACCTTCTTTGGTGTTCATACCAACATCTTATTATGACTTGAGGATTTATTCAATCTGATCTTAAAAAAATTTGAAATATTACCAACACATTAACACTCATAGTAGATGACCTTACTCTTATTAGACATACCTCTTGATTGATGTGGTATGTGATTTGTTCTTGACCAATTGCTTCCTTTACCATAGTCTTATGAAAAATCATTCTTGGGGGCCATCCTTCTATAGTCCTTTTCTTTATGTCAAAATAGATAATAAGAAAAGCAATGAACATTGAAAGTATTAAAATACCTCATGGCATTAGGTTGTCTAATATAATTTTTCTTCATTTTGAGTTTAAACTTCTTATTCATATTAGCATTCTCCTTATTCTCATTTTGATATAATTTGTGTAGACATCCAATTCCTAACACCATTTGTGTTGAAATTGTCAATCTTACTCAAATTGCACTCAAATGCACAGTTTGGCCTAGAAACACTAAAACGCACTAAATGGTTCGAACTTGTCATTTACAAGTGCAAATTTAATTCAAAGTATCCCTAAATGAGGCAATGTAATTTATGGGCCAACTAACTTTGATCAATTCATTTTGAATCAAAATCATGATTTTGTTTTTTGTGCTCTGGAGCACTCTTTTCTCATAAATTCATTGGTACATGCCACATACCTTTATTATTTTATGTTGGAAACATCCTAAATGAAAATATGGTTCTAGTGCATCTAATGTCACCTTGTAATTCTTCTTGACTCAAATTACAACTCAGTAATATGACTTTCTGACCATTTTGATTAATTGAGGGCCAATTTTCAAATAATTGCACAAATGTTGATTAACATTATTTAAGGCTAATTAATCCAAATCAAGAGCTTAAGTGGATTTTCCATGAGATTTGTTGAATATTTATTTTTTTAAATTGATTCCTATTAACTGCATCATTAGGTGACATCATTTCTTGGGAAGACATCCCTAGGCCATAAATGCCACATATATCAGGATTATGGGTCACCCATTCCTAATTAATACCTCCCATGCCTCTTCAATGCCCCTTCTTCCAAGGTCATGATGAAGATAATTATGTATTTAATTCCAAATATTAGGATTATCCATGGCCACACATCTCAATCTTGAGATGGACGGTCATGGTTGATCCTACCCAATCTCAAAAATCTATAAATAGAAAGGCCATGGACATGAATTTTAAGCTTGAATATTTCAAAGTTATAATGTTAAATTATTTACAAAATCCTTTTCATTTGATCATTGATTTTGTTTTCAAGCTTCATTGATAGGCTAGTTTAGTGATTTGGAATCATGAGCCTAGGTTTTATGGAGTGTTCTTGAGGCATTGGAGAAGTTTTCTACCATTGTTGACAAATACAAGATTCTTGATCAAGGGTGAACATGTTTTTGAGCCACATAGGTATGGTTAATCCATTTGGGAAGGTAATATGATGTTGCTTTCTTTCATTTTTTTTCTTTCTATCCTTTATAATTCTCATAGGAATAGATAGGCTTAGTTAATTAGTTCTTTATGCATTTTTCATTATCTATGGATTAACACTTGACTAACTTTCTTTGTAATCCTCTCTACACTTTGAAACCAAGAACTACCTTATAATTCTGACAACTTAACATGTCATCTAAACCCTTAGTGTTCTTTTAAAAATTCTCATAGGTCTTCATCTTGCTCATCTTGTCTATAAGCTACTCATGCTCAATCTTCAAATAATCTATCTCTATCTTCAAATGTTTATACTCAACTTCCTTAATCTAAACCTTTTATTGACACCCTCTAACTAATTCTTAAGATCTTTGATAGTCTTCTTTTGATTTTTAAAATCATCAAGGGCACTTATGATCTCAACTTCAAGATCTACTTTAGCTTCTCCTTATTCATGATAATACTATACTTCTTCATCATACATGTATTCTTCCTTGGAATAACTGGCTTCTTTAACCAAGAATAGATATCCACTGTCAACTTGATCAACACAATCATTATCAAAATCCATGCTTGTGATTCTTAGGATCACCTTCAAGATGTTAGGCCTACTCCAAAGGACCATGTTCTAATACCAATTGTTGCAAGTAAAATCATTGAGAGGGAGGTGAACTAGTGTCCTTATAAATATCTTACTTTCACTTCATCATTCATTCATTCCCATTCATCAATAAATATCAACCCAATGTACATAAGCATGAATAAATAATTAATTAACCAAATCAATGCATAAACAACCATAACATATCATATAATTTGGAAAAACTCATGGGGGATAAAACCCACTAAAACAAAGCTTAGACAAACAATCTTATAAATCAATATTTAGCTGAGCACCAACCTAGAAAGGAACACCAACCCCTAATTCACCAAGCACCCACTTGGATTTATCAAGCACCAACTTGTTAGGAGGCATCAACCCCCTAATTCACCAAGCACCCACTTCACTTTAGAAAGCACTAATTTTCTAGGAGGCACCAACCCCCTTGTTGATCAAGAAACCACTCAATCAACACTTATGATGACTTAGTACCCATTCAACCACTAATTATTTTCCCACCTTTTTCTTGATGCTTATCAACACCTGATGATGATCTTCTTCTACTCTCTATAACCTCAATATCATACTCAATCTTCTACCTCACTCTACACATAAACTACCTCATCATGGCCTTATCAACATATTTAGTTTTCTAATATGCATGTTCTTATCTATTATAAACTCATAAACTTATACTCTTCTCTTCTCCTCATGAAGTTTCTCTTAATCATAATCTACCCACATGGTCTACTCTTTGACACTCATGATCACATGGTATTAGCAGTCATATGGTATAATGGCCATTCCTTCATCCTCACACACTTGGATCTACTATTTTATGACATTAAAAACTACCTCTCACCCATGTAAATATATTTTTTCTCAATAATCCCTCTATCACCTTGATTAGTTTACATAGTCATTAATCTTCATATGCAAACCTCATGTATGATTGAGTAAGATGATTTCTGGGTGAAACTATATAC
The DNA here is from genome assembly GCA_037957365.1 of Torreya grandis. NCBI lineage: Eukaryota > Viridiplantae > Streptophyta > Pinopsida > Cupressales > Taxaceae > Torreya > Torreya grandis. The sequence goes on from JARHVA010004391.1 coordinate 1,510,464, forward strand.
GTATATTTTGTTCAACATATTTTAAATCACTCTCTATGATTAATCCTCAATAATTATATAATAAAATAATTATAAATGTAGACCCAACTTCCTTTTAATTATTTTTAAGGTGTTATGAGCTGTTGAACGGGAATTAAGGAAGTAAATACATATGAACATTACAAGGAGAAATGGTCCAAAAAGTGTCAAAAATGGCACACATATGGTATATTATATGATATTCATGACATCCATCTGATTTTCCATATTAAATCCTCCTAATACTCTTTTTGCTCTTTTATTTTCTTGCACACTCACTTCTGTAACATATAAATATGCCTAATTAGCCTTGCTTTTATACAAGTAACTTGATCCCACACACCTTGGTTGTCCATGCACACTTTCATACTTGTATTACTTTTAAAATAGGTCATATTAAGCTTTAAAAACATTAATTAACCAATACATTAGTCTATCCATAGTTTAATAGGATATATTCCTTCTTTAGGTCTCATGGAGACCTATTAGGCCTTCTTAGTCACACCTTACACTTGACCTTCATTGGAAAACTTAAAAAATTCACACTTAGAAAGAACACATAAAATATCACTAAAAAAAAACCTTATATAACTTCACTTCAGGTACACAACAACTTTTTTTTCCAAACAACATTTGAACCCCTTCTCGAAACACTGCTCGCAATAGGCCTGTGTATACATAGAAAATCTATCTTAAACAAAAGAAGCATAAACACAATTTTTACAAATAACCATGGAAAAAAATAATATATTAAGAAACCTCATGACCTAAAGTTCATCAAAAAATTCATAATATGATTCAACTCAAGGTATATAGGCTCAAACTCTTCTCTTCAAGAAACTCACTCAGAATTGCCAACTAGTCTCAAAACACAATCATAGAAACATGAACTTATGACATCTGATAGAAAATAATAAAGGAATTATAATGAATAAAAATGATATTATAACCTCCTCAAATAAAACTTTAAACAAAAATATCATAATAGTTAATTCAAACTATTGGTCTTTTAGACTAATTTGTTGACCTTCTCTCTCACCGTCTGTACTCAGCTAGACAAGCCATTTTGGCTTCAATGTTTCAACCTCTTAAATTGAATTCCAAGATTTTTAAAATAATGCATAAATAATTAAATTCCAAAAACATATCATTATGTGCATTATATACTTTAACTTATGGCAAAGAGCCTCCAATGCATCACTACAACTTGTTATATGCCCACTAGACCTTAGCATACAACATTCATGTTTGCATATAGTTCACTGTCAAGATTGTTAGACCAAAAAAAAATTAGAATATATTGATTTATTTATGATGTTTAATTATTTACTCACACATATTTAACTATTATCTACATATCAACCATATTATCATAGATAATATTTCTCTATTGTTCATATTGGTTCTGCAGATAAATCTATCTTTCCATATGTCTCTATTCCATATCAATCCTTAGACACAACCCTATGATCAGAATTGAATTCGAAACTCTTCACTGACTATCTCCAATATATAAAAATAATAAAATAATATATATTATTTAATATTTAATCCATTATCCTTTGCAAGTCCATATTTTTCATGAATCCATCTACTAAGGTTTGTTTTCATATTGAGTCTTAAAACCGTCATATTTCTACCAGTCTATGTTTTGCTTAGTTATTTGTTTATATAACCTTAATTTATCATGTATAAAATACCTAACATAAAAATAATACCTTAATATTATTTCCAAACATTTAAAGTACTCACCTTTGATGATTAATAACACTAAGCAACTCTACAACCAAACTTTATTTGCCATTATGCAAACCTTCAAGGATTAGTCATGTTGTCTGATGTTTCTATTAAAAAAACACATGTTACATAATCTCAATTAATTCATGTAATTAATCTTAAATTATTTAAAAATATCCCCTAATTCTTAAAATAATAATCCAAACACTCCAATTTACCATTCTACTCAAGCTAGATTTACTGAGTTTTATCATTGTCTACAATGGTCAACTTGGACAAGCAATAAATTCTCTTTTACAAAATTTCATGGATAAATTCCACTCAGAGGTTATTTATAAGGGAATCTAATTCATCTTTTATTTTTATACCATGCCATAATTCTCAATAACTTGGTCTCTACATGCATTTCTTTACTCACTATTTTTTTTACCACAGTTAGCACCTTTGACTTTTACCTAAAATAAATGTAGTTATACATAAATTTATGACAAGCCACCACCTAGAGGTTTTTCCTCTCACTTTATATAACAAAATTCTCAATAAATAGACCTCTATAGATAATTATTTTCTCATTGATCTCTTTGGCAAGCATACTTAGTTTGAATTCCAACAGTCATATATTTGAAAACCAATATCTATTTCCTAACACATAAATTTGATAGGCTCTATCATTTATCCAATATGTATATTGGCTTTGGAAGCTTATAACTTGAGATAGACAACTTGTCAAGATACCAAATTTGGAGGGCATGTTCTTGGCACATATGATGCCATCTCTATGTTACCCTTTGACCACATTTGACATTGTAGGTATATATAATAAATGCATAAATTGAATGGTTACATGTAGTGATGGTCTAGTTCTTCTAAGCTAGGAATGTGCATTTTTCTCTCTCCAAAGGACAAGTTTGATCTCTATAATCTCACCAAAGAATCTATGAACCCCTCATAACATCCTCTTGGTCCTCAAAGCTCTATACTTATAAGTTATAAATGTACATTTTCCTCTCTCTAAAAGACAAATTGGATCTCTAGAATCTCACTAAAAGATCTATGAACCCATCACAACATCCTCTTAGTCCTTAATGCTTTGTGCTCATGCCATACATACTCTAATCTATAAAATTGACCTCTTTATCATTAATGCATCATGACATCATGCACCTTGGACATCAATGACAACTCTATTATCAATAACCGTGCTCAATAATATAGATAATAAAGGGGATATATAAATGAAAATACACAAGGGTGATAATCAGATCCAAAATAGGCCAATTGGGTGCTAAACTCAAATATAACAAATGCTAAATTTATTATGTTGAGTTATGCTAAAAATAATAAGTACAACTATGCTAGATATAGAAATAACAAAGAAGTAATGTACTTAGCTTATTTTGATGCTAATATAGTTTTGGATCTAGAATAGGCAAGAAGTATATTGGAAAAAGATTCTAGATTGAGTACCTCTAAAGTCACAAAAACTAACATCAACTTAGGATGGTTACATCGATGCTATTATCTAAATTTGATGCAAGTGTCTTATGTAAAATACCTAATGAAACATGATGTAACCACTTGGATGCTTTTGAGTTTGAATTTTCCTTCACTCTAGTGCATTTGAATCTAGGTCATGGACTGTCACTCCTCATGAATTTTCAAAACCCTAGTTCTTCATCTTCACAGTGACCTTAAGGGGAAATGGGTTAGTGGGCACACAATGTTGATTTGAACACAAATATCAATCTATAAATAAGTGTTGCATAAATCATAAATACTCTAAAGAGGGCCTCAAACTGATGCAATTCTCCCCTATATTTTTTCTTTAATGTGAATCATCCAATATGTGATAAATAAATACAATAATGACCTAACTTGTAACTTGGAAAATATATATTTTGGTATACTCCTTTAGTATTTCAAACCTGTATATGTGTTATCCCTATGAATGATATGGAAATATAAAAGATTTACTTAATTATGTTCTTGGTAAAATGCTTTTTATAAGTTACCTTGGTCTCTTTTGGTATTTTCTAGGTTTTCCTTGGTGAGGAATGAATGAGGGTTAATCTTGTATTTACATAAATCCCTTTTATATAAGTTAATCAAATTAAATCACTTAGGCAAACCATTAGGATACATTCATTTAAAAATTATATTAATTTAGGGAACTAGACACTTACATCAAAGTAGGACACTAGTGTCAACATAGGTGTATGTCTTAGACATTAGTGTCCAGGGAGAAGGAAAGTAGGTACATACTCAAAACTTACAGAGGTGGAAGATAAGCATTTTGTAAACATTATGGACAAGATAAAAGGTCTAGGTTATCAACATAAGAGTACTCATACTAATAGATAGGACAAGGGGCACAATATAGAGTAGGTTTAAGACTTTCAAAAGTGGGAAAGGTTTAGAATTGAGAGGAATAACTAAGTTCTGAGTTTGCCAAATGTAAAAGACTGAGGTGGTATATAATTTATAAATAGTGTCTACATCCACCTAGTTTAATCTAGTAATGAAATTACTAGTTTAAAGGAAAGTAATTTATACCTGGGTGTGTATAACTCACCTTGTCTTTACTTGAGTCGAACATGAATGCTTTGTTAGTGACTAACCTACAACCAATAGCATGTCACAGTATATAATTAGCACATATAATATATAATTTAAAATTATTAAAAAGATTAAAATTTAAATAGAAAGGCTTAGGATTACATTTGTGTGTTAATGTAACCACCTTTCCTATTAAAAAGTTTGATTTGAAGAGATATATCATTGTAAAACTCTAAAATTGATATTAGGATAAATATAACTAAATATGAAAAATGCATATATCTAAGGATATATAGAGAGAGATATTGGAAGGTAGATGCCCCCAACCTTAGAGAAAAGGTGAGTTGTCACCCAAAAATTGAGATTAACTCAACTGTATAACCCAATGATACTTATACCTAGTAAGGATGGATGATAAAACTAAGTCCAACCTAAAAACTTGATAAGATCGAGTGATTTAGTCACATAAACCATACCAAAAATGAACTAACTATTATACTAGATTGGCTGAATATAGTCCATGAAAGTTTATCTTGGATATCAGTGCATAAAATTCCATGATATGGTAATAGTCTATAGAATATTTTTTGAAATCTTAAATTGATTTGGATTTTTAAATGTTAGGTGCACATTTAATAGCATATTCACATTTTATATGTCCCATGCTAAAATTGTGTATAAAATTGGTACCAATGTATAAATTTATGTCACAATTATGAATCTAAATTTATATATCTATGTGATTTGGACAATTTAGAAAATGTGTAACTATGGAGAATGTGCTTCTAAAGCATGCCCCCATTATATATGGAGAAATATGAAAAATAAAATAAGTACCAATGTGGAGAACATGTTTTCCAAAACATGCCCCCATTATAATTTGGAGATGTTAAATACTGAATAAGTGTGGAAAACATGCTTCTAAATCATGCCCTTACAAAATCTAAAAACATGAATGTGTGGAATTTATGCCTATATGACATGCCCCCACTAAATCTAAAGATTAATATAAGTACCACATACTGAATAAGTGTGGAGAAGATGGTTCCAAAGCATGAACCCACTAAATCTAAAAAATGTACGAAATGTGAAGAACATATCTAGATGACATGCACCCACTGATATGCCCCCCATTTAAGGTGTTTGAATAATATCAACTGCTACTTACCTCACCTTTAAATGATAAGACAACTATATAATTTATGAATAGAACCATGTAGCATATAGAATAACATGTCTAGGTAATTGTAGCATTAAATCACATAGAACAGTGATCACATGAAGGCCTAAAATGCATGATAAGATCATGGAAACATCTAAATAATAAAAATACAAGATCAACAAGCAAACAAGCACACACATAAGAGTAATTAAAATCAAGTCAAAATGAAATGGTTCAAGGAGGTGGCAAATAAGGGGCATGTTTAAATGCCACACAATTGAAGGGACATGACTTAGTCAAATGTCCACAAAAGTAAGGATGACATATTCAAATGTCCATATAACAAAAAATGACATGTTCATGTCAAATAAAGTACACATATGCATAGGGTCCATAAAAAAGGAGCATATTCAAATTCTTGAACAAATAAGACACTAACAAGGTAAGGCACCTATGGAAGTACATAAATGAAATCATAAACAACCAACATAAACATATCATAGTAGCTCATGGATGACGTGTGTTAGAGAAAATGTCAAGTGAATAGTATATCAAGTACTTTGTGAAAGATATAATCATGTATAAATTCATGTGTAAGTATATATATGATCTTGAAACATGATAATGTGCAGTGACCATAAAATGATATAACTTGGAAGTATCATGATCACAAAGTTGGATGTCTTGAATGTTCATATGCTATGAGTGAGGGAAGGTCAAAAATCTAAATTAGGAATAGATCATGTATCTATATATGTCTATCTCACCCTCAATTAGAAACATGATAGACATGTGTATTTAGGAGTAACTGATATGCCATCCATTAACATTTAACTAACACATAAATGCTAAGGAGACAATATAATATGTAGTGCCAAAAATGTTTTTGGATTTTTGAAATTTTTTTTGGTATTCTTGTAATATTTAAAAGTTCTCATGTAATATATTTATGGAAGTGCATAATGTTCATTGAAATTTTTGAAATTTTATTTCAAGTGCAGTAAGGTAGTATATTCCTTTTCTTAACTTTTCTATAATAGTGAATGGTCCCAACTAATTTGGTTTGAACTTTCTTTTTTTTCTTTTTCTACATTGGTATTCTTTTGATTTTCTTTGAGTACTAAATCACTCACCTCAAATTAATTTAGCAAAACCTTTTTTTATATGCTCATGTTTCATGGTCCTAATAGACACATAAGTGATCATAAACCTTTGTGTGTTTATAACTCAATTACTCTAACTAATGCAATCCCTTTTCATGGTATTCATTATCTTTGACAATGCCTTTAAGAGAAACACACAAAGATGGCATCTTGAGTCCAATCGATAAAACAACCTTTGTACATATACCAAAGAGTAAGGTGTATCATCAATAAATGTATAGACACTAGTTTGTTATGCCCATAAATAATATACCAACTATTGTTTCCAATCAATGTTATATCATTCAACTATTTTGCCATGTATTTTGACATTTATTTTTTTAGTTGCCTCTACCTGGCCATTACCATATGGGTAAAGGTGTATAAAGGTATGCTTAATATTTTATTTATTACAAAAGTATCTTACTATCTTATTTTTTAATGATGGTCCATTATAAAAAATAATAGTTGAAGGTATGCAAAAATGGGAAATAATATTTGTCATCATAAATCTGTATATGTCACCCCCTATGGTAAACTCAAGTGGAATTGATTTCACCTATTTTTTAAAATATTAAATAGATATGAATTTAAATTTATGTCCACCAGTTGATATATGATTTACCTTTCCAATTAAGTCAAAAACCCATAAGGAAAGGCCATGGTGAAACAATTGGTTGTAATTCATGTGATGGTACATGATTCAAATTACTCTATTTTTTGGCATTGTAAATATATTTTTACATGTTTGATACATTCTTGTTCTATGGAAGGCCAATAATAGCCTTGGTTTATTAATTTTTGAGACATGACACATCTACTAAAATGCCAACCACACTTGATGTCATGCATTTGAAAGAGTGCATTATGGGTCTCATCTTTGTTTAAGTATCAAAGTAATTGTCCATAAAAACCTCATTTAAATAAATAATTTACAATAATAACATAACAAAGTGCCTTTCACTATAATTTTTATTTATCATTTCATGAAAAATGGTTTATTATATAAGATTGATAGAGAAAATTATAAATATCACTGTACCATTCTATATTTACAGTACTAAGATTAATAACAAGAATGGCCAAGGTATTCAATTTTTTAGAATAAATGGAAGGATATCATAATTATTAATGGTAAATTTTATATGATCATTAGTAATATCAAAAGTCATCAAGGTTGTTATACTTGTAATGACATATACATGGCAGTTATCTTTATGTGGAATAATATCAATATAAAATGTACCAAATGTCTCTGTGATTTTATCTACCATTTCTTTATATAGACAAAGATGATCTTATTTAGTTTGGTAATGATTACTAATTTGATTAAAACCCAATTTGGAATTGTCAAATTTTTGGATGCCTTTTATATGGAGCTTGTGTGATATGGATAATTTGATGATCAAGGCTTCATATTTGGATATATTATTAGTGCAATAAAATGCCAGTCTATAAGATAAAGACTTCACCTTCAAGGGTACAAAATACAATACCAACACTTACCCCTACTCTACATTTTGATCCATAAAATAAAACTATCCATGGATTAGAAGATATATTATATGACTAGAACTCATCATGAAAATATTTAGTTAGTGGAAAATAATATGGTAATGGAGACACAACCAATTGGTTAGCTATGATTGGACCTTTTATTAACTTTTATGTTATAAATTTGAGATCAAACTATGTAAGCTACATCACCCATTTTGTGATGTAGTTGGTTAGGTGTGTTTTATTCATATGGAATATTAATGGATATTTTTTACTTATAACATGAATCTCATTATTGATAAAATAATATTGTAGCTTTTGAGTAGCAAAAAATTAGGGTTGAACATAGTTTTTTCATTATTGTATATTTTCATTCATAATTGACTAGCTAGTGACTAATTTAATAGATTGCACACTATTTGTGATTATCATCAAATTTTTCTAAGAGGGCCTCAAGGGCCTCATGGGTGGATAACATGTAAATAATTAGTGGTATATATATATAATATGAGGCATAAGTACTAGTGGTTTGATAAATATGCATTGATTTTATCAAAACTTTGTTGACACACATCTCCCATATGAATTTTGTGTCCCTTTTTAGCAAACACATGAAAGGAATATTTTTATCAACTAACTGAGTAATGAAATGTTGAATAGCTTTAATTCAACCCTTTAAACATCATAACTATTTTAGATTAGTTGGTGGTGGAATTTATACAATGGATTTTACCTTTTTTGCATCAACCTCAATGCCTCACTAAGAAATAATGTATCCTAGGAGCTTTCCTGAAGATTTCTTGAAGACACTTATTTTGGATTTAATTGAACATTAAAATTTTGTAATCACTCAAATATTTTTTGCAAAATAGTAGCATGGTCCTCATGATGTTTGGATTTTGCAAGTAAATAATTGACATAATCTTCAATAGTTTTATGTATAAAATCATCAAATATATGAGTCATGGCCCTTTGATATCTGGATCATACATTTTTTAATACAAAAGGCATGATTGTATAACAAAGTGTACCCCAAGGAGTTGTAAATGTGATTTTTTATTGATTTGTGTGGTTAATTTTGATTTAGTTTCATCACACAAATACATCCATAAAAGAAAATGTTTGATATCTAGATATAGAATCTAAAATCATGTCAATATTAGGTAATGGAAAATCATCTTTAGAACAAGACTTGTTTAGATTATGATAATCAGTGCAATAATGAATTTCACCATTGGGTTTTGTAACAAGGACAATGTTGGACACATAGTCAGAATGTGTAATGGATCTTATAAATCTAGCATCTAAGAACTTTTGAATTTCATCTTTTACCAATAATGCCACTTTAGGATGCCTTTTTCAAAAAAAATTACTTGATAGATTTTACATCTGGGTACAATAATATGTTATGCATTGCTACTAATGGATCAATCCTTAGAATATCTAAGTAATCCCAAGTAAAGAGTTTGGGAAAATCATGAGGGACCTATTGATAGTTTTTCCTTCATCATCCTACAACATTACCTAAAGTAAAACTAGTCGAGGGTCCTTATTTGTGATAGAGTTATATTTGACTATTTTTTCATTTAAAAAAATAAATCTCTCTATGATAAATAATGTGTTATGAATAGTGTTTGATAAGTAATGGTGTGGTATAATCACTCTCACCAGAGATGGCACGAGAAAACCTATTATTATGATATAAGGAAGGGAGATCCTCATGCCCCCAAGTACTCTAATAATGATCCATCATTAGAAAACTCATTTAGTGTTAAAATTTCTAGTGAAATACCCTAGTTGAACAGATGATATTTGAATAATTAGAGCTTGATGGTAGAGGTGTGTATACATTCCGTTTTGGTATTTTCAAAACAAATTATATTATGAAAGATATGTTTGTGTCTTGTAGATTTTTTTAGAAAACCCAAACATTGTTAGTTTGTATTATTTATTGAAATAATGGGCTAAGCTATGCCTTTCTCATTTTTACCCAACCCTTATCCCTTATACCCATATTTGAGTAAATATTGAGAACCAAAATCAGGATGAGAGGATTGTGGTGTAGTATTATTGGGTTGTTGGACCATTGCACAATGTTTGAAGGGATTAATATCGATTAGACATGCATAAATGGATCCTTGATGACTAAATTTTTAGCATGCATGTAATGTATAGGTAAAAACATACATATCATGTATCCAAGATCATCCTAAGATAATGTTTTAGTTTAAATCATTTAGCATAACTTGGCATACAGTGGGTAATGTATGGGGACCCATAATGTTATTTATCACAATAATCATCATGAAATATTATAAAATCCATTGATTTTCATATTACATGGTTTTAAATCTAAAGGTTCAATTTCAATTAAGGAGAGAAAGGATATGTTAAAAGTGTTGAGTCATGAACCATTGTCCACAAGAACTCATTTTACCATTTTGTTGCTAATGCACATTTAGATGTAGAGTTGAAAATAACTATTTATAATATGTTGAGGTGGTAAATTCTCCTTTTCAAAGGATATATTATGATTCTTCCATTTGATGGAATTTAATATAGATTCCATATATGGTGGTTTGACATTACAAGGGAGTGTGGTTATACACAATATATCTAAAAGGACATCCTTGTAATGGGGTGAATGATATAGCAAGTCTAAGAGTGAGGTTTTATAAATAAAATACTTGGATTGGGTAGTAAAACAACTTGAGGATGATTGTTTCATGCACTCCCTTTTGCACTTTGTAGTGATAAGTAGAAGCTCAATGTAAATATTTGAATAAGGAGTATGGAGGAATGCACGTTTTGAATCCCCTATAGATAAAGATGATTTAATCAAGCATGAGATATAACAAGTAATAACCATGATAAATTATTGGACCATGAAATAATTAATAGATATATATATAGTAAACATGATTACAAAATTATAGCAATCAAGGATCAACAACAAAAAAATCATATTTTTCATAGGGCTTGATGTTCAAAGATTGGGTTCACCAAATGTTTAACCCTCAAATGGTTCTAGATTGGGGTTATATAGATATTAAAAGGGATATAAAAATCATAAAACATAAGTTTTATATTTAGATCTACAACAAGATGATTGGGTGATAAAATCTGATATAACATATGCTAAATTTATTGTGTTGATATATGTTAAAAATAGTAAGTACAACTATACTAGATATATAAATGACAAATAACTAATGTAATTATCTTATTATGATGTTAATATAGTTATAGATATATAACATGTAGGAATTATATTGAAATATTATTCTATAATAGTCATCATATTCTATATTGAGTACTTCTGGAGCTGTAGACACTAATATCAGCCTAGGATGGTTACAATGACACTACTGTATAAAATTGATGCAAGTATACTATATGGAATACATGATGAACTAGGATGAAACCATATCAATGATTTGGGGTTTGAATTTGCCTTTAATGTGGTGCATTTAGATCTAGGTCATGGACTATCAATCCTCATGAATGTATAAAACCCTAGTTCTTCATCTTCATAATGACGTTGGGAGAAAATGGGTTAGTGGGCACATGATGTCAAGCTGACCCTATCTATAAATGATCACTACTTTCATATCCAATATTATAAATAGGGCATGAAATTGATGTAGTTATCCCTTACGTGTTGTGTTGTGTGTGAATCATGCAATATGTGTTAAGTAAGTACAACAATGACCTAGCTTGTAACTTGGAAAATATAGCTCTTGGGATGCTTATTTAGTACTTCAGACCTATAGGTGTGTTGTACCTAAGATAAATATTGAAATAGGGAATATGATCTCAATTATATGCTTGATATAATGCTTTTGATAAGTTTCCTTAGTCTCTTTTGATCTTTCCTAGTTTTCCCCAGTGAGGAATGAATGAGGGTTAATCTTGTATTTATACCAATCCCTTTAGAGAAGTAACTTGCATTAAATAAATTAGGCCTAGAATTATGATATATTTAATTTTAAAATTACATGGCTTTATGGAACTAAACAATTGTGGCGTATAAGGACACTAGTGTAAATTTAGGTGTTTGTCTTGGATGTTAAGTGTCGAAGGAGGAAAGTAGGTATAAACTCAAAACTTGTAGAGGTGGAAGACAAGAAAATTTTAAGAATTCTAGGCAAGATATAAGGTCTAGGTCATCAACATAAGATCTATTAGACTAAGAGATAGGCCAAGGGGCACAAGATATATCAAATGTGAGACTTATAAAAACTACAAACATCTAAAATTAAGAGGAACAATCAAGGTCTGAGTTTGCCAATTGTCTAAGATTGAGGTGTTATATAATTCAAAAATAGTGTCTACACCATATATCCATTCAAGGATTTAGACCAATCCATACTAAGGATAATTCCATAGGATTTATGGATTTCTACTACGTAGATGTCTATTAGATTTTGGACTATAGGCTCAAACTCTAACTACATATGGACATTTAAAATATCACTAACTATCTTAGCTTTTGATTTATCTATCTAGACCACCAACTTATTTAATTTTATAGGGACTAACCATAAATTAACACAAATTTCAATAGGCATCACATTGGTCAAAGTTCCCAAGTTGCCTATGTAGCTATGTAGGTTCTTCCCAAATAATATGATAAATAGAAAGAAGGGGGAACCTCAAATTTATTCTTGTGGATGAGAACATTGGTGTGGGTATCCTTTTGTTTTAGCTAGGTTGGATTATCTATAAGTGAATTCAATATAATATCTCTTTGCTCAATGATATGGGCAAGCTCATGAAGTGTTATATTGGATTTTAATTTCTTCATGTCCTCAACTATGTTATACCCTACCTTGTTTTGTATTAGTTGGGTCTCTATGGGATCCTTTGACTCTTTAGGTCTCAGATGTTATGGATCATTTTTGGCTCAATGATTAAGAGGGGTGACACCATTGTTTGGAGGAGTATAGGTGGTAAGGGGTTGTTATGGTGTCTTATTCTTAATGGCATAATTACTACTTTACAACTATTGAAATGCATGAACCTCATTGGTATTCTCCTCTAGCCCATTTTATTCCTAGCTATAGAACTCTATAGTCTCTAATACCATTATTGTGTTTGTAATTATAGTAGAATAAGAGACTTCTAGGTGGTTCAAGACCACCTCATGTTCCTCTATTTCTCTATGGAAGATATCAAAGGTGTTATAGAATTTAATATAATCAAGCTCCTTGTGTTGGGTTATATTGTGCACTCGACACCAATTCGGGAGGGTTGGCTCATAGATGTTAATCTTAGGTGGATTATTAAGTGATGGATTTACATGATTACTAGGTAAGTTATAATATTTATTTTGCCTTTTATAGGTAAAATTCATGTTATATCTCTCACCACTAGTGTTCCCCATTTATTTCTATGGGGCCAAGAAGTCATTGCTTAACCTTTGCACAATAGATTGGATAAATCCAAATTGTTATTGGTGGAATCTTGTGATATGATTTGAAAATTATTCATAGATGTTAACATTGTTTTATGTTACAATTTGGTAACTAATTCATTGTTCATTGGGTTAAGAAAACCTAGGTGTTGGTTTGGTGTGGTGTGCCTCACTAGAAGCTAGTTAGTTATGGGTAATGATTGAGACAAAGGCAAGTTATAATTTTCCTTAGGGATGAGATTCAAGGTCATCATGTTTTGTAACACATTTGGGATGGGATCCATTATATAACCTTAAGGGTTAAGATATCTATCCACCTTTATGCTTATAACATAAGCTAAGGGAAAATCTATAATCAAGGGATCCCATATTAGGAACATGGCCATCTAGGAGTCTAAGGAGTTATTATACATTTCAAGTACTAGTTGAGCATTGGGTTTATAAATCATGGTGATTTAGCTATACATATTTTGGAACTTATCATTAAAATTTCTAATGGGATCATTTGGTTCCCTCTTAATACACACAAACTATTTGTATAGGACATTAGGTTCAATTATTTTCTCTAACTAAGCTATAAATGTGTTCCTAAATTGATCCCACCCTATGATGGAGTTTCTAGGGAGATTGAGGAACTAGTCATGGGCTACATCCATCAAAGTGAATGATAATAACCTACAATCTATGTCATTATTTCTTACATTTAGGATCCTTAAGGTGGTTTTATAATAAGTTACATGCTCTTTGATATTCCTTCCCACACTGGATGTGAAATGTGTAAGGTACCTTTATGGGTTCCTAGGAAGGTCATAGAAAACTCTAGAAAAATTGATATCTAACTTGGCTAACCAATCCATGAGGGTATCCATTAGAGGTGGTCTATTTGGGGAAGATTGAGAAGATGAGCTAGTGAGAACAACCATAGGTCTAGGTCTATTTCCACCAAAACAAACCCTCATATGGAATTTTAAGGGTGAAATAATTAATATACCATGGTGGGACTTGGATCTAGTGATTCATGTAGTAGGATCTAAATTATTGAAGGGTAGATCAATGGTTCAAGGTTTCTTATTAAGCCTTCCTTGAGGTTCTCTAGCCATTATGTTGTTTGAAGCACACAACAATTGATTATATGTAAAGGAGGGGTAGAAATATGCACTCTATAAAATATCATTTCAAGGACAAGATTCTTACTAGTAATAACTTTTGAGGCCCTCCTTTTAATGCCAATTTTTATCTGGTCCAAAACCCTATCCTAAGACACTTATGAGATTAAGTGTTCAAGATGAACTTTAGGATAATAAGGGACTTTCATCCTCCATGTTAGGATTGAATCTTATTCAATCTAAGGCATGGATATGGGCATTGGGATCTATGATATAGCCTTTTTGTAATAAGTCTCTAATAGATGTATTATTATCAATGGGAGTAAAACTAGTTTGGTATAGTAATTACAACCCCCACCTTTATTCAATCAATTCCAAGAATGAGCACTACTAGGATTCACTTTACTAATTTCTAAATGAAGGGGATGGACTTATTCAGATTCATAAAAAACAAACATAAAAGGGGAAGCAAGGAAAAGTAGGAAAGAATGTTTCTAGTCTTAAAAGGGTAATAATGATTCAAGAAGCAAGCTATGTGTTCAACCATAGTTAGACCACTATGTTTCTCAAACTCATAATCATACGAGGTAAGAGTATCTGGATAAAAAAAGGAAATGCTTAAATAACAAATTGTCTACTAAAATTAAACATGGAGAATGGAAAATAGTAAGTTACAAATATAGTATTTCAAATATAATATGTAACTTAAATTAAATAAATTAAATGTTTTGAAAATAAAATGAGAAAAAATCACAAATGAGTTATAACAACAAAGAACATTTTAACTAATGAATTTATTCTTAGTAACCAATCACATGATCAATTATTTAGCATCAACATTCCCTCAAAAGTTAAAAATAATGGACCACATTCATAGATAAATAAAACTAAGTCTAACATGAAGCATGAACTTTAAATTCAATTTTAAGAGAGTTTATTTACATAAAAAATGTTGACCATTACAAGGGAAAGTAGTTTACTATACATAGAGGATGGGGCTCACCTATAAGTAACATAAGATTCTCATCCTTGGCCATGATGGATTCTTAAATTTATTACACCTACCAAGATTCAAAACAAATAGAATGTTCTCCAATTTACCTAAAATACACCTAGGGTTCCACTCAGTTGATATACTAATGAGCATGAGAAGAACCATCTCTGAACTACTTAGGCTATGTCTCTTTGGTGGCTAGCATATATTATAGTAGATTGAACTCCATATCCATCTTATCCAAGTTCATGGGAGTATCCTAAAAGATTACCTCTGATTGGGCCAATAACTTTTTATGCCCCTAGAGTGGGGCCTCTAGGGAAATTTTATATTCTAACACCTAGATAATACTAGCCATGGACTATGTTGAAATCTCTATAATTGCCTTGGCTCTACCCTTATTATCTTTTTACACCCTCCTCATGATGACTTAGTTGAAGTGACATAGGTAGAACTCAAATTCCCCTCTATCAAGAGTGTGTCACTTGGGTGAAACAACACTATGATGTTGATTTCCTTAAAGTAGGTCAACATATTTTTGTTTCCTTCTTTCAAATGTTCCATGACCATCTATGCTACTGCCAAGTACTCCTCATTTGATTATCTCATGTTCTTAGCATAGGTCTAATATAGGTTGAGGTTGGAGAGAGTTATGAACTTTAGTTTAGGGAACTTGTTCTTATTAATAACCATAATAATCCTTTTACACTTTTTATCTACATGATCGGTCCTCTCCAAATATGCATGGACTTATTATAGGTGTTCCCTGCTTTTAGTCAACTTCTTAACTACTTCCCCTAAATTTGTGAAGAGATGCAATAGGGCATGTTTGACTTGGATAATCAATTATATTGGTAAGATTATCTTCACATGGTCCTCAATCACCCAAACCTTCCCCTTCATGTCCTCCATAATATTTTAGGACATGTCATGAGTGGATCAAAGCATGGACATTGGATCCATAACCATCCTCTCCTCCCCACTAGATGTTCTCAATTTTTTGATGAAGAAGAGATTGTGCTTAATTTATCAGACCACTAGGTATCCTCCTTCAGTAAATTTTTGAGTGAGGATCCTCTTCATGCTCCCTGGGTTCCTATCAAACTCCCACTAAACTTTTGGATCACCTTATATGATTATTGTGGGATCCTAGATCCTATGGAAACTCCCAGGGTAAAAATGGGTGAATGTGGGGTGATAGAGACAAAGGTGGAAGGTGGAGTCATTTGAGGAGGAAGAGGGGATGAAGTAGAGGGAAGGAAAGAATAAATCAATGGAAGAGGTGGAGGCATAGGAGAAAAAGGGGGAAGATAAATAGGGATGCCCATTTTATGTTGTGGAGCCTATTTCCACATTAAATGTATTTCAAATATAGTACATTAAAATTTACTATACACTCTTAATGTATTCTCGATAGGGTTTTGGGGTGAAACCCCCTAAAAAAAATTCTAAACCCATGTTTATAGGTGCATAGATACATGGTTTATCTATACTTGTATATGTGTGGTGTCATCACCCATGATTAATGGGTAACCATTATGGGTTGACTTGGCCCATGGTTTTGGTACCCATTTATTTTTTAAACCACTATGTTAGCTACCTATTGATGTATTATGTATAGATGGACATGCAATAGGTAATACATTGGTAGAATTGATTTTGAGAAGCTAAATAGAGTGTGTGAATTTTAGAGATTTTATTGAGTGTAGCTCCAAATAATATTTGTGCATTGTAATTATGAGAAGATTGATCTAAGAGTGGATTGTACTCTTGTTGGTTGGTAATAAGATCTGAGAAAGTGTTTCTTGGTGGATGTATCCCACATTGGGTGAACCATGTTAAATCTTAGTCTCTTGTTGTGCATTTTAATTTCTATTATTTATGTATCTCTATTCATAGCTCTTGTTATTGTGATTTTATGAAATTTTTATGCATTAATTTATATTTTAATTCCAATAATCCATGTACACATCTGAGCATGCCACTAAATTTGGGTCAAATTGACATGTGGGATCATGATGTCAAGAAGAGGAGTGTTTAAAGGGAATGAAGAATTTGGCTAGTTAAATACAAATCCTTTGACAAAAAAGATAATGTAAAATGGAAGCTTGAGAGGCACATAGGGAGCAATAAGAAGTTGAGTAGGAGCTATATTTAACTTCTTCTTCAAGCTCTTTCCTAGATCAACTTAAAATGTAGTATTATGAGTGATGGTAGAAGTGGTGTGTAGGGCCAATTGGGGAGATTATTAAGTGACTACATGTATCATTTAGATGGCTAGATATGATTGAATTATTCACATAGGAACACTCACCATTAGGGGTGCCATTTAAACTAGTAAACTGGGAGCACAAAGAGGTGTCTTAAATTTTAGAAAGACCAAAGGAGGTGTCATAATCTAGGCATCTACAACTCCTAAAGACTCGAGGTGAGCCATCAGTATCCATATTAATGGAATGGATTGGGTGGATGGAAATTACGATTTGAGGATGTTGTACACAACTGAAGCTATAGGTACATGAGGGAATTATGGGGGAGTTAGAATGGAAAAAATGGGAGGCACTACTTGAATGGGCCATTGAGGGAAAGTAAAGCATGGGTCACTCCATTAGTTTTTTGAAGGATGGTGAAATTAGGGGAAGGGATATTCATGGCCTCCTATTATTGGTCATGCTTCAGTCTCAATTCTCGACTACTAAAGATGTCAAACTATAGTGCCTACATAGCCTAAGATTGAGTTGTCTAAAGCATAGGAGGTGGTGGAGGTAGAAAAAATACTTTGGGAGGTGAGACTCATGGAGGAGAGGGAATAAAAAATCCTTATATTATCTTTCTTGAAATATCATGTGCCATTTTAGGGATGCTCTGAGAAAATTGTTTATTTTATGCTTACTTTCCCTTTTTCTTCTTGTCCTTGATTCTATCTAACACATCTTTGTTATCTACAAGGTTGAGGTGTATCTCTTATTGATCATTGGGATCATGATTTGATGCATAGGTATTATGGATATAACCTCATTTGAACATTCTTGTCTTTGATTTTATCACTATTCTCTCACTTGCAGGCTCTTTGCTTAGTTCTTAAACTCACATCCTTCAATAGCTCTCCCACTCCTCACTAGGCTTCCTAGTTTCTTGATGCATTAATTTATATTTTAAGCATATCATAAACAATCCTTTATATATTTACCTTCTTAATAAACCTCAGACTCATCCACTAATCTCTTTCTAACCATTGTTCTTTCTCCTTTCATTTTCATTCACTCACTAGCTGCAATTGGCTATTAGAACACTCAAGGCTCAAACACTCTAAATATTGATTTAGACCTCATGAATTCAACTCTTCATGATATATGATCTCTCTTAGTCATTTCATACTTACCTAAACTCATTTGAACCCTTGAATCACTCTCAAACTCTTACTTACACACCTCAAGCTCAATAAGGAGACCACTTTCTTATAGCCATTTTACATACAAACCTCCTTGGTTATAATGAGTCACAACTGATCAGAGGAAAATAGATCCATAACTGAGTACCCATTATCCTTATTCACCTTCTCTTGAATTTTATTATTACCATGCTCAACATTAGCCACTGAACTCATTACTTTTTCATTCCCATTAGGTCTCCAATATGTCTTCAAAACTCCATTACTGATTTTTCCCTCTCTTAAAATCCACAAGTAAAAAATAATTCAAAAACTATTTGATTCAATTTTAGAATTATATTAACAGGCTTAATATGAAAATTGGGGTTCTAATTGCTTCTCTATGTACCAAAATTTATAAATGGTCAAGAAATCCTATGTAGGGTCTAAACATAGGTTGAGGGGGACTTATATCGATCTTCATGCATATGAAAGGGTTTAAACATTAAAAATTAGATGAATTAGGTCTGTATAATCAAGATACACTCAAAATCATTGGCTTTAAGCTTTTGAAGATCACCAATATTACTTAGATTCCCACTTATAGACTTGACTATGCACAAAATGACAAGTTGCAGGACTAAAACACCAAGAAATGAAATTCAAAAAAATTATTGATCTTTATAGTCTATCTCAAGACTTATAAAACCTTTAATTCACATGAAAACAACATAATAAACTTTTAATAAATAGTAGCATTCATATCTTGGACTCAACTAGGTCTTACCTCACATTCTAAATGTGACTATCTATCATAAATAGGGTACAGGAAGATGACTTTTTTAAACACAAACGACAATTCACCTTGAGTCTTATTTGGTTTCTCCTACTTACATATGGGTATCAAAGGTTTTAATTCAATATTTTTCTCATGTACAATCATTTTTATGCTAGGTTATGGTTCATATTAAAAATATCCTTCATTAAACTATGAACATTATAAAGTTGCCCCACTGTCTCACTCCATAACACAAGGCACTCAGATTGAGAGCTCTTTCACATTGGTTATTCCAATATTAAACTTTACAAATGATTATATTAGTGTTTTAATGATTCATATCTAACTCCAAGATTATCAAATAATGTTTATTCTTACATCCATAACTTCAATAAAGTTCAAAATATCTTCTTTTCTGATTGTAACTCTATAGTCCCATACTCAGTCCTGAAACAAACATAAAAAAATCTCTTTTCCTAGCCTCAAGGTTTTTTCAAGATAATATAAAAATAATAACATTCATTATACATTGAATGTGAGAGTGATCATTCAACATATCTCTTATGTATTAACAAGCAACATCAACATTTACATATGCAGTCCATTTTTATACTCTATCATCATTGGAAAGTGCTAAATTTTCCTTTCTTGATCCATCTCTCTCATCTTTAGAGCTATCCTTTTTTACTCCTATTCTCATTTATACTACTAAAATCTCTCCTCCATTACATGAATTTCTTTCCTTAGTTATGTTCTCATGCATAATAAACTCCTATTTGGTGCACCAACTTCATGTTGGATTTGGTGGTTCATAACAAAGACTCTCTACCACCTTCTTTCTAAACATAGTATTTACATGTAGTCACCTATGTATGACATTTTAAGACCATATAAAAACTTATCTATTGTACTCCTCATTGGACTCATATGACATTTATAGGCTTAGGTCTTACATTTCAGATTTAAAATTATAATTTTTGGAGGGAAAACACCCACCACACTTTCTACCCCATCTGATGGCTTCTTAAGACCCTAAGGACCTCTATTGGACATCCTATTATGAATTTGAATATTCAACACTAGAATTATGTCTGAACATTAGATGCTCTTACATCATACTCCCTAAGAGGGAGAAAATTGAGTGCCAACACAACATTCTTCTTTATTTTCTTCCAATTATGCTTCACTTGCCTTTCTTTATTAACTTCTTCTTAGCTTTTCCTATATTCATATTTCTCAATTCTATTTTTCTTGGTCTTCAACATTTTTTTCTTTGCTTTCTTCTTCCATTTTATTCTCTCAACTCTTTCTCATCTATAATTATCCATGCCTCCACTTCATTTTTAGTCAGTTCATGGTTCTCATACTCTTCTTCATCATTTCTCTTCACCTACACATGTACAAATAACATCCTCTATGTGAATTTTATGAGTTTCATGAGGCCAAATTGCCTCTTCACTAGATCCTTGAGCTTGTATGATTGGTTTAAGTGTTCTCTCATTGTCTTCATATCAACATGTTCATCCTCTTTAACCAAACTGCCTCTTGGATTTTCCACTTGTGAACTTGTTCCACTGTATTCTTCATGCTTTTGTTCATCCAACTTAAATGCAACAATATCATGTAAACAAATATTTTTCTCACTTGGTCTTAAACTCACTTGTTTGTTTTATTTATGCTTTATCATGAGCTCTTATGTCTCATCCCTTTTCTTCTTCATTTGCTTTTGAGATGCAACCTTCTATTTCTACTCCAAACTCACACTATCCATATCATTGATGCATGTCATTTATTGTTTATGAGAATTTATAGTTTCTTCATGGTTGTCTTCATCTATACCATCCAATTCTTCCTCAATCTCATTTGAATCTTCTTTGAAATCACTCATGATCTCATCATGTTGTTCCTCACCTATATGTATCCCTTTTAATGGACTAAATAACTTTTCTAACATATGTAATTATTTTTTCAATGTGAGAACATCTATCTCTCCATGATATTCATCAAATTCAGGACTCTATTGTCCTTCCACTTCTTCAAAATTCTATTCTACATCAATATATGCAGTCATTACTTCCTCCTTTTTCAAGAAATTTTCATTCTTCTTCAAATCTCTATCTTTGCTTGCATTGGAACAGTCTCCTAGCTACTCACTAGTGTTCATTAAAATTCATCTCCATGCTTTGTATTCTTTCTCCATGACCTCATTAATTGATTCAAAGAGATCGTCATATTCATAATAAATGACTTGATTACCTTTCCATTTGTTTATGCTCTCTTCACACTCTTTATCTTGCTTCTTCATTTGATTACTCAGCTACATCATCATTATTTTGTCTGTGTTTGGTTCCATAGCTTCAATTTGCTTCTTGAACTTGCAACTTTCTTCTTTACCCATGCTCTCTTGGAGTGGACCTACAACATTAGCTTTTTTCACCCTTTCCATGCTCTTCACGATCCATATTTTGCCTAGAATTTTACTAGATGGATATAGGCTTCTTGCCTCAACTTTTTCACTTGATCCATAAACTAATTTTTTTATTTAGCACCTTCTTCATGCCTCTTTGTTTTACAACCTATCATGTAGGATTGATGTAACCTACCCTACATTATTTTCCTCCTAGTTTTCTCTTATCCTCCACTTGTGTTCATAGCTTGAATGACCTATTGCTTTAGTTTTACCTTCTTCATCTCATCAACTAATTCATTGAGCCACTTAGGCACTACATATCCATATTATTTTACTATCTTTGAGGGTTTTACTTTGTTATTCACTTTTCCAACCTGTATATCAACATCTTTCTTCTCATATGTGCAATCAAGATCAAGTCCTAAGAATTCATTTACCTCATTTAAGGATTGTTTCATGGTTATCACCTCTTTCATGTCTTCATGGCTTGTAATCATTTCTTCTTTGTGAGCTTTCTCTTTTCTTTTAGTTTCAATGCTTGTCAAAGCATCATGAAACTCTTCTTATATCTCTTCCTTAGAATATTGAGAATCTTTAATCTTCATCATATCAACTTTTACAATTTTTCTTCTTCTTCTATCATATTCATTCATCTTGATGGGTGCTTAATTTAACCCATTTCTCACAAGATTTAAAGCCTTATTATTTACCTTCTTCTAAATTTTTTTCATATCTAACTATACAAGCTTAAATTCAATGTTATAATATAAAACAAGAGACCAACATGTCTCCATGAATGCCTCTTTCTTAGAAATTCTACTCATTTTCTTATCTTCTCTCTCAAGTGCTTCTCTTGGCACTTCTCTCTCTATGTTCTCCTTAATGATAACTCTTTTCTCATTCTCTCTTTTATGTTTATCTATTGTAAAATCTTCATCCTTCATGCCTCTATGGGCCTTATTCTCTTTTTTCTTCTCCTTTATAAAGGCATTCATCTTATGCTTTTTTTCTCTCATGATCGGCTCTATTGACCACTTCACTCTCTTCCTCACATTACAACCAAACCATTAGCTTTATTGATCCCTCATGAGCTTCACCATGAGCTATATTATATTTTTTTTTCCCTAACTCTCTTCTCATTTCTTTAACTTATTTTTCTATCTTCATCTTCTCTATTTTTATTCACTTTCTAGGCCTCACTTAAACCTGTCACTTAGCAATTTTTCCTACTTGTTCTTCTCGGACCTCACTTTGGTCTCCTTTTTCTCTATTCCTTTATCTATGAATTATCTTATCTATATTTACTCTCACTTGGAGTCTTCCTCTTCTCTCTCTTGAGCTTCAATTCTCTTTCCACTCTATCTTTTCTAAGCTCTTCTTGCCTAGTCTCAAATCTTTCACTTGGACTTGGGGGATTTAGCTTCTTCCTTAACTAGTATTCACATTCTCTATATTGAACACAATAGATCATACCTACACCTTGATTCAATTCACAAATACTTATATAATACCTTTAAAATTCCACTTCATATAATATTCATATGTATCTTTTATTAATCTCAAATCAACAATCTTTAATAACTAAAAAACATAAATGAAACCAAGATCTTACCTTTCTCTGATACCAAAATGATGTAGATGGATTATGAAGACAACCTTATTTAAACATTCTTGGCTCTATTTTTTATCATTTTTCTCTAACTTGTAGGCTCTTTGATTAGTTCTTAAGCTCACATCATTCAATAGCTCTCCTACTCCTCACTAAGCTTCCTAATTTCTTGAAACATGACTTTATTGTTTAAGCATCTCATAAAAAATCTTCTCTATCTTTACCTTATTCATAAATCTCACACTCATCCAATAATAGCTTTCCAACCATTATTCCTTCTCTTTTCATTTTCACTCACTCACTAGCTTCAATTGGCTATTAGCACACTCAAGGCTCAAACACTCTAAATACCGATTTATACCTCATGAATGCAAATATTCATGATAGATGATCTCTCCTAGTCATATCATACCTACCTCAACTCATTTGAACCCCTGACTCACTCTCAAACACTAACTTATACACCTCAATCTCAATAAGGAGACTACTTCTTTGTAGCCCTTTTACATAATACCTCCATAGTTATAATGTTTTACAACTAATTAGAGGAAAATAGACCCATATATTAGCACAAATTATTCTTATTTAGCTTCTCCTAAATTTTCTTGATCCCATTCTCAACATTAACCACTAATCCCATTATGTTTTCATTCATATTAGGTCTCCAATAGGTCTTCAAACCTCTATTACTAATTTTTACCTCTCCTTTTTCAAAAAAAATTTAATTCACTTTTTAATTATATTACAAAGCTTCATCCAAAAATTAGGGTTCTAACTCCTCTAGGTACCAAAACTTATATATGCTCAAGAAACCCTATAGGGTCTATACACAAGTCGAGGGGACTTATAATGATCTTTATGCATATGAAAGGGTTTTAACATTAAAAATAGATGAATCAGGTCTGTACAATAATGATACACTCAAAATAATTGTCTTTAAGCTTTCTAATATCACCAATATTACTTATATTCCCACTTCTAGACTTCATTATGCACAAAAAGACAAGCTACATGACTAAGACACCAAGAAATGAACTCTAAACCAATTATTGTTCTTTATAGTATATATCAGGACTTTAAACACCTTATATTCACCTATAAAAAACATATTAAACCCATAATAAATATTATTATTCATATCTTGGACTCAATTATGTCTTACCTCACAATCCAAACGTGATTGTCTATCATAAATAAGGTACAGGTAAAGGACTATTTTAAACATAAATGGCCATTCACCTTCAGTCTTATTTGGTTTCTCATACTTACATATGGGTATAAATGGTTATAATTTATTATTATTCTCACATACAGTCACTCTTATGCTAGTTTATGGTTCATATTAAAAATATCCTTCATTAAACTATAAACATTACAAAATTGCCCCATTGTCTCACTCCATAACACAGGGTAATCAGATCGAGAATTATTTCACTTTGGTTACTCCACTATTAATCATGAAAAAATAATATATTAAGGTTTTCATGATTCATATCTAACTCCAATATTAACAAAAAATGTTTATTATTACATCCATAACTTCAATAAAGCTCAAAATATCTTCTTTTTTTATTATAAATCTACAGTCTCATACCCAAACCTGAAACAAACATAAAAGAAGCTCTTTCCCTAGACTCAATGGTTTTTAAAGACCATATAAAAACAAGAACATTCATTATACCTTGAATGGGAGAGTTATCATTCCATATATCTCTTCTTTATTAACAAGCATCATCAACATTTACATATGTAGTCCATTCTTATACTCTGTAATTCTTGGAAAATTCTACATTTTCCATTATTGCTCCATCTCTCTCATCTTCAGAAATCTCCTTATTTCCTCCTACTCTCCTCTTTCTCTTACTTCACTCTCTCCCCTCTTACATACATTAATTTCCTTATGTTCTCATGCATAACAAACTCCTATTTTGGTGCACTAACTTCATGTTGGATTTGGTGGTTCACAACAAAGACTTTCTACCACCTTCTATATAAACATAGTATTTACATGTAGTCACATATTTATGACATTTTAATATAATATAATGACTTACCTATCATTTTAATCCTCTTTATACTCATGACCTTTCTAGGCTTAGGCCTTACATTTCAAATTTCAAATTAATATTTTTGGAGGGAAACCCCTAATACACTTTTTCCCCCATCTCATGGCTTCTTAAGACCCTAAGGACCTCTATTAGACCTACTATCATGAATTTTATCATTTAACACTATAATTATGTCTAAAATTTATATGATCCTACATCATGGTTGTAATTGATATTGAACTAAGATTAATATTTTGCCATATGGGCCTTAATAATGCCATGCGGGTCCCATTCTCTATGATCCACTCTACCCTTTTACAATGGAGGAAATTTTAATATGTGGTGGCATATGGTGATATATAATACTAGGTAAGCCTTATTATTTTGGTTGAGGTAGTGGTCAAAGATTCATTCGATCATTTGATAGGCAATCTCCTACTTGATAAACTATTCTAGAATCTGATATGGAAAGGAGAGGAGCCCCCAATGAATACCTTCCACCTAGATGATGGCATCATCCCTATATTACTAGTAATAACCAGTGGGGGTGAGATACTACCTAATCATTTTAGAGAGCTAGGGCATGTCCACCTCATTGATATCCTTATAAACCACTAGGTAGAATGACTCACAAATTTCCCAAATGTGATTCTGGTAATGGTGACCATATATATTATAAAATAATACATGTACCACAACACCTATGAGAGTCTATGGTGGAAAATCAAAGGGCTTAAATATTATAGTAGTGTAGAAATAATTCACAAGATATATCATCGTATATAAATTATCATCATTATGTGCCTTTATGATATAGTGCACTAGTCAGAAGTTGATAACACTCCCACGATCTATGATTTGTTCACCCTTGAGGATGATGAAAAATAGGGGAACCCATAATAGATCATGTAAAGATTCACTTTCCCTGAATAACCAATCAAGTAAGATCATCCTGAAATGAACCCCTTCCTTTAAGGTGCAAACAATGTAGGAATTAATGTCTTCTTTTTTGACCCACTTGGCATTAGGGTTCTTGCCCAATCCTTCAAGGCCTCATAAATATGATAGGTGTTAACCCACACATCAACTATGGCTATCTTATGAGACTGTGTACTCTGTGATATTGTAATATGCCTTGAAATTAGCTCTTAAAATGTTTAATATTTTATGTTTGGACCCTTTAGAGTACACAACATCATTAGCACCAACTAACACTCACTTGGATTTGAGGAGCATATTGATGAAGAGATTAGCATAGGGGATAACCTCTTATTGTTACATAGATTTATGAAACACACATTTTTCATATGTCTTGGGGGCATCTAAAAATTTAGCCTCATCTTTGTCATTACTAGTATCAAACTTAGGCACCACTTTAATTGATTTTATTATATCATTATAGTGATTAAACCAATTTAAGTTCTTGAGGAAGGTGGTGTATTTATATTCAGGCTCAACCTAGGTGTTATAGGGTGAAGTATTAATGGAAAAAAGGGTAAATATTGATATCAATTGAATCTAGGAAAGGAGGGCATGGAGGACACTTGAATGAGTTGAAAATGAGGAGACAAACTTTGAGCAATTGGCAATGAATAATGATAAACTAGTTTTCCTCTAGGCACTTATAAGGACACACACATATCTCCTACATTTATGGAATTTGGTAGCTCACCCACATTAATTCACTTTTGAGTTGGAAACAAGAACCACCTATTCAACTAATGGATTTTAGATATATGGCACCTACTAGATTTGGTGATTATGATGATATTTTTTAAATCATCCAATCAGGGTTGAGTTTCCTATTAAGTTAATGTGAGGAGTATGGTAGGCACACATCTACCTTTCCCTATGTCACCTTGAGTATCTTTATCTCATTCCAAGTGTCTATCCATAGTTAGTCTTGTATGTGATGAGTACCACCTAATCAAAGTTGGGTGTTGTACTTTAACTATTTGAGAGCTAGAATGGGCCACCTAAAGTATCAAGGTGATGCATGACATCCTCTAATTAGTTTATAAATATGAATATACCTATTCATAACCACCTCAATCATCATATTCCTTTTCTACCAATTTTTATATAATTACCACATGACATGATTTGATAAGTTAGGCTTTCCTAGACTCTGACATCTCTAACAAGTCTAAGAGACTGATAGCTCTATCAAGATCCACATAGTGATTCATCATTCAGTCAGGCTACCATAAGATCTAAAATCATTTATAGGTCCAATAGATTGATATCTCTCACAAGATCCATGTGGTTTTTCCTCATTACGTTGGGATCTCTTAGATCTAACATCTCTAATAGGTTTGAGAGATTGATAGTTCTGATGGATCTATATGGCATTTCCTTATTTGATTAGGTTATCCTGGATCTAACATCTCTTATAGGTCTATGATATTGATAGCTCTAACATGATCCACGTGTCACTTCTTCATTTGGTTAGGCTCTGACATCTCTGACAGGTTCAAGAAATTGATAAATCTGATAGGATCCATGTGGCACTTCCTCATTCAGTTAGGATTTTGAATGAGATTTCATAAAAATGGCTAAGTAAAAATAAAGCCACATAAAAAATTAGAAGCTTACCTATATCTTAGGTGTTTTAAGAGCACACAAATGTTTATTAGTTATTTTTTAGTCAAAATGTTAAAAATCCATGCATAACAATAAATTAGAACTAAACACTCTTGCCTAAGAACTAGGGAAAGCATAACATAATGAACAAGATCACAAAATAGAGAAAAAAACAATGCAAGTAATTTACCTTATTTATCAAATTTGATGTCCACTTTTTGAAATAAGGATTTTCATGTTGGGTCTATGACATTACAAACTATTATAAATGATTCTCCATGGTGGTATCACTTCTCTAATGGTTACTTGTGGCTTGGTGTGAAGCTTGGCATTAAATGGGCATTATAACACTACTCTCAATGGCTTATTGAAGGCATTCCTATAGAATAACCTTAAACATAAAATATTTTTGGAATATGGTGTGGGAACTTGTATTTATATCTCTAAAAACTAAATCTAATCCTAGGGAGGTTAGGTTAAATTCTAAGTTTGGTTTAGTCTAAAATAACCTAGGTTGAGTCAGGTTAACCCTGGGTTGGGTTAAAGCACTCATGAAATCTTGACACCTCAATTCTAGATATTTATGAGCCATGAAAAATTGCTTTAGATACTTGTGAGGTTGTGACTCACCTTTTAGAAAAATTTAGGAATTAATAAATAACTTTAACAGTTCCTTTGATATTTGACTTCATATTTCTCTAAAAAATCATTTTTTGATAAATGAAATTCACTAATTCAAATTATTAGAATTTTTACTTAAGAAAGTTAAGATTTGTAATGTAATTAATATTTCTTACTAAATTTATTTTGTCAATTATTTTAAATGTTTTGAATTAATAACTTGATAGGCCAAAAGTGTCAAATTACTAGGTCATAATTTAACTAGGGTTGAAACCAAAATAGGTTATGGGTACATACAAGATAATACCCCATATAAAAAAGCTTCATCATGTTTTTGAGTAATTAAATCCCTTATGTAGATAAATTTGGGCCTTCAGGTGATTTTTAGGCTTAAATTGCATCATGTGTTGTAAATTGACTTGAATCCTAGTTTAGGCATGAAAGTGTCCAAAACTAAGTGTTTATAGTTTACCCCTATTTGAGAAGGCATTGCATGACAAGCATAGTAACATATTTTTAAATAATTCAAAAGTCATTAATATAAATATTTCATACCCCTAAGGGTGGTCAATATATCCTTAATTTCCCCTCAAGGGAGTGGTTGGCAAAATAAAGTCATCAAAAATTTTCTCAAAATGAATAAAATGACATGATTTAGATGGAAATGGGGGTGGGATTGCTAAATTACCTAAGGGTGGTTATAAATAACAATGGTGACTATTGACCAATTTTGTCTCACATACAAAAACTCACCTAGATGGATCAATTTCTAGAAGTCCTGGTATGGAGTAGGTTTTCTCAAAGTCTTAAAGGGTTCTTAAAAGCTTTAACAGATCAAAAGATGGCATGAGCAAGTCTAAGGGACCAAAATATCATGGCACGTCATGCGAGAATGAACAGAGCAAGATTGGTTGTATAATTCATAAGTGAATTTAAGAAGTCAACCAAAGATATAGAATTGCATGAACATGATGTTTTTTATGCCAAGATCATCTCTTGTAAGTTAGAGGTCTTGATGAGTTTTCTATCTCAAGATCTAAGTCTTCCAATTTGAACCCATAAAATGGAATGGGCATGGAGATGTCAACTTTAGTCCATGCCAAGTAATCATTTATATTCAAAAATCCCTAACAAGCTTTAGGTTTAATGTAGATCTAAGAACTATCAAGATCATGGAAGCTTAGATCAAATCTAATGACACATAGGTGAGGACAGTGTCAGTGCGTCCATCAAATCCAATGATGCACATTAAATCATGGCAAATTAGATCAATGGTGAGTGGAGGTCAACAAGTCAATGAATCCTAAGGATAAATGTGGTGAGTACAAGTGTTTCAATTTTATTACACTCCAAAGAAAATCAATAGTTTGCATTCTCTTTGGTAGACCAAGGATTCAATGGTGCATATTTAGTCATGAGAAAGTAGATCCAATGGTGCATGTTCAATCACAAGGAAGTTAATCGATGGTGAGTGAGAGGTCAAAAAGTTAGCAAATCCTAGGAATGAATGTGAGGTTGCCATATGGCATAAGCACATGAATCACTAAAATTGATAGCAGTATCTTGAGGATCAATCCAAAGATGACAAGTGGCATGATCTAAAACCCATATTAATATCAATGGTTGATATTAATGTTCAAATCCAAGAGATTTAAAATGGAGATTGAGTGTGACTCAAGTTGAACTAGGGCAAGTATTTTAAATGGCATATGTTTTCATTAGAATTCAATTAAGCACCATTAAAGTAGATAGCCATATATTTAGGATTATTAATGATAAATCTCAATTACCATTAAGCTTATATAGGATGTTTGGTTGATCATTTAGAACCTATCAACCTCATTCTCTAAAAGTTTTAGGATCATTTCATTGGTGGGTTTTTTTTTCTTTTTTAAATGAATATCCTCATGTGTAGTGGCTTATTGGCCACATAAGGTTTAGAGATAGAATAGGTTTATTTAAACCTAATTTAGTTTAGAACAAGGCTATGAAGCTTGTAGGCTTTTCATTGACATGATCACTGCAGTAAAACCAATATTTGGATTGGTTTTCAATCTATAGTAAAGGCCTATGTTCAGGTTTGATTAGGGGTAGGTTTGAAGTTTCTCATCTTTAGACAAAGCTATACCTTTAACAAATAGGTACCTATAGTCGCTAAAAGCATACTTAATCATGGTTCTATCAAGTCCATGGATATGAGGACTTTTTCCTCATAATGAAATCAAGTGGAAGATGGAGTAGAAGATCAAACCAAGGGGACTTGGGAATTAGAGAGTACAGTGGAGTATTCGATTCTTTTATAGAGCCTATAAGGTTTTCCTTCCTAATAAATCATGACTCATCATCTAAAAAATAGATTTTTGTCTTCTAGTGCATTTCTTAGCTAATGAGAAGAGCTTGAAGACTATTGGATCAAATTAAGTTTACCTTTTTGATGAAGGGTTAGTCCTGATTAGATAAAAAATGGTTTAGAATTCAAGAAAGGTGGCATCTCAATTAATTATCTAAGATGGCATGCTCCCCCTCTCTTTCCCTTTTCTCTTGTATCTCTTATTTTCTTCCACATTATTATCTCTCTCACTTTTGATAAGATATTCTCTCTTAATTATGCAAGAGTAGAGACTCTCATTTGATAAGACTAGACCCTATTAAAATTTGTAAGAACTACCTCTTGATGAAATAAAGGACTTTCTTTACCTATCTCCTAACTTGGATCAGTGTTTAGTGAGTTTTGCATGATGGCCTTATGAAGGAGATTCTTCCATATCCATTTTATTTCTTTCTTATCTCTTTTAAGGTGTTTTCAAGTTAGTTGTAGGTCTGCATTAGTGTTCTTCCTGAATCTAGTTTATGAAATACTTATTTAGTTAACTAGATTGTGAGATTATGTGAGTTAGTATTGTCTTGTGTAGATCTAGTGTGGGTTCAAGCATATGAGAGCCTCATTTAAATTTGGTGAATCACCTTATTAACCTTTTTTAAATCCCTATTTCTCCTTTGCTAACCCTTTTCCTAGAATTAGCATTAGTTTAGGTGATCCATCAAGAGGAAGCCATCCTTCTCCATAGGTTCAACCCTATTATAGGATACCCATAGCCTGGGGTTGTTTTCATATTGTGATTGGGAGTGGAGGAGCCTGAAGAACCCTTCCACAAGGGTGTAATCTCAAGTCATAATATTTTCTATCATGCCTAGTGGGACTTCATTCAAAATAATATTGGTCAAATTTTGATGTTGGTTTGATCAATTTGTAGTAGTTATAGATTCTAAGAAACATCATCTGGTGACTCTAAAAGAAGATTCAACATTCTAGTAGCAAAGCAATGATTACATCTCATGCCAAAGGTGACTACAAGGTCAGCTTCTAGAGGTATTCCTTTTAAATTTGTTTAATTGCCTTTGAACCAAACAAAAAGATTAAGATTTTCTAATACACACCCATATAAAGGCAACTTTGTTCCTAAGTCAATTCTAAGGCCTACTTCAGCTAGAAAATCCTTGTTAAACCCTTTTATTTCCATGGCAACCCCTAGATATTTTCCCTTTATAGCTTTCAATGGTCAAATTCCATTAGACCTCCCTCAATATGATCCTATTCTAGTAGTAGCTCTTAAAAGTGTCCCTTAATTTATTGGAGACCAATCTACAACCCCTTCTGAGCACCTCATGGACGTACGTAATTTTTGCAATATTCATAATATTAATTAGGAAAATATATAAATTAGGTTATTAACCATCTCTTTCAAAGGTAAAGCCCTAGATTTGTCCTTGTTGTTAATTATATTACATCACAGGATCAATTAGGAGATGCATTGTGTAAAATATTTGAGGATAAAAGTGACCATCTATCACTTGCAGAGTAGTTAACCATAATTAAAAGAGCCCCTCATAAATTCAAGCAAGACTTCAGTACAAGGTTCTAAAATACTTGGGACATAATCCTAATCTTTTTTAGGCCTACCCCTAACTTTGCCTTTCTTTACTATTTGAAGGCCCTAAATAGTGACAATGCAATAATGATCCAATCCATGGGAGGAAATACATTTTAGAATGCATATGAGTTGGAAATTAGAAAAAAAAATTATCTAATACAAGCTGGCAAGCTAACACCTAGACTGCCAATGCATTTATTTCCTAAGATCTAGCCACCTCTTATTTATATTCCTCCCCTTGTTTTCATTCCTCCTATGCCTAAAATTACTACCATCCCTTCACCTAAGCAAGAAAATTCTTCCAATAGTCAATCTAGTGATTCCCAAGTACACAAAAACTATAAAGAGCTTAAGAGCATGTTCCAATCTTTGGGAAATAAACTAGTGAATGTTAAAAGGTAGCAGGCCCAATTCAATAGGCCTTATCAAGCCCCATATCAACCTTAGCAACAATATTATCAAGTAACTAGGCCACCCTACAAAAGAAACTTCCAAGGTGAAGGCCAAGGATAAGGGAAGATTAGATATAATAGAGTAATTCTAATTCAAATGCTACAAGCACATCCAACACTTTGGTCCCTATTCAAAATAATATTTCTTAAGAAACTAAAGGTACCATGCCTTGGAATTAGTCTTGTGGGCAATCCATTGTCCTAAACACTGACTTTAATCAAGCTTTCAATGATCAATGATAATAGGCTACCGATTATGTTTACAATCAAGTTCTTATGTCTCAAAACATAGAGGTTCCCATGATGACAAAACAAGAAGAGCCTCAATAAGGTCAAGCCCTGATCAATGAATAAGCTAATTGGGTACTATAATGGTAAACTATGAACAAGAGGAGTGTTATGCATCTAATCAGTAGACTAATTCTAGCTAGGCATATATCCCAGTGGTAGCTAACACAAGGTTTAAAAGAAGGAACATGGATGATAATCAAGAAGTATTCAAATAACTTCTTCCCATTACTCCTTCAATATCAAATCCAAATGAACTTGTTGCTTCTCTAAAGGTTCTAATTACTCCAAAGAATCAGAATCAAGGAGACCTCTTTGTTCCCCAAAACTCACAAGTTTAGAGTATAGTTGTGGCTCCCAAAGCACAACTAAAGGTTGGTAGAATACCCATCAACATTGTGAAATAGATGAAAAATTCCAATGTGAGTGTGCCAATGTGGGACGTGATCTCCATGCTTGGATAGATGGATATCCTTTAAGAAGGATTATCAAATATCAAGGTTCTTGAGAAGAAACCAAGCAAAGAAAATGTGGTTCTCACCAATGTAGCCAAATTATCTAATGAAGGGAAATCATGTAAGATAGTTAAACCTCCTCCCTTATACATTTTAGTGATCATTGGTGACTCTTTAGTGAACAATTTCTTTGTAGACATTGGGGCTAACACCTTAGTAATGCCAAATTCCATAGCTAATTAGTTTGGTTTGAAATATGATCCCTAGTCTAAAAGAGTTCTACAACTTGATGGTTCTTCTACCAAGCCATCTAACATAATTAGAGATCTCAACTTCACATGTATGTTTGTCCTAGTGTCTCAGTGGTTCAAGATGTATTGATCCTTGATGAACCACCTCATTTTTCACTATGCTTATTTACATAATTCATAATAAATATTAGAGGTTATTTGGTAGTATATTGGTCATACATGGCTTTCATAACAAGATATAGGACCAAAGTTTAAATCAAGGCTGAGCCCATTGCATAATTCCACATTGATCCCTATGGGTCAGATATCATAAACCTCAATTACACTATCCTTGATGAGGATGAATTCATAGCTAGTCAAGAACTAAACACTCATCTTGAGGAGATATCAAATATGCTCTTATATGAACTTTGGAATGGAAATCAATTGGTTGATCCCTTGGAAGGTGTTGAATAAAAATACCTAGGTGTCTACTACTTACATGAAGAGAATCAGTGCATGCCATCCATCATAAGGCATCAAGAAGATTCCAATGGCTTGTGGAAAATTTTATTTGATGGTTCAACGAGAAAACATGGAGTGGGTGTGGGTGCAATGCTGGTATCCCCTCAAATGACAAGTATTTATCTTCTTATAGGTTCTAATTTAGTTGGTATTATAATGCAACAAAATATGAGGGTCTTATCCATTGCCTTCAATGGGATAATAAGAGAGGGATCAAATAATTATAAGTTTATGTGTATAGTGAGCTAATAGTGCACCAAGTCAAAGGCTTAAATATCACCAAGAATCCCTTGATGAAGTCTTATAAACATAGACGGTGGGAAATTATTAAGGATTTTGAGGCCTTTAATATCCAAGCAATGCCAAGGAACAAAAATGAACATACTAACAGGTTGGTATCCATGGGATCTCAATTTGATATCCCCAATGAGTTGAAAAAGACCAATGTGTAGCCACATGTTAAAGTGGTAGTGAGACCATCAATGCCAGACAATGAAGCTCATTGGTAGGTCTTTGATAGTGATGATCAAATTATTTATTTCTTACAAAAAGAAGTAAAGTTTTCTTCAGTAAACCAAGACAGATTTCAACATCAGTATGGTGATCAAATTGTTTAGTTGAAATCCAACAATCTTCCTAAAGGGTTGGACACCCCTGAAGGTATCTTCCATGAAGGAGACCATATGATAAAACACAAGGCATAAAAGTTATCAACCATTGAAGAGAACTATGAAATAATCCTTATCTTTAAGCACAAGCTCCTCAAGCTTGGGTAGGTAAGTAATGAGGTAGAAGGGCATGATTTCATTGAAATTTTTAAAGAATATTCAAACATCTTTGCTTGGGAATAAAGTGACATGAGAGGTTTTGATCCCAAGTTGGCCCAACATACTATATAATTAGAGGTTAATTCCAAGCTTGTCAGGCAGAATAAAAGGCCTATAAACCCTAAAATTGAAGAAATTATGAGGAAAGAATTAACTAGACTAATTAAATACAAGATCATCTTTCCCATTAATCACTCCTCATGGGTGACCAATTTGGTACCTATGAGGAATAATAATGGGGAGATCAGATTATGTGTTAACTCTAGGGATCTAAATAGGGTTTATTTGAAGTATCACTATCCTTTGCCATCCATGGAGTAACTTCTTTAGATAGTTTCTGGTTTAGAATGTTTCTCCCTTTTCAATAGATATTCAAGATACAACTAGGTGATGGTGAAATAATAAGATAAATATAATACTACCTTTGCGACCAAGTGGGGAACATATGCTTACTAAAAGATGCCTTTTATGTTGTCAAATGCAAGGGTAACTTTCCAAAGAACCATGGACATGGCTTTTCAAGGGTTGTTGAATCAAATGGTACTGGTCCACTTGGATGACATCATAGTTTTCACCAAGAAAACTAGTAAACACTTAGATCATCTAAGGTTGATCTTTCAAAGATGCAGAGAGTATGGGATCTCTTTAAATCCAAAGAAATGTGTGTTTTCTATTCATGAAGGCAAAATTTTGGGTCACATTATCTCAAAATCGGTATTATCCATTGACCCTGATAGAATAAGTTCAATCTTAGCATTATAGTTACCTAATCACAAGAAAGTAATCCATAGCTTCCTTAGAAGAATAAACTTGTGAGAAGGTTTATACCTGGTTTTACAAACCTAGTCAAACCCATCACTATCATTCTAAAGAAGATCCAAGTTTTTACTTGGTTAAATAAATTTAAAACATATTTTGATGCCATAAAAGAGTATATTGTATAAGCAACCTTGCTTATAAATCATGACTTATCAAATAATTTTATATTGTATGCCTTTACAAATGTTGACAATATATCAGCTATGTTGATGCAGAAGAGTGGTGAAGGAATTGAGAAACCAATTACCTTTTTTAGTTAAAGGATAGAGAGATATGGTTTAAGGTATAATTTTATGGAAAATTATGTTCTTACATCTTTGAGAAGCCTCAAAAAATTTAGGCCAATGCTTTTCAACAGAAATATTCATCTTATGGTGTCTCATCCTGTAGTAAGGGATTTCTTCCACAATAAGGATTTGAATGAAAAGAGAGCTGGTTGGATTACCAAAGTCATGGAGTATGATGTGGAGATTAAATTCACTAATATGGTAAGAGGAAAAGGCTTATGTGAGCATATGGTAGATGATATTCAAGAAGACAAAGAAGTTTTGGTGATATAAGATAACTCACAGAAAGATGCACCTCCACCTCACAACGGTTGGCTCTAGGATATGGCACATTTTTTGGTAAAAAGTGAATGTCCCCAAGGTTTGGATAGATTAAAAATAAGGTATTCCATACTCTAGTATATACCTTATTCATTAATTAATGGGGTTTTATTTATAAAATATCTCAATGGAGTAATGCTTAGGTGCATAGATGATAATCAAGTAACAAAGATTTTGGAGTAGTTTCATGATAGACCTATAGGAGGCCATTTTGCTCCAATAAAAATAACATAAAAAATAATGAGGGGTAGTTATTACTAGCCTATCCTTTTCAAAGATACCTATGCATGGGTTAGAAATTTCTAGAAGTGTGCTCTCTTTGCAGGAAAGTAGAAATTATCAGTCCTTTCTCTAAACCTAATTTAGGTGGAGCAACCCTTCATGAAGTAGGGGTAAAACTTCATAACAATGATAAATCCACCTTCAAATGTAGGATATAAATGGGTAGTCACTGTAATTGACTACTTCACCAGGTGGGTGAAAGCAATTTCCCTGAAAGAAGATAATGAAACAACAGTGTTAGACTTTTATGACAACACGGTAACTGGGTTTTGTGTCCCAACTACTATAATTTTAGATAATGCCTTAGCATTTTTGGTATGAAGATAAGTGAATGGGAACTTAAGCTGGGAATCTAACTTAGTACATCCTCCAATTATTAACCCTAAGGCAATGGAATAATAGAGTCCACAAATAAGAACTTGATAAGGATTATCAATAGGACCATGGAAAAGAATCAAATAGTGTGGCATACAAAGCTAAGGACAACCTTATGGGCTGACAGAGTGACTCCAAAAGCTAACATTGGAAATTCTCCATATTTCTTTATATATGAAAGAGAAGGTAAATTTCCCATTTCTCTTGAATATCTACATTGGAGTTAGCTAGTATCTTGAGTTGATGGAGAGTGAGCCTATGAATGTGAGGATGATAAAGCTCATGGAGCTTGAAGAAACTAGGGACCTTACAATGAAGACATTAAAGTCACACCAAGATCTAGTAAAAAAAAACCTTTGATAAGAGAGCCACATCAAGTTAATTTAAGGAGGGGGACCTATCCTCAAATAGGACTCAAATAAGGCCAAGCCAAGCAACCATACCAAGTTTTATAGCTTGTGGAGTGGTCCTTATTTGATCTATGGATGCAAATAGCATAATGCTTTTCAGCTTACCCAACTAGATGGAGAGGTATTACCCATTCTAATCAATGACATTCATTTAAATCCTTATTATTAGAAGATTTTTCAACCATTATATGATATTATAACATATTAGAGTAGTTTTCTATGCATTATTATAAGTGCCTTTTGCACATTTCTTTTCGGTTGTGTGTTTCCCTTTCAATAAATGCCATGGGCATGATTGTTATTTTGTTTCTTTTTGGTCCTTGCCATTTCAAGAGGATTTTTTCTATAAAATGGAAACCTTGAATCATTTTCATGATCAACTGAGAGAAAAGACTTAATACTTTAGATGCCCAATGGATCAGTTTAAGGTGACTAGTCTTAGTATATCAGACATGTAATCCAAGGATATCACTAGAAATGTTGGCCAATTTTGGGCCACATATAAAAACTCACCTAGATGGATCAACTTATGGAATTCTTGGTATGAATCAAGTTTTATAAAAGTCTTAAAAGGTTATTCAAAGCTTTAACAGATCAAAATATGGCATAAGCAAGTCTAAGGGACCAAACCATCATGGAACATCATGCAAGAATGAATAGTGTAGGATTGGTTGTGCATTTCATAAGTACATTTGAGAAGTCAAACAAAGATATATAATTACATGAACATGATGTTTTTTTTCTAAGGTCATCTCCTATAATTTTGAGGTCTTGCTGAGTTTTTTATCTCAAAATCTAAGTCTTCAAAGTTGAATCAACTGAATGGGGTGAGTGCAAAGATGTCAAGTTTAAACCTTGACAAGTAACCATTTGGATTTGAAAATACTTAATAAGATTTAGGTTTAACATGGATCCTACAAGTGTAAAGATCACAAAATCTTAGATCAAATCTAATGATGTGTGGGTGAGGATAATGTTAGTGGGTCCATCAAATCTAATGATGCACATTAAATCATGCCAAAGAAAATAAAAAATGAGCAAAGGTCAATAAGTCAAAGAAACCTAAGGATAAATGAAGTGAGGATAAGTGTCTAAAACATGGTGTACTCAAAAATAGATCAATGGTCTATGTTTGATCGTGTAAACCAAGGATCCAATGGTGTACATTTAATCATGAGCAAACAGATTCAATGGTGCATATTTAATTGCAAGGAAGCTAATCGATGGTGAGTGAGAGGTCAATGAGTCAGTAGATCTTAGTTACAAATTCAAGGCTACCACATGGCTTAAGCAAAATAATCATTAGAAATGATATCAAAATCCTAAGGATCGATGCAGAGCTGACAAGTGGCATGATCTAAATCCCAAATCAATATCAATGACTGATAGTAAAGGTTGAAACTAGGAGACTTCATATGGAGATCAAGTGCAACTTAGGTCAAACTAGGTCAATTATTTCAAATGGAATATGATACCATTAAAGTGTAATCAAGCACCATTAAATCATAGATCTATATAATCAGGATTGCTAATAATAAACCTCTATCATCATTAAGCTTAGATAGGACCTCTAGTTGATAATTTATAACTGGTCAACCCCATTCTCTACAAATTACAAGATCATTCCATTAGTGGGTTTATTTCTCTTTTTATAATGAATATCCTTATGTGAAGTGGTTTCTCAGCCCCATAGGGTTTAGAGATAGAATATGTTTATTTAAACCTAATTTAGTTTAGAATGAGGCTATGTAGCTTGTAGGCTTTTCATTGACATGATAAATGTAGGAAAACCAATAATTGGATTGGTTTTCAATCTATATTAAAGACCTAAGTTTAGGTTGGATTAGGGGTAGGTTTGAAGTGTCTCATCTTTAGACAAAGCTATAGCTTTGACAAATAAGTACCTACAGCTACTAAAAAAAGACTTAAGCATGGCTCTATCAAGTCTATAGATATGAGGACTTTATCCTCATAATGAAATCAAGTGGGAGATGTTGTAAAAGGTAAAAGTAAGGGGATTTGGGGATTGGAGAGTACAATGGAGAATTCAATTCTTTTACTGAGTCTTTAGGTTTTTCCTTACTAATAGATCATGGCTCATCATCTACAAAATAGATTCTTATCTTCTAGTGTATTTCTCAGCCAATGAGAAGAGATTGAAGACTATTAGAGAAAATGAAGGTTAGCTTTTTGATGAAAGGTTAGTCCTAATTGGATTAAAAATGGTTTACAATTCAAGAAAGGTGGCAGCTCAATTAATGATCTCAGATGGTGTGCTCCCCCTCTCTCCCCTTTCTCTTATATCTCTTATTTTCATCCACATTATAATCTCTCTCACTTTTGATAATAAATTCTCTCTCAATCCTTCAAGATTAGAGACTCTCATTTTATAAGGCTAGACCCTATCAAAATTTATAAGAACTACCTCTTGATGCAATAAAGGACATTCTTTACCTATCTCCTTCCTTGGATCAGTGTTTAGTGAGTTATGTATGATGGCCTTGTGAAGGATATTCTTCCATATCCATTATCCTTCTTTCTTACCTCTTTAAAGCTATTTTCAATTTAGTTATAGATCTGAATTATTGTTTTTCATGAACCTAGTTTATGAAATACTTATGTATTTAACTAGATTGTGAGATTGTGTGAGCTAGTATTGTCTTGTGCAAATTTGGTGTGGGTTCAAGCATATGAGAGCCACATTTAAATTTGGTTCATCACCTTGTTAACCTTCTTAAGATCCCTATTTTCCATTTTCTAACCATTTTTTGAGTAGTATAATTAGTGTAAGTGATCTAACAAGAGGAATCTAGCCTTCTCCATAGGTTTAACCCTGTTATAAGATACCCACAGCTTGGGGTTGTTCCTATATTGTGACTAGGAGTAGAGGAGCCTAAATAAATCTTCCACAAGGGTGAAATATCATGTCATAATAGTGAAAAAATCATGGATTTTCCCAAAAGTGGTTATAATCAATAACAAAACATGTGACAT
Organism: Torreya grandis; assembly: GCA_037957365.1. NCBI lineage: Eukaryota > Viridiplantae > Streptophyta > Pinopsida > Cupressales > Taxaceae > Torreya > Torreya grandis. The sequence continues at coordinate 1,551,708 of JARHVA010004391.1, forward strand.
TGGTTTGCCCAAAGGTGGTTATAAGTAGTGGAATAGGTATTTACCCCGATAGGGTGATGGGGCAAACACTAATTTGTTCAAAGGTAGTTATAATCAGTAATGAAATACAAGACACAAATTTTCCCAAAGGTGGTTATAATCATTGACACATGTATTTTCCCCAATAGGGTAGTTGGAGCAAAAAAAATATTAATGATTTTCACAAAGCATTTATAATCTTTATCATGGGATACAAAAATAAGGATTTACCCACAAGTGGTTATAATCATTAAATTGCTCAAAAAATAATGATTTGCCCAAAGGTAGTTATAATCATTAAATTGGTTAGAAAAGAATGATTTTCCCAAAGGTGGTTATCATAATTCACACATTTAAATTTCATGATTTAAAGTGAGTTTTATCTAAAAAGGTATAATATATCATTGATCAATCAAAAAATAATTGGCTGCAATGGGCATGCATCATTAGGTCAATATCAAAGATCCCTTCCCAAAGCAAAATAATTAATAACAAAGGAATAATAAAAATCAAGGCTTGGGTCATAATTAGAATCAAGATAATGGTAATTATCATAATCAAACACAAAATTAGAACCAAACTAATAGTAATTAAGATCATGATACCCAAACCAACTAAATTAGTTATCGTAATGTCCCATATGATTATGTTAATGTAGTAGGGTGTGTTACAAGTAACTATGTCACTATGATTAAGGCCATCCTTTGTACACCATCTAACACTCATCATAGTGTTATACCTTATATTTATGTACCTCTAGCTTTGTTTATAAGTAGTTAAACACCAAGTTAGGGATACTTAATGGTGCCTCAACCTTCATGAATTAATATTACTAGACCTCTACCTAATTCTTCTAATTCAAGTAACTCTCTCCTAATTCAAAATTATAAAGTCACAAATACGCATCTAATAGTTACTCTCTAATGCCCTTTCTCTTCTTCTAATACCAATCCCATCGAAGAATTTACACATTTTAAAACCAAGCCATCTCAACCTATTATTGAGAATCAGAATGATATTGGTGAATAAGTAATTAAAACCCCAGCTTAGATTTATATTATGTATCACTTGCATACAAAAAAAAGTCCATATGATAATATTGATTGACCTTATCCAATAGTACAAGGTACCCATTAACATTGATCGTACATAGTTTCAAGTGTTTGTGTGGCATTTGTCCCTAGGGCAATAACTTACATTTGATTAACATGATATGTCATCCCTTGGTCTTCTACATAATAATCCACTATATATTAAAGCCATCATTTACTACCACAATGTCAAATAGGCTATCATATATAATGGTTCAAGGTTAAATATAGCTTTATTGAAATTGATCCATTATTTGGGATATATAGTAGTGGATATGCAGTGAGATACCATCACATTCAAATCCTATAATAATGTATAAAGAGAATCTTCAAGTACCATTTATTTACATGTCATTATTGGGCATGTCACCCATTACACCCTTTTCCATGTCATTGATATATGGATCCCATATAATCTACTTCTTGGTCATCCTTAGATCTATGAAGTATGAGAAATCCATTCCACATTGCACTAATAAATCAAATTCTCTCATTTTAGATTAGAGGTCACTCTTCTTAAAGGTTTACAACCATACCAATATTTTAAGAACCTAGAGATTGAGTATGAGAACTATAACTATTTCCCTTGCATTATGTTTTTAGGCAAGAAGGATAAAAAAATAGTTCATGAATCTCCAAAATCTAATTACATTGACCCTAGTGACCTTGCATCCACTTCTTTTAATCCACCTCATGTATCTATTTCCTCTCACTTTACCATTGAAGAGGCCAACATTTCCACATATCAAATTCAATATGTTTTACACATTATAAAAATACCAAAGTCCCATAAATCTCATGGAATGCCTAAGCCTATTGTAACCAATAGAAAACCCAACATGATATGGTAAAATAAGGATGATTCTCATTAGAAATATCCACTTGTGTCTGTAAGATATACATGGCCAAAACATGATCAACCTATGAATTTTAAAGGATCTTGGTTATATGGTGATGATTTTGATGCGTGATTACAAATAATTAAATACCCCATTCCTAATATAATCATGGAAAACTAGGACTATAAAGGAAAAGGCATGGGGGAAAAAGTGAAAGGTATTCTTGAACCCATCCCCATGCCAACACATATAGGAAATCAAGGTCTTGGATTCATGTTGCCTGGGGGTGACCCCATAGATTTCAAGAGTGATAATACTTTATCAACTGATGAAGAATATTCTAGTAGAAACTCAACATCCCATCATAGCACATATGATAAATTGGTCTATACCAATTCATTTAATACCAATGAAATTCTTACCATCATAGCCCATTTTGTCCTTTCCTTATATTAACCTAACCTAATTGATTGGGACAAATGATATTCTATCATACCATTAGATGAATTTTAGATTGAGGAGTCAATTTTTGAGTTCATAGGACTCAGATATGGGTTAACATTTGGTTATCATAAACAAAGATTTGACTTCACATTGGACCCTGATGTCTACTTTGGAGAATAGGTGAACTTCCTCAATCATGAAAAAATTATAACATCAAGATCCTTTAGTGAAAACCTCTTGGAGTGGATCAGGGAAAAAGAAAAGAGAAATATGAGTCCATGGGTGAAAACCTATTTTAGGTTCCCATCGATGGGAAGTTTTCTTACCTCTTTAGGAAGCTCAGTGTCTACCAAGTCTAAATATTATAGTTAGTTTTGACATCATTTCAGAGGAACACAAATTATTTGAGTGATTGGTTCAAGACTTTCCAAAATAGATTATTAATTAGCCACTTCCATACATGGCTGATTCTAATTCTTATTACATGGGTGATCCCTATAGCTCATAATAAGATGAAGAATATCAATTTCCTTCATTACCAACTATTCTTGAATATGGTTTTACACTCCTTATGGAAGATACCATAAAATTAAACATTGGGACTTATGTTGATCCAAAAATCATTCAATTAGGTGTGTCTCTATCTACTAAGAAACACATATCCATTATTATTATCCTGAAGGACTTCACTGACATATTTACATGGTCCTATGTGGACATATCAAGTTTAGACCCATATTTAGTGGTACATTAACTTTTTGTGCATATAGATGCTAAACTAATCAAATAGAAGCTATGAAAAATGCATCCACATATTTCTATCCTAGTTTAAAAAGAGTTATTAAAACTATTGGGAGTAGGTTTCATAAGACCACTTGATTACTCAAAGTGTACTACAAACATTGTTCTAGTCATTAAGAAACCACATGGAATTCACTTATGTACTGATTTCAAAGATATCAACAAAGTGTACCTTAAGGATGACTTCCCTTTGCCAAACATAGACATGCTATTTGACCCAAAAATATGATATGAGATATTGTCCCTCATGTATGGATTCTTGAGATATAATCAAATAAAGATTTAACCTAAAGACCAACACAAAATTATGTTCACCACTCCACGGGCAAATTTATGTTATCAAGTCATGTTATTTGACTTGAATGATGCCAGTGTAACTTACCAACATGCCATGACTATCATATACCATGACATGATGCATGATATTGTTGAAGACTATGTGTATGACATCTTAAATCCAAGTTAAAACACTTCTATAAATTTGTTATGGTTTATTGTATCATGTAGAAGAATTAAATTTGATCCCAATATGGTTAAATATATTATGTAAATGCCTCTTACCTCCAATTTAAAGTAACTTTGTCACCTACAAGGAAATATTCAATCTATTCATCGGTTCATTTCATAACTGGTAGATATTTGTCATCTTTTCACTCACCTTTTGAATAAATTTTCCACATTTCAATGTGGTACCATTTGATAATAATATTTTGAATAATTGAATACCTATTTGGATAATAATATATTAACCCCACCTACACTAGGAATCCCATTACTCCTTTACATATCATCCATCGAAAATGCATAAGGGGAAGTTTTAGCTCAGCATGATAAATGAGCCAGGAGCATGTAGTTTACTATTTGAGCTAGATACTTGTAGCTTATGAACATAGTTATTCATAAATTGAAGAGGATTGTTTAGAAATGGTTTTCTCTTCACAAAATTTACATCACTACATGTTAAATAATAATACCATTATCATAGCCAAGATTGATTCCCTCAAATATCTATTATCCAAGGAAAATTTAACAATTCACATGGCCAAGTGGGTAATATTGCTAAGAAAATTTGACATTGAGTATCAAAATTAGAATTCTATTAATGGTAATTCCTTTTAGATAAACTTTTTGAAGCTCTTTTACTCAATCCAAGCCCCTTATCTTTGATTTCCCAGATGAGTCAATCTTGACCCTAAAATAAGTGCATATGGAATCCAAACAATGAACATTATATTTTGATGGTTCATTCACATAACATGGATCTAGATCCAATATTTTTTTCATCATAGCATAAGGGGATCCCATCCCCAAGGTGTTTCAAATAGGCTTTTATTACACCAATAATATTAGAGTTTGATGCACTCATTGTAAGACTCTATCTTTTTGTATAATGGAACATTCAACATTTAATGGTATTTGATGATTCCTAATTGATCATGAATCAAGATACAAACCAATACCAAACTAGATATGATAATCTTATACCTTACAAGAGTATGGTCTATAATCTCAAGAAACATTTCAAATTTATTTAGTTTGAGTAGATATCAAGGGTTAAAAATTGATTGGTTGATGCAATGGAAACCATTGGGTCCATGATAGCAGTAGCTAGTAGTGCCAAAAAGTATCGATTTCTCATTGAGAACCCTCTTCAACTAGTTCATATACAATAAGACTTTAATGTGGTATGTGATATTTCTAGTCCCAATCTCCCTTGGTACCAAGACTTATACACATATAGCCATAACTCAATTCCTCATGTTAACTTATCATGAAACCAACTTAAATCCTTAAGTAATAATGCTTCCTATTATACCTTACTTGGTAATACAATCTATTATAGAGGCTATGATTTAATATTAATTTGTTTTTTGACTTTAGGATAATCCCAAATTAGCACTTAAGGATGTACACAAAGGAATTTTTAGGTCCCACACCAATGACATGGCCTTTGCCAAGAAACTCTTTTGGACATGGCATTATTGGCAAAAAATGGAGATATACACTTGTCAATATGTTAAAATGTGCATTATTTGTTAAAGGCATGGTGATTTGATCCACACTCCTTCCTTACCACTCCAACTTATCTCTACACCTTAGCCATTTTCAACATGGGTACTTGATCTCATAGGGAAAAGAAACCCCACTTGTTCTTATGGCCATAAGCATATCCTCACTATTAGAGAATATTTTACTAATTGGATAGAGGTTATTCCCCTCACTTACGTAACTAGAAGGCATATTTAAAAATTCATTTATTTTTGCCTTATCTATTGTTATGGAATTCCCTCCACCATTATATCAGATAACAGTGGATCATTGAAAATAAAAACATCAAATCCCTTTGTTCCCAATTATGTATTGAGCATAAAAATTCCATGCCCTATTTTCCTCAAGGTAATGGCCAAGATAAGTCATCAAGTAAAACCATTGTTAATATCCTTAAGAATATTGAAAATTAATTTAGTCATGATTGGTACTTGAAATTATTTTAAACCTTATGGGCTTACCATACCATTACTTGCACACCTACATGAGTTGCACCATAATACTTAGTTTTTTGTCCTAAGGCCATTATCCCTATAGAGATTGAGTTGCCCTCTCTACACATTTCCTCGTAGATTATCATTGATGGTGAAGAATAAATATTTTCCATATTATAATATATGGATTTCTTGGATGAGAAAAGGCTATCTACTTTAGACCATTTGAGATTTTATCAGAATTGTCTACATCGTAGATATAAAAAATGTATTCTTCTTAGAGAGTTTAAAGTTGGTGATTTAGTGTTGAAAGAAAATAAACAAAATACTAATAGTGAATGAAAAAATAAGATAATTTTAAGGCCAATTGACTAGGTCCATATGTTATTACTATAAATTATGGTTATTGGGCATACAAGATGGCTACACCAGATAGATAAGAGCTTGAGGAGCCTATGAAAATTTTACATCTCAAATGCTTCTATGATTAACTAATTTGAACCATTGTCTATGAGAGCCCTTGCTTGGGGGCGTCAATTTTACATTCTCCTATTTCCATAATTTTACCTTCCTTAGACCCTTCCTATCCTTCCTCCTACTTTACATTCCCATCATGATATTAATTATGACCAACATATGTTACATGCAAATTCAAAGAACATTTTCAAAGACATTCTAAATTGATCAACATCAATAACATATTTTTAGATAAGTGTATCAAGGTACATCAATAATTGTGTTACATTCTTGATATTTATTTGACACATTCTCTAAATACTTCCCCCATATTATTTACCCACTATTTGCCTTCATATTCCTATATTGTTGTTGCATAGTATTTCCCTTTGCCTCAGGTTCTACTATTGGTTTAGGATCATTATCATTGAATCTATTTTATCTATTGTTTGAGCCCATACCTAAAGTTATTTTACTTTTATTTATGGTTCCTTGAACATTTTTAAATACTCCATTGCTTTAATTATTTTGAAAAAACACAAAAACATTGTAAATAACTAGAAAATCCTAAAAATCAAAAATTTGATAAAAAAATGGTTTAAAATATCCATGAGAGATGTAAAGCCACAAAATATTTACTTATTTTCTCATCTTGTTCATTTGTGACTCTTGGTCCTATTCTAGATGGAAACCCTTTATCCAATCCCAATCATTTCTACTTATCATTACCATTCCTTCATTATATCTTGCCATTTATGAGATAACTATTGTCAGGAAATCAGGGAACAACAAACATGCTCTGACTCCACTGGTTAGGATCTTGCTCCTCAGATAGAGCACAGTATGATTACCAAATATATAAGCAATAGAATATGCGGAAATAACCAGAAACACAAGTAACTAGAATTCACCAATAGCACAGAATATGAGAGACAATACACTATCTTGTATTAACACTAACAGAAAAGAATACATCAAAGAGCCGCCACATTCTTTCACCTTACAGAGATTCGCCACACCTCAAGTGTACAGTAATTCTTCTCACACACACTCTCCTACACAAAAAAACGGTCCCAACAACCAACTCACACACAGAATTGGTGTTCACCTCACCAACCAGTCAGTAATAACCCTGCCGGTACATCAAGCACTCTATAGCACTTCAAGCTGATCTCTCATGAACCTGCAACCTGCAATTCAAAGACCAAGCTTACATGTAGATCACCAATGAGCTTGCAACAACCTGCAACTCATAGATCTTACAACTAGAAGGAACTCTTCCTTTCTATCTCATGCCTTAAACAATACATGCCAATGGGTCTATAAATAGATCCTTAACTCAAACAATAACTAAGACTCTTAATTTAGACAATTGTCCTCGCAACCCAAGACTCTGGCTGGTCTTGACATGCAAACTCATCGTTCACTTAACTAACTGTCCGTGAAACGAACACTTCGGGAACACACAGGCGACCGACGTCGGTCCCTGCTGGTCTGGTTCTGCCGACGTCGGCCGACTTCCTGCCGTCGCCGGTTGCCTTCTGCACTGGATCCTGCCGACGTCGGTCATGCTGCCGACGCCGGTTCCTGTAGAACTCAGCAACCATCTGTTCCTAGTTTGCAAAGGTTGAAGCTTTTAGCTCCACACCCTAACAATCTCCCACTTGGAGATAAACAGCTGCAACCTGTACCTGTACCTATACACCGTCTAGTTTGTTTCCTTGGCTTTGTATCCCTCCTCAAGATCACTCTTGAAGACCAACCACCACAAAATCCGTGATGCAAAATCTGTCATCCAAATTACCTGCCACATCCGCATCTACAACCATGTAGAAAAAGAACTTGACCCTGCATAGCATGTGCACCTGCTGCTGGTCCCACTGAACTGCCCTTCAGTATTACTCTCCCGGATTGACTCCAAACTTGTGACAACTCCCATTGCTTGGGAAAACTCAGGTTTAGTACATACCATGCACTCAACCTCACTATGTGAATCAAGACACCTGTTCTATGAACTGTCTAACCATCGGTGTGCTAACCGGCTTCACACAATCATCCTGAAACAAAGTCAAAAAGACCTCCATGTCTCTAGAACACACTCATGCCAAAGAATCTTGCTGCTCCCAGATTCTCCATGACAAACACCTGAACTAGCTTTACCTTTAGTTCAGAAATACCTGTATATGTAACCCTGCAACAAGCACATCATACAGAAAATAGAATAGTGTAGCTAATACTATCCAACCTGGTAAAGAGAAACACAATGATCAAACCTCCATTGCCCTGCAGCTAAAACAAGATCATATACCCTGATCTTCCATCTCATGTAACCATTTCCGCTCTTCTTCATCCTCAACATCCATTCGTCTCTCAGTGCTTACTTCCAGCTGGCAACACTACCCAAAACACCTGTTTGGTTCTCCTCCAAGGAATCACATCCTCATCCATGCCTAGCTCCCACTGTTTCCTGGATCTACCTGTTCTGCTTCTTCAATAACTTCCTGGTCCTATGCCATAAGTGAGCAACAAGTAGTGTAAAGAAGGGAAATGACGAATTTAAGAACTTACTTACACATTCAGTCCTCCAAATGGGCGCTTGAGACTCCATGACAACTTGCTGTCCACCCAAAATTTGTCTCAGTAACCGATGCCGGTCACATCTCAGTCTACAGCCGACCGATGTCGGTTCCCTGCGACTGCCTCTCTCCCGACGTCATTTTCCCCTGGCCGACGCCGGTCTCTGTCTGCCCTGAGTCACCGACGTCGGGCTGCACATAGCCGACGTCGGTCCCTGTCTGGACGCCGACGCCGGTTTTCCTGCCGACGTCGGTCTCTGTGTTTTTCTTGTGAGACCTGACTTTTTCCCGTGAGCTCTTTTTGGATCAAAACCTTGTCCAAATCACCTTTGCTCTACTCAGAATTCCTCTGCACCTTATGCTGAACTCTGTCCGTCACTTTCTCCTTGAAAACCAAGGCTTTCCCGTTCTTGTCACTAACATCGGATTCCTCAAGAAACCTTACCTTCTTCTTCTGCATACAGAAACCACGATCCATGCCTTCCAAATCCGAAAGCATATTCTTTGACTCAAGAACCAGCATCTCCTTCTTATCTATGTGACCAAGCCTATCAAGCCACATCTCTGAATCTACAGCTGAAGTAGATAACCCAGAAAGAGAATCAGTAAAACAAGTAGATAGATAAAGCGTACCTACTTTCTTACCTCTAGCTATAACAAGTGTACCCTTGGTAACCTTCCAAGAGTCTGCTGAGAGAGTTACTGTGCAACCCTCTTCACCCAAACTTCTAACCGAAATCAGATTCCGCTTCAGAACTGGGACATGCATGACCTCCTTTAACACCCATGTGTCACCTGTCTGCAATTTCAGCTTCACTTTGCCTTTGCCAACAACCTGACAAGGCTTACCATCTCCTACACAAATTTCTCCAAAGTCTCCCTGGACATACTCATGAAAAAATTCTCTATGTGGAGATGCATGAAAAGAGGCACCAGAATCTAATACCCAAGATTCTACTTTATCCAAAGAACATACCAGAGCATCCTGTGCAATGTAACCCGCAGCTTCTGCTTCTTCTCCATGTTCTTCATGATGATCTTCACCTGATCTGCAATCTCTCTTTAAGTGCCCTTGCTTTCCACATTTCCAGCAGGTTATTCTGCCATACCTGGACTTGGATCTTTTGCCTGTCTTCGACCTTGATCTCCCACGCTCTGTCCTCTCTCTTGGCCTTCCTCTTCCTTCAACACTCAAAGCATTTCCAGATAATTCACCTGTGCTTTTCCTGCGTATCTCTTCATTCAAGATTACACTCACAACATCATCCACTTTTAAGACTTTTGAAGGAGACACAGTATTAGAAACTGCCATTACCAAACCTTCCCAACTTTCAGGTAATGAACACAAGATTAAGAGAGCTCTAAGTTCATCATCAAATACAATATTCACTGAACTTAACTGGTTTACTAAACCATGGAAATCACTAAGATGGCTATGAATAGATCCACCTTCCAACATTTGCAAATTAAATAAACGCTTCATAAGAAATACCTTGTTTGAAGCCGAGGGTTTTTCATATAAATTTGCCAAAGATTTCATCAACTCCACCGTTGTCTTACACTGTGATAAGCTGGAAATCACAGATGAATCAAGACTCAATCTAACAGATCCCAGAGCCTTCCGATCAAGAACCTCCCATTCTTCATCTTTCATATCCAAGGGTTTGTTAGCAACCCCACCCAACGGTAAGTACAAATCTTTCTGATACAGATAGTCCTCAATCTGCATCCTCCATAATTGGTAGTTCTTGCCATTGAACTTGTCCATTCGTAGTTGACTGCTTTCTGACATTGCTCAACTCCCACTCAAACAGAAACCCTGTGAGTAACCTGTAATCAAAACACACTACCCAGATCTACACCAATCTGTTAGTATCCCAACCAAAAGCTCTAATACCACTTGTTGGTATCAAGCTCAAGAACCTACAACCAAGGCTCTGATACCACTTGTCAGGAAATCAGGGAACAACAAACATGCTCTGACTCCACTGGTTAGGATCTTGCTCCTCAGATAGAGCACAGTATGATTACCAAATATATAAGCAATAGAATATGCGGAAATAACCAGAAACACAAGTAACTAGAATTCACCAATAGCACAGAATATGAGAGACAATACACTATCTTGTATTAACACTAACAGAAAAGAATACATCAAAGAGCCGCCACACTCTTTCACCTTACAGAGATTCGCCACACCTCAAGTGTACAGTAATTCTTCTCACACACACTCTCCTACACAAAAAAACGGTCCCAACAACCAACTCACACACAGAATTGGTGTTCACCTCACCAACCAGTCAGTAATAACCCTGCCGGTACATCAAGCACTCTATAGCACTTCAAGCTGATCTCTCATGAACCTGCAACCTGCAATTCAAAGACCAAGCTTACATGTAGATCACCAATGAGCTTGCAACAACCTACAACTCATAGATCTTACAACTAGAAGGAACTCTTCCTTTCTATCTCATGCCTTAAACAATACATGCCAATGGGTCTATAAATAGATCCTTAACTCAAACAATAACTAAGACTCTTAATTTAGACAATTGTCCTCGCAACCCAAGACTCTGGCTGGTCTTGACATGCAAACTCATCGTTCACTTAACTAACTGTCCGTGAAACGAACACTTTGGGAACACACAGGCGACCGACGTCGGTCCCTGCTGGTCTGGTTCTGCCGACGTCGGCCGACTTCCTGCCGTCGCCGGTTGCCTTCTGCACTGGATCCTGCCGACATCGGTCATGCTGCCGACACCGGTTCCTGTAGAACTCAGTAACCATCTGTTCCTAGTTTGCAAAGGTTGAAGCTTTTAGCTCCACACCCTAACAATCTCCCACTTGGAGATAAACAGCTGCAACCTGTACCTGTACCTGTACACTGTCTAGTTTGTTTCCTTGGCTTTGTATCCCTCCTCAAGATCACTCTTGAAGACCAACCACCACAAAATCCGTGATGCAAAATCTGTCATCCAAATTACCTGCCACATCCGCATCTACAACCATGTAGAAAAATAACTTGACCCTGCATAGCATGTGCACCTGCTGCTGGTCCCACTGAACTGCCCTTCAGTATTACTCTCCCGGATTGACTCCAAACTTGTGACAACTCCCATTGCTTGGGAAAACTTAGGTTTAGTACATACCATGCACTCAACCTCACTATGTGAATCAAGACACCTGTTCTATGAACTGTCTAACCATCGGCGTGCTAACCGGCTTCACACAATCATCCTGAAACAAAGTCAAAAAGACCTCCATGTCTCTAGAACACACTCATGCCAAAGAATCTTGCTGCTCCCAGATTCTCCATGACAAACACCTGAACTAGCTTTACCTTTAGTTCAGAAATACCTGTATATGTAACCCTGCAACAAGCACATCATACAGAAAATAGAATAGTGTAGCTAATACTATCCAACTTGGTAAAGAGAAACACAATGATCAAACCTCCATTGCCCTGCAGCTAAAACAAGATCATATACCCTGATCTTCCATCTCATGTAACCATTTCCGCTCTTCTTCATCCTCAACATCCATTCGTCTCTCAGTGCTTACTTCCAGCTGGCAACACTACCCAAAACACCTGTTTGGTTCTCCTCCAAGGAATCACATCCTCATCCATGCCTAGCTCCCACTGTTTCCTGGATCTACCTGTTCTGCTTCTTCAATAACTTCCTGGTCCTATGCCATAAGTGAGCAACAAGTAGTGTAAAGAAGGGAAATGACGAATTTAAGAACTTACTTACACCTTCAGTCCTCCAAATGGGCACTTGAGACTCCATGACAACTTGCTGTCCACCCAAAATTTGTCTCAGTAACCGATGCCGGTCACATCTCAGTCTACAGCCGACCGATGTCGGTTCCCTGCGACTGCCTCTCTCCCGACGTCGTTTTCCCCTGGCCGACGCCGGTCTCTGTCTGCCCTGAGTCACCGACGTTGGGCTGCACATAGCCGACGTCGGTCCATGTCTGGACGCCGACGCCGGTTTTCCTGCCGACGTCGGTCTCTATGTTTTTCTTGTGAGACCTGACTTTTTCCCGTGAGCTCTTTTTGGATCAAAACCTTGTCCAAATCACCTTTGCTCTGCTCAGAATTCCTCTGCACCTTATGCTGAACTCTGTCCGTCACTTTCTCCTTGAAAACCAAGGCTTTCCCGTTCTTATCACTAACATCGGATTCCTCAAGAAACCTTACCTTCTTCTTCTGCATACAGAAACCACGATCCATGCCTTCCAAATCCGAAAGCATATTCTTTGACTCAAGAACCAGCATCTCCTTCTTATCTATGTGACCAAGCCTATCAAGCCACATCTCTGAATCTACAGCTGAAGTAGATAACCCAGAAAGAGAATCAGTAAAACAAGTAGATAGATAAAGCGTACCTACTTTCTTACCTCTAGCTATAACAAGTGTACCCTTGGTAACCTTCCAAGAGTCCGCTGAGAGAGTTACTGTGCAACCCTCTTCACCCAAACTTCTAACCGAAATCAGATTCCGCTTCAGAACTGGGACATGCATGACCTCCTTTAACACCCATGTGTCACCTGTCTGCAATTTCAGCTTCACTTTGCCTTTGCCAACAACCTGACAAGGCTTACCATCTCCTACACAAATTTCTCCAAAGTCTCCCTGGACATACTCATGAAAAAATTCTCTATGTGGAGATGCATGAAAAGAGGCACCAGAATCTAATACCCAAGATTCTACTTTATCCAAAGAACATACCAGAGCATCCTGTGCAATGTAACCCGCAGCTTCTGCTTCTTCTCCATGTTCTTCATGATGATCTTCACCTGATCTGCAATCTCTCTTTAAGTGCCCTTGCTTTCCACATTTCCAGCAGGTTATTCTGCCATACCTGGACTTGGATCTTTTGCCTGTCTTCGACCTTGATCTCCCACGCTCTGTCCTCTCTCTTGGCCTTCCTCTTCCTTCAACACTCAAAGCATTTCCAGATAATTCACCTGTGCTTTTCCTGCGTATCTCTTCATTCAAGATTACACTCACAACATCATCCACTTTTAAGACTTTTGAAGGAGACACAGTATTAGAAACTGCCATTACCAAACCTTCCCAACTTTCAGGTAATGAACACAAGATTAAGAGAGCTCTAAGTTCATCATCAAATACAATATTCACTGAACTTAACTGGTTTACTAAACCATGGAAATCACTAAGATGGCTATGAATAGATCCACCTTCCAACATTTGCAAATTAAATAAACGCTTCATAAGAAATACCTTGTTTGAAGCCGAGGGTTTTTCATATAAATTTGCCAAAGATTTCATCAACTCCACCGTTGTCTTACACTGTGATAAGCTGGAAATCACAGATGAATCAAGACTCAATCTAACAGATCCCAGAGCCTTTCGATCAAGAACCTCCCATTCTTCATCTTTCATATCCAAGGGTTTGCTAGTAACCCCACCCAACGGTAAGTACAAATCTTTCTGATACAGATAGTCCTCAATCTGCATCCTCCATAATTGGTAGTTCTTGCCATTGAACTTGTCCATTCGTAGTTGACTGCTTTCTGACATTGCTCAACTCCCACTCAAACAGAAACCCTGTGAGTAACCTGTAATCAAAACACACTACCCAGATCTACACCAATCTGTTAGTATCCCAACCAAAAGCTCTAATACCACTTGTTGGTATCAAGCTCAAGAACCTACAACCAAGGCTCTGATACCACTTGTCAGGAAATCAGGGAACAACAAACATGCTCTGACTCCACTGGTTAGGATCTTGCTCCTCAGATAGAGCACAGTATGATTACCAAATATATAAGCAATAGAATATGCGGAAATAACCAGAAACACAAGTAACTAGAATTCGCCAATAGCACAGAATATGAGAGACAATACACTATCTTGTATTAACACTAACAGAAAAGAATACATCAAAGAGCCGCCACACTCTTTCACCTTACAGAGATTTGCCACACCTCAAGTGTACAGTAATTCTTCTCACACACACTCTCCTACACAAAAAAATGGTCCCAACAACCAACTCACACACAGAATTGGTGTTCACCTCACCAACCAGTCAGTAATAACCCTGCCGGTACATCAAGCACTCTATAGCACTTCAAGCTGATCTCTCATGAACCTGCAACCTGCAATTCAAAGACCAAGCTTACATGTAGATCACCAATGAGCTTGCAACAACCTGCAACTCATAGATCTTACAACTAGAAGGAACTCTTCCTTTCTATCTCATGCCTTAAACAATACATGCCAATGGGTCTATAAATAGATCCTTAACTCAAACAATAACTAAGACTCTTAATTTAGACAATTGTCCTCGCAACCCAAGACTCTGGCTGGTCTTGACATGCAAACTCATCGTTCACTTAACTAACTGTCCGTGAAACGAACACTTCGGGAACACACAGGCGACCGACGTCTGTCCCTGCTGGTCTGGTTCTGCCGACGTCGGCTGACTTCCTGCCGTCGCCGGTTGCCTTCTGCACTGGATCCTGCCGACGTCGGTCATGCTGCCGACGCCGGTTCCTGTAGAACTCAGCAACCATCTGTTCCTAGTTTGCAAAGGTTGAAGCTTTTAGCTCCACACCCTAACAACTATTTACTTATTTTCTCATCTTGTTCATTGGTGAATCTTGGTCCTATTCTAGGTGGGAACCCTTTATCCAATTATAATAATTTATACTTATCATTACCATTCCTTCTTTATATCCTCCCAACTATGAGATAACTACATTGGCCTGAGGTCCACACAAACTATGTAGGTAGTGTTAGGATGCATGGGACACCTCAGGTTAACTTGGCCACTCTTCACTTTTGCTTCCATTCCCATTTTTATTTACCATTGCCTTATTCTTTCACCATTTTATGAGAAAAAACTATCATATGCTCTCAACATTTTATGAGCAACAACTATCTTATGCTCTCACTATTTTGTGAGTAACCATTGTCTTATGCTATTGTCATTTTATAAACAACAATTATCTTACGATCTTACCATTTTGTGAGAAAAACTATGTTACACTCTCATCATTTTATGATCCCTTCCTATTTTTACTATACAAAAAAATTATCTCTACTTATCATCATTTTTATTTTATCCCAAATCTTGAGATAACTACATTTGGCCTGATATTCATATGGACTATGTAGGCAGTGTCCATTTACATAGGTCATTTGGGGGTAGCTCACCCCCAGTTATTTATTCTTATATTATCCCTTTCTTATTCCTAATAATATATTTAGCCTATCCATAATTCCCATAAGTTTGGAGAAGATTATCCAAGCATTAATACCTTACTAATCACACATGCACAATTGATTGTTTATTTAGTCTAGTCTTATCTTCTTGCATTAAGTTTTTTTGTGTTTTATTTATCTAATTGCTTGCTTGTTTTTTTAAACATTGATTGTTTTATTTATTTTTTGTGTTTAAATGCAACTTGTTTTACACTTAAGTATTTATCTTTAATATCTTGGCCTTAAGTTGTTTACACTTATGCTTTAAACTTTTCTTTGGTTTGTCTTTTATTCAAATGCATTATGTTTTACACTTAGGTCTTGATGTTCTATGTCATGATTTTAAGTTATGAATATTTTCATTTGAATTAGTCCCTACATAATTGACATACAATGTTATCATAGGTTATTTATACTTATGGTGCACATTATTATGTATAAAATTAAATTAAAAACTAAGTGCTCTAGTATTATGTGCCAATGTGGCATCGAAAGCATCTCTCCAAGCATGATCTAGTTATCAAACACATGATTAAGATGATTAAGATATCATTTCATTTTCCATAATCACATCACATGAAAAAAATTTGAATAAACATGCCTATCTCTATGCTAATTAAGGATGTGCATCTCCTAAATAAGCATATACCATATTGTCATACCACATGATATATCTATGAGACAAACACAAAGTGAAATATCACCTAGAAAGAAAGATAACATAATCATGGAAAATAAATAAACATCAAAATCCATATTTTACTTAACAATCTATATCTGAACATGGGCATCATGTATAAAAAAATATCAGAGTCTGTGTAAAACATATACATAATGAAATGAATATCACATATATCTCAAAATCATAATTTTATACATCATGAGAATATATACATCTTATACATAGAAAAAATGTGGAGCTATAACAATTATATTAGCTTTGAATCTATCCATATCTAGGAGGAATCTATTCAAAACTTTTCCATGTGCCTTTCACTAGTGAACATGGTGTTGGTGGTCCTATAACTCTTTGTTGAGGTGTCGAATAGGACATTAATATCTCTAACATTATCATGTGGCATGATCTTGAGGTCTAGATGGTCCTATAATTGTGCATGTAATATGTTAATGAAATAACCATACCCTCTATTGGCACAACTGACTTATATAGTTTATGGTAATAAGTATCCTCATTCTTCACCCATAAGGCATCATCTATGGGTTAGATCACATCAACTAGAAATCTGGACATGCCCCAATCTAACACAATCTTTTGTGCCTCATCTTGATCTCCATATATCTTATGAAAATCTACATAGAATATATCTCACTCTATGCATGCCTTATCTCACTCATTGGTGGTTATTTCAATCTCTACATCTCACATCATGAGTTCTCCCTAGAGGTTGGTCATTTAGGCAACCTACCATCTCAATGTTGTAATCTTTGTATCACAAGCTATAATAATACTCTATAGCCTCATAGTCTTCCCTTGAGCCATAGTCAACTCATCATGTATCCTTACCACATAATGCTCAAGTCCTAAAATATATGATAACTTAGAAGTAATCTCTCACTACAACCTATCTATAAGGGCTTGATCCTCTACTGATCTAGTCATTCTAAAGGTCCCTACATCATTTGTACCCTACCCAGAGCCACCAACTACTACATTTATCATATGTATATATAAAATGAGGTCTTATCCTCCATATCTTCCCCCATCCTATCTATCCCATGTCTTTGGTCTCAAATATATCACTAACAGTGAAAATTATGTGCCTAGGGCTTATAAAACTTGATGTGTAACCTACTACACATGGATTAGAATTGCATACTATGTAATATATTAAATTATAACCTATAATACCTATTGATGAGGAGCCTATAACACAACCTAATACACTAGAACATGTCCCTATGCCTATTCATATCCCTATATTTGTCCTTGTTTCAATATCTTCCCATATGGAGGTTCATATACTAGGTCATGCCTCTATCTAAACCTCTTCTAATGTTGTCCTAGCTATTGAGGTTGGGGTTGAGTCAACTGTGTGGGCCTAAAACCTATCCACCATGTTACATATTTGTCTATAATTCCAAAATAAACCATGCCTCTTATGTATTCCCAAATTACTAGCTAAACTACTAAGTACTTCCCTATTACCTCTACTCTCAGAACAAGTGGCCCCCATTTCCTCATCTTCTAGGTATCATTAGAAAAAAAGTGTCTACCCTCAAGAACATACTTCTAGAATCCAAAATACTACTAAACATAATTTTTCATGTACCTCTCCACTATAAGTCTTTCCATCCTATGATATAACATGATGTAAGAATATATCGAGTGATATATCCATTCTCCACCCAACCAAACTACACAACCATATAGGGATATTAGATGATGTCCCCATCCACCATCTCATCTAGGGCCTATAAATAATTATACAAATAAACTCTATGGATTTGAATGCCAACCCCTGTCTGATACTAGCTAAATGATAGGGTGTATTGGGTTCCTTACTACATCCTCTAGCCAATTAGCACCTCAATCACTATGTGTTCCTAAACCCAAACCTATATTAATGTGTTGCACCCAATCCTCTATCCACTCTATTAGGTTATCATGTTTATATCATGATAAAATTAAGTTAATAATATGGGGCCCCATGAAAAACACATGGCTTAGTCCCACATATCTCATACCACTCCTATCAAACTGATCTAGAAAAACTAGTAACTCTTGTTAGGAAGTAATTTATCACTAACAATCACCATCAAAATCATCACTTTATTTATAACTAAGGCCTATGGTAGTTGTGGAAGGGTTAATGATTGTCCCTATCCTAGAATTATTACTCCATCTCCACCCCCATTAGAAATGGCATCTAGTGGAAATGCTAGATCCTCTAGGGAATCAATACATATGGCTTCACCCTCTATCACATTATGATACATATCAAGTCTTCTAATATGGGTATCCTACCATGTTGCATCCAATGAATCCTCAGTCCCAAATTGAAAACCCTAAACTCTTCCATACATCATCCAAGTTTACCATAACCTCACATGGTGAAAAGTGGAAGGTATAAATATTAAAATTTCAACTCTTATTTAGCACTGACAAATAAGTTCTATCAACCTAAATCATTGGTATTTATGCCAACTACTATCACCCCACTATCTTTAAAAATTCCACCAAGTCCTCGGTTATGATTCCAAGATGATGTATCACTCATAACCACCATTTACACAATGTGAAAACCTTCACTCTCTCTTTAAAATCATAAAACATGTCAAAATCACTTCATTAATCTACATATTTTCTTGTATCTTATCCACATTATCACTTTCTTCTACTCCTAGACTTCATATTTTATTCTTTTAGCCTAATTAACTTTTTATTATACTTCCCTTAGTTTGCTTTTGAGTATTCTCACCATTTTCTCAACAATCCCATAGTTTTATATAAGATGTTCTACATCCTCTCCATTTTCTTGACTATATCACCATTTTGTAGGTCATTCTTGCCAATCGACAGGATGATCCCATTATTAATAATGATTTCATTATTTATGAATTTTTCTCTTCAAAGCATATTTTCACTGACTTATCAAAATTCTCTTTATTAAGGACATTTTTCATCTAAAAATTATATATCACAGTTTCAACAATTTTTAGCTAATTTGGTGATATCACCAAATTGGTTACGGCCTCACGATTTGGTTGGTAATACCACCATTTTCATGACCAATCTCATCATTTTCATTTTTTTGAAAATGGAAAGTTCACCATTTCATGATTTTCATAAGAATACTATATGCAATTAATGATGAAATTAACCAATAAAATTGTACTTATCTAATTCCTTACTCCTCATCGGTCACTGATACTCTCACATGTGATTTCTAAGGTTCTTATGGCATGAGATATGGGCCATATTATTCATTCCTCTGACACAAAAAACTAGAGCTCATGATTTACATAGGGAGAGAGTGAAAATTAATAGTTTTCCCCCCACAAGGGGTAATTGTAGAACCTAAATTTCAAAATTTTCCCCCTTGTCTATTGTTCTACATTATTCTTCCCAAGAGGCTTATGTTTTTCTCCTTTGCCCATTTTTCATCCCATTTTCTTCAAATTACTCCATTTGTTTGCCTCTTCTACTGAAGCACATGCCATTTTATTTTGTTTTAGGGGCCCATGCATCAAAATTAATTTTTTTTACCTACCCTTGAGGGGGCATCATGGCCCTCCCAAATGTTTTTTTTGGCATCATAGTGAGCTCATTTTTTGAAAATGAAGTAAGTTCATCAAAAGTGAGAATGAAATCATTTCTTCTAATTGTGATCATTTCAAGTGACTTTTTTATTCTTTAAAAATTTGTTGCTTCATCTAAATGTCTCACCAAACTCTTTCAAATATAGGAAAATGTATACATCCAATTTTTACCACTATCATGTCTAAATTATTTTAAGTTAGAAAAAATTCTCCCAACAACACACAAACTAGACCAAGTACCACTAAAACACTCTAATTCATCTTCATATTCATGTACAATTTACAAAGTGTATTTATGCATCCACTATCAAATTGACTTTTTTAACCATTTATAAATGACAATTTATTAAATTCTAAGAATTGTAAAAAGGATAATTAGGAATACTTAACTAATCAAATCCAATTAAATGGTTAAGTGAAAAATCCATGGAAATTGGATGAATATATAATTTTATAAATTCTAAAATTTAATAAAATATCTAAAAGTGACATCGTCATTCACAAAAGTCAAGAATCCAAAATATCAACATAAATACAAAAAATATCAAGAATGTTGGGCTATGACTATTAATTTTAATATTAACTCCAAAATTGAATTCCTTTGGTCTACCAAATTTGATTGATCTTGGAATATTGATCCTCATCTTAAAATAGACAATCCTCATCACTTTACAAAGACTATATATACAAGGGCCACCATAGACCAAAATTACACTTTATTTTGCAAAGAAACTCTATATAAAATCTTTGAAAAAGCTTCACATATTCTCTTCCAATTGATTAATAAAACCATACTAGATAAAACTTAAGTAAGTGTTGATGGATCATGTACCATGAAATTACTAAAGACATTAATCTTTACATCTAGGCACAAACATGCATGTGAGCTAACTTCAAAGGGAACATCCAAATAGAAGGTAAAAGTGTCTTGTTTAGATTTCTAATTATAACCATAGTAAAAATTTTAATAATGATATAATACCACCTAATTGTGAACATGATGTCATGCCATTAGCCTAATATGATTTGCATACATGCAAACTATAAATTAAAATATACTCTTTTGGATTTCATATTCAATCATATTGTGTATGCTTATTATTTTGATTTTTAAAAGTTGGATTATATAGCAAATATTTCTTATACTATTTAATTTTAATATATAAAATATCTTTTATATTTTAAAAAAATTGGTTTTCCCTATTTTCTATTTTAAAATGTGATCATTTAAATATTTTTCCTTTGCAGTTTTCATATGATCTTTTTCATTTTCTCATTTCAACTACACTTATCAATCACAAAATGATACTATACCTTTTATTTTTCTAAACTTGTGATTAAACCATGCACTATTCATCCAATCAAATGGTATTGTTCTATGTGCATAAAAAAATTTAAGCCTTTTAAATAGTTAAAATACTAGTTTTTAAATGAAAAATTCATATATATATATATATATATATATATATATATATATATACACACACATACATATATATATATACATATATATATATATATATGGCTTTTGATTGGTGAAAAATATTTGAGATCTTAGTACACAATTCAATTTTTTAGGATAAAATGTGATAGGAACCCAAATGCTTCAATATGAAAAATTGGACAAATACTGTATATATTAAATATATATTCCTTTTATGGAAGGAATAACTCCAAATCACTTGTCACTTCAAGGGGGATACCTCCTTAAGAGAAATGCTCTATTACAAATAAATTTTTGGATGCCTTACAATGGCCTTTGCCTATTTATTTATACTATCTTAATCTACCCAACTCATTATTATGCATGTGGTATTAAACTATGTATTCACTATTTTATTAGTTATACTAATAATCTATCCCTTCCTAGGTATATTACATTCCATCTCCGTTAAATATGTTTTGCCCTCGAAACATGATAAGAAATAGGAGGACCAAATGAAGGCCAGATATTAAATATGAAAATAAGTTGAAGACTAGATATAAGCACGTCCATTTGTCCTTTTTTACTTCCACTTCTTTCACCTATGCTTGGATATGAACTTATACATCAGCAAGGTGAACATGAGCACTATAAGTAAAGGTTGAAGTGCAATTTGAATCATGATGATCATATCCTCAAAATAATAGCAAGGGTGCTCAAAATAGTCATCTTGATAAGCCAATAGAGGATACATTCCATCCCTCTTAACATTTTTAAATGATAGATTTTAAGCTTTAATTCCTTGTTTAGGCTCTATGATGGCTATTGTTAGGGCCTATTAGGGTGTATCTGGTGTTAACTCAGGTGATTCTTCTTCCATCTTAGGTTCTTCAAGTGTTGTTATTGCCCACTCAAGATCTATTGGTGCTAGAAAGAATGCAATCAAATGAGACTTAGTGGTATTTATAGAGAGTCATTTGATGGCCAAGAGAGGTGGTGTTAATGTGCTAGGATGTTGGAAGTAAGATGTCTTGGAGAGTTCCCAATTGATATGATCTTTAGTGAGCTTGGATAAGCCTCTTTATTTGATCATAGATTGAGGTTTTCACATTTGAACCTCTACTCAAATATCTTCTTGAAGTCTATTGATGAAATAATGTTGAAGGAATTCATCAGATAGACCTACAGTTTGATTAGCAATGTGTTTAAATGCTACTTGATATTCTCGAACCGTGCCAGTTTGATGAAGTGTAATCAATGCTCTACATAAAATATAAATCTCCATGACAACCAAAAAATGGACTCAACAAATAAAAACACTTTTTTATTCTTTTCTTTTTTTTATTTTTTTTATTTTTTACAAACTAGTAGTCATTAAAACTATGATAACTTTACAATACTAAAATAAATTGAAAATTCAAACTATTTTGGAAATATGGAAATGAGATGAAAAAAAACCAAAAATGGTTTAACGTGATCTATTATAGTCAGAGAGCAATTTAACAACAACCAATCAAGTTTTCTATGAGAAAAATTTGAAATCAAAACTTGAAAATGACAGATTTGGGCTTCAAATTTTGACTAAAAAAGAGATAGAGATGTATATCTAATTATTGAAAAACCTTCAATATATAATGGATAAATTATAATTGTTCTATGAACCTTAAAAATATGATTATAATTTAAACACTCACTAAAAAAATACCTCAAATTTTATTGTAATGGGAAAAAAATGTCCCTAGAAAGTGATCTAATACCAAATGATAGGACCCTGAATGCTACAATATGAAAAATTAGAGAAATACTACATATATTAAATATATATTACTTTTATGGAAATAATAACTCCAAATCACTTGCCACTTTGAGGGGGATACCTCTTTAAGAACAATGCTCTATTACAAATAACTTCTTGGATGCCTTACAATGGCCTTTGCCCATTTATTTATACTATCCTAATCTACACAACTCATTATTAAGCATGTGTTATTAAACTATTCGTTCACAATTCTATTAATTATACTACTAATCTACCCCTTCCTAGGTATATTACAAAATGTCATAGAGTAATTAATCTGCTAGGGTTTGAGGGCAATAAATATGTGTTATGTTTTTTGAAACATGTTTTACATTAATTAAATTCTAAAATATCTTCCTTATGCATCAATTATTTATTTTCTTATTGATGAATCCACTGAGGATGGAGGACATTAATGAGTGTAAGTTGGAAACATTTTAAATTTTCATTTTTGATGCATATGACATGGGAATCCCCTATCTTGATTGGTGTTTAATGCCTATTTTTAGTTTCTTAAGCATGGATCAAATTTTAAATTGCTTACGATAATCTTGTTTTGTGAAATTATTTCACATATATGATAAATTTATTTACATGAATTTTCCCATTTGTTCCACATTTTTTCTATTGTGTATACTTTTTTGGGGGGATTATTATGTATTTTTGTTGGCCATAAAATCTTGGTGGATTCAAATTTTAACTCCCAAAAAAGGATATTAGTTTGCATATGTATGGGAAAATAAAGATCATGATAAGTTGAGTACAATATCTAATTTTTATTTCTAAAACCATCATAACATCATTGAGTTTAAATTGTATGTTTTCAAGAACATCAATGTAGAAGGTTACACCAAAGATAAAGAAGGATAAGATAAAGAAGGATAAGTTGAGTGAAATACTTAATTATCCTTTCTAAAACCATGAGAGTATAATTGAGTTTAAACTCTATGTTTTCCTAACACATTTTTGTTTTCAATTTTATCACAAGCCCTAAAATAATTTTATGGTCCATGAATTTTAAACCCTTGAAATTGTTGTGATTTTTAGCTTGTTCCTATATTTTTTCCTAAGAATATATATGCATGGATGTGGCATTGTAGGTTTTTTTAATTTTTATTTTTTTAATATTTAAAAGTGTAATATTCCATGAATGGAAATCTTATTTTTCGTATACATTCAAATGAATAGTGATCTAAACTAAAGAGCCACAACTTGTTCTTTAATAGGTCCATGGACTCTAAAACAACTAAGTTGTAATTTAATTTATCATGGGTCTATAGATTATATGCATATCTCCTAGATTAATTTTGTAAATTAGATGTCACATTAAAGGTAGAGGAATTAGAGGGTCCGTTTTACTCCATGTGGCTTCCTCAAAGTGGATGTGATCTCAACTCAGAATTTTCAAGTGGTTTACTAAACATTACAATTATGTGTATAGATTGTGAGTAGAGAAAGTGTGGCTATAAATTCAAAGAGTGAATATTTTCCTATAATTTTAACACACATTGTATCAAAGTGGCCTTCATCTAGATTAGATTGGTTATATATCATTATAGGTGTGTGTGACTAGGATAAGAAATGGCATTACACATTATCTTTAGTGGAGTAAGTATTGGGATCGATTATTAATACAAAGATTGTCCTTTAATGTTTAAGATTTATATGGTGATTATTCTACTATATTATTATTTTTCAATATTTATTTATTATTTTGCATTTGAAATATGATAATATAATAAGGGATTATATACAATATGTGTTTAACATATATTTTATAAAAAATAGAATAAAATTGTAGCCTTGAAAATTGATCATAAGATATCATAAATATGTTTGTGTCTAAACATTTTACTCTATAAATATATTTTAGTCATTTATGTTCAAGAATAACTTCTCAACCTCTTTACCCCACTAAATAAAGAGTCGTGCTTTAACAAAATTTTAAATTATGTAAAATGAAAAATTTATAGTTTTTTTTAATGATATATAATGATTTATAATGTTAGTAATCATTATTTTATATATTAAATGTTTGGAAAATAAAATTTTGAGTTATGAATAATGGGCTATGACATTTTTATGCAAGTAAAAACTATGTTTGCACCTACACAATAAAATATGCAAGGTAATTTATTCAATAATATGTAATTTTTTATCTTTTTAAAAAATAAATTTTGATTACATTGGTAGTTGTTTATTTACCAAATTTATTTGTGCTAGATCTATTTCAAATTAGAGTTGTATTATGCTTGGAGTGAATTAGTTACTTATACAAGCACAATATTTTATTTATTGTCACTTTAGAGATATGTAACATAAAAATTAGGTTTTTTTTAGACTTGTCTAAACATTATAAAAATATATTTTTTCCACACATGTACATGGCATGCTCATCTATGGAACCAAAAATTTAACAATATGTTTATTTTTGCATGTTATGTTTGTGTTAGGGGAACAATATGAAATATAAATGGCTATTCCTATTCTTATTCATTTTGAGAATGGAATTTTGGGATAAAATTGAGGTTCCTGTGTATTTAATAAAATTTTAAAAAGTACCAATAAAAATTGTATTCAACTTGCCATTATGAATTACATGTTTATGTTATACTATAAAAGTAAAGCGTAAAGGAGAGGAGCCAATACTTGTGATATTAAATTATAGAAAATTACCCAATAATTAAACAAATTAAAATGAAAATTAGTTTTATAATCCACGCATTAATGTTCAAATTTTACAAAATAATAGTGTAAAATGACCAATGATATCATGACGCAACATATTTACAACTACTAAGTTTTTAATGTGCATGTTTAAGGCAAACTTAATTTTTTAATGTGTTTAAAATGTTATATATTAAATAAATTCATAATATAGTGTTAATTATAATTAGACATACAAAATGAAATATATATCAATTATTAATTTATATTATATTTATTAATGTCCCAACTAAGGGTTGTCTCCACTTTCATTATTGATTTAATGATGTTAATGTGTTTTATATTATTAAAACATGTAGCACCAGAGGAGTCAAGATTTAAGGGTCCCCAAACTTTATTGGTTTAAGGATTTGGATGTTTTTTGTATTATTGGAGTAAGTAACTTGAATGATATTGGACTTATTATAAATGAAGTCACTTGAGATGCAATAGGAATATTAATGGATGTCAAATTCTAAAGTAACTAATTAAGCTTATTTCAAATCATCTATACCATAAAAACCACATCAATATAAAATGTGGTGTGAATCTCATTTGAAGCAAAATATGAGAATTAAGTAAATTAGAGAGAGTAAGGCCCAGTCATTCAAAAGTGTGATCTCTCCATTATTTAGTTGTAAGGAACTCTCATAGTCTTAAATACACCATTTTGTGATTATAATCATCACTAACTCATGGGAAAGTAAAATACCCTTTGATGACATTATTGAACATTATGAGTCTCATATACAAATTTTGTGACTAATTCCTCATATTATTTTTTAAGAAATGGATACCTCCTTTTGAAAAATTGGAATTTTATTTCAATTAATGGCTTTTGGTTCCAAGGTATATTTTATATTAAGTTCCAATTAAACTTAATCATAATATTCACTCTTTTATGTGACCTTTGTGATCCATTTCAATGAAACTTAGTAGTTTCCTTAAATATTTATTTAAATACCTTAAGTTTGTAGTTCATTCTCTTACAAGGTATTTGTTATGGGAGTTAACAAAACTGATCTAGTTTCATAATAATAATTTATTATATTAACACATACACATGGTCACTTTATGAATCAATTTTAATTTTAAACCTTGTGACCTCATAAACTTGTGTGTAAGCCACATATTTTTTTGAATTTTATTTATATAGTGATCATAGGTGTGTTAATTTTTTATTTTAAAGTTATGATCTCTAATTTTTATTGTTTTCTCATGTAGTGAATAAACACATGTGACTATCAAATGGAATTCATAACTCAATCTATCAACTGTCAGGATCTTGCTCCACCAATTAGAGCAGATATGATTACCTCTTGTATTAGCAACTAAACACGAAATTATACCAAAATGATAAGTAACTAGAAATATGAAACAACACATGTATGAGAGACAATACACAATTGTATTAATAATCACTCAAAATAAAATACAATAATGAAGATTCCACTTCTTCTTCCACCTCAAAGGCTTGCCACACCTCAAGACCTTCTTCTCTCTCTCTCTCACGATCCCAACAATCAACTCCAATATAGAATTGATGTTCACCTCCACCAGTCAGTAACACGCTGCCAGTACACCAAGTACACAATCGTACTCCAAGTAGATCTCCTACTCTCTGTTGCTACCTACAAATCACTGGACTTTACTCACCATTGTAGATCTCCAAACGTGGTCCTGCACACTTGCTGACCAAGATCATATATACACGAAGAACCCTTCTGATTTTCCAAACCAGCACCCACACTTGGTACTGTGGCACTAGGAGGAACACACCATTGCTCTCCTCTCTCTAAAGGAGCTTATTTTTGCTCTCTTACTCTCTAGCACTAGTTTACAATACAGCCCATGAGTCTATTATATAGATCTCATGCTTACAATAATTATACTATCTTAACTATAATAATTAGACACACAACTCAAGACTATAATTAGCCTTTAACATGCAAACTAACAGTCCAAAAATAGACTCTCTAGAATTTGCATGCAAACTACATGCTCGCCACATAGGCTGCTGATGTCAATCTCCTCCCTGACTGATGTTGGCTAACTTGTAACCAACATCGGTTGCTTCTGCTTTGCTATCTGACCAATATCAGTTGATAAAACTAATGCCAGTTTGCCCTGTAACTCATTCTGCAAACTCTCTGCAAACCTCTGTAACTCCTCCTGTTTGCATCCTAGTGAAGCTTTTAGCTCCACAACCTAACAATCTCCCCACTTGGAGATAAACAAGCTACACCTGTACCTGTACCTATACCTGTACACCATCTAATTTATTCCCTGGCTTGTATCCCTCTTCAAGCTCAACCCTAAAGACCAACCACTACACCAACCTGTGATGCTACACCTATCATCCAAGTAACCTACCACATCTGAACCTACATATCCATGTAGTGAAGACCTTTGACCCTGCATAACATGAATCCCTACTGCTGGTCCCTCTCAAATACCTGAGAATCCACTAAACTTCCCTCCAGTACTTCTTCCCTGAATTGGCTCCAAACTTTCTGACAACTCCCACTGCTTGGGAGAACTCAGACCTACACTAGACCTTATGTGATTTTTGAACCCTGTTCTAAGCTCAGCTTGAACTATCCAGCCCTTGGTGTGCTTTTTGATTCTGCATCCTGCATATTAAACCCCACCAACACCATCTTCACATCAGCTCCCACTGGAGACAAAATCTCCATGTCTCTTATGCCAAAGAATTTCACTGCTCCCAAATTCTCCATGACATACCTCTAAACTAACCTTACCCTTAGCTCAACAAATCCCTATATGTACAAAACCTGCTAGCAAATCACCCACATACAGTAACTGGATAATGTCACGACTCATCATCCACCTGGTAAGACAAACACAATGGTTACACTGACATTGGACTGAAGCCCTGCTTTGTCATCCACCTATCAAACCTGTACCATTGTCCTGTAGCTTTCTCAAGACCATATACCTTGGCCTTCCATCTCATGTATCCATCCAACTCTCTTCTTTAACATGGGAATCCATCTCTCATCCAGTGCTTTCTTCTAGCTGACAACTCCACCAACAAATACCTGTTTGGTTCTTCTCCAAGGGACTCACACTCCTCATCCATGCCAAGCTCCCACTATTTTTGGATTCTACCTGCATTATCTCTTCACATCTTCCTGGTTCTCGGCCATTAGTAAGCAACAAATAAAG